>CM077663.1:331520851-332732579 GCA_039707655.1 Elymus sibiricus | reverse complement strand
ACAAGCTACCAGAATCTAAAATGCACAAACTAAGCATGGGACAGTAGCATATGACACACACATCATTTCATCTTCACACATCATACTCAAAAGAGTCATGGATCACACGGTAGAAAGCTCACAACATGGCAACAAAATATAGCAGATTAGGACTTAGTGAAAATAACAGTTTTTTAGCATAGCAGATTTTCACGAAGGCATATTGACAGCAGTAAAACTATATGCTACAGGTCATATATTGGCATGAAAATTAACAGCATGGTAGTAGACATGATGCACTACAATTCATTCCATGGGGGCAAGGTCTAATTATGCATAGAATCATGGCTACCATCATCACAACATGGCATTTTGAAGAAAACAGATTCTCAGACTTAGTGAAAATTAGAGTAGACATGTGCTGCAGTTTTTTAACAGATTGACATATTGGACAACAGAATTAATTATGATGCTAAACCTATTCATGCAAACTATTGGCACAACATGATAGGCAACAACATGCTTAACAAAAGACTCCATTGGATCAACCACAAAAGACTCCTAGATCAATAGCAAATCACATGTCAACATGGCACCAAAATAACACAGATTTCAGACTTAGAAATATTTTAGCATCTCAAAACAGCAATATTTTTAGGACATGTTAGCAACAAGAAAATAACACCTAAACATGGATTATCATGGCAAACAAAAAGACCAGGGGCTAGTACACATGTCAAAGGGCATATCTCATGTTCAACAAAAATTCATATGATGCAAGGATTAAATCACGCGAAAATAACAAAAGGGCATCACCGCAAAATAACATGCACACAAACTTCCTCAAATGACAAAACTAATTGCACAGATGGATTCAATGGATTTTTCTACCCTGAAAACATATATAATATGCATGTGTTGCTGTACAAAATGTGCCACAAATAAATATGCACAATTTTAGTTACTTTTTTTAACACTCACCGTCATATACTAAAACGTGCACCGACCGTCAATAGGTAGCGGGAGGAGGCCTCACCTAGCTGGGCTTCGGCCCAAGCTGTAGAGGAGGCCTTGGCGGCTGGGCCTCAGGGACGCAGAGGCGGGCCGGGCGCTGCTGGGCCCTGTGCGTGCGCGGCCCACGCACGGGCGCAGCGAGGGAACGGGCAGATCGATCCCGTCGTCGTCCTCCTCTCGAACAGGAGGAGGCAGGGACATGGCGCGGCGGCGGCGCTGTTTCAGGGAGGCGGGGACGGAGCGACGACGGTGCATGCCGGCGGGATCTGGCCGGGAATGGGCGGGGCTCGTGCTGGCCGACCGGATCGGACCGCCGGCGAGGTTGGGCGGCACGAGAGACCTGCAGGGAGAGAGAGAGGAGTCCGTGGGGTGAGAGAGAGAAATGGAGGGAGAGAGAAGAGAGAGGAGCAGGCGGCGAGGTCTGGCCTGGCTCCGGTGACCGGCCGACGGGGCTCCAGTGGGGACGGTCGGGCTTGGAGGCGCGGGGCGCGCTGCGGGGATCCATGGGAGGAGCTCGGGCGCCTCGGGCGAGCGGCGGCGTGATCCGGGCCCGGGCGGGCCCGAGATGGGCTTCGCGGGCCCTGCGCACTGGTGGTGGGAGGCGGCGGCGCTGAGTGGTGGGGGGTGGCGGCGGCGTGGATTCCGAGGCAGGGGGTTAGGGTTGCCCGATTTGGACGCCTAGGGTCTATTTATAGCAATTAGGGGCTAGGGTTAGCAGTTTTGCCCGTTTTCGGACCGTAGGATCTCGATCCAACGGTCTGGAAGCGGAGGGGGGCTAGGTGGGTTGCGGTGGCTATGTAGAAGGGGTATGGGCTGAGAAGAGAGGGAGGTTGGTGGCCCGTGGTATGATTTTGAAATACCGAAACGTCCGATGATTTAACCGATGACGGCGACGCTACAGTTGAACGTTGGGGTGTCAAACGACCTCTGATTGCGACGAAACTTGGCAGGTGGTCTACCTACAATATAACAAGACAGCATGCCAACTTTCGACCCAATCCGAGAACATTTTTCGCGCGCTTTTAAAAGCATTTTTTAAACGATGTCGCGGGCGTGTGCGTGTGTGGTTGGTCTTGAAACGGTCAATGACACGAACGGAGAGAACCGGCAGCTACGAACGGATGCAAGTTTTCAAAAACGAGTGATGATGCTATGCAAGATGATGCGAATGATGCGATGATGAATGCGACAATAAAACGAATCACATGACAGGAATGGAAATAAAAGGGGAATCTTCTGGAGCGTCGGTTCCGGGCTGTTACAACTCTCCTCCACTTACAAGAGATCTCGACCCGAGATCTTAGAATGAGAAGGGGAAAAGGAAAACGAAAGAAGAGGTAAAGCTTAGTAGCTTCTTTGACAAACGAGTGAAACCATAGAAACATGAAGGTTGGAAGAGATGAAGAATGATATGAGAAACAAGCAAGAATTCAAAAGAAATTTCGGCAGCACTTCGGTAGAAAAGAGAAGCAGAAGTTGATATGACGGAAAGAACTTCAATAGGGGAACCACACTCCGGTTGAATGGACAAGCAAGGGAAGAACATGATCTTGACAAACCGAGATGACGGGATGAATAGAGGAACATCACAATGCCTCCGGAAAAAGAATAGAAGCTAGATCAATGGAAAGGAGAGAACAGAGAAGGAGATGACAACTTCTACCACCATTGAATTGAAGAGCATCCTTACGAGAAGAATTGAACGAAGTTGTTGGAAAATCAACAACGAAAAGAATTAGCTTGTTGTGGGCTTATGGCAAACATCTCAAAATTATGAGGTGACAACCAACCACAACTAGATAACAATTCATTGATTGGAATCAATGGAGAGATGACACCTCCTTTCACCGAGAGGGTAAGAGAATACTTGGATCAATGATAAGCACTATGATAGCAACAATTCATAGGAAAAGCTTTAGGTGAAATCCATGCCAAGATAACTCCAACAAAGAAAAGATGGGTTTACATATCTCATTCTTGACAAATTCTCTTCGAGACTCCTCATGAATCAAGAATGCTATAGTACCATCTCAAAAGATAAGGAATAAAGAATTTCACTTTGAAATGCAAGATAAGAATACTTTAGGACCTCCAACAAAATCTTGAAGAACACTTGAAAATGAAAGAAATCTTGAAGAACCACCATGAAGAACCTCCGGAAAGAACTCTAAAACGAAAGGATGATAGAAAGAATTGAAGGATGCAAAATGAACAAGATTGAGGTCTTTCCATGATTTAGATGAAGCTTGCGAGAGATACTTGAGAAAAAACTTGGAACTCCGGAAAAGAAAAGATGAACAACTTAGAATCGAGAATTTGATATCATGAGCAAACTCAGGAAGAAGGATTGAAATCACCTTGATGAAACAAGAATAAGAATTATGTTATGCTTATCCTTCATCAAGTTGAATTGATGACAAGCAATGGATTTAGCATAGCACTTATTCTTCTTGATAAGATTGAAGAGAGATATGAGCACAAACTTGAAGAAGTCTTGAACGAACCACCGGTGAGAATTGAAACGAATGGGAATACATGAGAATGAAGAGATCAAGATTTGCCTAATAGAAACTGAGCAAGGCACCAGAATACTTGAGATATGAACGAAGAGACAACAATTGAGAAGAATTTGAGAATGAAAGCTGAAAGCTAAGAACGAAGAAATCTTCTGAAATGATGGCCTTCGGAGGATCGAGAAATGAAAACAACTCTGAATTCTCCAGATAGATAAGGAATGAATACTCATGATCGAAACAATTTTGGAAGAATGGCATGAAGCTTGAAACACGAATCTTCAAGAGAATGGATCAAGATTTAAGAGAAACTCTCCTTCGGTCTTCATGCTGAGAATAATGACGAGAAACACCCCCAAGAATTACTGAGGCACTCCGGAATAATGAATAAGGAAAGGTTGAGCCAACGATGGAAAAGATTTAGAAGCGACCTTCAAGAAGGAATATGACTGATGGGATACATTCTTACGTCATATATGAAAATAACTTGAGATCTCCGGAAAAGATTAAAAGAGCCAGGTAAGATCCTGGGAAAAAAACCTGTGGGTTATGAGCCCACTCAAAGAGACCACCGTTGAAACGATTGCTTAGAAAGAGAGATTGCACCGGAATAAATTGAAAATTTGATGAGGTGAGAACCTCAAAATAATTGAAGGATTGAATAAAAACACGAATCTTCTGAGATATCTTCAGCACTCCGGATAGAATAGAGAGATGAATAAGCAAAAGAGGCTTGGATAAGAATTCCAACATGGGAACTCATTTAGAGAATGAAAATGATATGATGAGCACCGACAGCTTGAATTGAATCACCGGGGAAGAAAACAAGAACGAAGAATGATGAACTTGAGCACTTGAGCATCTTCACAACGAATCACCGAATACATCACGGAAGAGAAGATAGCGGAAGCATCACATGAATAGAGAAGGCACTTGGATGAGAGTTTAATTGTTGAAGAAAAAGGGCGGGAGGGTGGGAAAAACAAAAAAAACTTGATAAGGTGAGATGAACTCCGGAAAGAAATACGAGGATTGATCTTGCAATTATTGGAGAGGGTTGAATTAACTTGATGAGAAACACACCGGTTAGGAAAGATATGAAATCACCACTTGACATCGAAGCAACTCAAATTACCATACTCTAACAAAACAAAAGACGAGGCTTTTGAATTAAGCCGGAAACAAATACATAACCCATTTGCATTTGTTGGAAGGATACACCTAGGTAACTACATGAATTCCCACCTAAGAATTTCCGAAGTCTTTCTTGTTTATGCGATTCGGGTTGCGGACCCAGGAACGTACCCAAGGTAATCAGCTACAACTGCACCCGCAACCTTCCACACCATAATCCAAGAAACTCCGCAAACTCGTCTACCTCAGACACTCGTAATCACAACGATACTAAACATGGAAGTACCCTGGACGCTCTCCCCAGTACTGGGTGACTCCAAACTTATCTCGCCACGAAAAGTATTGAAGCAATTTCGAACATCCTCCGTCCTGAGATACTAAGGAAACTGAATGATAACGATGTGCAAAAATCCCTCGGAGCTCTACTCCTCGATAACAAGAGGCACCAAGACAGAATTCCTTCACATCGGCATCATATAGTTTCCAAAATACCCGCGTGATCCTAAAAAAATTTTGAGCGAGAAGAGGAGTAGAATGAAAATTCCTAAGTCAAAATTCCTCACCAGAGCATAGAAGAGGAGTAAAAAGAAACCTACTCTCCGATATAACTAGACTCAAAATAGTTTTTTTTTTCACTAGACTTGACTCGGCCAAGGTTCGATCAATCAAGGGGGATCCTAGGTCGGTACAGGCTCTGATACCAACTTGTCACGCCCGAGATGCGATCCTATTCTTATTTTGGCACGAGGGCCTCGACAGGGATAGAAGCGCATCTCGTCGTTTCGCAAGAATGGATATCATTACAAGTACATGTAAAGAAGAGATGAGTATATGGAATTGGCTTACACTCGCCACAAGATACATCAATTTCACATCAATACAACAACATATCCAAGCATCATATAGAAGAGCAGGGTCGGACTATGGACGGAAACAAACGATAAAATGACATCCATCCTTGCTATCCCAGGCTGCCGCCTGGAACCCATCCTAGATCGATGAAGAAGAAGAAGAAGAACTCCAAATCAAACAAAGCATCGCTCTCACGTCAACACATTGCTTTACCTATACCTGCAACTGTTGTTGTAGTAATCTGTGAGCCACGGGGACTCAACAATCTCATTTCCAAGGGTATCAAGACTATTAAAGCTTAATGGGTGAGGTAAGGTTAAGTGGTGAGGCTGCAGCAAACACTAAGCATTTATTTGAGTGGCTAACTTACGAGTACAAGAATAAAGGAGGATGACTGTCGAATAAGCGGACGTGAACTAGTAATGATCACTAAGTGATCCTGAACACCTACTTACGGTCAAACATAACCCCACCGTGTTCTCTCTCGGATCAGAAATTCACGAGAAGAGACAGTCACGGTTACGCACACGGTTGGTGTATTTTAGTTGAGTTTACTTCAAGTTTACTATGACCGGGTGTTAAACAAAGTTCCCAAGTTGCCACGTAACCGCGGGCACGGCTTTCCGAAAGATTTAACCCTGCAGGGGTGCTCCAACTCATCCATCACAAACTAACCACACGTGTCGTGGGAAACGAACACCTATGGGATCGCTATCGAGCGGATCCCTTTACTGTTTGGCAAGGGGAGAGGATTGCACAAAGAGCAGAACTAACGACCAGCACACGGGGATTTACCCAGGTTCGGGCCGCACGGATGCGTAAAACCCTACTCCTGCTTTGATTGTATTACTGTGGATGTTCTTGGCCAAGTTCTGGGAGCTACAGTACTCGGTAGCTGCGCATGCAGAACGGGTCCTCAGAAGTGCTCTCTTCCCCTCTCCTCTGTACGCCTCGGGCCTCCTTTTATATGAGTCCAAGGGGCTACCACAGTAGCGTACGAGATAAGGCATGAGGTGGAAAGTAGCTACAGTGTTATCACAGTGTTATCATACCTAACCCTGACGGCCTAGGACAAACTCATTAAATGCACCGTGAGGTGTCCGTTGAAGTGTCCCTTAGCGTCTTGGGCTTGGAAAAGCTTTACGGGGGATGGGAAAAGCAGCCATCCCATCAACACCGCTTAAGCATCTCGTGGCCAGCATTGCGCCACATCATCATGAGGACAAGCCCTAAACGACAAGGCTGGCCGCTGCACTAGAGCGATAGCGCTGCACTGTGCAGAGCCTTGCCGGGGCTGAATCCTTGCCGGACCCGGGGCTTGCCGGGACCGGGTCTTGCCGGGGCTGAATCCTTGCCGGGTGCGAAGCCCTGCCGGCAAGGGTCTTGCCGGGCCTCCGCAACCCTTTGGCCTTCTATCTTCTGGTCTGTCTGATCGTTGACTTGAACGCCTTCTTGACATCTTAGTCTTGTGATTGCTCCTAGCTATTCCTCGTCAAGGCTTGCCGCGGTACGGCTACAACTGCCCGTGCACAAGTAAGGGGTACTAAAAAGACCCATACTTTAGTACACCGACAGGAGCCCCCGGGCCTAGGCCATACACGGGTGCCAGGCCTGTTGGGCTAGGCCCAAAACAGTGCACGGGCACGCATGGCAGGGAATAACTGCTCGCAATCATTATCTCTTTTACCACGCCCCTCCACTACGCGCATTAATCGCGCGAAGTGGGAGACGTGGGCGGAAACTCCACTGCAAAAGCGGGCGGTAAAGAGCCTGCCTCGCGCCTTCCCCATAAAAAAGGGAATCGCAGAGGGCACTGCTCATTTACCCCCTCCGCCTTTCCAATCTCAATCTCAGAGCCGTCGCCATCGTCTTCTTCCTCGCGCCCAAAGCAGAGCTTTTCTCCCTCCACCCGCCTCCACCGCGCTCTCGACGCCTTCAGCGCCCACTTCCATAGCCATCATGCCGCCCAAGCCGAGCAAGGGCAAGGCGGCGGAAGCGGCCGCCGCGGAGAGCAAGTTGGCGAAGATGCGGAAGGAATACGCTGTCTTCCCCTCGACGCTTGACGCGGAGACCTTGAAGAAGAGGTACCAGTTCGCATGGGTGAAGGAGACCACGGCGCGCCCAGCCACCAGAGTGAGTGCAGCTTCTCGTAGGGCAGAGCCAGGAGATTATCCCTTCTTTGCTGATTACTTCTGGTGCGGCCTCTGCCCTCCGTACTCGGATTTCTTCGTAGATATCATGCTCACCTACGGCTTCCAGCTGTTAGATTTCACGCCGAATGCCGTGACTTGCATGTCCGTCTTCGCGCACCTTTGCGAGAATTTTGTCGGGGTCATCCCGAGCACTGCACTTTTCCGGCACTACTTCTACCCTCGCATCCAAAAGGGCGACGCCCTCTCCGGCAGCATCACTTGGATTCCGAGGACGGCAACCAAGGAGACGTACCCAGAGGGGCTCTACCGCTAGAGATGGGATGAGTGGCGCGGCAAGTGGTGCTGGGTCTGGGAAAAGGAGCCCCAACCGTTCTGCGAGGTGCGGAAGCAGAAGGTGGTCCGCGGCAAGGATTGGAGCGCCGTGGACCCTGACGACAGTAAGCTCACCATCGCCGTCACCAGGATACTGCGCCTCATGGCTGCCGGGTTGAAGGTGGAGATGATTGCTTCAGATTTCCTTCGCCGGCGCATCGCCCCACTGCAGAACAAGGGGCGCCTTGCCTGGGAGTACGCGAACGCCGCCGACGTCATGAGGGTGCGGCCTGGGCTGGATAATGATCTGACAGCCATGGGGCACGCAGCCCTCTGCCAACAGCTGTTCAAATCTGGAGCAGTGGGAGAGTTGCCGGCAGGCGTCGTCCCACTGTGCAACAACTCGTCGCTGACCTCCATCATCGCCATGATGCCGACGTTCAACGCCCATAGCATCGACGAGAGGTGGATCGAGCCGTCCGCGGAGCAGGCGCTGGCGTTCTTCGACAACTTGACGGAGAAGGCCATCCGCGAGGAGAACCTTGTCCGCGCCACCACGGAGGAGGAGCTCGCCTACATCGCCAGCAGGGCGGAAGAGGCGAATCTTGCCGAAGAAGCCGGCAGCACTGAGTCCAGCGAAGGCGAGGACTTGCTGCGGAAAGATCTTGTCGGGCGAGACAAGGCTGCCGGGGAGCCGAGCGGAGCCGCCGCCGGGAGCTCTTCTGCCGGAGGCACCGCTGAAGAGGAAGAAGAGGAGGAGGAAGAGCCCCCAGCTCTTCAACACAGGAAGAGGCGCGTCCTACGGAAGAACACCACTGGTGCTCCAGCCCGCCAACCTTCCTCAAGCAGCGAGGCTTCCGGCAAAGGGGCGGCCGGCGAGGCCGCACCGCAACCTGCCGCTGCCAAGCGGCCCAGGACCATTCCTCCTCCTCCGTCAGGTACCGCGGCGGGGGTCGGCTTCGACCTCTCCGCCATCAGCTCCGAGGAAGAAGAAGAAGAGTAAGAGTCCCGCCACAGCTTCGATTCTTATCTTTCTAGTCTTGCTTGATTAACTTGCTCTATTTTTGCCTCCTTAGGGATACGGAGACTCTGGCGCAGAGGATGGCGAAGAGGGCCAAGACCTCAACAAGCGTCGAGCCGCCGGCAAGCGCCTCGGGCGCGCCGGAAACGGTTCTCGTCAGCTCGGAGTCAAGCCCAGAACGCAACCCTCGATGCAGCCCTCGACGCAGCCCCCGGCGCAGCCCCCAGCGTGAGTCTTCTACTCACTACCCACTGGCGCGTGCCGGGGTGTGCATCTTCTCTACTGACATCTCCGGGCGTGCAGGAGTGGAGAAACAACAAGAGGCAACAGCGGGAGCTGCCTCTGCCGTGCCGCCTCCATCGACCACACCGCCCAGGGAGGAATCTTCGAGCGAGCCCTACCGCGACGAAGGGGAGGGGCCGGCAAGTGCAGGCTCCGGCAACCCCTTCCTTGACGCAGGTAAAGTTACTTGCCCCAAAGAACTTGTCGCTTTGGTTTTTCTTCTTTTTGTCTTCTTGAACTTCCTTCCCAGCTTCATCTTAATCAACTCCTTGGCTTTCGATCTTCTTCTGACAGAGCTCATGGACACTGACGTTGTCATTGAAGAGACTGCCAAGGATGCCGCCACTGAAGCCGACAAGGTTGCCGCCGAGGAGGCCGCCAAGCAAGCCGCCGCCGAGGCCGCCAAAGCTGCTGCCGCCGAGGCTGCTCCCGTCAAGGCCGCCAAGGCCGCTGCCGCTGAGGCCGCCAAGGCCGCTGCCGCTGAGGCCGCTGCCGCTGAGGATGCCAAGATGCCTGCCGAGGGAGCCGGCGAGGAGACCCGTGGTCATACTGACGGCGCTTCCGCTGCAGGAGCGCCAGGCGCTTCTACTGCCGCGGGGCCCTCAACCGCCGAAGACCAACCTTCGTCGTCCAAGGCCCCTCCCTCAAGCCAATACATCAGGGCCGGCAAAAATGTTGTCAGCCTGCCGGGGTCGGCAAACATCGAAGAGCTGGTTGAGGGAGAACATCTTGACGGGGAAATCATCGTCGCCGCCGCCAGCGAGCTCAAGGAGGAGCAGCTACTCCAAGCCATGAATGACAACTATCGGAAGCTCCAAACGCTCTACCGCGCCCGGAAGGAGAAACTGGACTCCCGGGCAGCGCTCGTCGAGGCAGCGGAAGGAGACTTCCAACAACGCGTCATGGAGACACAGGCTTGGTACGGCGAGGCCCTCCAAGAGCTGAATGTTTATCGGGAGCAGCTGGCGGAAGAGCGGAACGTCTTCCTGCTGAAGCAATCGGACATCGAGAAAGCGCAGGAGGAGGCCGCCCAGCAAGCCGCCGTGGCAGGAGCCCTCTTGACGCAGCGCCGCATCAGCCTTGACGCCCAAGAAGAGGACCTTGCCGCGCGCGAGGCGGCGCTTGCCGCCAAGCTTCGCAACAAGGACGAAGAGCTCGAAAGTCTTGTCGCGCGGCGGGTCCAGGAGCTTGAGCAGAAACACTTCGAGACGCTCAGAGCTCTAACTGAAGACCACGCCGGCAAGCTCAAAGAGGCCCTCAACGCTGCCGGAGCTGCAGAGGCCGCCAAGAACTTGCTGGAGGAGAAGACGAAGCAGCTGGAGGCCACTCTCGAGGACCACGGCAAGAAGGTCTCAGCACTCGAGGCCGAGAGAGACAAGGCTCTCCACAGCCTGATGGAGACGCAGATTGCCGCATCCGAGAAGGTCCAGCAGCTTTCCTCTGCCAAGGACTCCATTGAAGATCTGAAGCTGAAGCTATCCACGCTGGAGGAGTCTCTTGAGGCTGCCCGAGTTCGCGAGAGAACTCTTATCAAAGACCTCCACGACGAACAGGAGCTGCTCCAGAACGCCGCCGCCACCCACAACGAGTACACTTCTAGCGTGAAGCTCTGGACTGCCAGGCTGGCGGACGTCGCCGAGAAGCTTGGCACGGAGCTGGAGGCCATGGGCTTGCCGGGCTTCGGATACTCTGCCGATGACAACGTATCCTCAAGCGCCAGGCTAACCATGTTCTTCGAGAAGCTCGTCGACGCTCTCAAGCTACTCCAGGCGAACCAAACAAGCAAGCTGGCCGACGAATCCTAGAAACTCTGCCAGCTCGTCCTCCGTAAGGTGTTGATGAAGGTGGCGTACAAGAACCCTGGCATCGACCTCTCCAAAGCCTCGAAAAGCTTGCCGAAGGACGCGGACGTCAAGGCTCTCGAAGAGCTTGTCGCGCCCATCGTCGATCGGGTGAGCCAAGTGAAGAGGGTCGAGGGCGATCGCCGGGATTAGCTGTAGCCTCCTATCTCTTCTCCATCTTGCCGCCGGCGTTCCATGTAAAAGACAATTTGTCTTATGTCAGAAACGCGGCAAGCATTAGATGTAATATAACTTGCTATCTTTTGAATTAAGGCATGCTATTCCCTTTGTTCAATTTCTTTCTGTATGGCGTATACCCTACGCTTTGCTGGGAACTTGCCGGAGCATAACCCCGTCGCGAGCGCTGGATTCGGGTCGTCAGCAGCTTGCGGGCGGTGCTGCTCACGGCAAGAAATCTTGACGCTTTCAGCGCGGCCACCTAGACTGTTGAGCGGACTCGAAACAGAGTAAGGGCGCAGCCGATTACGACAAGATTCCATCGCGTGCAGGTTTTCCATACAAAGCCGAAATCGTTCAAGGGAATACAGCCTTACAAAAATCAAAATCTGCTTAAGGGGTTCAGCGACTTAGCTCTGCTTTTCGTCGCTATTCTTCTTCTTTCGGCAAGGCGCCAACCTTGAACGTCGTCTGGTATCCATACCACCATTCTCCTCCCCCCCGGCAAACTTGCGCGTGAGGGAATCTTCTGTCTCTTGAGAAAAAGAAAGAAGAGAAAATAAAAGTATGAAACCTTGACGGTTTGTTAGCCCTTACCGGGATCGAGTGCAATACACATCTCAGATAACACATGCATATAAAATGACATGGAATCAACAAGAAACGTAAAGCACACAGATCTTATTAAATATGCACAAAGGATGTGCCTGCTCTGTACAAAGGATTAGATGCCACCGGCAACACTTGTACAGAATGGCGTTGCCGGGATCTTGCCGGAGCGTTACGCTGCCGCGAGCGCTGGATTCGGGTCGTCAGCAGCCTGCTGGCCGTATCGCTATCACAGCAAGAAACCCGAACAACTGCGCCTTACGGGTAGAACTTGCGAAGGTGCTCGATGTTCCAGGAGTTGCTCACTGGCAAGCCCTCTTCGGTCTCCAGGCGGACAGCGCCAGGCCTGGTGACTCGCACTACCCGGGAAGGGCCTTCCCACTTCGGCGTCAACTTGTTGGAATTCTTGGCCGACTGAACGCGCCGAAGAACAAGGTCGCCTTCCTCAAGACTCCGGACGTGAACCTTGCGGCTATGGTAGCAGCGCAAAGCTTGCTGGTAGCGAGCGGCTCGCACAGCAGCCCGAAGACGGTTCTCCTCAAGGAGCAGCGCGTCATCTTGTCGCAGCTGCTCTTGCTCAAGCTCATCATAAGCGAGCACTCGAGGTGACCCGTATATGAGTTCCGTGGGGAGAACTGCCTCCGCTCCGTAGACCAGAGCGAAGGGGGTCTGACCGGTGGCTCGATTCGGCGTCGTCCTAATCGACCAAAGAACTGCTGGCAGCTCATCAATCCAGCGTCTTCCATGCTTGTGCAGCTTGTCGAAAGTTCTGGTCTGGAGACCATGCAACACTTCAGCGTTCGCCCTTTCCGCTTGGCCATTGCTTCTCGGGTGAGCAACAGAGGCAAAACATATCTTGCCGCCAAGGTCTTGGACGTACTGCATGAAGGTGCGACTAGTGAACTGCGTACCGTTGTCGGTGATGATCCTATTCGGCACACCAAAACGGCACACAATCCCCTTGAAGAACTTGACTGCTGACTGTGCTGTCATCCTCCTCACTGCTTTCACTTCTGGCCACTTCGTGAACTTGTCGATGTCAACGTACAAGTACTCGAAGCCCCCGGCAGCGCGGGGGAAGGGACCCAGTATGTCGAGCCCCCAGACCGAGAAGGGCCAGGAGAGAGGGATCGTCTGGAGAGCTTGAGCTGGCTGATGAAGTTGCTTCGAATGAAACTGGCACGCTTCACACTTGGTTACTAGTGCCGTTGCATCCTGGAGAGCAGTAGGCCAGAAGAATCCTTGCCGGAATGCCTTGCCGACAAGGGCTCTTGAGCCTATGTGGGATCCACATATGCCCCCATGAATCTCTGCCAACAACTCTAGTCCATCCTCCCGAGGAATACACTTCAATTTCACCCCGTTCGGTCTCTTTCTGTATAGAACGTCATCGACGAACTGGTACATACTTGACTGACGGGCTACTTTTTCAGCTTCTTCCTGCTCTTCGGGGAGTTCTCCTGTCTGAAGGAAATGGACTATTTGCTGTGCCCATGCTGGAGCCTGTGGCTCAACGACAAGGACTAAAGGCAACTCTTCAGCTGCGGGAGCATTTGCTTCTACGGCAAGAACCTGAGGTTCTTGGCGGAGCAGCTGCTCACCGGCAACTGGTATTTCTTCGGCAGCAGGGGCGCTTGCTTCAGCGGCAAGAATCCGAGGTTCTGCGCGAAGCCGCTGCTCACCGGCAACCGTGTCGTTCCCGGCAAGATTCTCGCCGGGGGCTTCGGGAAGCCCTGCCGGGAAGTACTCGCCGGTACTTAACTTTCTTCTCTTATCAGGCCTTGTCGCTGGCGACACGGATGGTTGAGTCAAGCGGAGCACAAAAGTCCTTGGTTCCACAGGTAGCTTGAGTGCAGCACGCTTCGACAGGTCGTCGGCAATGCTGTTCTCTGATCGAGGAACATGCTCTGTCTGAAGACCGTGAAAGAGCTCCTCCAGCTTCCTCACTTCATCGACGTAAGCTTCCATCAACGGGCTCTGATAATCTTTGTTGACCTGCCTCACGACGAGCTGGGAGTCACCTCTGACGATGAGCTTCTTGATCCCAAGGTCTGCCGCGATCCTGAGACCGGCAAGCAGTCCTTCATACTCTGCCGTGTTGTTGGTCGATCTTTCCCGGGGAAAATGCATCTGGACGACGTACTTGAGGTGCTCTCCGGTGGGTGCGACAAGCAGCACGCCGGCACCGGCGCCTTGCAGCGAAAAAGCCCCATCGAAGTACATAATCCATTCGCGATCTGTTTCCTTGCCGGGAATCGCTGATTCTTGAACTTCGTCGTCTGGCGTTGGGGTCCATTCTGCAATGAACTCTGCCAAGGCTCTGCTCTGGATAGTTGAAGAACTTTCAAACTTGAGACCAAAGCATGACAGCTCCAACGCCCACTCGACAATCCTGCCGGTTGCTTCTGGATTCCGGAGAATCCGTTGCAGCGGAAAGCGAGTGACGACGGTGATCTCATCTGCTTGGAAGTAATGGCGCAGCTTCCTCGAGGCCATGAGAAGGCCGAAGAGCAATTTATGCACACCAGAATATCTCGACCTAGCCCCCTGCAACAGGGAGCTGACGAAATAGACTGGGCGCTGCACCATCTTCTTCTTCTACACTGCTTGACTTGACTGCGCGGATCTTTCCTTGTCGGCACCAGACTCTGCCGGGGCTGGCCCCGGCAAGTCACTTGGCGGACCTGCCATTGCCGCTGCATCCTCCTCTGCTTCTCTCTCTGCCACCAGCGCAGCACTAACCACTTGATTTGTTGCTGCTAGATATAGTAGCAACGGCTCTTGTGGCTTAGGCGCGACTAGTATTGGCGGAGAGGAGAGGTACTTCTTCAAATCCTGCAGCGCTGCCTCCGCTTCTGGAGTCCATTTCATTGGACCTGCCTTCTTCAAAATTTTGAAAAATGGTAGGGCGCGCTCAGCGGACTTTGAGATGAACCTACTCAAAGCAGCGACGCAGCCGGCAAGGCGGCGCACATCCTTGACTCGTCTCGGTGCTTCAATCTGCTCAATTGCCTTGATCTTTTCGGGATTGGCTTCAATTCCACGCTGGGATACGAAGAACCCGAGAAGCTTGCCGGATGGGACACCGAACACGCACTTCTCGGGGTTGAGCTTCAGGTTGATCCTGCGCAGGTTTGCAAAAGTCTCCTCCAGATCTTGAATGAGCGTTGCCTTGTCCTTGGTTTTGACCACTATATCATCCATATAGGCTTCCATATTTCTATGGAGCTGGGTCTTGAAACCAATCTGGACGGCTCTCGCGAAGGTCGACCCAGCACTTTTCAACCCGAAAGGCATACGCAAGAAGCAGTATGTGCCACATGGGGTGATAAATGCGGTCTTCTCTTCATCTTCTTTCGCCATGAAGATCTGGTGGTAGCCTGAGTATGCATCAAGAAATGACAGCAAATCGCAGCCGGTAGTGGAATCCACAATCTGGTCGATGCGCGGCAAGGGAAAGGGATCTTTCGGACAGGCTTTATTGATATCTGTAAAGTCAATACATAGCCTCCATTTACCGTTCGCCTTGCGCACAACAACTGGATTGGCCAACCATGTAGGATGGAGGACTCCTCTAACCAGACCTGCCGCCTCAAGCTTCTTAATCTCTTCGGCAATAAACTCTTGCCGCTCCAAGGCTTGTTTCCTGATCTTCTGCTTGACGGGCCGCGCGTGGGGACAGACAGCTAGGTGGTGCTCAATTACTTCCCTGGGAACACCGGGGATGTCAGATGGTTGCCATGCAAACACATCGACATTCGCCCGCAGGAAAGCAACGAGTGCGCTTTCCTATTTGTCATTAAGGGTGGAACTTATGGTGAAAGTCCCTCCCGTCCCGTCTTCCTTGGCGGGCACCTTCTTGGTCTCTGGTGGAGCCGCCTTGGATTTCTTGCTCTTGCCGGTAGAGCTCTCCGGCACGTCCTCAACGGGAGCGCAGCACTCCGGGAAGGTGCGCTTGCCGGAGTGGGTGCTAGAGGTCTTGCCGGGCTTCTTCTTCTTGACGGGATCTTGAGCGGCAGGAGCATGCGCCTTGGCGGCGGACGCTGCAGCTGCTTCCCGGTAAAGCTTGTCGGTGCAAATGAGCGCGTCTTTCTTGTCGGAGTGGACAGTGATGACGTTCATTGGACCGGGCATCTTCAAGACGTTGTAGGCGTAGTGCGAGGCCGCCATGAACTTAGCCAGCGCCGGGCGGCCAAGGATTCCATTATAAGGTAACGGAATCTTGGCGACGTCGAAAACGACCTTCTCCGTCCTAAAGTTCAGCTCGCTGCCGAATGTTACCGGCAGCGTGATCTTGCCTTTCGGCTGGTTCCTTCCCGGATTGACCCCTTGGAAAGAGCCTGTCTCCTCAAGGTCCTCGTCAGGAATCTGCAGCCTCTTGATGACGTCCGGCGAGATCAAGTTTAGGCCGGCCCCACCGTCAACCAACATTTTTGCTACCTTGAGGTTGCGAACTGTTGGTGAAACCAACAACGGCAAGCACCCGACCGCGGTTGTGCGATCTGGGTGGTCCTCGGCATCAAAAATTATGGGCGTGTGGGACCACTTCAGTGGCTTCTGTGCACCAATAGAGGGTTCTGCCGCATTAATCTCACGTGCCCACCGCTTGAGTTGGCGGTGAGAGAAATGCAACGAAGCGCCTCCATCGACACACATAACCTCCGTTGCCTTCTGGAACTCTCGCTCACTAGATTCGCCATCATCTTCCTCTTCATCTTCATCCCCTGCCTTCTCGTCATGGCCCCGGGCAGGCTTCTCTTGCCGCTGCCTGGGCTTGCCGCGGCAACCTCCTCGACCGCGTTTCCTGCCAGACCCTCCAGCACCATCTTGGGTTCTCTCCTTGTCGCGCCTTTCGTACTCGACGCGCTGCTTCTCGACAAGCTCCTCCACTTGCCGGCAGTCTTGGAGATCATGGCCCTTGGTACGGTGGATCTTGCAGTACTGCTTGCCGGATCCTTCTGGCTTGTCGGCAGCCGCCAAGGCCTGACACGCCGCACACCCGGCAACCTCCTTGCCGGGGTCGTCGGTCTTGGACTTCTTGGCGGTGTCGGTGTTGCCAGAACCTTCAACGGCAAGCACGGCCTTGCCTTTGCGCTTTCTGTTCTTCCGCTTTCCCTTCTTTGCCGGGGCGGGAGCGTCGTCGCTATCGGAGTCAACTCCAGCGCCAACGTTCTCGCCAGGGAGCCTCCTTCCTTCCTCTGCCCGAGCACACTTGTCGACCAGAGCATAGAGCTCGGCGACATCCCAGATTTTGTTCATCGCCAGCTCCTCCCACATCTTACGATTGCGCACATTCTGATGAAAGGCGCTGATGACGGCGGCGGGATGAACGTCAGGAATGTTGTGCTGGATGCGGCTGAACCTCTGGATATACTTGCGCAAAGTTTCGCCCTCTTTCTGGGGGATGATATGTAGATCACTCTCCTGGCCAGGAGCTTGATGGCCGCCGGTGAAGGCGCCAACAAACTGGTGGCACATGTCGGCCCAAGAAGAGATGGAATTCTCGGGCAGGTGCATCAACCACGATCTAACGTTGGGCTTCAGCACCAACGGAAAGTAGTTGGCCAGCACCTTATCATCACGAGCCCCGGCAGCCCGCACCGCGATGGTGTAGATGCTCAAGAACTCGGACGGATGGGTCTTGCCGTCATACTTCTCCGGTACTTCCGGCTTGAAGGAGCGGGAGCTGGGCCACTGGACTTGCCGCAACTCACGAGTAAACGCTGGACAACCCACCTCGTAAGGTAGGCAAACAGGGTACCCTGGCGCGGGCTCGTCAACAGCGGTCCCAGCGCGCTTGTCGGACTGGCGACGCGCTTCCCTTCGGCGCTCGATGGTGGTTCGAGCGTCCTCCTTCTTCCGTTCCCGAAGAACGTGACGTTGGTCGCGGTGAACCCGCGGATCAGACGACGCCGTGGAATCATCCTCACGGGCGCTAGTCCGTCGAGTTAACGACCGCTCTTGATGCAGTGGAGGGGAACGCAACGTAGTCGTCCCAGCTCCGGTCTTCTCTCCATCGCCACGCACCAGCCTAGACGACTGCAGCCGCGAGGGTTCACCCTGCTGCGGCCTGCCGTTGTCAGCCAGGCTGAGGAGGCTCTGGATAGTGGCTCGCCACTCGTCTAGCTTCTCCATGGCAGGAGGGAAGTCTAGGAGCAGCTGAGCTCGCGCCAACGCCTCTGCTGGCGTAGGCGGCGGCGACAGGTGCGAAGAACGTGAGGTTCTCAAACTCCTAACAGGGTTAGAAGGAGCATCATCACGACTCTGCACCCGCGCGCGGCTTCCACCAGCGCGCTGGCGCGGGTCTTGGCCCTGCGCACCCTGAGAGTGATGCGCAGGGGCCTTTTCTTGCAGACGCCTAGAACCACCAACGTCCTGAGGCCGCACGTCACGCGCGTCCTGAGAAGGTCGCAGTGCATGCGCCGGCGTATTCGTCCTGGAAGGCGCCGCGCCATCCTTGGAAGTCGCTGCACCACCCGCAGGTTGCGCAGCTCCATCCTTGGACCTGTTGCTCGTCCGGCTCGGATCGCCGGAACGCCGTGGAAGCTCGGAGCCTCCATCTCCTCCGCCCGCGTCTACCCCGTCGCCTGTGCGCGCAGCATCAGGCACGACGGATGCAGATGGACCAACCGCCATGAAACCCTTCTTCTTGGGAGCCATGGTGGTGAAGATGATCAAAGATCTGACGCGCTGATCGCTAGATCAGGTTCGCACAACCTCGAGCCCCCCTACCTGGCGCGCCAAAGATGTCGTGGGAAACGAACACCTATGGGATCGCTATCGAGCAGATCCCTTTACGGTTCGGCAAGGGGAGAGGATTGCACAAAGAGCAGAACTAACGACCAGCACACGGGGATTTACCCAGGTTCGGGCCGCACAGATGCGTAAAACCCTACTCCTGCTTTGATTGTATTACTGTGGATGTTCTTGGCCAAGTTCTGGGAGCTACAGTACTCGGTAGCTGCGCATGCAGAACGGGTCCTCAGAAGTGCTCTCTTCCCCTCTCCTCTGTACGCCTCGGGCCTCCTTTTATATGAGTCCAAGGGGCTACCACAGTAGCGTACGAGATAAGGCATGAGGTGGAAAGTAGCTACAGCGTTATCACAGTGTTATCATACCTAACCCTGACGGCCTAGGACAAACTCATTAAATGCACCGTGAGGTGTCCGTCAAGGTGTCCCTTAGCGTCTTGGGCTTGGAAAAGCTTTACGGGGGATGGGAAAAGCAGCCATCCCATCAGCACCGCTTAAGCATCTCGTGGCCAGCATTGCGCCACATCATCATGAGGACAAGCCCTAAACGACAAGGCTGGCCGCTGCACTGGAGCGATAGCGCTGCACTGTGCAGAGCCTTGCCGGGGCTGAATCCTTGCCGGACCTGGGGCTTGCCGGGACCGGGTCTTGCCGGGGCTGAATCCTTGCCGGGTGCGAAGCCTTGCCGGCAAGGGTCTTGCCGGGCCTCCGCAACCCTTTGGCCTTCTGTCTTCTGGTCTGTCTGATCGTTGACTTGAACGCCTTCTTGACATCTTAGTCTTGTGATTGCTCCTAGCTATTCCTCGTCAAGGCTTGCCGCGGTACGGCTACAACTGCCCGTGCACAAGTAAGGGGTACTAAAAAGACCCATACTTTAGTACACCGACAACACGCCGCGGTAATAACCTCGACCACGAATCTCGTGATCTTCCTAGGCAATTCCACTGGAAAACCGCAACCTCGAGATAGCCCGAAGTATTCTCGGAATTCATCGCACAAGACGTTCGAGAAAGGTAAAACAAATCTAGCAGCCCGACGTGCCGACAATCCCGATAGGAGCCGCGTATCTCGTTCTCAGGGCACAACCGGATGAGCGCAGCGTACAATGGCCTGATAGACATCTCCCGGGTTGCCCCGGGTTGGCCCCGCACACGACTCTGTTTTGGACCAGCACCAGCAGCACTGGCCCCCCTGTATTATGTTGAATAACGAACCTCGGGTAGCGCTAACTCCCTATGCGTCAAATTAGTTATTAGAGTTATTATGTTGGGCAAATGTAGTACCAATGTTGGGCCTTGCCAGACAAGTTTTATCCTAAAACGAAAATCAAGGGGGTCCCCATAACAACCCCGAGCATGTTAGGAGCGCTCAATTATGGAACATAACACCGGTACACAAGTAACTAGGGCGGCAAGAGTGGAACAAAACACCGAGCAAAAGGCCAAGCCTTCCACCCTTTACCAAGTATATATGTGCATTAAATTAAATAGCAATAATATTGTGATATATCAAAAAAAAATCCATGTTGGCACATGGAACAATTTGCACCTGCAACTAACAACGCTATAAGAAAGGCTGAGCAAGCAGTAACATAGCCAAACAATGGTTTGCTGGGATGTGGAGGGGTTAGAGGCTTTTCATGGCAATTTGGGAGGCTTGACATACAAGTGGTAGGTAGCGAGACAGCGATAGAAACGAGACATCTAGCATGGCAATGATAGTAATGGTATCCAGGGAAATGATCATCTTGCCCGAGATCCCGCTTGGAAGAAGATCGAGTCCATGAAGAAGACGAACCAACGTAGTCGAACGAATCCTCACACTCCGAACGCTTTCGGAACTCTATCGAGAAGAAGCAATCCGAAAACAACAATCAACACATGATAACACCACAACATATGCATGACATGATGCACTTCAAATATGATGCATGTTATGCATGACATGGCAAGCACAACAATCAACTTCTACACATTAAGTGAAGCTCAATATGCAACGAGTTGCATATTGACGAAACTCCACATTCGAATATTTAGTTCACTCTCGTTTAGGTACACGACAATATTAAATGTTGTTAAACATGGCAAGAGGTGAAGCATAAGTAAACTACACATCTAGGCAAGTTTAAATGAGGCCGGAAACAACATATAGCATTTCCGAAACGACCCTATATGTTAATTTCGAAATTGGTCCAGATCTGAACTAATCATGTTTTATATTTATTAAACAGGAAAATAAAGTATACCATGCAATTCTACACGTCATTCTAGTCGATTTACATATATGGAACATCTCAAACGGAGCTACGGTCTAAAAGTTATGACCGTCACAAGATGAACATGACATGAATGCAAAATGCATGAAAATGACAACCACAACATTTCAAATCATGAATGCAGCAAGATATTATGATACTACATGAAAATCTAAGCAAGTTTCATATATGGCATGACCAAAACGGAGCTACGGGTCAACCACAACAACCAACACAAGTTTTAGTTCAAATATGTCAAAACAGCAACATGGCATAACGCACACATGAAAACAACAAGCTACCAGAATCTAAAATGCACAAACTAAGCATGGGACAGTAGCATATGACACACACATCATTTCATCTTCACACATCATACTCAAAAGAGTCATGGATCACACGGTAGAAAGCTCACAACATGGCAACAAAATATAGCAGATTAGGACTTAGTGAAAATAACAGTTTTTTAGCATAGCAGATTTTCACGAAGGCATATTGACAGCAGTAAAACTATATGCTACAGGTCATATATTGGCATGAAAATTAACAGCATGGTAGTAGACATGATGCACTACAATTCATTCCATGGGGGCAAGGTCTAATTATGCATAGAATCATGGCTACCATCATCACAACATGGCATTTTGAAGAAAACAGATTCTCAGACTTAGTGAAAATTAGAGTAGACATGTGCTGCAGTTTTTTAACAGATTGACATATTGGACAACAGAATTAATTATGATGCTAAACCTATTCATGCAAACTATTGGCACAACATGATAGGCAACAACATGCTTAACAAAAGACTCCATTGGAGCAACCACAAAAGACTCCTAGATCAATAGCAAATCACATGGCAACATGGCAACAAAATAACACAGATTTCAGACTTCGAAATATTTTAGCATCTCAAAACAGCAATATTTTTAGGACATGTTGGCAACAAGAAAATAACACCTAAACATGAATTATCATGGCAAACAAAAAGACCAGGGGCTAGTACACATGTCAAAGGGCATATCTCATGTTCAACAATAATTCATATGATGCAAGGATTAAATCACGCGAAAATAACAAAAGGGCATCACCGCAAAATAACATGCACACAAACTTTCTCAAATGACAAAACTAATTGCACAGATGGATTCAATGGATTTTTCTACCCTGAAAACATCTATAATATGCATGTGTTGCTGTACGAAATGTGCCACAAATAAATATGCACAATTTTAGTTACTTTTTTTTAACACTGACCGTCATATACTAAAACGTGCACCGAGCGTCAATAGGCAGCGGGAGGAGGCCTCACCTAGCTGGGCTTCGGCCCAAGCTGTAGAGGAGGCCTTGGCGGCTGGGCCTCAGGGACGCAGAGGCGGGCCGGGCGCTGCTGGGCCCTGCGCGTGCGCGGCCCACGCACGGGCGCAGCGAGGGAGCGGGCAGATCGATCCCGTCGTCGTCGTCCTCTCGAACAGGAGGAGGCAGGGACATGGCGCGGCGGCGGCGCTGGTTCAGGGAGGCGGGGACGGAGCGACGACGGTGCATGCCGGCGGGATCTGGCCGGGAATGGGCGGGGCTCGTGCTGGCCGACCGGATCGGACCGCCGGCGAGGTTGGGCGGCGCGAGAGACCTGCAGGGAGAGAGAGAGAGAGGAGTCCGTGGGGTGAGAGAGAGAGAAATGGAGGGAGAGAGAAGAGAGAGGAGCAGGCGGCAAGGTCCGGCCTGGCTCCGGTGATCGGCCGACGGGGCTCCAGTGGGGATGGTCGGGCTTGGAGGCGCGGGGCGCGCTGCGGGGATCCATGGGAGGAGCTCGGGCGGTTCGGGCGCCTCGGGCGAGCGGCGGCGTGATCCGGGCCCGGGCGGGCCCGAGATGGGCTTCGCGGGCCCTGCGCACTGGTGGTGGGAGGCGGCGGCGCTGAGTGGTGGGGGGTGGCGGCGGCGTGGATTCCGAGGCAGGGGGTTAGGGTTGCCCGATTTGGACGCCTAGGGTCTATTTATAGCAATTAGGGGCTAGGGTTAGCAGTTTTGCCCGTTTTCGGACCGTAGGATCTCGATCCAACGGTCTGGAAGCGGAGGGGGGCTAGGTGGGCTGCGGTGGCTGTGTAGAAGGGGTATGGGCTGAGAAGAGAGGGAGGTTGGTGGCCCGTGACATGATTTTGAAATACCGAAACGTCCGATGATTTAACCGATGACGGCGACGCTACAGTTGAACGTTGGGGTGTCAAACGACCTGTGATTGCGACGAAACTTGGCAGGCGGTCTACCTACAATATAACAAGACCGCATGCCAACTTTTGACCCAATCCGAGAACATTTTTCGCGCGCTTTTAAAAGCATTTTTTTAAACGATGCCGCGGGCGTGTGCGTGTGTGGTTGGTCTTGAAACGATCAACGACACGAACTGAGAGAACCGGTAGCTACGAACGGATGCAAGTTTTCGAAAACGAGTGACGATGCTATGCAAGATGATGCGAATGATGCGATGATGAATGCGACAATAAAACGAATCACATGACGGGAATGGAAATAAAAGGGGAATCTTCTGGAGCGTCGGTTCCGGGCTGTTACACTGACACTCTACATATCGTAGATAGAGAAGAATGCACAACCACAGGACCTCACTAATCAAGTTTCATTCTGAACCAGATAACAGGAATCCTGCCAGCACAAATGAGTCCATGGGGGAAAAAGTCGAAAACAAACCTTGAACTTATAGATGAAAGCTAAATTGAACCCTGAACTTGTAATCCCGGAAATTGGCACACCGAACTCTTCGATCCCGGTCTATTTTAAACCCTAAGAGCATTCCCAAACAGGGATTATCGACGTGACAGTTCGAATCCCAGGATATTGTTGTCTGCGGTCGTGACTGGGCCGGCCCAACAGACATGAAACATTTTTTTTCTTTTTCATTTTTTTGAGGATTTATTTTTTTGCAAAACTTGAAGTAAAAATACCGAAAGGGTACGGTCGCGACTGGGCCGGGCGAACAGACGCGAGGCATATTTTTTCTTTCGTAAAACACGCAAAATAAAAAAATACAAAAAATAGACGGAAACAAGGATTCCAGCTTGCGACCTACCGCTGCTAATTGTTCCCACTAGACACTAAAACCATTAGCCATTGCGAACTATAGTGAGGCCCGAACAATTAAAGCACATAGAGCACCGCCGAGATTTGTATCTTTTTTCAAAGGAATATTGAAAAAGTGCAGGCCCAATTTTTTTTAAATATCCTTTTGTAAAGTGGGAACACTTTTAGGAATTTTATTTTTCGAAAACACAATCAATTTTAGAAAATGAACACTGTTTTAAACATATATTTAAAAAACATGGGAGCAAAGTTTCAAACCTGATTATTCAAAAAATGTTTAAACAACGTAAACAAATGTTCATATACTTTTATAAAATGTTTATTTGATTAGGAAAATATAAAACGTGTATTTGGCAAAATGTTACCGTGTCACATTTTTTTTTTTGGAAATTTGTAAATTATTTGCGTTAAAAAACTTATAGTCGGTATTTCAAAATTGTTCATGTTTATTTTCAAGAAATGTTTCGAAATTTTTCAGGAATGTTTTTATATATGAACAGTTCTCCATTTTTTAACGGGGCACTCTACATATAACCACTAGCAGTCCTCAGGGCTGTTGGCTTTGTGGGGCCTCTGCTAGTGTGTTTTCCTGAGATCGAGTCCTCCTAAGCATAACTGTTTTTTGCGGTATTTTTTGGTCGCTCCTTTTTTTAGGGGAAGACAAGTGTGTACGTGTAGTTTTAGAAAATGTGCATTGTTATCACAAAAATGTAAAAGAGAATTTATTATATTTACTAAAATGGAAAACAAAGAAAACAGAACAGGAAAAATAAAATAAAATAAAACTAAAAACTAAAAAGAGTAGAGCGAGCGAGCGACTGCACTAATGGGCCGGCCCACTTCGTCCTAATGTCCAGCCAGCCCTTGCCACGTCAGCGAATACCAGGTAAATACCGACAAGGTTTAAAATAAACCGGGATTAGAAAGTTTGGTGTGCTGATTACCGGGATTACAAGTTCAGGGTTCGATTTAGCTTTCGTCTACAAGTTTAAGGTTTGTTTTGGACTTTTTCCGTCCATGGGGGACTGTCCGTAGGGGGTTTTCTGCACAAGGCCCTTGCAGAGGAAAAGCTTGATCCTAGCGAATAGAAGACGCTCAGCTCCACACAACGGATTCTCACGCTTTCAGAAAGAACATAGAATGGTAGAGGATCCAACATGCAGGACACGGCAATCAGTATGGCCTATATGTCATCGTACCTTGTCGGATCATAACCATCCTCATCTTGTCAAGTTTATATGGCTAAAACTGTTTGAAATTGCAGACTTGCAGTGCTCCTGTATTCAATAGGACAAACTTACACTGGAATTCCACCTGTGCAGCATGTTGTTGATTGCAAGCTTGAAGAAGACAGGAAGTTCCGAAGTGTGGATATAACAGAAACAGGGTTCAAAGATCAAACAGTGAAGCCTATATGCTGTAACACACTAACACTAACACACCAATGTCCCGACTGGCTTAGACCTAATCTGCATACTGGGTATGCCAACGTGCATTATCCTGCTTATATACGTCCGTCTTGCTTCCTGCAAAAATGGCTAACAGGACGTTATTGCCTTGGGAACCCTTGGGTATTTACTGATATTGGTGGCTTCAACCTTTAAACTAGCAAGGTTGTACGTATCTCCACTTATGTTGTAACGCACACATATACTCATCGGACCCACTTGGGCTGAATTTCAACCAGGCCAGGCTGAGGTGTCACAGATGTGGAGAATAGCATAGACGATAGGCAGCGGTGGAGACAGGCCCCAGGCAGCCTGGGCAGCTGCCTGGGGCGTGAGAGCAACTACAGTGCTACAGTGTAAAAAGGCTGCCTGGGGCGGCGGGGGGCGTGGCCGCATCCTGGCGCCGCCACTGACGATAGGGGAAAATCCGGCGCCTTAGTTACTAAAATATTTTTACCGTGGATATGCAACTTGGCAGAACATGTATAAAATTCAAAGAGAATTATACTATCAGCCTAAAAAGATTTCTTCCTAGTTCTTACTGCGAGTAGTTTACAACACCAGATACGTAATTAAGACCATTTATGCAAATCAATATAATTAATGATTTAACTTCAGTACCGACTACCAAACCTTTCTATGGTGGCAACTAAGTCAATCTTCCCACAACTCACCAATTAGACTCCATCTGTTGAGTGGCAGGGCGGAATATGTTAACATAAATGGTACATCAAAGAAATGTTATAAAAGATTTCTTTGATGTACGGAATGTTATAAAAGTCAGACAGCGCGTATTCAGCATCTTTAGCAATGTCCACACTTCTCATTCATGGCTGTTGGCAGGAGGAAAATAATGAAAAGAGGGAATCCATTCCTGAAATATGACATTGTATAACTCAAAAGGAAACCTGAGTAAGAGAAAGGGAGCTACAGTAAAGCTGAACAAAATAAAAATTATGCTTGTATAACAGCTAATATTGCACAATGTCAGCATTCAAGAAATTCCTTCGTTTTCGGCAAGCACGCCAGAAAACAGAGCATTTCAGGTTAAAATGCTTTTAACGGCAGCCAAAGGCAAAACAGTTACTGTCTCGCGCAAACCTTGGATCGAATCGCAGTGTGCTAGAGGAAACATTGTTCATAATAGTTTCAGAGGAATACCAAACATTAGAGGATTTTTCAGTTGCCAAAATATTTGAAAAAAAACCCTGGCAATAACATCTGTCATACGAAGCGTTTACTTCATAAAGTATTGGTTCCAAACACCAACATGAAACCTATGTTAAATTAAATATATAACCATAATGTAAATAAATATATCACTGAAAATCACTGTAGTTGTGTCAGCCAGACAAGCAAATATGACTAGATGTCACTGAATGATTATGTCATTATGTGCCACAAAGGAAAATACTATGTAAGCACAGGAAGCTTTCATTTCCCTCAAAAGTGGCAAATTTTCCTACCAATTAGCACATCATATCTGATTGTTATAGGACATGCAACATTGTTGAGAAGTGATAACACACAATAAGACATTGTTAGTGGAAAATCTAGTGATGATTGTCTGGAACAAAGACCATTTGGAACCATTGATAATTACATAGCACAACAATTTGGTATGACACACTTACAAATTCAGATTCCACAAATTTGAATGCTAGCCAAATTTGTTACTAGAACAGAGTTGCAAGTTCTGCGCAGAATATACTATTGTCATTCATTCGACGAATTCAGCAGTGAGAACAATATTACTCCATCTAAATTCAGATCACCAGAAAAACAGAAGGAAAGATTAAGCTACCTCCATTTATCGTCTGCTTCCTAGATCCACAAGAATTCAGTTCACTGCATTCCCAACATTGTATCCAGAATAAAGTTAAGTGTATTAAGTTTATCTATATCTCTGCAGTGACAGTAACCGGCCCTACAGAATCTTTCAATTGTGAGGTCAAATATAGAATTATCTAGGGAAAGCCCTTTTCTTTCTCTCATATCCTTGAATATGCGAATAATCTCCCTGATTTTGCCGTTGTAAGCAAGCCTGTTTATAAGGACGCCAAGAAGATCCATTGACAGTCCAATCTCTAGCGATTCTAGAAAGAAACTAGTGGCATTGGCAAAATTTCCATCTCTGCATAATCCAACAACGACTATAGTGTAAGTAACTTCATCTAGAGCAATATTTCCTACTGTCATTTCAGACATTAGGTGCCCCACCTCACTAAGCTTTCGATGGTAGAAAAACCAATGAATCAGTGTATTGTATGTGACGACATTTCCAGCAAACACTTGGTTACAGACCAGGCTCTTGGCTGCGGTGCACTTTCGATCAATGCAAAGACTACGAATGATAATGTTGAACGTCCTCGTGTTTGGCATCACACCTTTCTTGACCATGTATGTCAACAGCTTCATAACACCCCTCCAATGTCCCATTTTACATAACCTGCCCATCACAGTGTTGTATGCAACAACACCAGCATACCATCTCGATGATGTACTCCTCTCTAGCAAGTATATGGCATCGGAAATCCTCGAGGCATGGCAAAGGCAATTCAGAAGAATACTCAAAGTAAAATCTGTGGGATCCAACCCTTTGCCTAGCATAACACCCAGCAGCACAAGTGCTTCCTTAGCCTTACCTTTCTTGCAGAGACCATTCATGAATGTATTGTGGGTGACAATATTGGGCGTCCAATCCTTGGTTCTACTCTCCATTAAAATCTGCTTGACTTCAATAAATTTGGCGGCATCACACAAAGCCCTGATCAGAACATTGTAGGTGACTACATTGGGAGGGCAACCAGCACATTTTTCCATCATGGCCATCAGGTCCATGGCCTCCCCGACATGGCCCTCGCGGTAATATCCCTGTACAATGGGCGTGTAAGTATGCACCATGGGACGGCACCCCTGTTCCAGCATCCACTCAAGCAGGCCCCATGCCTCAGGGAGCCTCCCCGCACGGCACAGCCCCGTGATAAGCGTGGAGTACGTGCTCACGTCAGGTTCCACCCCAGCCTCTCGCATCGAACGGATCGCCTTGTACGGAGAGTCGTCGTCGGAGGAGGTCCACGAATGCAGCTTGAGAAGGATGTTGTAGGACGACGCATTGGGCGCCACCCCTGCCGCACGCATTTCGCCGAACGCGTCGAGGGCGCCCTTCACACGTCCAGCTTCCACGAGCGCGTCCATGAGAGTGTTGTAGCAGAGCACATTGGGGGTCCCGGAAGACCTGAGCTGGGCGAAGAGGGCGAGCACCTGTTCGACGTCGCCCACGCGCGATAGGGCCTTCATGGCCACGTTGCAGTCGCTCTCCAGCTGCCGCCGCTGCGGCTGCTGCTGGTACAGCGGAGGAGGGCGTATTTCTTTCCATGCGGGTAGAGGCGGGAGGGGCTTGGCGTCGTCAGAGTCGTCGTCGGAGGAGCAGCAGGCGGGAAAGGGGAGGGCCGCAACGGAGGCGGAGGAGGCCATGCGCCCGCGCAGGAGGAGCCGAGCTGTGGGGAGGGCAGTGACCCGCGCGATGGTCGATGCCGGAGGGGTTCACCGGCGGGCGCCGTGGGGGTGGAGGTGGCGGCGGGGGGAGGAGAGACCGAGAGACTGGTTTTGGGATACGGAGGATGGGCTGAAACGGCGGCGTGGTTTGCGTGGGGTTTTGAGAACGTGGGCCGGGTCTGCAATTAACCGGAGTATGCTTCATTCAGCCCAAAACCAGTTTAACAGATCATATCTATTCCTCAAAATAAAAGCTTCGTGAAGATTGTCTCAAAAATCTATTCCTCAAAATTACCTCAACAAAAAAAAATTCCTCAAAATACCCCCAAAAAATATATTCCTCAAAACTATCCTAAAAAAATTTATTCCTCAAAATTATCTTAAAAAAATTCTATTCCTCAAATGAACCTATTTAAAAAAAATATTCCTCAAAATCTCTCAGAAAAAAAAAACCGAGCATATCCGATAGAGATTTGACCTTGTCCAAAGTGTCATCTTACAAGTTTTTTCAACTGTGGGAGGAAAATATAAAATTAAAGCTCGCCTTTCGGTAATTAGAAAACACAAGCTCATGTTCTACCCTAGTTGTTATTGACAAAAATAAAGAAACAGGAAAGTCACATTTCATTTCACTTTATTATCTATCCTAAAAATGCTCCTTGTGGAACACAAATCTAGTGAATGTTCTCATGTTCATTTTGTGGCAGAGTCTTTCCAGTTGTCTTCCCAAATCATCTGGCCCGCAGTAGAAAACCCCTGCCATTGCATTCCATTTCCATGTATGAATAACAAATACGTGAACTTGAAACCGTAAATTCCATGTAAAATATGTCCCAAATTAAATAATAGAAATCTCATGATAGTAGGGGTCATATATCTGCAGCTCTTTCCCCTTTTGACATCAGACAAGAAACCGGGGTTCATTATTCGTCGTCTTCTAAATTTCAGCAAATATTTTTCCGTAGAACATTAGTTGCATACATAATTAGCTGTTAGACAAGAACAGAAGAGTCATACCTATCCTTTCACCAATATGTTTTCTTGCAAGACCATGGAAGATGGAACACCCTAGGCCAGTTCGGCCTCGAAAAGTGTGTACGGACCTGCAAGTTAAAAAATTGCCTTGTGATTGACAATTCGACATTGCACGGAATGAAGGGTTCGCAGTAACTAGCACTGGAAAATTGCAGTGCATGGTAGAGTAATAAGAATGTTGTACAATCTTCAATTTTGTGTATCTGTTTAGGATAAAGACTTACTGGAGTTTTCGAGATGATATCAATGCCATGGCGCGCAAAATGAAGAGCTTGAATTGCGCTTATCAGCACTGACCGCTTGTCACCTTCCTGGTAGACGCTTGTTAGATAGTTGTACATCTCTATCACACCCTACAAGCACAATGAGAGAATTATAAGAGTGCAAGACATCCATTGTCATGGAAAATGCCCATCCGGGAGTAGATGTGGCACTTTAGGATGGTCATTAAATCGTAACCTGTTTGCTGTCTCGAGCTGAAACCTCCTTCATGATGTCCCTAAACCACTCAAAGGATCCTTGCTCTCTTGTCACCCAATAAAAGTAAGCCTTCCTCAGCCCATTGGCACTATGATGATTTGTTGTGCAGCCTTCCTGCAATAGATTGGGGAGATAATGATAAATCATTCTGTATGCAGATGCTTAGTTGGTTACACATTATGAGCAGGCTGCACTGGTCATTGCCTTATTTAGGTCGTTAGCAATGTCTTTGAGGACACTTATGAACGGCGTTGCCCCTATTCCAAGCCCTATTAGCAAGATAATATCATATTTCGAGTGATCTTGTGATGCTGCACCGTATGGGCCATCAATGTATATTTTTGGCAGGTCGAGGTTGCTGCGACGCAATGCCTACAAAATGTTAAGTGCTCATGTATTATATATGTGTCCACAGTAGTGAGATAGCTACCTGAAGCATTATTCAGAGGATGAAGAGTGTTTTACCTCATGGAACATGTCATACACATGGTAGCTCCAGTCACCCAGAGATCTGATGTGGATGCTCAAATGATCATCTTCTGGTGCAGATGTAAGAGAAAATGGGTGCCTGAAACACATAACGAAATAGATCTAGAATTAGCAACAATACCCATGCTACAAACTTGCACGCAATAACGTGACAGCGCAAAACAGTATCGAAGCTGATATAGCACCAACTGTTTACCAAAGCTTCAGTACCATGCTAAGCTCACCATTCAAACTTCGATACTTGTGGACACTGGACAAAGACATACATTCCACTTTGATAACGAAAACCTGGAGGCTTTGTCATCTTGAGAGAAAGTACCTTCCCTGGATATGTCGTTGCCTGTAAAAAAAATACTGAATTATATTTGTAACAAGATGAACGTGCGTAGAACAAATATACTTTCATTTGGATGAAGAAATATGGCAGATGATCACACACATCGAGGGTCTCCGAATCATATGACATAGATCTGATTATCCTGAACATTCGCTCTCCAAGGTAGATCATCACAGGAATCACCACATACACCCATGTCTGCATGCACTTGAGACGGCATGAGATAACGGGGACATAAACATAATGATCATACTTTATTTAATTCATATTACCGTTTTCTCTGATACGTCCTTTGCTAGGTAGAGGAACATGGAATGCACGATGAGGAGAACATAGACAACAACGAACAGATGATGTGAGTACCAGAAAGCGTTGAATCCCGCAATCCGTCTGACCAGAGGTGGGAGAGATCCTGGATTTCTTCTTGAGGGCCTACTGGCAAGCAGGAAAGCGATCAGCATGAGCACCACCATGGCTATACCAGTTGTTCCCTCGATTGATGTCACTATCTCCATGTAGGATGGCTGGTGGTAACCAAAGTCACCAGCAATTGTGCGCCCAAAGATGGTCTTATCTGCCATTGCAATCCTTGGGATGTCACAGGATAGGTGAGTACCACCATGGAGGATTATGCCGATCACAATTCCTGCAGCAACAAGCTAAACTGGAATATGAGTGTTATACTCAGACCAATTGGAGTATACAAGCAAGGAAAATGCAATGCACCATATATACATTTGGTAATAGACCACACCTTGTGGAAGTTAATATTGTCATTAAATGAGAGGATGGAGTTGATGCTACGGCTTCTCCTAAGCCAAGTGACAGTGTTACGGCATACAAGTAGGAGCACAATGGCCATGTTGAACTTGAGAGTCTCTGCAGCGCCCTTGGCAGTTGGCAGGCAGTATCCCATGGCCTCGAATGCCAGCCGCTGGCGATACTGCAGGAACTTCCAAGTGAAGAGTGCAGCACATGCTACAAGCCACATGACAATTACCCATATTCGTCTCCAGTGAGCACGAAAGAAGACAATGGCTGCTGATGTCATACATTGTATGTGTTTGGTCGGTATAGGTGTTGACCAGCAAGTAGGTTGGAGGTCATTCAGTGTCCCCTTTCTTGTTCTGCTCAGCTGTATGTTTGAGGATTTACAAGGACAATAAATTGGATTTATATTGTCAATATGAAAAAGAAAAAAATCAGTGATTATAAAATACTGTCTGGTGCTAGTAGATCACCTTTGTTAGTCCCTGGCCTGTTTGGATTTCTTCTAGGATCAAGTGTGTGTATTCAGTTGCTTCATCTTGGCTTAATGAGAGCTTGTTCAAAGAGGCACTGAACATTATCGCCTAAGAAATGAAAACCATGTAAATATACAGTTCTAAGCTATTAGTAATCATGTGTTAAGACTATGTGCATCATACCTGCTTGATATCTTTTTCAGTGAGATTGCTACTTGTGTTTCTTTCACAGCTGCAGATGCATATGTGTTAAGAAATTTCTATGTGTAAATAGATTTTTATGCCTTGGTGTGGAGACTGGAGTCGTAGGAGTTGCAGTTGACGAAGAATACCTATCCAATGCTATTCTGATCCCATGGCTAGAAGAACGACTGATGGATCTGGTGGGATTGATGTTTTGATTGACCAGAACAGGCTCTTCCGCCGAACTAGCAGACTCATTCTCACCTGCAGAGTAAAGAGTATGAGCTCATAAGGAGATGCAAATAACATACATACATACATACATAAATTAAACAAGAAAATATGACTATTTTTCGTGAGAACCCATTCAATATTTTTATCTCAATATTCTAGATACAAAGGAAAACATCAATACCACGATCTTCATTGTCACCCTTCAAAATCATGGAGCCATATGGAATATAGAGAGCTTGCAAAGATGAAAGATTGATCCCTAGGCATGGTAATCAGTACTGTTATTTTTAAGGTGAACCTTACAGAAACTAGGACGTTGTTTCTACTTTTTTTTTGAGAAGAGGGTAAAACACCCCCGTCCTCTCAATCGGCTCCTCCCCGGCCCATCTCCCACTCGGAGGCTGGACTCTGCATCACTTCAACAATAAAACTATTTTCCATCCTTATCCCTCTCTTTCCTGTGAAAAATGCAGTCTTTGCGTAAGGCATGGAGCAATCACCCAGCACTTTAAGCACAGCTCCCGTTGAAGCATAACAGCAAACAGTTGGTGTGCATGGCTGCAGGCTCCCCAAACAAACGGCGCATAGCGCGACCGCACAACCGGTTGGACAATCTATTCATATTCATGTAGGCGGCCTGAATCGAAAGGAAGTATAAATGCGTATGCATCCGTGGCTACATATATTCATCTAAGTATCTAACGATATACAGTAGCATGTTATGGTCCCGCCTACATTGGCGAAGAACTCGGCCTCGCCAACGTGTGTGGCCGGCCCGGGATGAGAAGAAATCCACGGGATTGGGGTCGGCTGGTCAATAGGGTCAGGACGAAGGATGTTTGCAGGTTGTGTGTGTGTGGAAGGATATCAAAGGAGGTGGCCAAGGCGGCGACATGGACAGAAAGACCAAGCCGCAAAAACAACTTTTTTTTCCTCTCTCTTGACAGTGCACCTTTTTTTTACGGGTTCTTCTAGTTCTAGTACGTGCATCTTTCCTCCCAAATTCCTACTGTATTTTAAGTGCATGTACGTATCATATAATTTACTACTATACTAGACATGATAATGAATACATGATGAACAATGTGTTATTTGTAGCCTTATCTCTAATAACTACCGTAGATCTGGTTAAATATGCGGTGAGAGATAATAATAAAAACGTGATGTAGAATGAGTAGGCTCACCAGCAGCGTTCCCATGCCACGAGGACGATCGACCAAACCTCCCTGTGTCCATCTCGCTCCACTTAAGCTCCCCCTTGCCGTCGAGCTCCACGAACTCCATCCCCGGCGACGGCGCGCGAAGCAGCCTTGACGTCGCCCCGCCCGCCTCCAAGTCCTCGCTGCCGGGGCCGAGGAACGACGACGTGCAGCAGCCATCGTCGTAGACGTAACCGTCGGCGTCATGGAAGAGCACTTCGATCTCTACCTCCGACGCCGACCTCCCCGATGGGCAGGCGCTGAGCGACGCCGACAGCGCGCCGCTGCTGCCGGCGACGCTGGGGTTGGACACGAACTGTATCATCACTGGACCCTCCGAGGGCATGATCGGTACCTGTAGAAACTCATCATGGGCCTGAGACATCGCTGGAGTAGATAGGGACTCTTGTCATAGCAAGTTTCTTTGGAAGTATATATATGTGCATCATGGTCCAAATGCATGCGGAGGAGTTTTGGAGAAATGTGTGTGCGCTAGAGTACAAGCTGGGCCGGTGATGAGAGGTGGTGTGGTTGATCACTTGATTGGGTAGCTAGGAAGGGGAGTTAGGAATGGCATTCATGCTTGCTTTCGGTTGGCTCGTCGTAAGATTATGCGAGCAGCCATATGCATGAGCGGCATCATCTGGTGGTACGTAGTGGCTAATCAACATGAGCTGCTTACTTCGGTGTGGGTTGGTGGGAGCATACCATCTTTTGTTTTCTTGCAAAAAGAGAGCTTCAGGCAACTCTAACGCGGATCATCAAATCACCCGCAATTGTTCGAATATTTGTTGCCATGCAACCGTGTTCGCCAAATTTGTCAAGACCGGACTGGATGTCCGGAATTACACAAATCAAAACCAAACCTAGGGGTTAGGGGGGTCCACACATCCGTCACGTGAAACTCTGACAATGATGGCCGACCAAAATACCCCATCGCCCACGGGAGCCCTTTTCCCCACTCTGTCCCTCCCCTTGTGCTTTGTATCCGCACCCTTGGAGACCACCTTCACCGTTGTACCGCCCAGGCCTTGCCAGACCTACGTTGCTTTCAATCAGACGTCTGCCCGTCTTGGACTATGCCGCCACTACACCCAGGATCCCACCGGCGCCCAAGTATCATCCGCACCTGCCGCCGCCATCCCTGGCGGAGGCCGCGTCCAGCAAGTGTTCGACCAAATGCCATGGTGGAATATTTTGACATTGTAGTTGTTGACTATGAAGGAAACACTATGGTTGCGTACTCGGTGAAGGAGGATGAATTGTTGTGTGAGGCGTGGTTGGCCACAAGTTTGCAGTTTCAAGGCATGAAGCATAATGCGACATTCTGGAAAAGTGTGCATGTTTGCTTCAATAAGCACAAGCACTACGCCCCCTACAATATGGAAGTGATCCATGATCGCGGTGTGAGGTTGCTACTCCATCTATGGTATGCCATTTAAAATGTCATCCACAAGCATTGCGATGTGTATGCACGAGTGCGAAAAACATGGACAAGGGGCGTGTCACTTGAAAAAATCATAAATTTTGCTTCTTATTGCACTATGTGTTGATCATTTCACTGATTTGCTCAATGTTGCAACTTGTTGATCACATCATGGTCTAGCCCGGACGTGTGCGAACGACGGATGACAAGCCCATTGTTGGATGAAACTCAATAGACTTAGCAACTGTATCAACCAATGCCTATGAAGAAGTTCGTTAAGCGTGAGGAGAGGAAGGTTGAGATGAAAGCCGTTTTTGGATTCGACGAATTTTAAAAACCTGTATACATCTTTCAAAGGGTGCTTTCAAACTTAAATGTATGGTTAAATTGCTATTGATCTAGATACCGGACATTTGTTTTTTTCATTTATTTTTTTAGTGAAAGGAGCGTATAGATGCCTGTCGTCGGATGGCGTTTGCCATTATCACCGGCTGCGAGCACGTCTATATTTGGTGAGTTACGCTTTGGTGATCCGCGCCGAAGTTGCCCTTAAGAGGTACTCACAGACTCTCTTGTAAAGATATATGATGGATCACCAGCAAGGTACGTAAACGACACGACCGGCTCCTATCTCTTGAACATACATCAAATATCCCATGTGCATAAAGATATCTGATGTACGATCCGGTCAAAAGCTGAAATTTAATTCTCTAGCAAAAGTTTGCTTGAAACCCTAGCTTAAAGGGCACCATCCTCTCATGGGTTCGATAACTCGAGGTCACCTCTGAGAAAAACGGCGAGAATCCTTGTTGCTCTAATTCTAGATCACTAAAGGAACTAATCATTTAATAGGCGGCCACATTCCCCGTTCGCTCTACACAATCCTCTCTCTTCGCCTATGATTCCCCTCTTGCTTGCCTCCGATCATCAGACCTCCACCTACATCATGGCGCATAAGGATCATCTACCCCTAGTCTTTAGGTTTGGTGAAGTCGACTACAAGCCAGAGGGGATAGAAAATAAGGAGGTATGGGACCTCATGGACATGGCCCTAAACAAGGCCGTGACGGATGTTGCCCCCGCACCCGTCCCACCTCCCACCCCCACGCTCGCGCCAGCGACCATCCCTGTGGCATTGAAAGCAAGGTCGCCGAGCGCCATCACAGAGCTGGAAGCCGTGGGGGTAACCGAGGTCCCAACAGACCCGCGCGAGCTCGTGTACCTGCCAGCGCCTATCCCAGACATATGGATCTTCCCCGCGCATGTGCCAGCAACTGCGCTTGGGCCCATGCGCGTGCATGCACTCGTCGCGCCGGTGCCCGTGCACACGCCTCTCCCCGTCGTGCTGGTGCGAGTGCCTGCCTCAGCGGCATGGGATGCCGCCGTCGACCGCTTCCTTGCAGCGCCGCAAGTCACCGCACACGCCCGTCGACTGGCTCTTGGACATGGAAGTACATAACCTTCTGGGCTGGCTTGGGGACGTGTCCAACAACGACCGAAGGATGCCAACATCAGCGCGGGACGCCTGTGCCATCACTGCCACAATTAGTTTTTGGTTTGTTTTAATATTGTACTTTGATCGTATGAATGTATGGTTTGATCAACTAAGTGTTTTGCTACAACCTTATCAAATTAAATCAAAAAAATCATCAAGGCTTTTCTGAATAAATTATTCATGGAGCGGCATGTATTCCTTCTCATCGAAGATGTTTCAGATTGAATACACGAGTATATTCCAAATAGTATACATCATATATGCAAAGCCTGAGCTATGGTTTCTTTGCCGATCAGCCAAGGGAAAATCTGGCGCGAAGGGTTTGTGCATCACACAGAATTTGCCGCCAACAAATTTGTATCATCACAAATAGTTTTATCTTATGACCCGTTGAAAGGGCATATCTCTTTCTAATGGTTTTGGTAATTGATGGCAGTGCTATTTGCGTACTAACCATGTGCGTTGATCATTTCAGATATTCTTATGTATGGCACAAGACGGTTCTATTCCCCTCGGTGATAGAAAGAGCGAAGACGGTTTTGCGACGTTTCTTTTCGGTTGATTTGAGTCGTAGGAAATCTGTACTATTAAGAGGGGCACTAGTAGAAAACAGGCCTTCCGTTTCAACCTTTAGTCCCGGTTTGGCTTTGGACCGGGACTAATGTGCCCATTAGTCCCGGTTCCAACGGCTAGGAGCGGTCGGGGTGTACGGGCCCCATTAGTCCCGGTTCATTCGAGACCTATAGTCCCGGTTTGTATCACAAACCGGGACTAAAGGGGTGGTGGCAGGCTTGTGTCAGCCTGGGGCCCCCACGAGCCCTTTTAGTCCCGGTTTGTGATACAAACCAGGACTATAGGTGGACCTTTAGTCCCGGTTTGTATAACGAACCGGGACTAAAGCTTTCCCTATATAAACCCTTCGTCCAGCCCGACTCCATTTCTCTGTTTTCTCCATTCGAATTCCCCTCTGTGTTCTTCCCCTAGCTCGAGCTCCTCCCTCCATTTTTGCCAAGATTTGTCAAGATTTGAGGCACCCCAATCCATCCAAGTGTCCACAAAGGTTAGCAACTTTGTCCTTTCATCTCTTATTGCTAGATCAGCTCGTGCAATGCTTTATAAGTATAGTGATTTGTGGGTTTTAGTTTGGGTGTAATTATGTGGTAGTTTTTTTGATTTATATGCAATTTGAGCTCAAATTAACTCCTTAGTTTGCATATGTGTAGGTGTGGTTTACTTAGTGTGCCTTCCCGTCCCCGTCCTAACCACCGTCGATCGCCCGCACCGTCCCGTCGCCGGCACCACCTTGGTGAGCCTCTTCTTGTGTTCTTATCATTTTTATTAAAAAAATCGTATTTGTATGATTTAGATAGTTACTTGCATAATTTTCTTACTTGTATGATTGTTGTTATATATAGTGCCATGGTTATGATATCCGTGCCCGTCGGCCCTCGTCCGGTTTACGATTCGGATGTGGTATATTCTCTTTTATAACTATTTGTTGCATTTCGTGTTAATGACAATTATGCCCATCAAGTTGACATAGATATTTTTATCTAGGAGGTAGTTGAACCGGAAATGCCAACCGACCCTATTGTCGAGAAGTTAAATTTAGTTGAAAAAGAAAACGAGGATTTGAAAGGAAAATTTAAAAGAGTTGAAGAAGAGAAGATGAAATTGGAGTTGTACGTTGCCGATGTCGTCGATGATCACAAGATCAAGATGGATGCAATGCGCTTGAAGATTAGAAAGATTAGAAAATATGCCATTAATAAAGAGGCTTGGTATCATTATGCTGTTGGATCAATTGCTACCTTAGTTGCGATTTTGATCGCATTTGTTGTTGCATTTAAATGTTTTATCTAGATAGTTGTATGTTGTTTTATGAGAAAATAAGTGTGTATGAACTTTATGTATGAACTTGTATTAATTTGGTCTTTTCGGTGTTGTGTAATGAAGATGAACCGGCAATGGATGTACGATGACCGACGCTCTCCCCAGTTCATTAATGGCGTGCAGATTTTTTTGCGTGCAGCTGAGGCAAACAAGCGGGATGGTTTTATGTGTTGTCCATGTGGTGTGTGTAAGAATGATACGACTTACTCTAGCTCAAAACAGATTCACGTCCACCTGTTTACGTCCGGTTTCATGTCCGGCTATAATTGTTGGACCAAGCACGGAGAAAGAGGGGTTCTAATGGAAGAGAATGAAGAAGAAGAGGATGACGACAACTATCCTGGGTGTCCTGAATATGATGGTACTACAATGGGGGAAGAGAATGAAGAAGAAGAAGCTGAGGCATCAGATGAGCCCGCTGATGATCTTGGTCGGGCCATTGCTGATGCAAAGAGAAACCGCGAAAGTGAAAAGGAGAAGTTGAAGTTGCAGCGCATGTTAGAGGATCACAAAAAAGGGTTGTACCCAAATTGCGAAGATGACAACACAAAGCTCGGTACCACACTGGAATTGCTACAATGGAAGGCAGAGAATGGTGTATCTGACAAGGCATTTGAAAAGTTGCCGAAAATAATGAAGAATAAGCTTCCAAAGGACAACGAATTGCCTGACAGTACATACGAAGCAAAGAAGGTTGTCTGCCCTCTAGGATTGGAGGTGCAGAAGATACATGCATGCCCTAATGACTGCATCCTCTACCGCGGTGAGTACGAGAATTTGAATGCATGCCCGGTATGCAATGCATTGCGATATAAGATCGGTCGCGATGACCCTGGTGATGATGTTCAGGGCGAGCGCCCCAGGAAGAGGATTCCTGCCAAGGTGATGTGGTATGCTCCTATAATACCACGGTTGAAACGTTTGTTCCAAAACAAAGAGCATGCCAAGTCGTTGCGATGGCACAAAGAAGACCGTAAGAAAGACGGGAAGTTGAGAGTACCCGCTGATGGGTCGCAGTGGAGAAAAATCAAGAGAGAGTGGCCGGAGTTTGCAGATGACCCAAGGAACTTATGGTTTGGTTTAAGTGCAGATGGCATTAATCCATTTGGGGAGCAGAGCAGCAAGCATAGCACATGGCCTGTGACTCTATGTATCTATAACCTTCCTCCTTGGTTGTGCATGAAGCATAAGTTCATTATGATGCCAGTGCTCATCCAAGGCCCTAAGCAACCCGGCAACGACATTGATGCGTACCTAAGGCCATTAGTTGATGAACTTTTACAACTATGGAATAAAAAAGGTGTACGTGTGTGGGATGAGCACAAACAACAGGAATTTGACCTGCGAGCGTTGCTATTTGTAACCATCAATGATTGGCCTGCTCTTAGTAACCTTTCAGGACAGACAAACAAGGGATACCATGCATGCATGCACTGTTTAGATGAGACTAAAAGTATATATTTGGACAAATGCAAGAAGAATGTGTACCTGGGACATCGTCGATTTCTTCTGACCAAGCATGCCTTAAGAAAGAAAGGCAAGCATTTCAAAGGTGAGGCAGAACACCGAAAGAAGCCCGTCCTCCGTACTGGTGATGACATACTTGATATGGTCAAGGATTTACAAGTAATGTTTGGAAAGGGTCCTGGCGGACAATCTGTTCCGACTGACGCTGAGGGACGCGCACCCATGTGGAAGAAGAAATCTATATTTTGGGAGCTAGAATATTGGAAAGTCCTAGAGGTCTGCTCTGCAATCGACGTGATGCACGTGACGAAGAATCTTTGCGTGAACCTGCTAGGCTTCCTGGGCGTGTATGGGAAGACAAAAGATACACCAGAGGCACGGGAGGACCAGCAACGTGTGCACGAAAACGACGGCATGCATCCAAAGCAGTATCAAGGTCCTGCCAGCTACGCTCTTACCAAAGCAGAGAAGGAAATCTTCTTTGAATGCCTGCTCAGTATGAAGGTCCCGTCTGGCTTCTCGTCGAATATAAAGGGAATAATAAATATGGCAGAGAAAAAAATTCCAGAACCTAAAGTCTCATGACTGCCACGTGATCATGACGCAATTGCTTCCGGTTGCGTTGAGAGGGCTTCTACGAGAAAATGTTCGATTAGCCATTGTGAAGCTATGTTCATTCCTCAATGCAATTTCTCAGAAGGTAATCGATCCGGAAATCCTACCAAGCTTACAGAATGATTTGGTCCAATGTCTTGTCAGTTTCGAGTTGGTGTTCCCACCATCCTTCTTCAATATTATGACGCACGTCCTAGTTCACCTAGTCGAAGAGATTGCCATTCTGGGTCTTGTATTTCTACACAATATGTTCCCCTTTGAGAGGTTCATGGGAGTCTTAAAGAAATATGTTCGTAACCGTGCTAGGCCAGAAGGAAGCATCTCCAAGGGCCATGAAATAGAGGAGGTTATTGAGTTTTGTGTTGACTTTATTCCTGACATTAAGCCGATTGGTGTTCCTCAATCGTGGCATGAGGGGAGACTGCGTGGAAAAGGCACGCTTGGACCAAAATCAATAATATGTAGGGACGGGCATTCTTGGGCGCAAGCACACTATACAGTTCTACATAATTCTAACTTGGTGACCCCGTATATCGAGAAACACATGGATATTATACGCTCGAAGAACCCGGAGAAGTCTGACCCCTGGATTCAACGTACACACATTGAGGCTTTCGGCGGTTGGTTGCGAACACATCTCATGAATGACGACAATGTTGAAGATGACTTGTACTTGTTGGCCAAGAGACCATCTTCGACTATATTGACTTTCCAAGGGTACGAGATAAATGGGAATACATTTTACATGATCGCCCAAGATAAAAAGAGCACCAACCAAAACAGTGGTGTCCGCTTTGACGATGCGGCAAACACCAAGGAAAAGGACACATATTATCTCTACTATTAAAGGGGAACCTGCCGTCGTCGTCGTCGTCGTCGTGATGGTTCGACCTCCTTCCCACCCCTCGATCACACGCAGAGCCTCCTCTCGTACGTGCAAACCTCCCACCGATTTTTTACTAATCGGCTCGACGTAACAGGACCTCCTCTCCTATGACCGCGCTAGAAAAAATCGGGAACAACCCACGATCGGGAACAACCCACGATCGAGGACAGAAAAAATAACGAAACAACTTGTACGATCTCCACACCTCCCCGACCTTCCCGTCTGTATCCCAGATTTCTCTCCCCAAACAGGACCCGTCCGCATTTCTTCCCCCGTGACCACCGAGCGCCTCCGATGGAAGCCGCACTCTCCGGCGGTTGCCCGACTCCTCCCTCTCCCGTGAGCGTGACTCCCTCTAAGCCCATCTTGTGCCACCCCGGTCATGGACCTTACGCCATGGTCGCCTCCTTTTGCCATGCCCGCAAGGTAGGCATGGTCGGGGCCTGCATCGCACGATGGAGGCACAGGCAGCGATGAAGGTCTAGGAGAGGGGCACGGGAGCTGCGGCGGTGGAGGCGGCTATGGCAGGTCGAGGAGGAGGAGAGCTCGGGGAAGTGTGCAAGGTGCTTACGAGAATACCTACGCGGCCGATGGGCGCCACCACTCTCGCCGGCAGGGTCAACTTCGTCGGCTACTCCAGCGGCATCACCGCTGCCGCTCTCTATCGAGTCACCGCAGGGGAGCTGTCAGCGGAGACTAGGGAGGGACGAGTTAAATCACTCTATTTTTTTAATAGGATTCACGATGATACATATGAGTAGATCTGGATGCAGAGGCTTTCCAAATGTTAGTTCTTTTGTCTTCAATCATAAGAAGAAATGCTAATTTCGTGCTATCCGTCAATCCAATATTTTGACTTTTTTGCCACCATTGTTTAGTTTAGTGTTTCTGAATCTATTGGTTATAATAATGCAGAGGTATGTGCCCCTGAAGTTGACGTTCCGCTTCCAATGGTTAAAGCAATATGCCTCCATGCTCACTGGCGTTCACTACTTCCACCGTGAGTATTCCATTCACACTGACCGGAAGCTTGAAAATATATTGCTGGTGTCCACTGTTGACCCTTCACATGATCCCTATAAGTCAGGTCTGCCATTGGTTCTGTGTGCCTTTGTTATAGTTCAAAGTGTAACTCCATCTGGTTTGTTTCACACTAACTGATATTGCCAAGTGAATACATGCTTTTGTAAACCATAATTGAATCTAAGTTTCTTGAGTGTTCTGAACCTTGAAAGAAATATAGTTTCCTGTTCATGACTGTTAAGTTCTTTTCAAATTGCAGAAAGCATAGTTAGATTAAGATATATTGCAATTGCCATTGTTCTTCACATGCTTTAAACATATGCTGAGTCTCGGTTCACTCACTGGATACTGGAGATGCAGGAAGCCATGGAGGTTAGAGCTCCAACTGTGTTAAGTAATTTATTTTCCCTGTTCTCATGCCATTCTGAAAGTCCATATGCATTGCTACTTGCATAAGCTCAATGATTGTTAGGCGATGGACAGTTTGGTATTTACAATGGTTGTTAGACGATGGACAGTTTGGTGCTACACAATACATCAAGAAGGAGAACATGTCAAGAAACCAGCAACGTTGGAGGAGGCCAATGGGAGCATCACCTGGTGTTGACCGGCGGCCAATCACACCATATCTGTTTCGTTCGACCAAAGTAGCCCTCCCAAGCAGTGTCCTGATAGTCATTTATTCCTTGATGTATTTTTTTTGCCTAGAAACAAGACTAATAGTAACTCTTCTGCTATCATGTTTTCGAAGTTTATTAGTTTACTAGGTTTCCCTTCTCTTATTATCATCCTCCAGATTATATATGCTTCCATCTGCAAGAACAATGGACTTTGTACTTAACATATGCTTTGCTTCTTTTGCAGACTAGCTCTCGGTTATGTCCTTGGCAGGGAATGCTTTATCATACATTTTGTACAAAAGGTAATAACTGAGAATCTGCATGTAGTTGTTACTTAAATATCATATTGTTCTATGTTGTTTAGATTTAATGGGGGTATGTAACTTAATCAATTATATCACATATATATTGGCGTGCGGACTGATGGGAGATGGCGCACACATGGGACCCGAGGATGGGGCGATATCCAAGAGGGTTGAGGCATTCCAACAACACTCAAGCTTTGACTCAGAGCGAGACCTCGACGTGGGCTGGTAAATGGAGGTAACGGGGAGCCCGAACATCATGACGTAGAGAAGGAAGCCGATGACGACGAGGATGGACATCTTGGCGCAGATTGCTGCCGTTGCCATGCCCATGTCCAGCAACATGTGGCGTTCCCATGATGCAACCTTCCATTCCAAGCACAATAGCAGGTGATGTGGCCATGAAGTCCTGGGATACTTAACGTTCCATGTAGTTTCATAGCCACGTCTTAGTTAGGATGTAGATGTAAGGGCTCATATAAATCTCGATGAATTGATATCAGTTACCATGATACCTGATTGTATGAGGTTCTCCGATTCATTCTAGGCTTATAATGGAATTTCCTTTAATTATTTATTTAAAGATTTTACAATGGTGACAATGGAGCGATTTTCTTCTTTTCTTTATACCAGTACATAGTTATGCGATCCTACACATAAAAGGCAGAAAGAAAAAAATCCCGCAAAAAAAAGGCAGAAAGACAAATCAGTAGATTTAACGTCTAAGCCGTTTTCTTTATGAGGGGGCACAACTGAAGTTATTATCATCAAATTACAGAAATAGATAATATGGTTTATAGAAGTAGACTACTTTATTAGGTCAAATCCCACATGAGCTAGCATTTTAATAATATGGAAGCTGGCACAATTCCCTTCCTTGTTTGTAGATCTTTTCCAATCTCTGTCGACTGAGCTCATGTAAGCTAGCTTTGTAACATGTGATTGTAGGTGTAAATTGATATGAAGATAAAATAACATCCTAAATTGTAAGCGTCTGAGCTGATTTTATTGTACCAGCTTAATTCATGGTTGGGATTATTGTCTCTAATTTTTTGTTAGTAAAATAAATTTGAAACTTATGTAGTGGCAAGACAATGTTCGAAAAAGGATAGGCGACACCAGGTCAAGCACAACAAGTTACCATGGTAACGAAACTAGATTATTGGGGTCAGAAAATGATGCCACTTTCAAAGTCATCCATGTTACATCGATATCTATTTATCGCCCGTAGCAACACACAGGCATTTAACTAGTGGTTACATAGAGGAGATATGGGAACTTGACTATGGAGGTGATTTGAAGGTCCCTTTGTTCCCGTGCAAATGGGCCAATCTGAGTGGAGGAGGGGTAATGGTAGACCCGCAGTACGGAATGACAACAGTGGATCTCAACAATCTTGGGCACACAGACGAACCATTCGTTCTAGCCAATGATGTGGCGCAAGTTTTCTATGTGAAGGACATGTCTACCAAACCAAGAAAAAGGAACAATAAGAAAGCAGATACATCATACGATGAGCCAAAGCGCCACATAGTGCTTTCTGGGAAAAGAAACATCGTGGGAGTGGAGGACAAGACATACATGTCAAAAGATTATGAAAAGTTTGATGAAATTCCTCCCTTCGCAGTGAAGACTGACCCAAGCATCCTGTTAAATGATGAAGATTGTCCATGGTTACGGCGCAATAATCAAGGGACACACGCGAAGAAAAAGTTTTATACCCCAAGATCCCACTCTGGGATGTGATTGGCTGCACCGTCATCACTTTTCTTCTCTAGTGAGTAGCCGGGATGGTCCAGTATTGTACACGAAATGCATCCAGTTTTTGTTGTAACCCTCTCAACTTTTTAGCACATGCTATGTGGGTGAAATGATGATACCATGCCAAGTTTCAACCTTTTCAGAGTTCATTTGTGGTGCTTTTTAATTTCAGGGTCATTTAGCTCAAAACAATTCATTAAATGGATGAAAAATAGCAAATGAAGTTAGAAAGGGTTGAAATTTGAGGATGTGGCTTAGAATGGTTTATATTGAATGCACAAAAAGTCTGGAGTTGAAATAAGTTAAAAAATGAAATGCCTTTGTAACAGATGAGTTTTCGTCCGAAACCCTGATACTTCGAAAGAGATGGTCCAGTTTGTACACGAAGTGCATCCAGTTTTTCCTGTAACCCACTCAACTTTTTAGCACATGCTATGTGGGTGAAATTATGATACCATGCCAACTTTCAACCTTTTCAGAGTTCATTTGTGGTGCTTTTTAATTTCAGGGTCATTTAGCTCAAAACAATTCATTAAATGGATGAAAAATAGCAAATGAAGTTAGAAAGGGTTGAAATTTGATGATGTGGCTTTGAATGGTGCATATTGAATGCAGAAAAAGTCTTGAGTTAAAATATGTTTAAAATATTGAAATCCCTTTGTAATAGACGAGTTTTCGTCCGAAACCCTGATACTTCGAAAGAGATTGTCCAGTTTGTACACGAAGTGCATCCAGTTTTTCCTGTAACCCTCTCAACTTTTTAGCACATGGTATGTGGGTGAAATTATGATACCATGCCAAGTTTCAACCTTTTCAGAGTTCATTTGTGGTGCTTTTCAATTCAGTGTCATTTTAGCTCAAAATAAATCATGAAATGCATGAAAAATAGCAAATGAAGTCAGAAAAGGGTTGAAAAGTGATGATGTGGCTTTGAATGGTGCATATTGAATGCAGAAAAAGTCTTGAGTTAAAATATGTTTAAAAAATTGAAATCCCTTTGTAACAGACGTGTTTTCGTCCGATCAAAGTTATTTAACTTAATATTATATAAAATTTATGCAACTAAAATTAGCAAAGTTATTTTTGTTAAAAACTTTAATAGCAAAAAGAATATTCATAAAGTATTTTCTGTTAAGAACTTTTAATATGCAAAAAATAACATAAAAAATAGCAAAAATGAAAATAGATGCGCTTATAGAGAAAATTCAACCTAAATTCAAAGTGCTAGTAATACTAGAACTTTGAATTTAGGTACAATTTTCTCTATAAGCGCATCTATTTTCACTTTAGTAACAGCGACATAGTAGGCACATGTTCGGTTTGAGAGAGGCTCGTGCTGCCTCTCGCACAGCGGGGCTTATAAGCTGGTCGTCGTGCTCCTCAACTAGCGAGGTGGGACTAAACTCCCACCACAGCCATGCTGCCTTCCCGCGCGAATTTGGGCCACCGAAAAGGCCTCTTTAGTCCCGGTTGGTGGTTGGGACTAAAGGGCGGACCTTTAGTCCCGGTTGGTGATAGCAACCGGGACTAAAGACCCTTTAGTCCCAGTTGGAGCCACCAACCGGGACTAAAGGTCCTGGGGTATTTAACGCGGGACTTGTCGAAATCTCCCCAACCCCTCCCATCCTCCCCCGACGCCGACGCCCTGCCCCGATGCCGCCAGGCTGCCGGAGCTCGCCGCCGCCGTCGTCGTCGTCGTCGTGATGGTTCGACCTCCTTCCCACCCCTCGATCACACGTAGAGCCTCCTCTCGTACGTGCAAACCTCCCACCGTTTTTTTCTAATCGGCTCGACTTAACAGGACCTCCTCTCCTATGACCGTGCTAGAAAAAATCGGGAACAACCCACGATCGAGGACAGAAAAAATAACGAAACAACTTGCACGATCTCCACACCTCCTCGACCTTCCCGTCTGTATCCCAGATTTCTCTCCCCAAACAGGACCCGTCCACATATCTTCCCCCGTGACCACCGAGCGCCTCCGATGGAAGCCGCACTCTCCGGCGGTTGCCGGACTCCTCCCTCTCCCATGAGCGTGACTCCCTCTACGCCCATCTTGTGCCGCCCCGGTCATGGACCTTACGCCATGGTCGCCTCCTTTTGCCATGCCCGCAAGGTAGGCATGGTCGGGACCTGCATCGCACGATGGAGGCACAGGCAGCGACGAAGGTCTAGGAGGGGGGCACGGGAGCTGCGGCGGTGGAGGCGGCTATGGCAGGTCGAGGAGGAGGAGAGCTCGGGGAAGTGTGCAAGGTGCTTACGAGAATACCTACGCGGCCGATGGGCGTCACCACTCTCGCCGGCGGGGTCAACTTCGTCGACTACTCCAGCGGCATCACCGCTGCCGCTCTCTATCGAGTCACCGCAAGGGAGCTGTCAGCGGAGACTAGGGAGGGACGAGTGCAATGACTACCTCCGCGGCGGGTGCCACGCCATTCACGATCGACACTCGTTCAAGCACAGCGCACACGTCGCTGTCCAAGCCTGACTGGGGGGAACTTCTCCACCATCTGGCTCGTCTCGGACACTGCACAATTTATACGTGCTTACCATTGTCTCAAATTATCCATTTAAATCACTCTATTTTTTTAATAGGATTCACGATGATACATATGAGTAGATCTGGATGTAGAGGCTTTCCAAATGTTAGTTCTTTTGTCTTCAATCATAAGAAGAAATGCTAATTTCGTGCTATCCGTCAATCCAATATTTTGACTTTTTTGCCACCATTGTTCAGTTTAGTGTTTCTGAATCTATTGGTTATAATAATGCAGAGGTATGTGCCCCTGAAGTTGACGTTCCGCTTCCAATGGTTAAAGCAATATGCCTCCATGCTCACTGGCGTTCACTACTTCCACCGTGAGTATTCCATTCACACTGACCGGAAGCTCGAAAATATATTGCTGGTGTCCATTGTTGACCCTTCACATGATCCCTATATGTCAGGTCTGCCATTGGTTCTGTGTGCCTTTGTTATAGTTCAAAGTGTAACTCCATCTGGTTTGTTTCACACTAACTGATTTTGCCAAGTGAATACATGCTTTTGTAAACCATAATTGAATCTAAGTTTCTTGAGTGTTCTGAACCTTGAAAGAAATATAGTTTCTTGTTCATGACTGTTAAGTTCTTTTCAGATTGCATAAAGCATAGTTAGATTAAGATATATTGCAATTGCCATTGTTCTTCACTTGCTTTATACATATGCTGAGTCTCGGTTCACTCACTGGATACTGGAGATGCAGGAAGCCTTGGAGGTTAGACCTCCAACTGTGTTAAGTAATTTATTTTCCCTGTTCTCATGCCATTCTGAAAGTCCATATGCATTGCTACTTGCATAAGCTTAATGATTGTTAGGTGATGGACTGTTTGGTATTTACAATGGTTATTAGACACTGGACAGTTTGGTGCTACACAATACATCTAGAAGGAGAACATGTCAAGAAACCAGCAACGTTGGAAGAGGCCAATGGGAGCATCACCTGGTGTTGACCGGCGGCCAATCACACCATATCTGTTTCGTTCGACCAAAGCAGCCCTCCCAAGCAGTGTCCTGATAGTCATTTATTCCTTGATGTATTTTTTTTGCCTGGAAACAAGACTAATAGTAACTCTTCTGCTATCATGTTTTTGAAGTTTATTAGTTTGCTAGGTTTCCCTTCTCTTATTATCATCCTCCAGATTATATATGCTTCCATCTGCAAGAACAATAGACTTTGTATTTAACATATGCTTTGCTTCTTTTGCAGACTAGCTCTCGGTTATGTCCTTGGCAGGGAATGCTTTATCATACATTTTGTACAAAACGTAATAACTGAGAATCTGCATGTAGTTGTTACTTAAATATCATATTGTTCTATATTGTTTAGATTTAATGGGGGTATGTAACTTAATCAATTATATCACATATATATTGGCGTGCAGACTGATGGGAGATGGCGCACACATGGGACCCGAGGATGGGGCGACATCCAAGAGGGTTGAGGCGTTCCAACAACACTCAAGCGTTGACTCAGAGCGAGACCTCGACGTGGGCTGGTAAATGGAGGTAACGGGGAGCCCGAACATCATGACGTAGAGAAGGAAGCCGATGACGACGAGGATGGACATCTTGGCGCAGATTGCTGCCGTTGCCATGCCCATGTCCAGCAACATGTGGCGTTCCGATGATGCAACCTTCCATTCCAATCACAATAGCAGGTGATGTGGCCATGAAGTCCTGCGATACTTAACGTTCCATGTAGTTTCATAGCCACGTCTTAGTTAGGATGTAGATGTAAGGGCTCATATAAATCTCGATGAATTGATATCAGTTACCATGATACCTGATTGTATGAGGTTCTCCGATTCATTCTAGGCTTATAATGGAATTTCCTTTAATTATTTATTTAAAGATTTTACAATGGTGACAATGGAGCGATTTTCTTCTTTTCTTTATACCAGTACATAGTTATGCGATCCTACACATAAAAGGCAGAAAGAAAAAAATTCCCGCAAAAAAGGCAGAAAGACAAATCAGTAGATTTAACGTCTAAGCCGTTTTCTTTATGAGGGGCACAACTGAAGTTATTATCACCAAATTACAGAAATAGAGAATATGGTTTATAGAAGTAGACTACTTTATTAGGTCAAATCCGACATGAGCTTGCATTTTAATAATATGGAAGCTGGCACAATTCCCTTCCTTGTTTGTACATCTTTTCCAATCTCTGTCGACTAATCTCATGTAAGCTAGCTTTGTAACATGTGATTGTAGGTGTAAATTGATATGAAGATAAAATAACATCCTAAATTGTAAGCGTCTAAGCCGATTTTATTGTACCAGCTTAATTCATGGTTGGGATTATTGTCTCTAATTTTTTGTTAGTAAAATAAATTTGAAACTTATGTAGTGGCAAGACAATGTTCGAAAAAGTATAGGCGACACCAGGTCAAGCACAACAAGTTACCATGGTAACGAAACTAGATTATTGGGGTCAGAAATTGATGCCACTTTCAAAGTCATCCATGTTACATCGATATCTATTTATCGCCCGTTGCAACGCACGAGCATTTAACTAGTGGTTACATAGAGGAGATATGGGAACTTGACTATGGAGGTGATTTGAAGGTCCCTTTGTTCCCGTGCAAATGGGCCAATCTGACTGGAGGAGGGGTAATGGTAGACCCGCAGTACAGAATGACAACAGTGGATCTCAACAATCTTGGGCACACAGACGAACCATTCGTTCTAGCCAATGATGTGGCGCAAGTTTTCTATGTGAAGGACATGTCTACCAAACCGAGAAAAAGGAACGTTAAGAAAGCAGATACATCATACGATGAGCCAAAGCACCACATAGTGCTTTCTGGGAAAAGAAACATCGTGGGAGTGGAGGACAAGACAGACATGTCAAAAGATTATGAAAAGTTTGATGAAATTCCTCCCTTCGCAGTGAAGACTGACCCAAGCATCCTCTTAAATGATGAAGATTGTCCATGGTTATGGCGCAATAATCAAGGGACACACGCGAAGAAAAAGTTTTATACCCCAAGATCCCACTCTGGGATGTGATTGGCTGCACCGTCATCACTTTTCTTCTCTAGTGAGTAGCCGGGATGGTCCAGTATTGTACACGAAGTGCATCCATTTTTTGTTGTAACCCTCTCAACTTTTTAGCACATGCTATGTGGGTGAAATGATGATACCATGCCAAGTTTCAACCTTTTCAGAGTTCATTTGTGGTGCTTTATAATTTCAGGGTCATTTAGCTCAAAAGAATTCATTAAATGGATGAAAAATAGCAAATGAAGTTAGAAAGGGTTGAAATTTGAGAATGTGGCTTAGAATGGTTCATATTGAATGCACAAAAAGTCTGGAGTTGAAATAAGTTAAAAAATGAAATGCCTTTGTAAGAGATGAGTTTTCGTCCGACACCCTGATACTTCGAAAGAGATGGTCCAGTTTGTACACGAAGTGCATCCAGTTTTTCCTGTAACCCTCTCAACTTTTTAGCACATGCTATGTGGGTGAAATTATGATACCATGCCAACTTTCAACCTTTTCAGAGTTCATTTGTGGTGCTTTTTAATTTCAGGGTCATTTAGCTCAAAACAATTCATTAACTGGATGAAAAATAGCAAATGAAGTTAGAAAGGGTTGAAATTTGATGATGTGGCTTTGAATGGTGCATATTGAATGCAGAAAAAGTCTTGAGTTAAAATATGTTTAAAATATTGAAATCCCTTTGTAATAGACGAGTTTTCGTCCGAAACCCTGATACTTCGAAAGAGATTGTCCAGTTTGTACACGAAGTGCATCCAGTTTTTCCTGTAACCCTCTCAACTTTTTAGCACATGCTATGTGGGTGAAATTATGATACCATGCCAAGTTTCAATCTTTTCAGAGTTCATTTTTGGTGCTTTTCAATTCAGTGTCATTTTAGCTCAAAATAAATCATGAAATGCATGAAAAATAGCAAATGAAGTCAGAAAAGGGTTGAAAAGTGATGATGTGGCTTTGAATGGTGCATATTGAATGGAGAAAAAGTCTTGAGTTAAAATATGTTTAAAAAATTGAAATCCCTTTGTAAGAGACGTGTTTTCGTCCGATCAAAGTTATTTAACTTAATATTATATAAAATTTATGCAACTAAAATTAGCAAAGTTATTTTTGTTAAAAACTTTAATAGCAAAAAGAATATTCATAAAGTATTTTCTGTTAAGAACTTTTAATATGCAAAAAAATAACATAAAAATAGCAAAAATGAAAATAGATGAGCTTATAGAGAAAATTCAACCTAAATTCAAAGTGCAAGTACTTTGAATTTACTAGCACTTTGAATTTAGGTAGAATTTTCTCTATAAGAGCATCTATTTTCACTTTAGTAACAGCGACATAGTAGGCACATGTTCGGTTTGAGAGAGGCTCGTGCTGCCTCTCGCACAGCGGGGATTATAAGCTGGTCGTCGTGCTCCTCAACTAGCGAGGTGGGACTAAACTCCCACCACAGCCGTGCTGCCTTCCCGCGCGAATTTGGGCCGCCGAAAAGGCCTCTTTAGGCCCGGTTGGTGGTTGGGACTAAAGGGAGGACCTTTAGTCCCGGTTGGTGATAGCAACCGGGACTAAAGACCCTTTAGTCCCGGTTGGAGCCACCAACCGGGACTAAAGGTCCTGGGGTATTTAACGCGGGACTTGTCGAAATCTCCCCAACCTCTCCCATCCTCCCCCGACGCCGACGCCCTGCCCCGACGCCGCCAGGCTGCCGGAGCTCGCCGCCGCCGTCGTCGTCGTCGTCGTGATGGTTCGACCTCCTTCCCACCCCTCGATCACACGCAGAGCCTCCTCTCGTACGTGCAAACCTCCCACCGATTTTTTTCTAATCGGCTCGACGTAACAGGACCTCCTCTCCTATGACTGCGCTAGAAAAAATCGGGAACAACCCACGATCGGGAACAACCCACGATCGAGGACAGAAAAAATAACGAAACAACTTGCACGATCTCCACACCTCCCCGACCTTCCCGCCTGTATCCCAGATTTCTCTCCCCAAACAGGACCCGTCCGCATCTCTTCCCCCGTGACCACCGAGCGCCTCCGATGGAAGCCGCACTCTCCAGCGGTTGCCCGACTCCTCCCTCTCCCGTGAGCGTGACTCCCTCTACGTCCATCTTGTGCCGCCCCGGTCATGGACCTTACGCCATGGTCGCCTCCTTTTGCCATGCCCGCAAGGTAGGCATGGTCGGGACCTGCATCGCACGATGGAGGCACAGGCAGCGACGAAGGTCTAGGAGGGGGGCACGGGAGCTGCGGCGGTGGAGGCGGCTATGGCAGGTCGAGGAGGAGGAGAGCTCGGGGAAGTGTGCAAGGTGCTTACGAGAATACCTACGCGGCCGATGGGCGCCACCACTCTCGCCGGCGGGGTCAACTTCGTCGGCTACTCCAGCGGCATCACCGCTGCCGCTCTCTATCGAGTCACCGCAGGGGAGCTGTCAGTGGAGACTAGGGAGGGACGAGTGCAATGACTACCTCCGCGGCGGGTGCCACGCCGTTCACGATCGACACTCGTTCAAGCACAGCGCACACGTCGCAGTCCAAACCTGACTGGGGGGATCTTCTCCACCATCTGGCTCGTCTCGGACACTGCACAATTTATACGTGCTTACCATTGTCTCAAATTCCCCAGTTAAATCACTCTATTTTTTTAATAGGATTCACGATGATACATATGAGTAGATCTGGATGCAGAGGCTTTCCAAATGTTTGTTCTTTTGTCTTCAATCATAAGAAGAAATGCTAATTTCGTGCTATCCGTCAATCCAATATTTTGACTTTTTTGCCACCATTGTTCAGTTTAGTGTTTCTGAATCTATTGGTTATAATAATGCAGAGGTATGTGCCCCTGAAGTTGACGTTCCGCTTCCAATGGTTAAAGCAATATGCCTCCATGCTCACTGGCGTTCACTACTTCCACCGTGAGTATTCCATTCACACTGACCGGAAGCTTGAAAATATATTGCTGGTGTCCACTGTTGACCCTTCACATGATCCCTATAAGTCAGGTCTGCCATTGGTTTTGTGTGCCTTTTATTATAGTTCAAAGTGTAACTCCATCTGGTTTGTTTCACACTAACTGATATTGCCAAGTGAATACATGCTTTTGTAAACCATAATTGAATCTAAGTTTCTTAAGTGTTCTGAACCTTGAAAGAAATATAGTTTCCTGTTCATGACTGTTAAGTTCTTTTCAGATTGCAGAAAGCATAGTTAGATTAAGATATATTGCAATTGCCATTGTTCTTCACTTGCTTTATACATATGCTGAGTCTCGGTTCACTCACTGGATACTGGAGATGCATGAAGCCATGGAGGTTAGAGCTCCAACTGTGTTAAGTAATTTATTTTCCCTGTTCTCATGCCATTCTGAAAGTCCATATGCATTGCTACTTGCATAAGCTCAATGATTGTTAGGCGATGGACAGTTTGGTATTTACAATGGTTGTTAGACGATGGACAGTTTGGTGCTACACAATACATCAAGAAGGAGAACATGTCAAGAAACCAGCAACGTTGGAGGAGGCCAATGGGAGCATCACCTGGTGTTGACCGGCGGCCAATCACACCATATCTGTTTCATTCGACCAAAGTAGCCCTCCCTAGCAGTGTCCTGATAGTCATTTATTCCTTGATGTATTTTTTTTGCCTGGAAACAAGACTAATAGTAACTCTTCTGCTATCATGTTTTCGAAGTTTATTAGTTTACTAGGTTTCCCTTCTCTTATTATCATCCTCCAGATTATATATGAGTCCATCTGCAAGAACAATGGACTTTGTACTTAACATATGCTTTGCTTCTTTTGCAGACTAGCTCTCGGTTATGTCCTTGGCAGGGAATGCTTTATCATACATTTTGTACAAAAGGTAATAACTGAGAATCTGCATGTAGTTGTTACTTAAATATCATATTGTTCTATATTGTTTAGATTTAATGGGGGTATGTACCTTAATCAATTATATCACATATATATTGGCGTGCAGACTAATGGGAGATGGCGCACACATGGGACCCGAGGATGGGGCGATATCCAAGAGGGTTGAGGCGTTCCAACAACACTCAAGCGTTTACTCAGAGCGAGACCTCGACGTGGGCTGGTAAATGGAGGTAACGGGGAGCCCGAACATCATGACGTAGAGAAGGAAGCCGATGACGACGAGGATGGACACCTTGGCGCAGATTGCTGCCGTTGCCATGCCCATGTCCAGCAACATGTGGCGTTCCCATGATGCAACCTTCCATTCCAAGCACAATAGCAGATGATGTGGCCATGAAGTCCTGGGATACTTAACGTTCCATGTAGTTTCATAGCCACGTCTTAGTTAGGATGTAGATGTAAGGGCTCATATAAATCTCGATGAATTGATATCAGTTACCATGAAACCTGATTGTATGAGGTTCTCCGATTCATTCTAGGCTTATAATGGAATTTCCTTTAATTATTTATTTAAAGATTTTACAATGGTGACAATGGAGCGATTTTCTTCTTTTCTTTATACTCATACATAGTTATGCGATCCTACACATAAAAGGCAGAAAGAAAAAAAAATCCCGCAAAAAAAAAAGACAGAAAGACAAATCAGTAGATTTAACGTCTAAGCCATTTTCTTTATGAGGGGGCACAACTGAAGTTATTATCACCAAATTACAGAAATAGAGAATATGGTTTATAGAAGTAGACTACTTTATTAGGTAAAATCCCACATGAGCTAGCATTTTAATAATATGGAAGCTGGCACAATTCCCTTCCTTGTTTGTACATCTTTTCCAATCTCTGTCGACTGAGCTCATGTAAGCTAGCTTTGTAACATGTGATTGTAGGTGTAAATTGATATGAAGATAAAATAACATCCTAAATTGTAAGCGTCTGAGCCGATTTTATTGTACCAGCTTAATTCATGGTTGGGATTATTGTCTCTAATTTTTTGTTAGTAAAATAAATTTGAAACTTATGTAGTGGCAAGACAATGTTCGAAAAAGTATAGGCGACACCAGGTCAAGCACAACAAGTTACCATGGTAACGAAACTAGATTATTGGGGTCAGAAAATGATGCCACTTTCAAAGTCATCCATGTTACATCGATATCTATTTATCGCCCGTAGCAACGCACGGGCATTTAACTAGTGGTTACATAGAGGAGATATGGGAACTTGACTATGGAGGTGATTTGAAGGTCCCTTTGTTCCCGTGCAAATGGGCCAATCTGACTGGAGGAGGGGTAATGGTAGACCCGCAGTACGGAATGACAACAGTGGATCTCAACAATCTTGGGCACACAGACGAACCATTCGTTCTAGCCAATGATGTGGCGCAGGTTTTCTATGTGAAGGACATGTCTACCAAACCGAGAAAAAGGAACGATAAGAAAGCAGATACATCATACGATGAGCCAAAGTGCCACATAGTGCTTTCTGGGAAAAGAAACATCGTGGGAGTGGAGGACAAGACATACATGTCAAAAGATTATGAAAAGTTTGATGAAATTCCTCCCTTCGCAGTGAAGACTGACCCAAGCATCCTGTTAAATGATGAAGATTTTCCATGGTTATGGCGCAATAATCAAGGGACACACGCGAAGAAAAAGTTTTATACCCCAAGATCCCACTCTGGGATGTGATTGGCTGCACCGTCATCACTTTTCTTCTCTAGTGAGTAGCCGGGATGGTCCAGTATTGTACACGAAGTGCATCCAGTTTTTGTTGTAACCCTCTCAACTTTTTAGCACATGCTATGTGGGTGAAATGATGATACCATGCCAAGTTTCAACCTTTTCAGAGTTCATTTGTGGTGCTTTTTAATTTCAGGGTCATTTAGCTCAAAACAATTCATTAAATGGATGAAAAATAGCAAATGAAGTTAGAAAGGGTTGAAATTTGAGGATGTGGCTTAGAATGGTTCATATTGAATGCACAAAAAGTCTGGAGTTGAAATAAGTTAAAAAATGAAATGCCTTTGTAACAGATGAGTTTTCGTCTGACACCCTGATACTTCGAAAGAGATGGTCCAGTTTGTACACGAAGTGCATCCAGTTTTTCCTGTAACCCTCTCAACTTTTTAGCACATGCTATGTGGGTGAAATTATGATACCATGCCAACTTTCAACCTTTTCAGAGTTCATTTGTGGTGCTTTTTAATTTCAGGGTCATTTAGCTCAAAACAATTCATTAAATGGATGAAAAATAGCAAATGAAGTTAGAAAGGGTTGAAATTTGATGATGTGGCTTTGAATGGTGCATATTGAATGCAGAAAAAGTCTTGAGTTAAAATATGTTTAAAATATTGAAATCCCTTTGTAATAGACGAGTTTTCGTCCGAAACCCTGATACTTCGAAAGAGATTGTCCAGTTTGTACACGAAGTGCATCCAGTTTTTCCTGTAACCCTCTCAACTTTTTAGCACATGCTATGTGGGTGAAATTATGATACCATGCCAAGTTTCAACCTTTTCAGAGTTCATTTGTGGTGCTTTTCAATTCAGTGTCATTTTAGCTCAAAATAAATCATGAAATGTATGAAAAATAGCAAATGAAGTCAGAAAAGGGTTGAAAAGTGATGATGTGGCTTTGAATGGTGCATATTGAATGCAGAAAAAGTCTTGAGTTAAAATATGTTTAAAAAATTGAAATCCCTTTGTAATAGATGTGTTTTCGTCCAATCAAAGTTATTTAACTTAATATTATATAAAATTTATGCAACTAAAATTAGCAAAGTTATTTTTGTTAAAAACTTTAATAGCAAAAAGAATATTCATAAAGTATTTTCTGTTAAGAACTTTTAATATGCAAAAAAATAACATAAAAAATAGCAAAAATGAAAATAGATGCGCTTATAGAGAAAATTCAACCTAAATTCAAAGTGCTAGTACTTTGAATTTACTAGCACTTTGAATTTAGGTAGAATTTTCTCTATAATAGCATCTATTTTCACTTTAGTAACAGCGACATAGTAGGCACATGTTCGGTTTGAGAGAGGCTCGTGCTGCCTCTCGCATAGCGGGGCTTATAAGCTGGTCGTCGTGCTCCTCAACTAGCGAGGTGGGACTAAACTCCCACCACAGCCGTGCTGCCTTCCCGCGCGAATTGAGCCGCCGAAAAGGCCTCTTTAGGCCCGGTTGATGGTTGGGACTAAAGGGAGGACCTTTAGTCCCGGTTGGTGATAGCAACCGGGACTAAAGACCCTTTAGTCCCGGTTGGAGCCACCAACCGGGACTAAAGGTCCTGGGGTATTTAACGCGGGACTTGTTGAAATCTCCCCAACCTCTCCCATCCTCCCCCGACGCCGACGCCCTGCCCCGACGCCGCCAGGATGCCGGAGCTCGCCACCGCCCCACGAGCCCGTCCTCGTCGTCGCCGCCGCCCCCGAGCCCATCGTCGCCGCCCCCCCCCCGAGGCCGACCTCGCCGCCGCCCCCGAGCCCATCCTCGCCGCCGTCGTCGTCACCGCCCGCGCCCTCGTCCTCGCGCCATCGTCCTCGCCACCGCCATCGTCGACGCCGCCCGAGCCCGTCCTCGCTGCCGCCCCGATCCCGTCATCGCCACCGCCCGTGCCTCCTCGTCCTCGTCGACGTCGTCGCCGCCCCCGACGCCGGACGCCGCCCGCGCCTCCTCCCCGAGCCCCGTCGTCGCCGCCCGCACCTCCTCCCCCGAGCCCCGTCGCGCCGGTGAGCTCCTGCCGCCTGCTCTGATCCCCCTCCACCGCGGCCACCACGGCGTGTTTTAGTTTTTTTAGTTTGTTTAGTTTAGTTGTTTTAGTTTTAGTTTTTCTAGTTTAGTTGTTTTAGTTTAGTTTAGTTTTAGTTTTAGTTTTTTTAGTTTAGTTGTTTTAGTTTAGTTTAGTTTAGTTGTTTTAGCTTTAGTTTTTTTATTTTAGTTGTTTTAGTTTTAGTTTAGTTTAGTTGTTTTAGTTTTTTAGTTTAGTTTTTTTTTAGTCTCGAGTCCCGAGTCGTCGAACCACGAGTCCCGAGTCGACGAACCCTGAGTCCCCGACGATCGCGGGTGAGGAGTCCCCGACGATTTTCGGTGAGGAGTTCATTGGCGATCGTCGGTGAGGAGTCCCCGACGATCGTCGGGGACTCCTCACCGGCGATCGTCGGTGACTCGGGGTTCGTCGACTTGGGATTCGTGGTTCTCGTTATTATTGTCATAGTTGTTAAATGCAATCATCTTTATTAAAGTTTATTAAATAGTAGGAATTTAAATAGTTGTAGAATTTGTTCTCGACGTCAACGATGCCTGGCCCGCATCCTCGTCGTCAACCACCTGCTTGAGAGGCGCCAGCATGTCCGGGACTGGGCTTCACCGGGCTGGCACTGGGAGGTGTTGCCTTCCGGGGCGCGGAGCTTGGTGAGGAATCAGGGTCCCGTCGTCGACCCGGAGGTTATTTGGTGGCGGTCACGTGGACCACTATCAGTGCAGAGGGAGCCGGCCCCCGCGGAGGTGGTACGTCACCGTGTCAGGGAGGAGGACGAGCACGTCCGACGCTACATGGCTGCGTTGGACGCCAGGTTCTCCAATACCTGGCAGGTTCTTCAGGGATCACACCCGAGCTATGATCCTGTCATAGTTCCTTAACTTTAAGTGTCCACCGCCTGCGCCGCGAGATGTCAACTAGATCTGTATTAGTGATATTATATTCGATGATGTATTAGTGATACTATTCAATGATGTATTAGTGATATTATATGATCGTATTGTTGCATTGCCTTGTATTGATTTGCATATCTCCGGTTCTGCTTATTGAATGCATTCTAATTGTTTTATATTTGTTCTGGATTAGTTAAGCTATGGACGGTAGAGACAGAGACCATGATCAAGAGAATGCCATGTACGACCTGATACGCTCAGGAAACGAAGAGAATGAAGTAGATGATGGCTCACAATACCTTAACCCATCCGGTGAGGGAATTGAGGAAGAACAACCAAGAGACGAAGGACATGGGAAACAAAAATTTCCTACGCACACGCAAGATCTATCCATGGTGATGAGCATCTACGAGAGGGAGAGTGGATCTACATACCCTTGTAGATCGCTAAGCGGGAAGCGTTAAGAAACGTGGTTGATGTAGTCGAACGTCTTCGCGATCCAAATCGCTAGCCGTCCCGCGATCCAATCACGATCTAGTACCGAACGGATGGCACCTCCGCGTTCAGCACACGTACAGCTCGATGACGATCTCCGCCTTCTTGATCCAGCAAGAGGGAACAGAGAGGTAGATGAGTTTTCCGGCAGCACGACGGCATGGCAGCGATGGTGGTGGAACTATTCCGGCAGGGCTTCGCCTAAGCATCGCCGAACTAGACTAGAGGAGAAAACGATCTAGATGAAGTAGAGGGAGCACGTGGCAATTAGGGTTAGCCCTCACCTCTAAAACCTCTAGTATATATAGGAGGGAGGGAGGGGAGGAGGCAGCCTCAAACCCTCAAGGTTTGGCCGAAATTGGAGGTGGAGGAGTCCTACTCCAATCCTACTAGGAGTAGGATTCCTCCTCTCCACTTGGAAACCCTTTCCACCTTTCCTCCTTTGGGTTTTCCCCCCTAGCCGCATGGGCCTTAGTGGGGGGTTCGGCCAGCCCACTAGGGGCTGGTTTGACTCCTCCCACAGCCTATGAGGTCCTTTGGGTCGAGACACCCCTCCCGATGGCCCCCGGTACCCTCCCGGCACCCCCGGTACACTACCGAAGTACCCGAGACTTTTCCGGTGACCAAAACAGGACTTCCTATATATCAATCTTTACCTCCGGACCATTCTGGAGCTCCTCGTGACGTCCGGGATCTCATCCGGGACTCCGAACAACCTTCGGTCACCACCATACATAACTCTATACTACCGAAACGTCACCGAACCTTAAGTGTGCAGACCCTGCGGGTTCGAGAACTATGTAGACATGACCGAGACACCTCTACGGTCAATAACCAATAGCGGGACCTAGATGCCCATATTGGTTCCTACATATTCTATGAAGATCTTTATCGGTTGAACCTCTATGTCAAGGATTCAGTCAATCCCGTATGTTGTTCCCTTTGTTCTTCGGTATGTTACTTGCCCGAGATTCGATCGTCGGTATCTCTATACCTAGTTCAATCTCGTTACTGGCAAGTCTCTTTACTCGTTCCGTAATACAAGATCCTGTGGATAACACTTTAGTCACATTGCTTGCCAGGCTTGTTGTGATGTTGTATTACCGAGTGGGCCCTGAGATACCTCTCCGTCATATGGAGTAACAAATCCTAGTCTCGATCCATGCCAGCTCAACAGACACCTTCGGAGATACCTGTAGAGCATCTTTATAGTCACCCAGTTACGTTGTGACGTTTGATACACACAAGGTTTTTCTCCGGTGTCAGTGAGTTGCATGATCTCATGGTCATAGGAACAGATACTTGACATGCAGAAAACAGTAGCAATAAACTGACACGATCATATGCTACGTTCATAGTTTTGGTCTTGTCCAATCACATCATTCTCCTAATGATGTGATCCCGTTATCAAATGACATCTCATGTCTATGGCTAGGAAACCTTGACCATCCTTGATCAACGAGCTAGTCTACTAGAGGCATACTAGGGACACAGTGTTGTCTATGTATCCACACATGTAATGTGTTTCCAATCAATACAATTATAGCATGGATAATAAACGATTATAATGAACAAGGAAATATAATAATAACCACTTTATTATTGCCTCTAGGGCATATTTCAAACAGTCTCCCACTTGCACTAGAGTCAATAATCTAGCTCACATCACTATGTGATTTACATTGTAATGAATCTAACACCCATACAGTTCTGGTGTTGATCTTGTTTAGCCCTTGGAAGAGGTTTAGTCATCGGATCTGCAACATTCAGATCCGTGTGCACTTTGCAAATATTTATGTCGTCCTCCTTGATGTAATCGCGGATGGAATTGAAACGTCGCTTTATATGTCTAGTCCTCTTGTGAAACCTTGGTTCCTTGGCTAGAGCAATGGCACCAGTGTAGTCACAGAACAGAGTCATTGGGTTTAGTGCACTAGGCACTACTCCAAGATCTGTCATGAACTCCTTCATCCAGACACCTTCCTTCGCCGCCTCCAAGGCAGCGATGTACTCCGCTCCACATGTAGAATCAGCTACCATGCTTTGCTTGGAACTTCACCAGCTTACCGCACCCCCATTGAGAATAAATATGTATCCGGTTTGCGACTTAGAGTCATCCGGATCAGTGTCAAAGCTTGCATCGACGTAACCCTTTACGACGAGCTCTTGATCACCTCCATAAACGAGAAACATGTCCTTAGTCCTTTTCAGGTACTTCAGGATATTCTTGACCGCCGTCCAGTGTTCCATTCCTGGATCACTTTGAAACCTTCCGGCCATACTTATGGCAAGGCTGACATCGGGTCTTGTGCACAGCATTGCATACATGATAGAGCCTATGGCTGAAGCATAGGGGACGTCACTCATCTTTTCTCTATCTTCTGCAGTCACTGGGCATTGAGTCTTACTCAACTTCACACCTTGCAATACAGGCAAGAACCCCTTCTTGGACTGATCCATTTTGAACTTCTTCAAAACTTTGTCAAGGTATGTGCTCTGTGAAAGTCCTATTAAGCGTCTCGATCTATCTCTATAGATCTTGATGCCTAATATGAAAGCAGCTTCTCCTAGGTCCTTCATTGAAAAACTCTTGTTCAAATATTCCTTCACGCTTTCCAACATTTCTATATTGTTTCCAATCAGCAATATGTCATCCACATATAATATTAGAAATGCTATAGTGCTCCCACTCACTTTCTTGTAAATACAAGCTTCTCCGTAAACTTGTATAAACCCGAACGCTTTGATCACCTCATCAAAGCGAAGATTCCAACTCCGAGATGCTTGCACCAATCCATAAATGGATCGCTGGAGTTTGCAAACTTTGTCAGCATTCTCTGGATCGACAAAACCTTCTGGTTGCATCATATACAACTCTTCCTTAAGGAAACCGTTAAGGAACGCTGTTTTGACATCCATCTGCCAAATTTCATAATCGAAAAAGGCAGCTATTGCTAACATGATTCTGACGGACTTAAGCATCGCTACGGGTGAGAAGGTCTCATCGTAGTCAACTCCTTGAACTTGTGAAAAACCCTTTGCCACAAGTCGAGCCTTATAGACGGTAATATTACCGTCCGCGTCCGTCTTCCTCTTAAAGATCCATTTGTTCTGAATGGCCTTACGCCCTTCAGGTAATACTTCCAAAGCCCATACTTTGTTTTCATACATGGATCCCATCTCGGATTTCATGGCCTCTAACCATTTCTCGGAATCCGGGCCCATCATCGCTTCTCCATAGCTCGTAGCTTCATCGTTGTCCAACAACATGACCTCTAAGACAGGGTTGCCGTACCACTCAGGAGCAGTACGCGTCCTTGTCGACCTACGAGGTTCGATAGCAACTTGATCCGAAGCTTCATGATCATCATCATTAACTTCCTCTTCAACCGATGTAGGCTCCATAGAAACATCTTTCTGCGCTGCGCTACTCTTAGGTTGAAGTAAAGGTTCAACAACCTCATCAAGTTCTATCTTCCTCCCACTCAATTCTTTCGAGAGAAACTCTTTCTCAAGAAATGTTCCGTTTTTAGCGACAAACACTTTGCCTTCGGATCTGAGATAGAAGGTATACCCAACTGTCTCTTTTGGGTATCCTATGAAGACGCATTTCTCCGCTTTGGGTTCCAGCTTTTCAGGCTGAAGCTTTTTGACAAAAGCATCACATCCCCAAACTTTAAGAAACGACAACTTTGGCTTCTTGCCAAACCACAGTTCATATGGCGTCGTCTCAACAGATTTCGATGGTGCCCTATTTAAAGTGAATGCAGCTGTCTCTAATGCATAACCCCAAAACGATAGTGGCAAATCGGCAAGAGACATCATATATCGCACCATATCCAATAAGGTTCGATTACGACGTTCGGACACACCATTACGTTGTGGTGTTCCAGGCGGTGCCAATTGTGAAACAATTCCACACTGTCTTAAGTGACTGCCAAACTCATAACTCAGATATTCTCCTCCTCGATCAGATCGTAGGAATTTAATATTCTTGTTACGATTATTCTCAACTTCACTCTGAAATTGCTTGAACTTTTCAAACGTTTCAGACTTGTGTTTCATTAAGTAAATATACCCATATCTACTTAAATCATCAGTGAAGGTGAGAAAATAATGATATCCACCGCGCGCCTCAATACTCATCGGACCACACACATCAGTATGTATGATTTCCAACAAGTCACTTGCCCGTTCCATTGTTCCATAGAACGGCGTGGCTCACATGTGTCAAGTGATTCAAAATCAAGTGACTCCAAAAGTCTATCAGCATGGAGCTTCTTCATGCGTTTTACACCAATATGACCTAAACGGCAGTGCCACAAGAAAGTGGTATTATCATTATCAATTCTACATCTTTTGGCATCAATGTTATGAACATGTGTATCATCACTATCGAGATTCAATAAGAATAAACCCCTCATATTTGGTGCATGACCATAAAAGATATTACTCATATAAATAGAACAACCATTATTCTCTGATTTAAATGAGTAACTGTCTCGCAATAAACAAGATCCAGATATAATGTTCATGCTTAACGCAGGCACTAAATAACAATTATTCAGGTTCATCACTAATCCCGATGGTAATCGAAGAGCGAGCGTGCCGACGGCGATCACATCAACCTTGGAACCATTTCCCACGCGCATCGTCACTTCGTCCTTTGACAGCCTCCGTCTATTCCGTAGTTCCTGTTTTGAGTTGCAAATGTGAGCAACCGCACCGGTATCAAATACCCAGGCACTACAACGAGAGTTGGTAAGGTACACATCAATAACATGTATATCATATATACCTTGTTTGTTGTTGGCCGCCTTCTTGTCAGCCAAATACTTGGGGCGGTTCCGCTTCCAGTGACCAGTTCCCTTGCAATGAAAGCACTCAGTTTTTGGCTTGGGTGCAGCCTTGGGTTTCTTCACGGGAGGGGCAACTGCTTTGCCACTCTTCTTGGAGTTACCCTTCTTACCCTTGCCATTCTTCTTGAAACTAGTGGTTTTATTGACCATCAACACTTGATGCTCCTTCTGAATCTCAGACTAAGCGACTTTCAACATCGCAAACAGCTCGGCGACTGACTTGTTCATCCCGTGCATGTTATAGTTCAACACGAAGCTCTTGTAGCTAGGTGGCAATGATTGAAGAACTCTGTCAGTGATCGCCTCTGCTGGAAGGGGCATTCCCAATTCAGCTAGACGTGTGGAATACCCAGACATTTTGAGTATGTGTTCACTGACAGACCCGTTCTCCTCCATCTCGCAGGCATAGAACTTATCGGAGGTCTCATACCTCTCGATCCGGGCATTCTTCTGAAAGATAAACTTCAACTCTAGGAACATATCATATGCTCCATGACGTTCAAAACGTCTTTGAAGTCCCGGTTCTAAGCCATACAACATTGCACATTGAACCATTGAGTAATCATCAGAACGAGCCTGCCAGGCTTTCACAACGTCTGGAGACTCAACTGGAGCGGGTGGATCACCAAGCGGTGCATCAAGGACATAACCCTTTTGGGAAGCCGTAAGGATAATCCTTAGATTACGGGCCCAGTCCACAAAGTTACTTCCATCATCTTTCAACTTAGCTTTCTCTAGGAACGCATTAAAATTCAGGGGTGCTACTGTGCGAGCCATGATCTATAACATAAATATTGCAAACACAACTTAGACTATTGTTCAAGATAATGAGTTTAGTTAATCATATTACTTAAAAACTCCCACTCAAATTGACATCCCTCCGGTCATTCGAGTGTCACATGATCCAAATTCACCAACTCAAGTCCGATCATCACGTGAGTTGAGGTAGTTTCAATGGTGAATATCTTCATGTTGATCATATCTACTATATGACTCATGTTCGACCTTTCGGTCTCTTGTGTTCCGAGGCCATGTCTGTACATGCTAGTCTCGTCAAGTTTAACCCGAGTGTTCCGCACGTGCAACACTGGCTTGCATCCGTTGTATGCGAACGTAGAGTCTATCACACCCGATCATCATGTGGTATCTCGAAACGATGAACTTTCGCAACGGTTCACACTCGGGGAGAACACAATTTTATCTTGAAATTTAAGTGAGGGATCACCTTATAATGCTACCGTCGTCCTAAGCAAAATAAGATGCATAAAAGGATTAACATCACATGCAAATCATAAGTGACATGATATGGCCATGAACTTGTGCTTTTGATCTCTATCTCCAAAGCACCGGCATGATCTCCATCATCACCGGCATGACACCATGATCTCCATCATCTTGATCTCCATCAACGTGTCGCCATGAGGTTGTCGCGCCGACTGTTGCTTCCACGACTATTGCTAACTCATAGCGATAAAGTAAAGCAAAACGGCAAAAATAATTAAAGACAACCCTATGGCTCCTGCCGGTTGCCGTACTCATCGACATGCAAGTCGTGATATTCTATACAATAGATGATCATCTCATACATCACATATATCTCATCATGTAATTGGCCATATCACATCACAACATACCCTGCAAAAACAAGTTAGACGTCCTCTAATTCTTGTTGCAAGTTTTACGTGGCTGCTACGGGTATCTAGCAAGAACAATTCTTACCTACGTAAAAACCACAACGGTGATACTCAAATTGCTATTCAACCTTCTCAAGGACCGCCTTTGTCAAATCCGATCCAACTAAAGTGGGAGAGACAGACACCCGCCAACCATCTTTATGCAACGAAGTTACATGTCAGTTGATGGAACCGGTCTCTCGTTTGCGTACGAGTAATGTTGGTCCGGGCCGCTTCATCCCACAATACCGCTGAATCAAGAAAAAACTAAGGGAGGAAGCAATCCAAGCATTAACGCCCACAAACTCCTTTGTGTTCTACTCGTGATCTCATCTACACATAGACCTAGCTCTGATACCACTGTTGGGGAACGTTGCATGGGAAACAAAAAATTTCCTACGCACACGCAAGATCTATCCATGGTGATGAGCATCTACGAGAGGAAGAGTGGATCTACATACCCTTGTAGATCGCTAAGTGGGAAGAGTTAAGAAACGCGGTTGATGTAGTCGAACGTCTTCGCGATCCAAATCGCTAGCCGTCCCGCGATCGAATCACGATCTAGTACCGAACGGACGGCACCTCCGCGTTCAGCACACGTACAGCTCAATGACGATCTCCGCCTTCTTGATCCAGCAAGAGGGAGCGGAGAGGCAGATGAGTTCTCTGGCAGCACGACGGCGTGGCGGCGATGGTGGTGGAACTATTCCGGCAGGGCTTCGCCTAAGCACCGCCGAACTAGACTAGAGGAGAAAACGATCTAGATGAAGTAGAGGGAGCACGTGGAAATTAGGGTTAGCCCTCACCTCTAAAACCTCTATTATATATAGGAGGGAGGGAGGGGTGGAGGCAGCCTCAAACCCTTAAGGTTTGGCCGAAATTGGAGGTGGAGGAGTCCTACTCCAATCCTACTAGGAGTAGGATTCCTCCTCTCCACTTGGAAACCCTTTCCACCTTTCCTCCTTTGGGTTTTTTCCACCCCTAGCCGCATGGGCCTTAGTGGGGGGTTTGGCCAGCCCACTAGGGGCTGGTTTGACTCCTCCCACAGCCTATGAGGTCCTTTGGGTCGAGACACCCCTCCCGATGGCCCCCGGTACCCTCCCGGCACCCCCGGTACACTACCGAAGTACCCGAGACTTTTCCGGTGACCAAAACAGGACTTCCTATATATCAATATATACCTCCGGACCATTCCGGAGCTCCTCGTGACGTCCGGGATCTCATCCGGGACTCCGAACAACCTTCGGTCACCACCATACATAACTCTATACTACCGAAACGTCACCGAACCTTAAGTGTGCAGACCCTGCGGGTTCGAGAACTATGTAGACATGACCGAGACACCTCTACGGTTAATAACCAATAGCGGGACCTGGATGCCCATATTGGTTCCTACATATTCTACGAAGATCTTTATCGGTTGAACCTCTATGTCAAGGATTCAGTCAATCCCGTATGTTGTTCCCTTTGTTCTTCGGTATGTTACTTGCCCGAGATTCGATCGTCGGTATCTCTATACCTAGTTCAATCTCGTTACCGGAAAGTCTCTTTACTCGTTCCGTAATACAAGATCCTGTGGCTAACACTTTAGTCACATTGCTTGCAAGGCTTGTTGTGATGTTGTATTATCGAGTGGGCCCTGAGATACCTCTCCGTCATATGGAGTAACAAATCCCAGTCTCGATCCATGCCAGCTCGACAGACACCTTCGGAGATACCTGTAGAGCATCTTTATAGTCACCCAGTTACGTTGTGACGTTTGATACACACAAGGTATTTCTCCGGTGTCAGTGAGTTGCATGATCTCATGGTCATAGGAACAGATACTTGACATGCAGAAAACAGTAGCAATAAACTGACACGATCAAATGCTACATTCATAGTTTGGGTCTTGTCCAATCACATCATTCTCCTAATGATGTGATCCCATTATCAAATGACATCTCATGTCTATGGCTAGGAAACCTTGACCATCTTTGATCAACGAGCTAGTCTACTAGAGGCATACTAGGGACACAGTGTTGTCTATGTATCCACACATGTAATGTGTTTCCAATCAATACAATTATAGCATGGATAATAAACGATTATAATGAACAAGGAAATATAATAATAACCACTTTATTATTGCCTCTAGGGCATATTTCCAACATATCGGTGCAGAGGGAGCCGGCCCCCACGGAGGTGGTACGTCACCGTGTCAGGGAGGAGGACGAGCCATCATCTACTTCATTCTCTTCGTTTCCTGAGCGTATCAGGTCGTACATGGCATTCTCAAGATCACATCATTAGGAGAATGATGTGATGGACAAGACCCAAACTATGAACGTAGCATATGATCGTGTCAGTTTATTGCTATAGTTTTCTGCATGTCAAGTATCTGTTCCTATGACCATGAGATCATGCAACTCACTGACACCGGAGGAGTACCTTGTGTGTATCAAACGTCGCAACGTAACTGGGTGACTATAAAGATGCTCTACAGGTATCTCCGAGGGTGTCTGTTGAGTGGGCATGGGTCAAGACTGGGATTTGTTACTCCGTGTGACGGAGAGGTATCTTGGGGCCCACTTGGTAATACAACATCACAACAAGCTTTGCAAGCAATGTGACTAAAGTGTTAGCCACAGGATCTTGTATTACGGAACGAGTAAAGAGACTTTCCGGTAACGAGATTGAACTAGGTATAGAGATACCAACGATCGAATCTCGGGCAAGTCACATACCGAAGAACAAAGGGAACAGCGTACGGGATTAACTGAATCCTTGACATAGAGGTTCAACCGATAAAGATCTTCGTAGAATATGTAGGAACCAATATGGGCATCCAGGTCCCACTATTGGTTATTGACCGTAGAGGTGTCCCGATCATGTCTACATAGTTCTCAAACCCGCAGGGTCTGCACACTTAAGGTTCGGTGACGTTTCGGTATAGTTGAGTTATGTATGTTGGTGACCGAAGGTTGTTCGGAGTCCCGGATGAGATCCCGGACGTCACGAGGAGCTCCAGAATGGTCCGGAGGTAAAGATTGATATATAGGAAAGTGGTGTTTGAACTCCGGAAAAGTTTTGGGCATTTCCGGCAGTGTACCGGGAGTGACGAATGGGTTCCGGGGGTCCACCAAGTGGGCCCACCACACCCCAAGAGGGCCACATGGGCCTTAGGGTAGGCGCACCAGCCCCTGGTGGGCTGGGCGGCCAGCCCAAGTGGGCCTATGCGGGTGGAATTTTGGGGAAAGGGAAGTCCAAGTGGGAAAGGGAAGGAATCCTACTAGGAGTAGGATTGGAGGTGGATTCCTCCACCTCCACCTCCTTCGGCCGACTCCTAGGAGGCTTCCTAGGTCGGCCAGCCCCTCCCCTCCCTCCTATATATACTAGAGGGGAGAGAGGGCAGCAGCACAAGAAACCCTAGCCACGGTGCAGCCCTCTCTCCTCGATAGATCAAGTCCTCTAGTTTTCAGCAGTGCTTAGGCGAAGCCCTGCTGGAATAGTTCCACCACCGCCGCCGCCACGCCGTCGCGCTGCCGGAGAACTCATCTACCTCTCCGCTCCCTCTTGCTGGATCAAGAAGGCGGAGATCGTCATCGAGCTGTACGTGTGTTGAACGCGGAGGTGCCGTCCGTTCGGTACTAGATCATGATTGGATCGCGGGATGCTCGGCGATTTGGATCGCGAAGACGTTCGACTACATCAACCATGTTTCTTAACGCTTCCTGCTTAGCAATCTACAAGGGTATGTAGATCCACTCTCCCTCTCGTAGATGCTCATCACCATGGATAGATCTTGCGTGTGCGTAGGAAATTTTTTGTTTCCCATGCAACGTTCCCCAACATCCATGAAGGCGGCGGACGGCTTTGCTTTACCGAGTGGACCTGAAGCAACTTTCCACGGCAATCCGATTCCACCTGGCTATGCTCGTGTCGGTGTGGATCAAGTTGTGTCGGCATATGAATCACTAGATCTTGACTACCTTGGAGGTGAAGGGGAGCGGACACTCGGAGAAGCCAGGCGTTGTGTCATTTTATGGAAAAAGGAATGCATCGTGTTTCCAAACTCGGTGCCAAGGCTACCGACTCCTCCTCCAAGTCCGCCGCGTCAGCAGACTCCAACCCTCCCCGAGACGGAGCGCAGGGTGAGTCCGCCATATCCATCTCCGCCGCGCCAGCCAAATCCATCCCACCCCGAGACGGAGCGCATGGCGAGTCCGCGATATCAGGCTCCGCCACGTCAGCAGAGTCCATCCCACCCCGAGACGGAGCCTAGCGCGAGACGTCCGCGTTATCGATATCCGCCATCTCCAAAGCGGAAGAGAACACAAAAGAAGAAACCCGAGCCTCCTACCAAAAATAAGTTAGCTTACGATATGACTGACGAGGAACTCGATGAATCAGTGAATCTCTCTTTGCGGGCCCATTTTGGACCGAAAGCGCCCCCGCCGCCAAAGGAGAAAGTACCCGACGAGGTCGTACAACACTTTATTGATGTAGCTAAACCGGCGGAGAAAAGGCCGGTATCAGACTATGAACGCTGTATTACCAAGTCCTATGAATCCCAGAAAAGATAGAAGTCGAGCGGTAGCAGTAAATGCGGGAAAACTGTTCCCCAGCTCGGAGAACAGGCAGTCCAATCGATCAGCCCGCTCAAGGTGAGTGCCAATAACGTGGTAATAACCGACGCTGATAGAGAGAATGCTAGATTGCTCGGTATCACTGTTGAACAATTCCTAGAGATCGAGGAATTTCCACCGTTGGATCCGAAGGAAATAGCATGGCAATATGTCCCCGGGAAACCTCTGGTCAGTCCTGACGACGAGAAGCTTCTAACAACGCAAATGTACAAATTGCATGACTGGTACATGAGAGAAGTAAAGGACGGGCGAGAGAGCCTCATGGTGAAAGTCAAGAAACATTACATCCATGAAAAAGATTTGTGGATTGAAAATGAAGAATTTTTTCAGTTATTCAATCAAAAAGCACTTGACAAATCTATCGTCAGTTGCTATTGTCTGTAAGTGATTTCTTTCTGTAATTTAAGTCTCTAGCTCAGCTCGTTCATTGCCTGTTATTATACTCACTATATTCTTTTGTGTGGTATTATGCAGAATGAAGATTTTTGAATTGGAAAGAGCTGGAGTCTATGGCATTGGGTTCATTGACCCAAATACCGTTAATGAAGAAGTGTTGAGAAGGAACCCTAAAGACACGGAGAAAATGCTTCTAAGGTTTTCGAAGGCCCTAAATACCAAACCAGAAATACTTTTACCTTGGAACTTCCAGTGAGTGTTACTGTCTTGTACTACAAATTCTATTTTTGCTTATATATATATACTCGATGTTAAGTGTAGTTGATGAGTTATGCATGCCTGCTTATACAAATCGTGTGTGCAGCTACCACTGGATCCTTCTAATCATTAGAGTTGACGATGGAACTGTTGAAGTACTGGACTCGCTAAGTAAAGACCCTGAAGATTACATAAGCTTGCATTCGTTGCTCGAAAGGTAATTTCAATCATTGACGCACTATGTCGGCTTCTTTATTAGTTAATTTCCTAATATCAAGTAATTAATAACTCCTTTATTCATTTTGTTTGCCGGGCAGGGTTTGGAAACGTTTCATCAAAGAGGTCACCGGTGAATCGAAACCAGAGTTGAGATGGCGAAAACCCAGGGTAATTAAGTAGTACTAGCTACGTCCGCGCATCTCTTTAATTCTAGTTTCAATACCATTGTCATGCTTCATTATTATCTGATTGAATTCTATTCTCGTAAAGTGCATGAGGCAGGCACAGGGGACTGAACTATGTGCATATTACGTTTGCGAGAACATTCGCTTTATGACCGAAAGCAGCAAGAGTGCAAGAGATCTTTGGGTACGTAAACACCATTCATATTTTTTTATCATGATCTAATACATATACACACAACTAACATGTTCATATTGATCTCCTTCTTTAAAGATGCACGAGATGCGAGATAAGCTCCTACCAACGGACCGCATACGAGCAATTCAAGAGGAAATTGCGGGATTTTTGCTTCAGCAGGTCATATCTCCCGACGGAGAATACCATTACCCGATCCGCAAATGATCTGCAAATTGTATGAGAAATTGTATATACCAAATTGTATATATATATGTGTATGCATGTGGTCGTATGAGAAATTCTATGAGATATGATTGCTTGTACGAGAAATTTTATGATATATGATCGGTTCTACGAGAAATTCTATTATATATGCATAACGTGTACAGTATGTAGTAGCGTAAAATATGTTTGAAATGAAAAATATTTAAATGGAAAACACAAAAGGAAAAGGAAAAATAAACAATAAACACTAAACCCCTAAACCCCTAAACCCCTAAACCTTTAGTCCCGATTGGTGTTACCAACCGGGACCAAAGGTCCCCATGCCCTGGCGCGCGCTGCCGACCACATGGCCAGGGTTTAGTCCCGGTTCGTAGCCAACCGGGACTAAAGGCTTGGACCCTTTAGTCTCTATACTTTAGTCCCGGTTGGGGAACCGGGACTAAAGGCCCTTCCCAACCGGGACTAATGGCCTGTTTTCTACTAGTGGGGGTTCACTTTGGAAAGGTATGGGTGGAATCAACACGTACACAACCTCATTTGCACCCACATACCCTTCTCGCAACTTGGAGAATCCAATTGTTTGTTTGGGCTGTTTTAAAGCACCCACACGGTAGTACCGCTCGGTACCACGGTAGCCGCTTAGGCAGTACTTCCGATGTGGACTACCGCAATGAGTACCGCTTGGGAAACACCTTCTGTGCAACTTTTTGTTGCCTATTTTCTTTTAGCGGTGGTAGCCTGGTAGTACTGCTTAGGCGGTACTTCCGAGTGCTAGTGTCGCTGCCAGTACCGCTTGACAATTCGAGGTGTGCAAATTTCTGTTGCCCAAATTTGCATTTACAATAGTTGGACGATACTTAGACGGTAGTACCACTCCTTGCGGTACTTTTGCTTAAGTACCGCTCCACTACTGCTAGCTCCTCTTTTACTTTGACACTTAGTGGTAGTACCGCTCATGTGGACGGTAGTATCGCTCTGGCGGCACTACCGCTCCAGTACTCATGTACTCACTGTCTGCAGCAGGAACTACCGCACTAAGCAATAGTACCGCTCCCCAAGCGGTAGTACCGCTTGTGTGCGGGCTATGAGCAGAAAACAGTTGGATCCCCCCCACCACTATATAAAGGGGGTCTTCTTCCTCAAGGAGACCCACCTCTTATCCCTAAGCTCCATTGTTGCCCCAAAACTCATTTTCGCCCGATCTCTCTCCCTAGCCATCCAAAACTTGTTGATTCTCTAGGGTTTGGAGGAGAGGGCCTCGATCTACATTTCCACAAGATATTTGATTCCATCTACTAATCCCTTGCGGATCTTGTTACTCTTGGGTGTTTGGGCACCCTAGAAGGAAGAGGTCACTTCGAAGACACATTCCATTATGGTGAAGCTTCATGGTGGTGTTGGGAGCTTCCAATTAAGTTGTGGAGAGAGGCCCAACCTTGTTTGTAAAAGTACGGTCACCACCATCAAGGGCACCACTAGTGGAATGATGACATCTTGCATTGTGCGTGGGCATAAGGAGAATACAATGGCCCTAGTTGAGGGAGTCTTGGACTAGGAGGTCCCAGCCGAGCTGGTCTAGTCCATGGGCCGGACTAGGGACCCATCCTGGAGGAAGGACTTCGGAGGCCCTATGACGTGGCGTGAACAGATCGGAATCTACCGAAGACTTGGTGTGTGCTCCAAGAAGGGAAAATTCATTCGGCATGTAATTCATAGATGGTAACCAACATTCATGTAGCCCTAGATACCCCTGGTGCCTATATATGCCGGGAGGTTTTAGCCCATAGAGGATGACCTATACACAACATCATCACCCTTAGGGTTTAGACCACAAACATACGATCTCGAGGTAGATCAACTATGTACTCGTTACACCATCAATATAACAAGAGCAGGATGTAGGGTTTTACCTCCATTGAGAGGGTCTGAACCTGGGTAAAAGCCTCGTGTTCCTTGTCTCCTGTTACCATCGATCCGATCTCACAACTCGGTCCCCCCTACCCGAGGTCTGCCGGTTTTGACACCTACACTAGTGGCTTCTTGGGGAGTATTGTGCCTCCACACCGCTCCAACAGAGACGTACCTCCCCCTAACAGGAGGGAACTTCGGTAACACATCCTCGTCTCCATCAAATCCACTTGTGGTTACTTCTAACCTTTACTTTGTGTAAGCTTATATTGTGTTTGTATCTTTTGATTACTTGTGTTGTTGTTGCTGAGTTCATCATATAGGTTGTCTACCTAGTTGCATATCGAGACAACCTATTTTGTTGTTGAGCCTAAATTTTTAAAAGAAGCTAAAAATTGTTAGTCGCCTATTCACCCCCTCTAGTCGACCATATCTGTCGGGGATATACCCCGTGATATAACCCGCCATATTGGGCCGGGTTGATACCATGACGGCTCTACATGAAACATTGAGATGGGCCGTGACATGCAGACAAGACAGACAAGATGGCGGTCTCTTAAGTCGCCAGACGGCCCGATTCCAGAAGACGGCGGCTCAAGGCCCATGGGGTAGAAGCTGCCGGCTAATTGTCTTGCGCAAGGAGTAAAGCAAGGTAGAAACATAGTAGAATACGGGTCATGGTATGACCCGGACTCTATTGTAAACCCTAGGTCTTGACCTGTATATAAAGGCAAGCCCCTAGGACCGAAAGACTTAAGTTACAATCTCTCGATAGCTAGGTTAGCGATTCCGCACCCTTGTAATCGAGATCTATTCATCAATACACGCAAAGCAGGATGTAGACTATTACCTCCATCGGAGGGGCCGAACCTGGGTAAACCCGGCTCTCTTTCCCGTTCAACCCCTTTGAGTCGCCACCTAGCGGCTATGGCCTCACACCTAAGTCCTTGCACGAGGACATCTGTTGTGACAAAACCACGACAATATCGATCCTTAAATTGGTATTAGATCTATGTATCTTTGTTAATGGCTTTACCGCCTAAAGAGTATGGCCGACAGTGAGTTGGGCGATGAGGAGGTTCTCGCGCCCACGGATCCTTCCATTGTCACTCGGGGTGTTATAAATGAGGCTATGACCTCACTTAGAACAACCGTAGTGGACGAGGTCAAGGACATCCTAACTAAATTCCTTGAGGGCATCAAACCACCCACCGAACCCAAGCAAGTAGTTGATCCTACTTCCTTGGAAACGGTACCTGACTCCGACAAGGAGATGACTAATAGCTTAAAGCTTAGTTCCTCTCAAGGAAATAATGGGTCGGGTATCCATGCCACGATTGCTCCTTCTCTGGTCTATGGAGGACCGGTCTCATCACCTCATATAAATTCGCATGGGCCGCCTTCTAAGCTTGATTTGACTAACTTAATTGGGTTTTTCGTATTAAGTTTTATTTGAATCATAGCTCAAATCAACTTTGGAGGGTCATCGAACAAGGCTACTCTCCGCATGATCCAAGAAACTTGTCCCCGAGAGAAGAAGTGGACAACCAACTTAATGCATCCGCCTTGTTCATTCTTGAAGTCGCAATGCCTCCTGAAGGGCTTGCACACTTGCGCCCTTTCACTATTGCAAAAGATGCATGTGAACACATCAAATCCTTGTACAAGGGAAGCTCGATCATCCGATGCTCCAACTTTGAGGTCGTACTTTATGAGGCCGATGAGTTTGTGATGAATGATGATGAAGATCCTCATTAGCTTTATTGAAGATTGACTACTCTTGTTGTCTCACTCTGAGATCATGGGAGCAAGGACACGGATAAAAATTGAGTCAAGCGCAAGTTCCTCAGTGCTATCATGCCTATCAACAAAAGCATGTCCTCCGTGATCCGTCAAAGACCGGACTTCCACACCTTGTCCTCAAGTGATGTGCTGGACGAGTTCATTGCAATGAATATCGTGAACAAGAGCATGGACAACAATCTAGCTCGTGTCCAACGGTTAAATAATCCCGACCTTGCTTTGAAGGCCAAGGTGATTCCAAAAGATGAAGGAGAGGAATAAGAAGAGGGATGCCCCGAAGACAAATATGCTTCACGAGCACATGGCTCTTCCATCAAGGAAATTTTTGGGCAACAAGAGAAACTCCAATCCCAAATTCTCCAAGAATATCTCAAGTGGCTCCAAGGGCAAGAGTCAATGGGTGAGGACTTGCTTCAATTGTGCCAATGTGAGTCATTTTGTTGCGGATTGCCATTATGAGAAGAGGGAAGTAAATGGAGGCAAGCTTATCCGCAAGGACAAGTCCAAGTCTTTCCTCAACAAGAACAACTTCACAAAGAGGGTGCCATAAAGGTTTTGGTGGTTCAAGAAGAGTACGACTCCGATGATGATGATGATGCTAGTGATGAAGGGATTGCAACGACCTCTGTTGCAATTTCCACCTCTACACCAACCATCGTGTCCCTCTTCGACTCCCTGATACGTCTCCAACGTATCGATAATTTATGAAGTATTCATGCCATATTCACCTATGTTTACAATACTTTTATATGGTTTAAATGCGCTTTATATGGTTTATTTAGAACTAACCCGGACTGATGTTGTTTTCAGCAGAATTACCGTGGTGTTGTTTTTGTGCAGAAAATGAAAGTTCTCGGAATCGCCCGAAACTTTTTGGTGATTTTTTCTGGAACAAATAAGCAATATTGGAGTGAAGAACCACCAGAGGGGAGCCACCCTGGGCCACAAGCCATCAGGGCGCGGCCCGGGGGGGTCGTGGCCTGTTAGCTTGTGGAGCCCTCGTAGCTCCGTTGCGCGTGATTCCAACGCTGAAAATCTTATAAATACCAGAAACCCTAGAAATAAACATCGAACTTCTGCTCCACCGCCGCAACTCTCTGTATCGACAAAAAACCAATCTGGAGACGTTCCAGTACCCTGCCGAAGAGGGGAAACCGTCACCGGTGGCTATCTTCATCATCCCGGTGGAGGCCACGATGAGGAGGGAGTAGTTCACCCTCGGGCCTGAGGGTATGTACCAGTAGCTATGTGGTTAATCTCTCTCTCTCGTGTTCTTGAGATGTCACGATCTTGATGTATCACGGGCTTTGTTAATATAGTCAGATCATATGATGTTATTCCCTTGCTACCTTGTTGTGATGAATTGAATCTTTCCCTTTGAGATCTTGTTATGTTGGATTGAATATTAGATTTGAGAACACTTGATATATGTCTTGCTTGTGGATACCCGTGGTGACAATGGGGTGTTCTATTGATTCACTTGATGTATGTTTTGGTACTCAACTTGCGGATTCCTGAGGTGACATTGGGGTAATCTATGCATAGGGGTTGATCGACGTTCTTGTCCTACTTTCTCCGATAGAAATCTTGGGGTGCTCCTTGAAGTTCTTTGTGTTGGATTGAATATGATAGATCTGAAATTGTTTGATGCATGTCGCATAATTTACCCACGGATACTTGAGGTGACATTGGAGTATCTAGGTGACATTAGGGTGGATTGATATGTATCATTGGTGTTATTTTAGTACGAACTCTAGGGCTGTTTGTGAGACTTATAGGGATAGCTCAAAAGATTGATAGGAAAGAATAACTTTGAGGTGGTTCTACTACCTACACCAATTTCATCTTATTGTTCTCCGCTAGATAGGAACTTTGGAGTGATTCTTTGTTGCACGTTGAGGGATGATCATATGATCATATGATTCAACTATGTTAGCATTGTTGGGAGATTTCACTAGTGAAAGTATGAGCCCTAGGTCTTGTTTCCAAGCATTAATATACCATTTTTCTCGCTGTTTACTATCTATTACCTAGCTGTTTTTATATTTTAAGATTACAAAAACATATATCTACCATCCAAATTGCACTCGTATCACCATCTCTTCGCCGAACCAGTGCACATATACAATTTGCCATTTTATTGGGTGTGTTGGGGCCATAAGAGATTTCTTGTATTTGATTGCAGGGTTGTTTGAGAGAGACCATCTTCATCCTACACCTCCCACGGATTTATAAACCTTAGGTCATCCACTTGAGGGAAAATTGCTACTATCCTACAAAACTCTGCGCTTGGAGGCCCAACAGAGTCTATAAGAATAAAGTTGCGTAGTAGACATCAATCTCTTTTCCGGTGCCGTTGTCGGGGAGGTGAGTGCTTGAAGGTATATATTTAGATCTTGTAATTAAATCTTTTAGTTTCTTGTTTTTCACTAGTTTGGTTTTATAAAAGAAAAGTACAAAAAAATGGAGTTTAGGTTGCATCATTTGTATCGTCTTTACAATGTCTTTCGTGAAAATAAGGATTCAAAAAATTGTGCTCAATTGGTAGAGGAAGAAATTATGAAAATACTTGATGAGAACTCCTTGAATGATGACCATGATAGCAATATTGTTAGTATGAGTTCTCTGAATATCCATGATGCTAATGATATGCAAAGCCACAAGCTTGGGGATGCTATGTTTGATGAAGATGAATTGTTTTGTCCCCCAAGTTTTGATGAGCAAATTTATTATGATGATGGCATGCCTCCAATCTATGATGATTATTATGATGACATGTATGCTGTAAAGAGTGATAGTAACCATGAAACGTGTCATCATGATTTTAATATTCAAAGTGGTTATGTCAATCAAGTACCTCATGATAGTTATTTTGTTGAGTTTTCTCCCACTACCATGAATGAGAAGGAATATGCTTATGTGGAGAGTAATGAAAATTCAATGCTCATGTATCATGAAAAGAATGCTTTATGTGATAGATATATTGTGAGATTCCTTCATTATGCTACTGAAAATTATTATGAGGGAGGAACATATGCTTGTAGGAATTGCAATAATATCAAGTTTCCTCTCTATGTATTCAAAGTTTTTAAGATATGCTTGTTTTGCCTTCCTATGCTAGTTGATTCTTGCTCCCATAAATTGTTTGCTCACAAAATCCCTATGCATAAGAAGTGGGTTAGACTTAAATGTTCTTGTGATATGCTTCATGATGCCCCCAATGTGTTTCAATTCTTTACTCTTATGTGAGCATCATTGAAATCATCATGCCTAGCTAAAAGGCTTTAAAGAAAAGCGATTGTTGAGAGAAAACCCAACACTTTTCATTTCTGTTTTTGTGCATTCACATGATTAAGCTACTTTAGTAATCATGTTTTGTGTCTTTTATTTTAATAATGTGCCAAGTAAAGCCTTTGGGATAGTGTGGATACCTGTTGATTTGATTCTGTGCAAAAACAGAAACTTTTACGTCGAGTGCAGAATTTCTCTGATTTTACTGGAGCGTGAAAATTATGAAATTTTTACACAGTCTTTATATGCAAATTATATGTGTTGTACTAATTTTTCAGAATTTTTAGAAACAGGTAAATATGGTTATACTACAGATCTTTACAAACTGTTCTGTTTTTGACAGATTCTGTTTTGCATGCATAGTTTGCTTGTTTTAGTGTTCCCATAGACTATATTTGGTGATATAAATTATGGGAGTGATAGAATACAGTAGCTATCATGTGATAAAAATTATGAATCTTTCCTTGACAGTACCTAAGTGAATGATCTTTATTTATTATACTAACCCATCTCAGGAAGTTCCGTTAAGTTTTATGTGATTGAAGTTTTCAAGTTTTGGGTGAGATATCGATATGACAAGAATAAGGAGCAGCAAGACCCTAAGCTTGGGGATTACCAAGGCACCCCCAAGGTAATATCCAAGGAAGCCTCAAGCGCCTAAGCTTGGGGATGCCCCGGAAGGCATCCCCTCTTTCGTCTTCAACACTATCGGTATATCTTACTTGGAGCTATATTTTTATTCGTCACATAATATGTGCTTTCCTTGGAGCATCATTTTATTTTGTTGTTCTATGTTAGATGTCATTTATAATCTTGTTTTTCAATAAAAAGTTCCAAGAATTGCCTTTTAGGATGCTTGAATTGCATGTTTGATGTGTGCTGTGAAAAAACAGAAACTTTTGCTGTACTGTTTGAATTTTCATATTTTACTGGAACGTTGAGAGTTTCTGAAATTTTTACACAGTATTATCATATAAATTTTTATCATGTCCTAAATTTGCATAATTTTTAGAGATACATAAGTACACTGGTTTAATATATTGCTACAGACTGTTCTGTTTGGACAGATTGCTGTCATAGTTTTGTTATCAACTTATCCTATAGTTTCCATAGCCTATATTGGTAGATATAAATTGTGGAAACGATAGTAAACAGTATATGATGTTTGAAAATTATTGTGAAACTTGTCTTGGCAGTACATGAAGTGTTGATTTGTTCTTATGTGTACTAACCTATCTCAAGAGTTCTTTTTGAGTTTTGTGTGGATGAAGTTTTTGAGACTTAGGTGAAACCGGAATATGAGAGGATTGAACGAGATACAAAAGCTCAAGATTGGGGATGCCCAAGGCACCCCAAGTAAATATTTCAAGAAGTCACAAGCGTCTAAGCTTGGGGATGCTACGCATCCCACCTCTCTTCATCCAACAAATATCGGTTAGCCTATGTTGAGCCTAAATTTTTATTTGTCCACATGATATGTGCTATTCTTGTATTGAATTTTTATTTAGTTTGCTGTTTGAATAAGATACTCAGATCTGAAAATCTTTATTGAGAGAGAGTCCCCACATAGCTACTTAATTGTTTGACTACTCATTGATCTTCACTGATATCTTTTGAGAGTAGTTTGATGTTTACTCTTGTGCTTCACTTATATCCTAAGAGTAAATCGTGAATGAATGAAATATATTAAATATGAAATTATCAATGTGCTATATTCTTAGTAGCAGGTTCACATTTGGTTTAGAAAGTAAAATCTATTGAAGTTTGACAATCACAATATTGGTCATACAAGCAATTCATGAATGATTAGTATAAGAAAGAGAACTTTCACATACAAATATATTATCTTGGACATCTTTTATGATTGTTAACACCCATTAATTATTTTCAAACTTGATCAAATAGTTGAAGTTGGACAAGGAAGACAACGTAATGGTTATGTTTGGGTATATTTGCATAGAAGTTATATTGTTATGGATCCTCTAACATGCGGTGCTTGTTTAGAACCTTTTGCTAGCCAAAACTTCATACTAAGTAGAGATACTACTTGTGCATCCAAATCCTTGAGCCAAATTTCTTCCATGAGAGTCCACCATACCTACCTATATATGGTATTTCAATGCCATTCCAAGTAAATTCACATGTGCCACATCTAAACATTCAAATAAACATCCATTTTGTGTGCTCGTACCGCTCATGGAGCGACGGGGCGGTTATTATCTTCCATGCTAAGCGACTTATTCTCAAGATGAGTGTTTATTCACTTGTCATTGCACGAGAGAGGCTGGTAAAAAGGATGCCCAGTCCTGCATAATACAAAAATAAATAAACAAAAACTCCCCTTAGAAAGATGATTGTTTGGAGGGCAACTGTCGATCCGGCCAACCATGGAATGTGTTTGAATGGTGGAGCGGGAGTAAAATTTAAATTCTGTTTGGGAACCACCAATAATGTGATTAGCATGGAAGATATTGAAATCTCTTGTCATGACATTGACAGGAAAGGCACACCACCCAAAATATATTCATCTCTGTTTTAAGGAATGAGCCCGGGTACCTTTGCAAATCCCTGCTTCCCTCTGCGAAGGGACAATCTATTTACTTTCATATTATTTACTATTCATGTTGAGTCAACTTCTTATTCCAACCTCAATCTATTAGTTGGCAAGCATCATGTGGTGGGGAAAGATACAAACACATATGTCCAGTCAAATTTATTTGATCATGATTCATTATTGTTGACAATTATCTTTATGATAAGCATGTTGGGAGGCGAAATTTTAAGCCCCTATCTTTCTCTGTGTTCGATGGATGTTGTTTGTTCTAAAAATATGCCTTGAGTATTAGCAATCATAAAAGACTATATGATAATTGAGTATGTGGAGCTCTTACTTAGACTTGATGATGCATTGAAATTGTTTAATGACTAAGAACATGTGTTGTTAAGTTTCAAGAGAATGCATTGTTTGAACCATTACATGTGAATTGATTGCTACTCTATCAAGATGATGTTTATAAGAAAAACTTGTTGGTTATGCTGCTAGAAAAGTGACTGAATTTATCCATGATCAAAACTATTCACTATGATAGCATTCACACTTCATAAATTATTTCTTTATCATTTACCTACTCGAGGACGAGTAGGAATTAAGCTTGGGGATGCTGATACGTCTCCAACGTATCGATAATTTATGAAGTATTCATGCCATATTCACCTATGTTTATAATACTTTTATATGGTTTTAATGCACTTTATATGATTTATTTAGAACTAACCCGGACTGTCGTTGTTTTCAGCAGAATTACCGTGGTGTTGTTTTTGTGCAGAAAATGAAAGTTCTCGGAATCGCCCGAAACTTTTTGGTGATTTTTTCTGGACCAAATAAGCAATATTGGAGTGAAGAACCACCTGAGGGGAGCCACCCCTGGGCCACAAGCCATCAGGGCGCGTCCCAGGGGGGTCGTGGCCTATTGGCTTGTGGAGACCTCGTAGCTCCGTTGCACGTGATTCCAACGCTAAATATCCTATAAATACCAGAAACCCCAGAAATAAACATCGAACTTTTGCTCCGCTGCTGCAACTCTCTGTATCAACCAAAAACCAATCTGGAGACGTTCCAGTACCCTGCCGGAGAGGGGAAACCATCACTGGTGGCCATCTTCATCATCCCGGTGGAGGCCACGATGAGGAGGGAGTAGTTCACCCTCGGGGCTGAGGGTATGTACCAGTAGCTATGTGTTCAATCTCTCTCTCTCTCTCTCGTGTTCTTGAGATGTCACGATCTTGATATATCACGGGCTTTGTTAATATAGTCGGATCATATGATGTTATTCCCTTGCTCCCTTGTTGTGATGAATCGAATCTTTCCCTTTGAGATCTCGTTATGTTGGATTGAATATTGGATTTGAGAACACTTGATATATGTCTTGCATGTGGATACCCGTGGTGACAATGGGGTGTTCTATTGATTCACTTGATGTATGTATTGGTACTCAACTTGCGGATTCCCGAGGTGACATTGGGGTAATCTATGCATAGGGGTTGATACACGTTCTTGTCCTACTTTCTCCGATAGAAATCTTGGGGTGCTCCTTGAAGTTCTTTGTGTTGGATTGAATATGATAGATCTGAAATTGTTTGATGCATGTCGCATAATTTACCCACGGATACTTGAGGTGACATTGGAGTATCTAGGTGACATTAGGGTGGATTCACTAGTGCAGCCGCATGCTATACAAATGGTTTTTAACCCCTTTCCGTGACGTAGTCTTAAACCGTCGCCTTGCATGTGTGGGCGATAGGGGGGGCCTATCCCACACGACAGACAAAACCCGTCGGCGATGCCTGCACCTGGTCGCACACGATGGGCAAAAACATATCGTTTGCGATTGGAAGGACCATCACAAACAAACATATTGGGGAAGACGTGTGAGATGAGCTTAGCATCCCACACAGGGAATCCCAAGGGTACGTTTCCGTTCGATTACAGATCACACACAATTTTCTGCATCACATCGTTTCTGATAGGTGTGGTCATCACACACGATAGTTATAATTCTGTCGTTTGCGTTACGCAAAACATCACTCACGGTGTCTAGAAGAAACTGTTTGGCATTGGTTTGCCCTAAAGCACATAGTTATCGACCAGAATTCGTGTGTGATTGCTCAACGATCCAACACGCCAACTTTCTAGAAACCGTGTAGGTTTGTTCAGGTCATCACCCACGGCGGTGTCTTAGAAACCGTCTACAATGGGATCCCCAATAATCAGCCTGATTGATCAATTATTTATAATCCATTTAGTAATCAAAATTAACATTTCATATCAACCACAGAATATATTTCTTATTCGTAGTACGGCAACCAGGATTTCATAATTGAATTACATCAGGGTACAACAACATATAGGCATATACTGCCTGGCTACCCAATTGCACAACAAGACAAAGTTTCAAATGCAACATCTAAAACCTTTGGAAATTAAGTATCATCATAGACAGTAAATAGACAGATGAATCTCATCTAGAAAACTGTTAAAGCGGAAGGCGAATACTGAGCCTTCAATGATGTTGAAGGTCCAGGCAACTTTAGGCCAGTGTCTGTGGATGATTGCCCGCCCATCCTTCGTCCTCTTAAGGAAGACTTCAAGATTATACCGTGGGTGCTGTATGAATACCTTCATCGCCTCTTGATCATACAGGTGGTTTGAGACGTAATCATTGATGAACTACCTTGAGAAGGACTGAAAACAAACATACGCATACATATCTTTTCTAAAATTTGAAATGGCGCAAATGGAAAAGGACAAGGTGAAAGAGATGGTACCATCCTATAGTTGTCTGATGTCTTTTTCATTGTGCAGACAAACATCTTGTTGTTTTTCGTAGCTAGTTTCTTTATCTTAACAATCTTTCTGAGTTTCTTGATTTGACTGATATTCAAGGACACCTCATTTCCCCACATGCAAAAAGGGTCGAACAGTGGGTCTAAACCTCTTACAACAGGACCTACATGTGCAAGAACAAATTATTAATAAAAACATTCATATTACAATGGTTTCTGCAATTGCACAATAATGTGCTATTAGCCAAACGACTATGGATGTGCAAACCTCAATGGTAAACTTCAGTGTCCCCCATTGTTTCCCCCTGCAACATATTTAAGACATATATTGATCAGGTTACAAGTGATATTTGGCATACTATCACTGAAATATGTTAATGGAAAATAAACACATTGCGGATCCAACACATTAGATCGAGCCACATTGAAAATCCAGTTATCTAAACCAAGCGTGCTAAGGACTAGGAAATGTAGCAATTCTATATGTTGCAGATGTATTTAGTACATCTAAATTCGATTTATTCATCACATGCATAACAATACAAAATTGTACCAACAACATTCGTACATCACATTTCAGAATTGAATTAAATAGTTAAATGATCACCACAACAAATGAACGAAACAGTTAACTAAGCACCATATTGCACAATAGAACATACTGGAAGTTCAGGTTGCAGTAGCATTACATTGGACATTTCACTAGAATTTCTAAATGAAAGGCAATAGCAGCACACACAACAGCTAAACGAAATGTGCTAAACAGGCGTAGCTAGGTGAACATAGGTCCTTAGTGATAAAGCTAAGAAAAACAAGGTATTCCTCATCGTCGGAGATATCGACGATGATGGGCTCCGTCAATTTGGAAGAGGGCGAGTCCTCCACACCGTGGGTGCACCCCTCGTAGTGGTGAGTGGCCTGATCCTGCCCCGGCACCAACATGCTGGCTCTGGAGTTGAGGTAAGCACGCGCACGCTGAGAAAACACATTGAAGTCTTCGTCGAACGCACCGGTGGTGCCCTCGAGAAAAGACCACGAGCTGTCGTTTATAGCAGCCAACCGCATGGCGGCATCAGCACGCGAGATGTCGACGGTGGCCTCGACGGCGAGGTGCTCCTCCAAGATCTGGGGGTCGGCACGCATGGAAGCCATAGCTGCCTCATCTGCGCGTGCAGCCGCGATTTGCTTCTCCCCAGCCAAATGCTCTATGAGATCCTGGCTATACTGCGTGCACCATGGCTTTCGGCGAAGATTATTTGGAGGATGGGGCGGTGATTTGGGTGGAAGGTGTCGCCCCAGCGGTCGGGCCATGTGGGATGGAGGAGGGGGTGAGGGGGTATTGGGGAGGTGTCGATTACCTGACTAGATGGACGAGGCTGAGCAGCAGGAAGGAGCGTCGCCGACGAGGAGGCGGCGCTGCAAGCAAGCAATGCAGGTTTGAACTAGGAAAGGTAGAGGAAAAGGGGGAAATCTGGATTTTGATTGGTACCGGGGGGTGAGGGAGGTAGATATTTCCGCGGCAGCCCAAAATTTTCATTCGGTGCAGCGAAAAACTGGCGCGGAACGATATAGCCCAAATTTTTCAGAATAGTTCTCGATATCAACACATCACAAACGAAGCCTGTGATATACCCCGTGTGTGATGAACTTGGACGTGCAAATGTTTGTTTCCAATCTTTGGACGTAAGATTGGGTACTACATTGCACACGGTTCATTCCAAAAAAGTGTGTGTGATGAACTTCAATTTCATTTTCAATTGGAAGATGGAATGGGGATATGGTGGCAAATTTTTGGTCCGAATTTCCCTAGTTACAGTGGTCATCCACATTGTCGCATAATTTAACATCAATTGCTAATTTGGGTACTACACAAAAGAGCCTACACCACAGCCCGCACTTACGTAATCGAGCAATTAAACAAAGCTGGTTGACCTAAACATTACTCTAACAAAAGACCAACACTCTAAACAACGACTAATATTCCTCCTGACACTCGCCGATCTCCGCCGCATCCTCCATGACCAGCTCGCGCTCGACGACCTCCAGGGGAAGGGGCTCCATGGCCTCCAGCGCCACATACTCTACAAGCATCTCGTCGTCCGCATCCGCCATCTCTTTGGAAAAGGCCGCCATGAGTTTGGCGTGGGCGGCCGCGGTCCGGGCACTGACGGCCTCCATCTTGGCAAGGGAGGCTGCCGATGAATGGACGGCTGCCCGAGCGCTCTCAGCGATTGCCAACTCTTCGGACGTAGGTTGTCGACCGTTGTCAGAGAAGGCCGCTGCTATTTGTGCGGTGACCGACACGAGCTGGGCGTGGGCGGCATCGGCATAGGCGTGGGCAGCCGCCATCAGGGCTACGGCGGCCGCCGAAGAACGGGAAGCTGCTGTGCCATTCTCGCCATTTGCTATCCCGGTCGCGGATGTTTCTGCCGCCATCTCAGATGCAGCAGCTGCCCTTTCAGCGGCCGCAGCAGCCCTGTCGGAGAGTGCGGCCGCACTCAAGGATGTTGTGAGCGCGCTCGGGCCGGAGTGGGTCGCCGAAGTTGCCCTCACGACGCGGATCCACGTCCCCATCTTTCATCGGCGACGCTTGAATAGTATAGTGGTCTTGGGGAACAAGTGTGACTGTGTGGTTGTCGCGCCGGCGGTGGACTGAAGCTTCCGGCATAAACCATATATGAGGATTGGCCCAAGATATTTTGATACCACATCACACACGTTTCATGATCAAGAACTATTTGCGATGTATTTGATTTTCAAACTGCTTTGAGACGAAAAATGAAGTTACATTGGCAATTGAAGGTGTTTGGATGGCAATAACATTTATCTGTAGTGAACTTGCAACTATAGGACTGTGTGTTAAATATGGAATAATTCAGGGTTGTTTAGGCCCTTTAAAACATTTAAAGAGTTTTTTAGACATTTCATGTGCATAGTTCAAATTTGAACTGCAGTTAATTAAGCACATACTAGCTAGAGTGCACATGAATGGGTTGAAAATCAACTATTTGTCACTGGATACATGTTTTGGTCCCATGCAAGAAATGGAAATTAAACGAATTCCAAACCTCACGGTATTTTGGCTCGGCCGTAGACATTGAGAAGCCGTGTTTTCAAATTCCAGTAAATCCAAATATCGTGAGAAATTCATGAAACTTGGCATGGTGTGATGTCATGGCGCATGTGTGTTGTGGTAAAAACAATGCCTAGTTCCGGACAAGTTTTGGCACAAACCTCTTACAAACCGAAGATTCTCACAAGAAGTCATGTGGTTCCGGTAGGGACAGTTCACATTTTATGTGCGAAACAACATCCGATGTAGCTTCTCGCCTTGAATTTATTTCTAGAGTCTCCACAGAGTAACGTGAATGTGTCATGCGAAACAATGGAATCTTACAGAGTTCGTTTGGCCTTTTAAGTATATTAATTGAGTTTTCTAGGCATTCAATGTGCATATATAATTCAAATTTGAACTAAAATCACTGCACGGTCCAACTCATGAAAATATGTCGAAAAACCATATACGTTTCCTTGGCTGCATGTTTAATTAGGTCCCACACAATAAATGGGAATGAATTTCTAACATATCATTATCGTCTTGGCTCGACCGCAAACATCGGGAAACTTAGTTTTTAAATTCATGTAAATGCAAACCTCGACAGAAATTCATGAAATTTGGGCATGGTGCCATCAATTGCCCCGTGTGTGTGTGTTTGTTGTGGTAAAAAAATTGCCCAATTTTGGACAAGTTTTGGCACAAAGCCTCTTACAAACCGAAGGTTCTCACAAGAAAGTCGTGTGTTCCGATAGGGAAAGTTCACATTTTATGTGCGAAACAACATCCGTTGTCTCTTTTGGCCTTGTATTTATTTCTGGAGTCACCATAGAGCAACTTTCTGGCAGTCATGCTAAACTGTGGATTTTTTCCAGGGTTCATGAGACGTGTTTAACACATTAATTGAGTTTTCTAGTCGTTTAATGTGCATAATTCAAATTTGACCTACAATCACAAGGTCCAACACATGAAAAATAGGTTGAAAAAAATATATGCCTTTCCCTGGATGCATGTTTAGGTCCCACGCAAGAAATGGGAATGGATTTCTAACATCTCGTTGACTGTTTGCTCGGCCACAAACATTGAGATGCTTGGTTTTCAAATTCCCGTAAATCCAAAACACGTCAGAAATTCATGAAACTTGGCATGGTGTCGTGACAAGGCACACACATGCCGTGGTAAAACAATTTGTCCTATTTGGACATGTTCTAGCACGATCCCCTTACAAATCGGAGCTCCTCACAAGAAGCTTTGTGGTTTCGATAGGGAACATTATATATGCATGTCAGATATGCGGGCGAAAAGACATCTGATGCCTTTTCTCTCCTTGATTTTCTTTATATAAACAACATAGACATGTACGCGCAAAGTGCAAAAATATGATTAAATTAAGGGACCGTATGGCTTTTAAATACATTAATTGAGTTTTTGATGCATTATTTAATGTGCATAATTCAAATTTGATCTACAATCACAAGGTCTGGGGCGGCAAAATGGGTTGAAAAATCATACATGCATCCTTGGATCCATGTGTTAGGTCACATGCAAGAAATGTGAACGAATTTCAAACTTCTAAGCATGTTGGCTCGGCCACAAATATCGAGAAACTTTGTTTCCAAATTCTCATAAATCCAAAACTCTATCAGAAATTCAAGAAACTTGGAATGGTGTCATGTGAAGGCACTCATATGCCGTGGTAAAAAAAATACCAAGTTGGCCATGTTTTGTCACAAGCCTCTTACAAACATGAGGTTCTCACACAATAAGCTACGTCTAGTGGTTCCGTTAGGGAACATATATATGCATGCCACATCTTTGTGTGAAAAACGACATCCGATGCCTCTTCTCTCCTTGATTTTTTCCTAGAAACAACATAAAGCAACAGGTGTGTATTGCAAACATATTAAATTATTAATGGTTTGTATGGCTTTTTTATACATTAATTGAGTTTTATGTGCATTTAATGTACATAATTCAAACATGAACTGCAGTCACAAGTTCTATGTTGGGCAGGGCCTCATCATATAAAGCATAAATATGTTGTGCTATTTTTAGTGTCCACTTTGAGAGAAAGAGTGAGCATTATTAATAGCCAACGAAGGCATTTTGGAACAAAAATATGTCACGTTACCATCGCAAACTGATACGTCCCCAACGTATCTATAATTTTTTATTGTTCCATGCTATTATATTATCGGTTTTGGATGTTTTATATGCATTAATATGCTATTTTATACTATTTTTTGGGACTAACCTATTAACCTAGAGCCCAGTGCCAGCTTCTGTTTTTTCCTTGTTTTTGAGTTTTACAGAAAAGAAATATCAAACGGAGTCCAAACGGAATAAAAATTTACGGTGATTTTTTATGGACCAGAAGAGACCCACGGGGCATCGGAGTTGGGCTAGAAGAGCCACGAGGCAGCCACAAGCCTAGGGGGCACGCACCCCCCTAGGGCGCGCCCCCCTGGCTTGTCATCGCCTCGTGGCCCCCTTGACTTGTTTCCGATGCCAAAAATTCTTATAAATACCCAAACCTCCGAAAAGAACCCTAGATCGGGAGTTCCGCAGCCGCAAGCCTCTGTAGCCACGAAAAACCAATCGGGAGCCCATTCCGGCACCCCGCCGGAGGGGGAAACCATCACCGGAGGCCATCTTCATCATCCCGGCGGTCTCCATGACGAGGAGGGAGTAGTTCACCCTCGGGGCTGAGGGTATGTACCAGTAGCTATGTGTTTGATCTCTCTCTCTCTCGTGTTCTTGAGATGACACAATCTTGATGTACCATGAGCTTTATTAATATAGATGAATTATATGGAGTTTTCCCCTCTCTATCTTCTTGTGATGAATTGAGTTTTCCCTTTGAAGTTTTCTTATCGGTTGAGTCTTTAAAGGATTTGAGAACACTTGATGTATGTCTTGCGATGGGATATCCGTGGTGACAATGGGATGTTCTATTGATCCACTTGATGTATGTTTTGGTGATCAACTTGCGGGTTCTGTGACCTTGGGAATCTATGCAATAGGGGTTGGCACATGTTTTCGTCTTGACTCTCCGGTAGAAACTTTGGGGCACTCTTTGAAGTTCTTTGTGTTGGATTGAACCTAATGAATCTGAAATTGTGTGATGCATATCGTATAATCAAGCCCATGGTTACTCGTGGTGACATTGGAGTATCTAGGTGACATTAGGGTTTTGGTTGATGTGTATCTTAAGGTGTTATTTTAGTACGAACTCTAGGGCTGTTCGTGACACTTATAGGGATAGCTCATACGATTGATCGGAAAAGATAACTTTGAGGTGGTTTCGTACCCTACAATAATTTCTTCGTTTGTTCTCCGCTATTTGTGACTTTGGAGTGAACTCTTTGTCGCACGTGAGGGATTTACATATGATTCAACTATGTCAGTATTGTTGAGAGAACTTGCACTAGTGAAAGTATGAACCCTAGGCCTTGTTTTCAAGCATTGCAATACCGTTTTTGCTCACTTTTGTTACTTGCTACCTTGCTGTTTTTATATTTTCAGATTACAAAAACCTATATCTACCATCCATATTACACTTGTATCACCATCTCTTCGCCGAACTAGTGCACTTATACAATTTACCATTGTATTGGGTGTGTTGGGGACACAAGAGACTCTTTGTTATTTGGTTGCAGGGTTGTTTGAGAGAGACCATCTTCATCCTACGCCTCCCACGGATTGATAAACCTTAGTTCATCCACTTGAGGGAAATTTGCTACTGTCCTACAAAACTCTGCGCTTGAAGGTTGCGTAGTAGACATCAAGCTCTTTTCTGGCGCCTTTGCCGGGGAGGTGAGTGCTTGAAGGTATATCTTTAGATCTTGCAATTAAATCTTTTAGTTTCTTGTTTTTCACTAGTTTGGTCTATAAAAGAAAACCACAAAAAAAATATGGAATTGAGGTTGCCTCATATGCTTCATCTTTTTAATGTCTTTCGTGAAATGATGGAAAGGAAAATTGTGCTCAAGTGTTAGAAGAAGAAGTTATTAAAATGTTTGGCACTAAATCTTTGAGTGATGAGCATGATTGCAATGTTGTTAGTATGAATTCTTTGAATATCCATAGTACTAATGATGATTGCACTAGTCATGATAAAAAGATTTCTTATAAGCATGTCAATTGTTGTGGAGTGCATAGAGTTTGTGAAGACATGCCTAAAAGGGAAGATAGATTTTGTAAGAGGCATAAGTATTTAGAAACTAAATGGTTGCAAGAGAGGCTATATGTTTGTGTTGAAAGACTTAATATTTCTCGCCGTCCTTGTGAACTTTGCAATGAAAATAGTCATTTTAATTTACAATGTGAATTATTTCATGATCTAATTGTGTCCAAAAATTGTGATAACCTCATTACCCTTGAGCATCATAATGAACTTAGTCTATTTTTGGGATATGAAGAAATGAAACATAAAACTAAGGATGTTCCAGCTTGGGTTCTCATGAAAATGATTGATTTTGATCTAAATGAAATCTATATGTATTGCGTGGTAAATTGCATTGATTATCCTTATATTGCCAATTACTTAAAGACAAGAAAACAAATAGAAGATGAAGAGAATACTAATGAAGGGGAAGAGGTTTCCCAATATCCTCCTATTTTTTCTTATGATGAATCAGGTAACGAGGAGGAGCTTTTTATTCAACCAACCTCTTCAAAAAGAAGCTTGGAGGAATTAAATAAACCCACACATAATGTGGTGAAGAAGAAGAAAAGAAGGAAAAGTAAAGGTAAAGAGGTATCTCTCCCAAATAATGTTGCTCCCATTATTGATAGGCCTCATGAGAATGAATCAAAAATAGTTGTGGAAGATGATACACTTGAGGATGATTTTGTTATGCCTATTGCTTGTTGTGATAATTATGATTGGGAAGATAATGATACTTCTTATAATCTTGAAAATATTTATGGCACCAACTTGGAAGATGATGATAATAATTGCTATACTATTGGTGCTATTCATACTATTAATGATGAGAGTGATTATGTTTATGATATACAAAGCCACAAGCTTGGGGATGCTATGTTTGATGAAAATGACATGTTTGAGAATTTATTTGCTGCAATTAATGTTTGTCCCAAGCTTGGGGATGATATGCTTAATGAAGATGATCTTTTTATTCCCCCTACTTTGAATGATCAAATTTGTTATAATGACTGCATGCCTCCTACTTATGATGATTATTGTGATGATACTTATGCCATGAAAAAGAGTGATGATTACTATTATGATACTTGTCATAATTATGAATATACTTTTACTGAATATTACTCTTTTAATGTGGAACCAATTTGTAGTATTCAATTCTTTTATGATACTCCCACTATTAGTCATGAGAAGAAATTTTCTTGTGTGGAGAGTAGTAAAATTTCTATGCTTGTAGATCATGAAAAAAATGCTTTATGTGCTGGTTATATTGTTGAATTCGTTCATGATGCTACTGAAAATTATTATGAGAGAGGATCTTATGCTTCTACATATTGCAATAATATCAAGTTTCCTCTCTATGTGTTGAAAGTTTTGAAGTCATGCTTGTTTTGCCTTCCTATGCTAGTTGATTCTTGTTCCCATAAATTGTTTGCTCACAAAATCCCTATGCATAGGAAGTGGGTTAGAATTAAATGTGCTAGTAATATGCTTCATGATGCTCCTGTTATGTTTCAATTCTTATCTTTTATGTGAGCATCATTGAAATCATCATGCCTAGCTAAAAGGCATTCAAGAAAAGCGTTTGTTGGGAGACAACCCAAAACTTTTACTTTCTGTTTTTGTGTGTTCACATGATTAAGCTACTGTAGTAATCATGTTTTGTGCCTTTTATTTCAATAAAGTGCCAAGTAAAGCCTTTGGGATGACTCACAAGATGAGTAGAATTGATGCTGAACCAAAACAGAAACTTTTGACTCCAGTACAGGAATATTCATTTTTTACTGGAGAGTGATAATGATCTGAAATTTTTACACAGTCTTTATATACAAATTCTTCAGGTTGTCCTAATTTTATAGAAGTTTTAGAGACAGGGAAGTATGGTTACACTACAGATCTTCACAGACTGTTCTGTTTTTGACAGATTCTGTTTGCATGCATAGTTTGCTTGTTTTAGTGTTTCCATAGCTTATATTTAATGGTATAAATTATGGGAATGGTATAATACAGTAGGTATCATGTGGGAAAAATTCTGAATCTTGTCTTGAGAGTACCCAAGTGAATGATTTTCTCTTTATCATACTAACCCATCTCACGAAGTTCGGTTAAGTTTTGTGTGATTGAAGTTTTCAAGTTTTGGGTGAGACACCGATATGAGGAGAATAAGGAGTGACAAGAACCTAATCTTGGGTATTCCAAAGGCACCCCAAGGTAATATCCAAGGAAGACTCAAGCGCCTAAGCTTGGGGATGCCCCGGAAGGCATCCCCTCTTTCGTCTTCAACACTATCGGTATATCTTACTTGGAGCTATATTTTTATTCGTCACATAATATGAGTTTTGCTTGGAGGGTCATTTTATTTTGTTTTTCTCTGTTAGGTGTTATTTATAATCTTGTTTTTCAATAAAAATTTCCAAGAATTTCCTTAGGATGCTTGCATTGCATGTTTGATGTGTGCTGCGTAAAAACAGAAACTTTTTCTGTAGTGTTTGAATTTTCATATTTTACTGGAACATGGAAAGTTTCTGAAATTTTTACACAATATTTTCATATAAATTATTTAGCATATCCTAAATTTTCAAAAAAATTTGAGTTACAGAAGTACACTGGTTTAATATATTACTACAGACTGTTCTGTTTGGACAGATTGCTGTCATAGTCGTGTTATCTACTTATCCTCTAGTTTCCATAGCCTATATTGGTAGATATAAATTGTGGAAACGATAGTAAACAGTATATGATGTTTGAAAATTATTTTGCAACTTGTCTTGGCAGTACATAAAGAGTTGATTTATTCTTATTTGTACTAACCTATCTCACGAGTTCTTGTTGAGTTTTGTGTGGATGAAGTTTATAAGAATTTGGGAAACCATGATATGAGAGGAATTAAGGAGACACAAGAGATCAAGCTTGGGGATGCCCAAGGCATCCCTAATTAATATTTCAAGAAGTCTCAAGCATCTAAGCTTGGGGATGCTACGCATCCCACCTCTCTTCCTCAACTATCGGTTAGTCTATGTTGAGCCTAAATTTTTATTCGTTCACATGTTGCGTGCTATTCTTGGAGTTCTATTTTTGTTTAGTTTTCTGTTTGAATAAAATACTTAAGATCTGAAATTCTTAGATGAGAGAGTCTTCACATAGTTATTTAATTGTTGGCTACTCATTGATCTTCACTTATATCTTTTTGGAGTAGTTTGTCTTTTGCTCTAGTGCTTCACTTATATCTTTGTAGAGCATGGCGGTGGTTTCATTTTATAGAAATTGTTGAACTCTCTTGCTTCACTTATATTATTTGAGAGTCTCTAAACAGCAAGGTAATTTGCTTAGGTTATGAATTTAGTCCTAATATTATGGGCATCCAAGAGAGATATAATAAAAACTTTCATATAAAGTGCATTGAATACTATGAGAAGTTTGATTCCTTATGATTGTTTTGAGATATAAAGATGGTGATATTAGAGACATGCTAGTGAGTAATTGTGGATTGGTAGAAATACTTGTGTTAAAGTTTGTGATTCCCGTAGCATGCACGTATGGTGAACCGTTATGTGATGAAGTCGGAGCATGATTTATTTATTGATTGCCTTCCTTTGTGTGGAGGTCGGGATCGCGCGATGGTTAACTCCTACCAACCCTTCCCCTAGGGGCATGCGTCTAGTACTATGTTTCGATGACTAATAGACTTTTGCAATAAGTATGTGAGTTCTTTATGACTAATGTTGAGTCCATGGATTATACGCACTCTCACCCTTCCACCTTTGCTAGCCTCTCTAGTACCGCGCAACTTTCGCCGGTGCATTAAACCCACCTTCCTCAAAACATCCACCATATCCCTTCCTCAAAACAGCCACCATACCTACCTATTATGGTATTTCCATAGCCATTCTGAGATATATTGCCATGCAACTTCCACCGTTCCGTTTATCATGACACGCACCATCATTGTCATATTGCTTAGCATGATCGTAAGATAGCTAGCATGATGTTTTCATGGCTACGCTAGATCATTGCACATCCCGGTACACCGCCGGAGGCATTCATATAGAGTCATATTTTGTTCTAAGTATCGAGTTGTAATTCTTGAGTTGTAAGTAAATAAAAGTGTGATGATCATCATTATTAGAGCATTGTCCCATGTGAGGAAAGGATGATGGAAACTATGATTCCCCCACAAGTCGGGATGACTCTCCGGACTTTATGAAAAAATAAAAGAGGCCAAAGAAGCCCACCAAAAAAGAAAAAAAAGAGAAAAAAAATGAGGGAAAAGAGAGAAGGGGCAATGCTACTATCCTTTTTCCACACTTGTGCTTCAAAGTAGCACCATGATCTTCATGATAGAGAGTCTCCTATATTGTCACATTCATATACTAGTGGGAATTTTTCATTATAGAACTTGGCTTGTCAAGCGAGTTGGATGCACACCCACTTAGTTTCTTTTTGAGCTTTCATACACTTATAGCTCTAGTGCATCCATTGCATGGAAATCCCTACTCACTCACATTGATATATATTGATGGGCATATCCATAGCCCGTTGATACGCCTAGTTGGTGTGAGATTATCTCCTTCTTTTTTGTCTTCTCCACAACCACCATATTCTATTCCACCTATAGTGCTATGTCCATGGCACACGCTCATGTATTGCGTGAGAGTTGAAAAAGTTTGAGAACACTAAAGTATGAAACAATTGCTTGGCTAAAATCGGGGTTGTGCATGATTTAATACTTTGTGTGATGAAGATGGAGCATAGCAAGACTATATGATTTTGTAGGGATAACTTTCTTTGGCCATGTTATTTTGAGAAGACATGATTGCTTTATTAGTATGCTTGAAGTATTTTTTTATGTCAACATTAAACTTTTGTTTTGAATCTTATGGATCTGAATATTCATGCCACAATAAAGAAAATTACATGGATGAATATGTTAGGTAGCATTCCACATCAAAAATTCTGTTTTTATCATTTACCTACTCGAGGACGAGCAGGAATTAAGCTTGGGGATGCTTGATACGTCTCCAACGTATCTATAATTTTTGATTGTTCCATGCTATTATATTATCGGTTTTGGATGTTTTATATGCATTAATATGCTATTTTATACTATTTTTTGGGACTAACCTATTAACCTAGAGCCCAGTGCCAGTTTTTGTTTTTTCCTTGTTTTTGAGTTTTATAGAAAAGGAATATCAAACGGAGTCCAAACGGAATAAAAATTTACGGTGATTTTTTATGGACCAGAAGAGACCCACGGAGCCTCGGAGTTGGGCCAGAAGAGCCACGAGGCAGCCACAAGCCTAGGGGGCGCCCCCCTAGGGCGCGCCCCCTGGCTTGTCGTCGCCTCGTGGCCCCCTTGACTTGTTTCCGACGCCAAAAATTCTTATAAATACCCAAACCTCCGAAAAGAACCCTAGATCGGGAGTTCTGCCGCCGCAAGCCTCTGTAGCCACGAAAAACCAATCGGGAGCCCGTTCCGGCACCCTGCCGGAGGGGGAAACCATCACCGGAGGCCATCTTCATCATCCCGGCGGTCTCCATGACGAGGAGGGAGTAGTTCACCCTCGGGGCTGAGGGTATGTACCAGTAGCTATGTGTTTGATCTCTCTCTCTCTCTCTCTCGTGTTCTTGAGATGACACAATCTTGATGTACCATGAGCTTTATTAATATAGATGAATCATATGGAGTTTTCCCCTCTCTATCTTCTTGTGATGAATTGAGTTTTCCCTTTGAAGTTTTCTTATCGGATTGAGTCTTTAAAGGATTTGAGAACACTTGATGTATGTCTTGCGATGGGATATCCGTGGTGACAATGGGATGTTCTATTGATCCACTTGATGTATGTTTTGGTGATCAACTTGCGGGTTCCGTGACCTTGGGAATCTATGCATAGGGGTTGGCACATGTTTTCGTCTTGACTCTCCGGTAGAAACTTTGGGGCACTCTTTGAAGTTCTTTGTGTTGGATTGAACATGATGAATCTGAAATTGTGTGATGCATATAGTATAATCAAGCCCATGGGTACTCGTGGTGACATTGGAGTATCTAGGTGACATTAGGGTTTTGGTTGATGTGTATCTTAAGGTGTTATTTTAGTACGAACTCTAGGGCTGTTCGTGACACTTATAGGGATAACTCATACGATTGATCGGAAAAGATAACTTTGAGGTGGTTTCGTACCCTACAATAATTTCTTCGTTTGTTCTCCGCTATTTGTGACTTTGGAGTGAACTCTTTGTCGCACGCGAGGGATTTACATATGATTCAACTATGTCAGTATTGTTGAGAGAACTTGCACTAGTGAAAGTATGAACCCTAGGCCTTGTTTTCAAGCATTGCAATACCGTTTTTGCTCACTTTTGTTACTTGCTACCTTGCTGTTTTTATATTTTCAGATTATAAAAACCTATATCTACCATCCATATTACACTTGTATCACCATCTCTTCGCCGAACTAGTGCACCTATACAATTTACCATTGTATTGGGTGTGTTGGGGACACAGGAGACTCTTTGTTATTTGGTTGCAGGGTTGTTTGAGAGAGACCATCTTCATCCTACGCCTCCCACGGATTGATAAACCTTAGGTCATCCACTTGAGGGAAATTTGCTACTGTCCTACAAAACTCTGCCCTTGGAGGCCCAACACGAGTCTACAAGAAGAAGGTTGCGTAGTAGACATCACAAACGGGCGTATTATTTATAATTCGTGGATGTTCTACAGACCATTTACGTGCAGGCCACGTGTCGCTATGTGTATTGGCAAGGAGGTAGCGTGCGGACAGGTGTTTGAGTAGACGGGTGGCGTGCGAGCAGTGTCCTGCGCACGCTCATCGGGGTGGCGTGTGCTTTGCCAGTCGTCAAAGACGTTTCAGACTGAATACCCGTATGCAAACCGAGGGCAATTGTTCCTTCCCTACTAAGCCAAGGGAAAATCTGGCGCGGAGGAATTTTTTCATTGCGTCATCGCAAACGGTTGTGAATGATGACCCGTTTGCCCTTCCCGATGCTACAACTTCTACTGTTGCTAACTGCTGAGGTTGCCATGTATGAAAAAAAAACTGATGTGGGAAGGTAATTAAGGAGAGCTATGAGTTTGGTGACCACATGAAGAAACAATGCCCAGCGCGTGAACCTTGGCAAAACACTTAAGTGAAGGAACTCACCAATGCATGCAAGAGTTTAGTTGCTAAATCATTAAATGAAGGGACCTTAGCAACAATGCATTGTGGACTTGAGTTGCTAAGACATTTAATACACTAAGCACCCCATGTAAGCACCGATCGATGCATTGGCAGCAGGAGTCAGGTAAGGTTCGAATCTGTCATATTGGGTAAATTTTCATTTGTAAAATTGGAAACATTGAGATTTGTCCAATTTTGCAGGAACAAAATCACTATTATGATGCAACTTTGCAACTGAAATTCAGTAAACATGGATTTCATTCATAGATCAAGCATTGGTCTTTCCACAAAATAGTTCAACTCGACAGCTGAATCGAACAAACTTTTCCCCATTTGTTCCCAACCACGTACTGAAATAGCTAGTTCAACTATATATACTAGCTAATTTAGAGTAGGTGGAACAGTTCAACCATATCTATAGTTAGATGAACTGAACAAAATAGCCTCCGGAGGGGCTTCGTGCTACTGCCAGTGCCAGCAGCCTTCTCCTCTACCGAGCGCATTCAGTAAGAGGCAGAGGAGGAGAAGCCTACCGACGAGCTGGAGGAGTCGACTTCGTCGGCTGCCGCCGCTGCCCTCTGCCGCTCCTGACGCGCCTCCTCGAAGCGGCAGGACTCGGCATAGATCTCCACATTCCGCAGCATAGCTGCGGCGTCTGCTGCGGCCACGGCGGCGGTGAGCCTCTGTGCGTGCTCGACCTGGCGCTCCTCCTCCTCATGTAGGAAGTTGATGTAGCGCGCTAGGCCACTGACGCAAAAGCCGAGCGGCTGTGCTTCGGCGGCGGCCTCCTCCTCCCGCCTTCGGGAGGCGGTGGCGGAGCGGGTGATGGCCCCAACGGCTGACCGTGGGGTGGCTGCAAAGGCGGATGCTGGTGTGGTGGCGGCCAAGGAGGCAGCTGGTGGGGTGGCAAAAACGACGGGCGGCGATGGGGTGGGGGCAACGGCGGTCGCCGGCAGCAGCTGCCTTCGGGCAAATCTGGAGGAGCGTGTGGTGGGTGCCGTGCGCATAGCCAACAAGGACGCCACACGCACTGCACGCTTACGGGTACTGTGCCGCCGACGTGGTGCAGCCTCCCAGCTGGAGCTGCCCTCTGGCGGAGTGGCGGAGCGACGACGACGGACAGGTGCCATTGGCGATTGGGGGAGAAGCAAACTTGGGAAGCTACGGGCAGATAGGGGATGAATGCGATGTGGAGAGGCCGGCCGTGAGGGTTTATAAAGCAGGCGGCCAAGGCGAGCCGGGCGGGAAGCTTGCGTGCGTTCCTGCGCGGTTGCGCGGGAACTGGAAGCTTGCGCGCGTTCCAGCGCGGTTACGCGGGAACTGGAAGCTTGCGCGCGTTCCAGCGCGGTTGCGCGGGAACGGGAAGCCCAAAAGAAACGTTGTGCTCTCCCAAAGCGTGCACTGGAATCCTCGTGCGGCAACGAGGTGACAAGACGGGCCGGAGGTGGGAGAAATGACAAGTACGTAGACGGTTAATAATAATAAACTGTTTGTGTTTTATTACAAAGCAAACGGTCGTTCTGTACGCACCGTCGCGAATGAATGTACGCATGAGGCGGTTGATGCGGCCTCGGCGCGCTATGCTCGCGTCCGTGCGCGCCCGCTCTGCCGGCGTCCACGCGCGAATGATCAGGCATGTTCGGGGAGCCATATGCAAGCGGTTGCGCCGCTCCCGGCACCACCATGCAGTTAAGCGCTGCAAAAACGGCCATTCGGTTGATGCGGCCATTTACCTTCGTCTCTTCCATGTTCCGATCACGCCACACAACCGAAGGAGCACACCCACGACGGCAAACAATACAGAAAGGATGCACATCTCTTCATCGCTTCAACCTTCCCGTGCGGATCCAATGCCGGCTGCCTGCGCCGAGCGGCAGTTTGCCACTATTGTCAAAGTGGACACACACATCAGGAAGACGGACCTCTCGGTGGTGTACACCAACGACCCGGTCGTGGTGGTGAACTCCATTAACACGTTGGAGCAGCTGCTTGCTGAGGATGACAAGTACAAAGTGGTCGGCTTCGACCTCGAGTACACCGGCGGTCGTGCCGGGCATGATCAGAAGGTTGTCGTCGCCCAGTTGTGCGTGCGCCATCACGTGCTCGTCTACCACTACTGCCTGGCCACAAGGCCTTGCGAGCGTTTCGCCAGGTTTATCAACAGCCCCGACTACAGGTTCGCAACGGTGGACACCACCAACGATCTAAAGGTGCTCAAGACTTCGGGCTTGTCCTGCCAGAAGCTTGTCAACATCCAAGGTCAGTACAGGGTCTGGGGCGGCGAGAAGAAGAAGCAGAAGGACTCCCTGGTTGACCTCGCCGCAGCCATCATCGACCCCTACTACAGAGACATGAAGGCTGAGTGCCACAAGGACAAGACTGCCTGGCACACGGCCTGGGTGAATGAACTGGATGAAGAACACATCAAGTACGCGGCGAAGGACGCGTACACCAGCTACGAGATGTACATGAGGATCATTGACATGAGGAAGTGCCTCCTTCCTGCAAACCGCGAGGGGTAGCCACAAGCAGAGCAATGTCGGCAACCATCGCCAGAAGAACAGTATGATTTGATGATCGTCTACTTCTTGTAAATTAATATTGAGGAATGTACATGTGTTGTGTAGTCACTTATGTAACTGTATGTTCAAGTTGGTTATGCAACAATAATGTTGGTATTCTATAGACAGAGCATATAGATGTTGTGCAAACAGAGCAAATCACATCTCATACAATTATTAGCAGCAACCGTGTGTCCACAACACACACAGGTTGTCAGGATGAATCGTTTGGGTTTTGGTTGGTCTTCCCACACAGGTCTGATGGATGAACTAATTGCCGGGTACCCACAACACACATGTTTGTCAGGATGAATCGTTTGGGTTATTATTGGTCTTCCCACACAATTCTAATGAATGAACTGTTTGCCGGGTATCACACAAGCCTTCTTAGGCTAACTCGTTTGTGTTCTGCTGGATCAGCGCAAACAGTTTGTCCGAGTGAACTGTATGCTGCACTACGCACACGTATATAGTTTGTTAACCGTTTCTGTTATCTTCCATAATCACAAACAGTTCATAAGAACAAACTGTATGCAACGCATCACACACGCAATTATTTTTTGGACCGTATTTGCTCGTTCCTGCATCGCGCACGGTTTTCGTCATTGGCGGCGGAGCTTGAACTATACCATTTGCGATTGATGCATCGCACACAGTTTCCTCGAAGGGTCTTTGATTGATGTGTCGCGTTAGCAGCATCTTGCAGTAGTGATTGATATGTATCATTGGTGTTATTTTAGTACGAACTCTAGGGCTGTTTGTGACACTTATAGCGATAGCTCAAAAGATTGATCGAAAAGAATAACTTTGAGGTGGTTCTACTACCTACACCAATTTCATCTTATTGTTCTCCGCTAGATAGGAACTTTGGAGTAATTCTTTGTTGCACGTTGAGGGATGATCATATAATTCAACTATGTTAGCATTGTTGGGAGATTGCACTAGTGAAAGTATGAACCCTAGGCCTTGTTTACAAGCATTAATACACCGTTTTGCTCGCTGTTTAACATGTGTTACCTTGCTGTTTTTATATTTTCAGATTACAAAAACATATATCTACCATCCAAATTGCACTTGTATCACCATCTCTTCGCCGAACTAGTCCACCTATACAATTTGCCATTGTATTGGGTGTGTTGGGAACACAAGAGATTTCTTGTATTTGATTGCAGGGTTGTTAGAGAGAGACTATCTTCATCCTACACCTCCCATGGATTGATAAACCTTAGGTCATCCACTTGAGGGAAAATTGCTACTGTCCTACAAAACTCTACACTTGGAGGCCCAACAGAGTCTACAAGAATAAAGTTGCGTAGTAGACATCACTCCCCCAATGAAAACATCATCACCAATCCCAAGTGTCTCATGGCCAAAGCCACCAACAAGGTAACTTCCAACATTAAAACTGCAATCACTACTAATTCTTCTTTGATGGATTGTGTGGATAAAAATGAGGAGGTAAAGGGGGGTGAAAATGAGTTTGACAAGTTCTTGAGCAAGCTCAAAGGTAAGACCAAGAAGCACTTTGTTGCTCTCTTGTAACAACTAGGTGAGGCCAATGATATCATTGAGTCTCACAAAGAGACCATCACTAAGATGGAAGGGCATAGCTATGAGTATGCCGATGAGATTGCGGATCTTTCTCACGCTCTTGAGCAAGAGAAAGGCCTTAGAATATCTCTTGAGGAGTCACAAAATGTTGACCTTGGTAATTAAAGAAAGGTCATGATCATGCTCAAGTTATTTCTCGTGTGCTTAAATCCGAGAATGCTAAACTTTGGGTTGCACATGCTAGACTCAAAGAGGAGTTTGAATAACTTGACAAGGCTCACAAGGTCTTGAAAAGTGCTAATCCTACACTCGAGGAGTCTCGTGATCAACTCCAAGTGAAGCTAACAAAGGAGATTGGTACTTGTCCTCCTTTTGTTTTAATTGATAATGCTCATGCTACTAACCCTTGTTATGAGCATGCTCATCTCATTGAGGCGAACACCAAGTTGAAAGAGTAACTTGAGAAAGGCCTTGTCACTTCTACTTGTAAATTGCGTTGGGTTTTTCCCCGAAGAGCGCATAGTTATGTAATATTTATTCACGACAATGATCATGTACATAGGCATCACGTCCATAAGCAAGTAGACCGACTCCTGCCTGCATCTACTACTATTACTCCACCCATCGACCGCTATCCGACATACATCTAGAGTATTAAGTAAAACACACTAATGCTTGGGGGATGATGACATGATGTAGACAAAGTAAATCTAATTAATATGAATGAACCCCATTGAAAGGACGTGGATGTCGCCTAGAGGGGGGGGGTGAATAGGCGCTTTAAAATAATTACGGTTTAAGCTTGAACAAATGCGGAATAAAACTATCGTTTAATTAGTCAAGCACAAAACATAAAACAACTAGGCTCACCTATGTGCACCAACAACTTATGCTAAGCAAGATAGACAACTAAGTGATAGCAAGATATATAACAAGAAACAATATGGCTATCACAAAGTAAAGTGCATAAGTAAAGGGCTCGGGTAAGAGATAACCGAGGCACGCGGAGACGACGATGTATCCCGAAGTTCACACCCTTGCGGATGCTAATCTCCGTTCGGAGCGGTGTGGAGGCACAATGCTCCCCAAGATGCCACTAAGGCCACCGTAATCTCCTCACGCCCTCGCACAATGCAAGATGCCGTGATTCCACTAAGGGACCCTTGAGGGTGGTCACCGAACCCGTACAAACTAGGTTGGGGCAATCTCCACAACTTAATAGGAGGCTTCCAATGACACCACGAAGCTTCACCACAACGGACTGTGGTTCCGAGGTGACCTCAAATGCTCGGGGCAATCTCCACAACCTAATTGGAGACCCCAACGCTTGCCCGGAGCTTTGCACCACAATGAATGAGCTCCGAGGCAACACAAGCCGTCTAGGGCGCCAAGGCACCCAAGAGGAACAAGCTCTAGGGTGCTCAAACACCCAAGAGTAATAAGCTTCTCAACTTCTCACTTCCACGTATCACCGTGGAGAACTCAAACCTATGCACCAAATGCAATGGCAAGGGCACACGGAGTGCCCAAGTCCTTCTCTCCCAAATCCCACCACAACAACAAATGTTATGGAGGAAATGAGAGGAAGAACGAAGAAGAACACGAAGAACTCAAAGATCTAGATCCAAGGGGTTCCCCTCACTTAGAGGAGAAAGTGATTGGTGGAAATGTGGATCTAGATCTCCTCTCTCTTTTCCCTCAAGAACTAGCAAGAATCATTGGAGGGATTGAGAGTTAGCAATCTCGAAGAAGGTCAACAATGGGGGGCAAACTCGAGCTCAAAGGATAAGAGCCATTGGGGAAGAAGACCCCCTTTTTATAGTGGGGGGAAAGATCCAACCGTTATCCCCACTCTCAGCCCGCGCATTGCGGTACTACCGCAAGAGGCTGCGGTACTACCGCTGCAGGGTGCGGTACTACCGCTCGCACCGTGGTGACCAGACGAAGACCTATTACACAGGGCAACGAGCGGTAGAACCGCCGGAGCGGTACTACCGCGCGCCCATACGGTACTACCGCATGGTAGGTATCATCTGGCACAGGAGATGCACGGAAGTAAAAAATTACTTCCGTGCCAACCTCCGCTGAGGGCGGAGCAGCGCAAAAGACCGGCACGGGGATGTAAAAAATTACATCCGTGCCTACTACCGCAAGCGCACGCATCAGGTGCTGGGGACAGCGGTACTACAGCTCACTGGAGCGGTACTACCGCTGTCTCCTGCGGTACTACCACCCTCGGGAGGGTAACAAAGAACCGGAGCAGCCAGATGGAACCAGTAAAACCAGAACTGCCATAACCTTCGCATATGAGCTCCGAATTGAGCAAACTCAAGCTTGTTGGATTCAGGACGACAAGAGCTATCCAACAGCGACAGTATGAAAATGTCAATGATATAGAGATGTGAAAACTCTATCAATGAAGAACCGGCAAAAACTCCAACATCGAAAACATCATAGAAGATGCATATGGACTCCGTTTTCGATGAACTTGAGCTTGTCATGAAGCTGACCATAAGCTCAAGAACCCACATAGAGAAAAAGCCAACCAAGAACAAAGAAATATGATGATGCCAAGAATGCAATGGTTTGAGCTCTCAACGAACGATACGATCAAGCTACTCACTTGAGAGCCCCCCTTGATAGTACGGCAATCGATCCTATAACCCGGTCTCCCAACTACCACCATGAGACCGGTAAAATAGAAAATCCTATCAAGGTCAAACCTTTGCCTTGCGCATAGTCCACTTGAGCTAGATGATGACGATCTTGTCCTCCTCAAGATGGACCACCTTTCTTGATTGCGTCGGCTCGAAGAAGACTAGTAGATTGCTCCCCCATACTCCACTATGGGAGAGCCACTCTTCGGCACATCTTCACAAGTCCATTGTCACCACAATGGATGGCAAGCTTCAAGCATGATCTCTCCGTGATGCTTCACTTGAACTTGCACACCGCAACCTTGATGACGATCACCACTTGATGTCATCCTCCATGGGTTGTAGGAGATCTTCCTCTTGACGCAAACCCATGGAAATATACCTAACTCCACAACGAACTCTCACGTAGACCATGGGTTAGTACACAAAGCGTAATGGACAATGCTTACCATACCATGGGATCACTTGATCCCACTTGGTACATCTTCTACGCTTTGTGTGTTGATCAACTTGAATCATTCTTTGCCTTAATCTTGATCAACCTTGTGTCTTATCTTCTCTCTTCATAAAGATGATGTCTTGAAGGTAAACATGAATGCTCACACAATCTTCTTCTTCAAGACATGCTTGCAATAAGCTCAACTCCCACATGACCAATCTTTGGATAAACCTTGAATACCACCTTGGTCACCATATAAACTCCTTGAAACCAACAGATGGACTTCAAGAAGTACCTACGGACAAATCCTTCGAATATAACTCAAGGCAACCATTACTCCATAGGGATTCTCATCAATTACCAAAACCACACATGGATAAATGTGCTCTTACACCCATCATTTTACCCTTAATGGCAGCAATACAATATGTGTCATGTCCCTTTCTATCACTGGGATTGAGCACCACAAGATTGAACCCACTACAACGCACCACTCCCACTGAAGATAAATCAGTCTTGTTGGCCAAACCAAACCGATAGATCGGAGAGCATTACGAAGCTATAACAATCATGCATATAAGAATTCAGAGAAGACTCAAATATTATTCATGAATAGTCTGAACATAAACCCACATTCATCGGATCCGACAAACACACCGCAAAGATGATTACATATGATAGATCAACGCGGGAATCGCGATGGTCTTCGCATTAAAGAACACTAGCAATTAAGCCCGTGCATTGCAACGGGTGAAAAGAAAACACACTCCCTAACCTAATAACCATGACTCGAGATTCCAATAGTTCCATGTCCTTTATTTCAACTCATGAAATCCCATATGTGTTTCTATTTATCCTTGTTCCCACTCTCGTTGACGGTGGCCTCAGTGTTCACACAATCACAACATGTTTGAATGTTGCCAATTTTAAGACGTATTCCTCTCAGTATTGGATGATAAATATATTTATTCTATGCAGAGTTGATGAGGCGTGCATGCCTGGATCTAGATATTTTTTCGTTTCTCATCCTGGTTTTGCCGAAGTGTTCATTTTCAATTCGGATCAGCACCAGTATGAAAGAAAGATTGACCATACGCTGTTGATTAAGGTTTCATAGAAAATAACATTTTTAATGGTTAACACGTAAAATAGTATCATATTCAGATTCTATGTATTTTTCTAATCAAATTTCATATATAACATGTTAAATTTGGAGTTGGGGTTTAAAAGATATAGATTTTTGAAAAAACAATTAATATGTACCACAGGTTCACTATCAGAAACTTAAGGGGGTATTCTGAAAAATAGTATGACGGACTAAGAATACACATTTCTTTTATTAGTAGGTATAGATAGAGATAGACAGAGATAGCCATCTAGGTACTAACTACAGATCCGTAGGTCTGTGATGAACTACTCACACATCACCATGGGAGCAGCAAGGTTGATGTAGAGGCCATCCGTGATCGATCCCCCCTCTGGCAGGGCACCAGAACATGGCTCCAGATGGGCACACGGCGGAACAGAGACTTGCGGCGACAGAAAAAGTGTCATAGGAGGCTCTCAGGGTTTTCCCAATATATGTGAATTTATAGCGAAGAGATCAGGGCCAGAGGCCATGGGAGGTGGGAGGTGGCCCCAAGCCATGAGGGTGCGGCCACCCCCTGGCACGCCCTGTTGGCTTGGTGCCACCCCGTGTGGCCTCCGGTCTCCCCCCAAAGCTTACAGGTCTTATTTTTGTCCAGAAAAATCATCAAAAAGTTTTGGGGTATTTGGACTTCGTTTGGTACCGTATTCCTGAAAGACCAAAAACAAGCAGAAAAAGCAACTGGCACTGGGCACTGGGTTAATAAATTAGTGCTAAAAAATAATATAAGTCAGCAAGTAAATGCTTAAAAATATCCTAGAATGATAATATAATAGCATGGAACAATCAAAAATTATAGATACGTTGGAGACGTATCAGCATACCCAAGCTTAATTCATGCTCGTCCTCGAGTAGATAAATGATAAAGACGGAATTTTTGATATGACATGCTATCCAACATGTAACCTCTTTCAGGTATGGTAATTATGAAACGATCAATTAATAAACATCAACAAAGTAATATCCATAAACATAAGTAACAAAATCGTTAACTTTTAAAATATACGATCCTTAAAGATTGTTTACTCCCCATTCATTTTATCATATTAGCATGGCATGGCTCCGTCTTCACCACATAAATAGAAATGTCAAGCACCACGGTGTTAAGCCAGGCAATTGGATTGTACTTCTTAACGAACTTCAGCATTTTATACATCACTCAATACATGAGCGTGAACCATGGACATATCATATAGGTGGAACGGAATATGGTGGTAGGTTTCAAAGGAGTAAAAGTGGAGAAGAAAGCCTCGCATCAACTAGGCGGATCAACGGGCTATGGAGATGCCCATCAATCAATGCGAGGAGTAGGGATTGCCGTGAAACAGATGCTCTAGAGCTATAAGTATATGAAAGCTCAACTAAAGTTAAGTGGGTGTGCATCCAACTTGCTTGCTCATGAAGACCTCGGGCATTTGAGAAAGCCCGTCATCGGAATATACAAGCCAAGTTTTGTAATGAAAAATTCCCACTAGCATATGAAAATGACAAAACATGAGACTATATATATGAAAAACATGGTGCTTTCTCCAAGCACAAGTGTGGAAAAAGAGGTAGTAGCACTGTCCCTTCTCTCTTTATCTCTCATTTATTTATTTATTTTTTTCTTTCTCTCTCTTAATTCTTTTTTTATTTTTTATTTTTTATTTTTTATTTTTCTTTCTTTCTTTTTTTCTTTATCTCTTTTTTATTTCTTTTTTATTTCTCATCCGGAGCCTCATCCCGACTTGTGGGGGAATCATTGTATTCATCATCCTTTCCTCACTGAGATAGTGCTCTAATAATGATAATCATCACACCTTTATTTACTTACAACTCGATATGAAAATTACTAAACAAGATGACTCTATAAATGCCTCTGACAGTGTACCAGGATGTGCAATTTTCTAGAGGAACATGTAAACAATGATGAATGCTGGCTTTGCTACAAATATTATGTCAGCTACATGATCATGCAAAGCAATATGATGATAAACACACAAGTCATGTGATGTGATGGTGGAAGTTGCATGGCAATATATCTCAGAATGGCTATAGAAATGCCATGATAGGTAGGTATGTTGACTGTTTTGAGGAAGATATAAGGAGGCTTATGTGCAATAGAGTGTATCATGTCGCGGGGTTTGCATGCACCGATGAAAGCTGCACCGATCCTCGAGGTGAGAATGGGCAATGCACGGTACCGAAGAGGCTAGCAAATATGGAAAGGTGAGTGTGCGTACATCCATGGATTCACATTAGTCATAAAGAACTTATATAATTATTTCAAAGCTTTATTAGCTCTCTCGAAGCAAAGTACTACTCGCATGCCCCTAGGGAGGAGGTTGGTAGGAGTTAACCATCGCGCGCCCCCGACCTAAACAGCACTAGGATTTCAACTAGGAATAAGAATGCTCACACATCATCACCATGCCATAACCAATATTTATATGAATAGAAAATTAACACCCTTTAACTATCGATATTTCTACTAACCAACAATCATGTACTCACGCCCTTTCATATTACCACATCAATATCATTAACCCACAATTTCTCTTTTGTATGCTACATGAAGGTTTTGATTATGCACTCCTTGAATACCTATTATTTTTGGACTAGTCTTATAACCCATGAAAATTACCGTTACTATTTATTAGACTCTCAAGCAAATTTAAGTGAAGCACGGAAGTTCAATTATTTCTATAAAATATATACGCCACCGTGCTCGAAAAGATATAAGTGAAGCACTTGAGCAACTGCTTAGCTCAAAAGATATAAGTGAAGCACATAGAGTATTCTAACAAATGATGGTGAACATGTCTCTCTTAAGTAGGTGTGTCCAGCAAAAAATGATTGTCAAAAGCAAAAACAAAAACAAACTATAACACACAATGCTCCAAGCAAAACACATAACATGTGATGAATGAAAATATAGCTCCAAGTGACATACAAATGGACTGAGACGAAAGAGGGGATGCCTTCCGGCCGGGGCATCCCCAAGCTTAGACACTTGAGTCTTCCTAGAATTTTACCTTGGGGTGCCTTGGGAATCCCCAAGCTTAGGCTCTTTCCGCTCCTTTCCTTCATCCATCGTGATCGCACCCAAAACATGAAAACTTCAGGACACAAAACTCAATAGAAAACTCGTGAGATCCGTTAGTATGATATGTAAATCAAAAACTTTAAGTACTGTTATAAATTGATTCATATTTTATTATTGCATAAGGTACTGTATTCTAACTTCTCCATGGCTTGAACCCCCCGATACAATCCATAGCATCATCAAAACAACCGAACTATGCAAGCAAAACATAATCTGTCTAAAATAGAATAATCTGTAATGGTCTGCTGAAACACCATACTTCTGTAACTTTAAAAAAAAATTAAAAAGGGAAACCTAGGGAATTTGTATACCAATATTGTGTAAAAATTCATATCAAAAATACGTTCCAGTAAAATCAGAGAAATTCTGCACTCGACGCTAAATTTTCTATTTTTGCACCGTATCAATTCTACTATCTCCAGAGTCAATCCCAAAGGATTTACTTGGCACGAACACTAATTTAAACATAAAAACACAATAATTACAGTACCAATAATCATGTTATCAGACCAAGATGGAAAGTTAAAACAAAATATTGAGGATAACTATTGGGTTGCCTCCCAACAAGCGCTATCGATTTACGCCCCTAGCTAGGCATAATGCATATTTTCAAGTGTTGTCCTTGTTATCGTCCACTTTGGCTACTGATGTCTACTACGCAACTTTATTCTTGTAGACTTTGTTGGGCCTCCAAGCGCAGAGTTTTGTAGGACAGTAGCAATTTTCCCTCAAGTGGATGACCTAAGGTTTATCAACCATGGGAGGTGTAGGATGAAGATGGTCTCTCTCTAACAACCCTGCAACGAAATACAAGAAATCTCTTGTGTCCCCAACACACCCAATACAATGGTAAATTGTATAGGTGCACTAGTTCGGCGAAGAGATGGTGATACGAGTGCAATATGGATGATAGATATAGGTTTTTATAATCTGAAATTATAAAAACAGCAAGGTAAAAAGTAGTAAAAGTGAGCATAAACGGTATATTAATGCTTGGAAACAAGGCCTAGGGTTCATACTTTCACTAGTGCAATCTCCTAACAATGCTAACATAGTTTAATCATATGATCATCCCTCAACGTGCAACAAAGAATCACTCCAAAGTTCGTATCTAGTGGAGAACATTAGATGAAATTGGTGTAGGTAGTAGAACCACCTCAAAGTTATTCTTTTCGATCAATCTTTTGAGCTATTCCTATAAGTGTCACAAACAGACCTAGAGTTCATACTAAAATAACACAGATGATACATATCAATTAACCCTAATTTCACCTAGATACTCCAATGTCACCTGAAGTATCCGTGGGTAAATTATGCGACATGCATCAAACAATTTCAGATCTATCATATTCAATCCAACACAAAGAACTTCAAGGAGCACCCTGTCGGTGCACTAGAACAGGGGTATCTAGTGCCCCTAACTTAAGCACAGGCCGTTGTAGCGAAACCCGTTGGGAAGGCTACCGCGCCACCAAGCAAGCATTCAAGGACATGCACCCGGCAGCAACGACCTGCAGGGAACCAAGCAAACTCCGGCAACACCAGCACAACGGCCCAGGAGGGTCCCAACGCATGCCATCCACGTCCCCAGGGCTTGCCGGGGACCAAGGCACGCGCGTCTCAGGAAGACCTGGTAGGCCATCCTCCGGCAGGCACGAGCCAACTAGCCACCGCTCCATTGCATCGCTACGCCAGTCACTTATCGATGCGGTGTCGAGCCTTCCAGCGGCTAAGTGGCTCTCGCTAAGCACGTGGCGACGCACCATGAGGCAGATTATACCCAGCTGACACCCGTCCAGCATCGTGTCAAGATCTTAAGCAACGGCTAACCAAGCGGTGGCAAGAGCTTGCCGGGGACGCACCCCCGAGCGCCACCTAGTCAAGTAATCATGGTATTTTGTCCTAAATGCCAGAGTTAGGTATGATAGCTCTGCTAAGCTATCTAATCGATAGATAATGACTATTTTGCCATTGTGGATGCCCTTTGCACTATAAAAGGAGGCCCGAGGCAACCTAGCTCAAGATTCGGACCTTTGGACGCTTGTACTCGCATTGTAGCTCCACCCCGGCAGCATCCCTTGCCAGGAGTTGGGCGTTGTGCGCTCGTCGTGTTCCTACGATCAATCCACCAAAGCAGGAGTAGGGTTTTATGCTTCACAGCGGGCCGAACCTGGGTAAAAATGCCAGCGACCTGATCGTCGCGCCGTGTCATGATCTCCACTCTTTGTGCAAAGTGACCCCCCTTGCCGAACCACAAGGGACCCCTGGTCCCATTGGTGACCGTGAGCATCCGTGCCCCGACACACCCCAAGATTTCTATCGGTGAACGTAGGACAAGAACGTGTATCAACCCCTATGCATAGATTACCACAATGTCACCTCGGGAATCCGCAAGTTGAGTACCAAACAATACATCAAGTGAATCAATAGAACACACCATTGTCACCAGGGTATCCACATGCAAGACATATATCAGGTGTTCTCCAATCCAATATTCAATCCACCATAACGAGATATCAAAGGGAAAGATTCAATTCATCACAAGAAGATAGCAAGGAAACACACCATATGATCCAACTATATTAACAAAGCCCGTGATACATCAATAGCATGCCATCTCAAGAACACAAGAGAGAGAGATTGAACACATAGCTACTGGTACATACCCTCAGCCCCGAGGGTGAACTACTCCCTCCTAGTCATGGCCTCCGCCGAGATGATGAAGATGGCCACCGGAGATGATTTCCTTCTCTGGCAGGGTACTGGAAAGGCTCTAGATGGTTTTTTCGTCGATACAGAGAGTTGCGGCAGCCGAGCGGAAGTTTTGTGTTAACTTCTGTGGGTTTTGGTATTTATAGGATTTTTCAGCGTTGGAATCACGTGAAACGGAGCCACGTGGGACCCACGACCCAACAGCCCACAACTAAGGGCTGGACCGCGCCCTGTTGGGTCATGGCTCCCTGGCAGCCCTCCTCTGGTGGTTCTTCGCTCCAAAGTTTCTCATTTGTTCCAGAAAAAAAACACCAAAAAGTTTTGGGCGATTCCGAGAACTTTCATTTTCTGGACAAAAACAACACCACGCTAATTCTGCTGAAAACAATGTCAGTCCGGGTTAGTTCTAAATAAATCATATAAAGTGCATCAATACCATATAAAAGTGTTGTAAACATAGGCAAATATGGCATGAATACTTCATAAATTATCGATACGTTGGAGACGTATCAGCTAGCTTAGCGGGGCGCTTTTCAAACCCTGGAGGTTCTTTCCTTTTAAACATAGCCTCTGAAAGTGTTGTCATTAGTTTCTCTAAGGGCTCAAGCTTTATATTAGCGGTGGTAAGGAAAGAGTTCATGCGATGAAGGCTTGGGCCTAATGTTTTGATAGGTTCGTTAACTTTTTGTATCGCTCTAATATTTTTCTGCAAATCCCCTAACTTATATAATATTTGGATCCCCTCATGTGTAAAAGAAGATATCTGAGGCAATGGAGGAGTTCCTACCATTCCTTGTACTATTTCATACGCAGCATTGGAGTCCAACTCGATAAAATTTCCTTTTGCAGCAAAGTCTAGAATCTATCTATTTGACATCCCTATACCTATATAAAATTTACGAAGGAGGATCTTCATATCATTCTTTATAGTAGCATTACGACAAGACTCTATTATACGATACCATGCATCTTTTGGATTCTACCCCTATTTTTGTTTAAAGTACAGTACTTAAAAATCCGGGGAAACATTAACAGGTGGTCCAGACATTGTAACGAGCAAGGCAACTAAACTAGCAAGGATAAATATTTTTGTATTTTCAATTTTTATAACAATCAAAATATAACAGAAAATAAAAAGTAGAACAAGTGAATGACAATTTGTGAGAAGGTACTTGATAGGAATTTGGTGATGCTCCCTGGCAACGGCTGTCGGTGTCAAAACCTGCGGATCTCGGGTAGGGGGTCCCGAGCTGTGAGGCTAGGATCGATGGTAACAAAGGGAAGAAGGAGACGATGTTTACCCAGGTTCGGGTCCTCCTATGGAGGTAAAACCCTACATCCTGCTTGATTATATTGATGGTATGAAGGTTACAGAGTTGATCTACCTCGAGATCGACTAGCTAAAACCCTAGATGAGTTTCTGTGTCGTATGATCTAAAACCCTCCCGGTTTACATAGACACCGGGGGGATGCCTAGAGTTTACACATGGTGGGCCTCCTGCCGGGGATGGAAATGCTGATTTCCTCAACTTGACTTGGAGTGCACGACGCGCCTTCGGGGTTCCCTTCTGGAACGTGGAGTCTTGATGTGCCCGGCCCTTCTTCAGAGAACGGCCCATCAAGCCGGCCTATTGAGAGATGAGCCGGCAGCCCGAGGACCCCTTAGTTTGGGACTCCCTCAGTAGCCCCCGAACTAGCCCCCAACGCCAAGGGTCTCAGCTCCAGCTGCTTCGTATGATCAGAGTCTTCGGCTTGCGGGGTGAGTTCTTCTTCCCTTTCCATGATCGGCTGAGACTAGTTCGGTTTCCGATGACACGTATTTCTTCCGATCATATGATTGACCGAACACCATGAATTGCTTAGCCCCGAAGGCCAATCGCCAAAGTGTAAACAGTGTTTTCTGACACCCCCCTCTGACGAAGGGTCGTGGCCTACCATGACCACCGAACCAGTCACGAAAACTCGATTCACGGTTCGGGGCCGTTTTTACAGCGACACGACTTATCAATGCGCAGATCGTGCTCCGTTTCACACGGGATATGATTAATCTCCACACGCGCATAACGGCACGCATGTCTTGGGAAGCGGAGGGATTTGTGGCGCAGTAAGCGAGGCTAATCGGTGACATGTCCCATAAAAAGGGAATAAACCCCAAGGCCTATTCACGCTTCCCATTCGCATCCTCCGCCTCCTCAATCTTCTCCAAGCTCCGAGAGCCCAGATCCAGTTCTTCCTCGCCCCTTCCTCCGAGCTTAGCCATGGCGGGTTCAGGCTCCAATGGCAAGTGGGAGGCCTCCACGGTCACCGACCAGGATATCCGGGACCTAAAGCAGGCCGGCTACCTCCCCGCCAACGTCTTCCACCGCGCCCCGGAGAAGAACCAGGTGATTCCCACCCCAAGGCAGGCGAGAGGGTGGTGTTCGTCCCCCACTTCATCCTGGGACTGAGCTTTCCGCTCCACCCCTTCGTCAGGGGTCTCATGTTTTTCTATGGGCCGGACTTCCACGACCTTCCGCCGAACTCCTTCATGCACATATCGGCATTCATCATTATCTGCGAAGCCTTCCTGCGGGTCGAACCGCACTTCGGCTTGTGGCTCAAGGTCTTCAATGTCAAGCCGAAGACCGTGGCCAGCGAGCATGCAGACTGCGGAGGGGCGGCAATCAGCAAGCTCCCCTGCGTCGAGTGGCCTACCGGCACCTTCATCGACACAATCAAGATCTGGCAGAAGGAGTGGTTTTACATCATCGAGCCAAGGGATGAGAGCTGGGCGGCGCCTGCCGAATTCAGATCCGGACCCCCAACAAGATTGACCTCGTGGCTCAGGAAGGGCCTTGACTAGGGGTCGGATGCTGAGGTGAAGCTGCTACAGAAGCGCCTTACTTCGGTGATCGAGGCCAAGGTGGAGCTGGTCAACGTGGTCCAGGTCATGCTCCACCGCCGTATCCTCCCTGGCCAGCGACGGGCATCCCCCATGTGGGCTTACCGTCCCGACGATGAGCCTACAGTGCGCCAATTCTTCCGCACCACCCCCGAGAAGCTGTGGAGGGCTCTGCTCAAGCCTCAGAAAAGCTGGCCGGCCAAGGAAGAGGATACGGGCCTAAGCACCGTCAACCCACCGACAAAGGTATGGTATAATTTCAATTCATTGACTCTGTTTATTCGGCAAAAAGTCTGAACGCCTCCTCCCCTACTGTCGCAGAAGTGGCTGAGCAAAGCCGCAAAGGTGAACTGCCCGGCTCCACAACCCGAAGACCCCAGGTCGGAGCTGTTGGCGGTGTTGCTTGTCGTGGCGCCGTACTCGGCGCCCGAAAAGAAAGAGAAGAAGAAGAAGACCAGAGAGGGTCTCCGCATCAAGGACCAGCCAGACGCCGCGTCCGAGGAAACCCATGCCTCCTCGAGTCACGAGGAGGAACATGAAGACGGAGGGGAAGGCGTTTCCCCCCTCCCAAGGAAGACGGCGGCATCATCGGACGCCGCGGAGGATGCAGCTCCTCCTGTCGTGAAGAGGGCGCACCGGGCGAGGTTGATCTTGCCCGATGACAGCTCGGATTCTGATGCAGAATCCGAGGTATTTGAGAGGGTTCCGCGAAGGAACTTAAGGGTCAAGCCCCCCGCTCAAAGGTATGAATCCGAAGATTCCCTGGTTTATTTATGCAGGGTTTTTCAATGCTTTAAGCACAAGCGCGTCTTTTGATTTGCAGCCCACCACGCGTTCTCCCCACCGACCAGATATCGGACGGGGAGTCCCCACCCGCCGAGCTGGCGGAGAGTGGGACTGCATCGCACCCCACACCTCCAGGGGTCGCGAAGGATGCCACGGAGGTGTCATCCAGCTAGGCCCCGTTGGAGCCGAACACGGGCGGCGGGGTCGACCACACCATGGCCGAGGCTGACGCCGCGGCCGCCGAAGGCCAGGGAGAAGAAATTCCCCAGGCTGCTAAGGACCAGGGGGAGAATACTCCCCAGGCCGCCGAAGGGGAAGGGCGAAGAGATGCACAGTCCCCTCCGAGGACGTCTCCGGAGCACGCTGTGCCTCCGGAGATACCGGCTCAATCCCCGGTCATAGATCGGACTGTCTGGTCACCACCGATGCCACCAACGGTTGGGTGGCCGGTTATGGAGGAGGTGCTAGCAAGCGCCTCCATCTTCGAGGATCACCGCACTCTTATGGGTGCGGTTTTACAAGGAATTCAGTCCGTTGATAACGGACTGAAAGAGGCCTTCAATGGTCTCTTGGCGGGCTTCAAGGTGAGTCACGTAATACCCTTTTCCCGAGCAACATTAATTTTAAGTTTGTACAATCTTTATATGTGTACTAGCCCCCGAGCCCTGGATGGGTATGCAAAAACGCATCCTGGGGTCAAATAGTGAGGAATGAACAATGATGCATAAGGCACCATTCGGTCCTGCAATGTTCTAAAAGCCCTTAGGAGAACCGAACATAGAGCCACGTCCTTGACAGTTCGGGGGTTGGGGTGCACATAAATGAATGTAGTTTTTTGTAGGCCTCGTCATCGGCGGCGGCTGGTAATGCCACTGAGCAGACCGAGCTGAATCGGAAGCTCAAAATCTCCGAAGAGGAGCTTGATAGCCTGAACAAGAGATTCGACGAGGCACAAGGTAAGCCGAATTCTAATATCCGAGTTGTATATTGATAATGATCCGCACTGGTGACCCAGTGTGATTTGCTTATTATTATTTCCACAGCTTCAGCTACGGAGGTTGAAAGACTCAAGGCCGAGCTCCAGAAAATGAAGCAAGAGGCCGAGGAGAAGAAGATGGCCGCCGAAGAAGCAGCAGCCGCGGTTTCCGGTTTGAAGGCTGCAAGCGCCAAGCAGGAGGCCCGGGTAGAGGAGGTGCAGCAAGAGCTCAAGGATGCCGGCACGAAGTGAGAGGCCATTGAGCAGAAAGGCAGAGAACAAGCCGCCGAGCTAGCCACGCTGAAATCCGAGCTCTAGAAGGAGCGGGTGGACAGGCGGTCCTTCGAAGAGGAGGTTCGCCAAGTTAAGGCTCTCGTCGATGGTAAGCCATATTCGCTGCGATGCACCTTCGGTGGTAGCAAATTTGCTTTGCTCACCCAGGTGTGGTGTTCCTTAGGCGTTCGTGCGGATCTCTAGAAGAGTGCGGCGGATGCGAACAAGCTTTATGCTTCGCGGGCGGAGGATGATGAGGCCCGGCTATTCTGGGCGCAGTTTGAGTCCCCTGAGCGCTCTCCTCTCCTCATTGATCACATGAAGCAACTGATGGAGATGCACAGAATGGCGAAGCCGGCCATGATGGATCTCCGCATCCGTCTGTGGCCCGATGAGCCATTGCCGAGCAGCTATTTCGGCCTGGTGCAGAAGCTATGTGATGCTGCGCCTCGGGTTGATGTGCTGAAGCGCTCTACATGCATCGAGGGCGCGCGGATGGCCTTTGCAAGGACCATGGTGCACTGGCCAAAGCTCCAGCCGACCAAGATGGCCACCGCACCTCTGCCTCCTGACAAGAGTCATAGGTGCCCCGAGCTGTACTTCCCCCATGTAATGGAGGGTGCTCGGGCAATAGAGGCCCAATGCTCCAAAGATGTTTTGTTTGAATGAGCGCGATGTAATATGTCTGAAGACTTTAACGCTTTATAATTAGTGTTGCATGGTTTATCATGTTTTATAGGTAGTTTATGTTTATTTAGACTCCTATGTGGCCGGTTTATCTAAAAGCAGCGAGTCGTCGGCTTCAGCCCCTACGTAGATACTACGCGGGGTGTCTCTGTATCCGCACTTTTACCCTTAGCCGAGGTATCGGCACCCAAAAATGGTAGTGCGAGCGGGACAAGGCAATCGGACTATGGTGCTCTATCGCTTTCACTTAGCCGTGGGAGTGTAGAAAAAATGCGGGGGCTGATAACCAGCCCCCAGTGTGATGTTCGGGGCCGAAGCCAGCATCACATGGTTTGTACAAGAATGAAACCCATCGTATAACACGGAATAACCTCTATCGATCTTTTAGTATGACACTTATGCTCGGAGTCGCAGATCGGTTCTCGCTTACTATGACAGTCAGTTTTTGACTTTCTCCCCTGAGGTGCTTGACCAGACGAGCTGGAAGCACAATCGCAGTGGTTCTCCCTTTGCCCTTTTAGCCGAACGAGCGGAACGTAAGAGGGCAAGCACAGGAGCCGGGCAACCCAACTATTGACCCAAGACATAGTTCGGATCCGATGCATATAAAGCAAAAACCCAAGACGCCGAACACACAACCAGTTGTACTGGGGTGATGTTCAAGGCGATTTTAAATTCGAGCCCCAGTCTATTAGCCGGTTGCATCATAATATATACCGAACAGTTTTCGCAAGAAGCGTGACCAAGGGAAGAACAGAGGATGTATAAGAGACAACGAAGTGGCCATATATAATGGTTTTGTACTTGCTCAATAATTCTTATAACTTGGATTGCTGAAGCAATTGTTTACAGGTAGATGAAATATAAAATTTACAGAGGGGAGGCTGTACCAGGAGTCTTCGATTGATGACATGACGTCCTCGATGTGCCTTGTTGCATCCCATTAAGAGTGATGTTATCGCCGAGTGGACCTTGGGAAGAAGGTCTTGAGAAGTCGCCAAAGTATCGATGAGCTTTACGCTTTTTAGCAGGTCCTTGATGGTACCTGTGCTTTTTCCAAGGACGTGTATTGGTATTGGTCGGTCCAGCCGAACACTTACCATTTGATGGTGGTTCCCCATTGCTGCCCATGGAATCTTGAGTGCGAAGTTGTGCCTTCTTGGCACGTATTTGACGGGTGTTAGGGCTGTGCAATGGGGGGCATATCCCTATTTCTGGGGAGAAGAGGAATCTGGGAGTTCGGATTGGAACCGAACTCGTTTGTCGACCTTACGGTCCTTTATGGCAGATTTAGGTGTTTGCCGACCGTCCTCATAATCGAATTCGGCCGCAAGGGCCAACGCATGTTCCTCAGTTCGGAGGGAACGCTCTGTGTTGCCGTTGACAGTGATGACCCCCTTGGGTCCAGGCATCTTGAGCTTGAGGTATGCGTAGTGTGGGACGGCGTTAAAGCGAGCGAACGCAGTTCGGCCCAGCAGGGCGTGATAACCACTGCGGAAGGGGACGATGTCGAAGATCAATTCCTCGCTGCGGAAGTTGTCCGGCGAACCGAATACTACTTCCAGGCTAACAGAGCCTGTGCACCGGGCTTCGACGCCTGGGATCACTCCTTTAAAGGTAGTGTTGCTAGGCTTTATCCTTGACGGATCTATGCCCATCTTTTTCACCGTATCTGAGTAGATCAGATTGAGGCTACTTCCTCCGTCCATTAGGACTTTAGTGAGGTGATACCCATCGATAATGGGGTCTAGGACGAGGGCCGCCGAACCTCCGTGACGGATACTGGTCGGGTGATCTCGTCGATCAAAAGTGATCGGGTAGGCCGACCACGGGTTAAACTTTGGGGCTACAGGCTCTACGGCGTAGACCTCTCGAAGGGCGCGCTTCCTCTCCTTTTTAGGTATATGAGTGGCGTATATCAAGTTCACAGTTTTTACTTCTGGAGGGAATTGCTTCTGACCTCCATTTCTCGGACCGCGGGGCTCCTCGTCGTCCTCGCTGCGTGGGCCTTTGCTCTGCTCCTCGGCTACTAGTTTGCCGGCTTGTTTGAACACCCAACAGTTACAGTTGGTGTGGTTGGCGGGCTTTTCTTGAGTGCCATGGATCTAGCAAGACCTCTTCATGATCTTGTCCAGCGGGGTGGGCCCGTCGCGGTTGCCTTTAGGAGGCTTCTTCCTTTGCCCTGATCGAGGGTTGCGGAAGCCAGCGTTAACGGCCGTGTCGTCGGCGTCACTAGTGTTGTGCCGGCGTTTGTTTTTGTTATGTCGTGGTTTCCCGCTTCCATCCCGGACTTCAGAGGTGCCGGGGTCTTCAGGGTTGTGGCTTTGTCTCACGAGCCAGTTATCTTCGCCCGCGCAAAAGCGGGTCATGAGTGATGTGAGGGTGGACATGGTCCTAGGTTTATCCCGACCGAGCTGACGAGCCAGCCATTCGTCCCGGATATTGTGCCTGAAGGAAGCTATAGCCTCGGCATTCGGGCAATCGATGATCTGGTTTTTCTTGGTCAAGAGCCGATTCCAGAATTGTCTAGCGGACTCTCCTGCCTTTTGGACGACATTGCTTAGGTCGGAGGAGTCCGGGGGCCTTACATAGGTGCCCTGGAAGTTAGATCGGAATGCATCCTCGAGGTCCTCCCAGCTCCCGATAGAGTTTTCGGGGAGACTGTTTAACCAGTGCCGAGCTATCCCCTTAAGTTTAAGGGGTAGGTATTTGATGGCGTGGAGGTTGTCTCCTCGTGCCATGTGAATGTGGAGGAGGAAATCCTCGATCCATACTGCTAGGTCAGTTGTTCCGTCGTATTGCTCGATGTTCACGGATTTAAACCCTTCCGGGAACTGATGCTGCATCACCTCGTCAGTGAAGCAGAGTGGGTGGGCAGCGCCTCTGACCCTGGCTATGTCGCGCCGGTAGTCGGCGTCTGTTCTGGCCCGGTTTTGGTCCCGAACTCTATTGGTTCGGTCGAGCCAGGGCCGGTACTCGTCCCTTCTACCAGGGGAGTACCCTCTAGATCCGTAGATGGATCTCGTGCGGCCTGTTCTGTCATCCAGGTCGCGTCGCAGGTCATACCTGTTCTCAGGCTCCATTGGCTCTTTTCCCCTTCTGCGGGGTATCGCCGGCCTATAACCGGCCTCGCCAGCCGTCCTATCTCGTCCTCGGGGAGGGTGGTCCGGCTGGTCATATGGAATGTGCTTGGGGGACGGCGTATTGGGGAGCTCGTCGTCGAATTGTGGCAGCAACCACCGGCGTGGGTAACTCTTGGGTTGGTCCCATAGACCGGCACCGTGTTCTTCCTCGGCTGATAGAACCCTGGTCCATCTATCGTTAAGGGTGTCTTGTTCGGCCTTGAGCTACCGCGCTTTTGCCTTTAGGCTCCGGGCAGTGGCTAAAAGTTGTTGCCTGAACCGTTCCTGATCCTCGATGGTTTCGGGGACGATGAGGTCCTCGTCTTCCGGGCTGTCCTCCTCCTCTACAGGGGGGAGGTAGTTGTCATCCTCGGAGTCGTTTGGATCTTCGGGGTCGCGTTGGTCCTCCGGCCTTTCCTGGTCCTCTAACGGATACTCGGGTATATCGGGATCGCCGAGGTCTTCCGGGGTATCGTTTTCCCCGGTGCCGGCAATAGCTTCCCTCCCCTTTTTTTATCTTTGACCACTTACGCGGTTTCCAGCGCCTTGATGGCGCCTCACCTGAGTCATCGCCATTGTTAGCTGGTGTGCGCTCACCATTACCGGCTGGCGTATCTACCATGTAGACGTCGTAGGTGGAGGTGGCGGTCCATCGCCCGGTGTTAACGGGGGTGGGAGCGCGATCCTCTTCTTCCATGTCTTCTGCCTCCTCAGAGGAGTAGTCCACCATATCGGTTAAGTCTTCGATAGTGGCTACAAAGTGGGTGGTGGGTGGGACAAAAAATTCATCTTGACCCGCCTCAAGACCGATCTGAGTGTGGATCGGGATTGGGTCATCAGTAGTTTTCATCAAGGAGATCCGATCTAGATTTTCGACGAGAGCCGAGAACTCGATCGGGTCAATCTGCCCGGCGCGTCTGGAGTTAACCTCTGACGCGTCCGCACGAGAAGTGTATTTGGCAGGGGTTGATGCCCGGCCATCTGGCGCTATAGCCGGATCCGGATTGAAGTCCAGATCATCATCGGGATTGGCCCCGTGAGCGGGATTGAAAACGACATTCGAGGTTAAGGCCTCGGAGTCCTCGGGCGCGTCAGGTGAGGCTGCGAGCCCGGTGAGCAAGAGATCGCCCCGAGGGTCAACGGAGAACTCTAAGTTCCCGAATCTGACTTCTTGATCAGGGGTGAAACTTCCGACCCGGCCAAGGTGGCCGGTCGGGTCAGCGTGCAGCATGATGCTGCCGAAAGCGAAGATCTGTCCAGGGACAACGGAGTCCACGCTGCGAACCTCTTCGTTGATGAAGACGCGAGCCATTGATTCCTTGGGCGATCACAGCGGAACTCTCAATGAAAGCACCAATGTCGGTGTCAAAACCGGCGGATCTCGGGTAGGGGGTCCCGAGCTGTGAGGCTAGGATCGATGGTAACAAAGGGACGAAGGAGACGATGTTTACCCAGGTTCGGGCCCTCCTATGGAGGTAAAACCCTACGTCCTGCTTGATTATATTGATGGTATGAAGGTTACAGAGTTGATCTACTTCGAGATCGACTAGCTAAAACCCTAGATGAGTTTCTGTGTCGTATGATCTAAAACCCGCCCGGTTTATATAGACACCGGGGGGATGCCTAGGGTTTACACATGGTGGGCCTTCTGCTGTGGATGGAAATGCTGATTTCCTCAACTTGACTTGGAGTGCACGACGCACCTTCGGGGTTCCCTTCTGGAACGTGGAGTCTTGATGTGTCCGGCCCTTCTTCAGAGAACGGCCCATCAAGCCGGCCTATTGAGAGATGAGCCGGCAGCCCGAGGACCCCTTAGTCGGGGACTCCCTCAACGGCGCCACAAATTCTTCCCGCTACTTGTAAATTGCGTTGGGCTTTTCCCCGAAGAGGAGGGGATGCAACACAATAGAGATAAGTATTTTCCTCAGTGAGAACCAAGGTTATCGAACCAATAGGAGAACCACACAAATTACCGTCTTCAGTGCCTACACACAAAAGGGCACACACTTGCACCCAACGCGGGCAAGAGGGTTGTCAATCCCCTTGAACTCGTTACTTGCAAGAGATAAGTAGTGACACATAGATAAACTAATAAATATAAATTGAAATAAAAAGAAATAAAATAATGGCAGAGATACTTCAGGAGTTTTTGTAATAATATTTGTGAAGAGACCTGGGGGGCATAGTTTTCGCTAGAGGCTTCTCTCTCGAAGAAAGCATACGGTGGGTAGACAAATTACTATTGGGCAATTGATAGAAAAGCGCCGAGTTATGTAGTATTTATTCACGGCAATGATAATTTATATAGGCATCACATCCATAAGCAAGTAGACCGACTCATGCCTACATCTACTACTATTACTCCACCCATCGACGTCTATCCAGCATGCATCTAGAGTATTAAGTAAAACAGAGTAATGCTTGCAGGACGATGACATGATGTAGACAAAGTAAATCCAATTAATATGAATAAACCCCATCGTTTTAACCTTAATGGAAGCAATACAATACGTGTCATGTCCCTTTCTGTCACTGGGATTGAGCACCGCAAGATTGAACGCACTACAACGCACCACTCCCACTGAAGATAAATCAATCTAGTTGGCCAAACCAAACCGATAGATCGGAGAGCATTATGACGCTATAACAATCATGCATATAAGAATTCAGAGAAGACTCAAATATTATTAATGAATAATCTGAACATAAACCAACAGTTCATCGGATCCCAACAAACACACCGCAAAGATGATTACATAGGATAGATCACCGCGAGAATCACGGTGATCTTTGCATTAAAGAACATAAGAGAGATATAGCCATATAGGTACTAACTATGGATTCGTAGGTCTATGGTGAACTACTCACACATCACCTTGGGATCAACAAGGTTGATGTAGAGACTATCCATGATCGACCCCCCTCCGGCAGGGAACCGGAACATGGCTCTAGATGGGCACACGGCAGAGCAGAGACTTGCATCGGCGGAAAAAGTGTTTCGGGAGGCTCTCTAGGATTTTCCCAACATATGTGAATTTATAGCAAAGTGATCAAGGCCAGAGGCCGTGGGAGGTGGCCCCAAGCCATCAGGGCGCAACCACCCCTCGGGCGCGCCCTATTGGCTTGGCGCCAGCCCGTGAGACCTCCGGTCTCTCTCCAAATCTTCCAGGTCTTATTTTTGTGCAGAAAAAAATCATCAAAAAGTTTCGGGGTATTTGGACTTCGTTTGGTACATTATTCCCAAAAGGCCAAAAACAAGCAGAAAACATCATTTGGCACTGGGCACTGGGTTAATAGGTTACTGCTCAAAAATAATATAAGTCAGCAAGTAAATGCTTAAAAAGTATCCTAGGATGATAATATAATAGCATGGAACAATCAAAATATATAGATACGTTTGATACGTATCAGCATCCCCAAGCTTAATTCCTGCTCGTCATTGAGTAGGTAAATGATAAAAACAGAATTTTTTATGTGACATGCTACCCAACATGTAACCTCTTTCAGGTATGATCACTGAGAAACGATGAATTAATAAACATCAACATAGTAATATCCATAAACATAAGTAACACAATCATTAACTTTCAAAATATATGATCCGTAAAGAATGTTTACTCCCCATTCATTTTATCATATTAGCATGGCATGGCTCCCTCTTCAATACATAAATACAAATGTCAAGCACCACAGTGTTAAGCCAGGCAATTGGATCGTACTTCTTAACGCGCTTCAATTCAACCACATCTAGAAATATATTTCTACTGCAAAGTGTTTAGTAGAAAAATAACAATAGTAAGAGGAACAACGGAAAGTAGCAATTTGTAATGATTGTAACAGCAGCAGTAGCGAAAGTAAATTAGCGGAGATCAACATGCGAAAAGCATAGGCATTGGATCAGTGATGTATATTTGATTTGGGTGAAATTCATCACGTAACAGTCACGACCTAGAGCGACACAGAACTAGCTCCAATTCATCAATGTAATGTAGGCATGTATTCCGTATATAGTCATACATGCTTATAATAAGAACTCGCATGGCATATTTTATCCTACCCTCCCGTGGCAGTGGGGTCCAAAAAGAAACTGAGGGATATTAAGGCCTCCTTTTAATAGAGAACCGGAAGAAAGCATTAACACATCGTTAATACATGAACTCCTCATACTACGGACATCACCGGAGATGATCCCAACTTCTGTCAATTTGGGGTCTATGGATCATAACACATAATAGGTGCATACAACTTGCAAGATAGCATCCAAAACACTCTCATATTCATAGAAACATAATAGGTTCAGATCTGAAATCATGGCACTCGGGCGCTAGTGACAATCATTAAGGATAGCAAAGTCACAGCAACATCAATCTCAGATTACATGACAAAATGACTCGATTACATGACAAATCTCATCCAACCCCATCACCGTCCAGAAAGCCTACAAAGGAATTACTCACCCCCGGTGGTGAGCATCATGGAATTGTTGATGGAGAAGGATTGATGATGACAAAGTCCCCTCTCCGGAGCCTCAAACGAACTCCAGATCAACCCTCAGGAGGAAGAACAGGACGTTACGATGGCTCCGTCTCGTCAAACGTGATGATTCATTCTCTCTTCTTTTTTTTTCTAGGGCAAAAGACACCTTATATTAGAATATGGGCATTGGAGGCTGAAAGGACGTGGATGTCGCCTAGAGGGGGGGTGAATAGGCGCTTTAAAATAATTACGGTTTAGGCTTGAACAAATGCGGAATAAAACTATCGTTTAATTAGTCAAGCACAAAACCTAAAACAACTAGGCTCACCTATGTGCACCAACAACTTATGCTAAGCAAGATAGACAACTAAGTGATAGCAAGATATATAACAAGAAACAATATGGATATCACAAAGTAAAGTGCATAAGTAAAGGGCTCGGGTAAGAGATAACCGAGGCACGCGGAGACGACGATGTATCCCGAAGTTCACACCCTTGCGGATACTAATCTCCGTTTGGAGTGGTGTGGAGGCACAATGCTCCCCAAGAAGCCACTAGGGCCACCGTAATCTCCTCACGCCCTCGCACAATGCATGATGCCGTGATTGCACTAAGGGACCCTTGAGGGCGGTCACCGAACCCGTACAAATGGCAACCCTTGGGGGCGGTCACCGGTACCCGTACACTTTGGCAACCCTTGGGGGCGGTTCACCATTACCCATACAAATTGCTCGGGGCAATCTCCACAACCTAATTGGAGACCCCGACGCTTGCCCGGAGCTTTACACCACAATGATTGAGCTCCGAGGCACCACCAACCATCTAGGGTGCCAAGGCACCCAAGAGGAACAAGCTCTAGGGTGCACAAACACCCAAGAGTAATAAGCTTCTCAACTTCTCACTTCCACGTATCACCGTGGAGAACTTAAACCGATGCACCAAATGCAATGGCAAGGGCACACGGAGTGCCCAAGTCCTTCTCTCCCAAATCCCACCACAACAACTAATGCTATGGAGGAAATGAGAGGAAGAACGAAGAAGAACATGAAGAACTCCAAGATCAAGATCCAAGGGGTTCCCCTCACAAAGAGTAGAAAGTGATTGGTGGAAATGTGGATCTAGATCTCCTCTCTCTTTTCCCTCAAGAACTAGCAAGAATCATTGGAGGGATTGAGAGTTAGCAAGTTCGAAGAAGGTCAACAATGGGGGAAGAACACAAGCTCAAGAGTTAGAGAGCAATGGGGAAGAAGACCCCCTTTTTATAGGTGAGGGAAAATCCAACCGTTACCCTCACAGCCCGCACACAAGCGGTAGTACCGCTCAGGGGAGCGGTACTTCCGCTTATACCCTTCCTGGAACAACAAAGCGGTAGTACCGCTCTGGAGGGAGCGGTACTTCCGCCTAAAAAAAACATAAGCGGCTCTTCAGGGCGGTAGTACCGCTCGGTACTTCCGCTTAAAAAACATAAGCGGCTCTTCAGGGCGGTAGTACCGCTCGGTACTTCCGCTTAAAAAAACATAAGCGGCACTACAGGGCGGTAGTACCGCTGGAGCGGTACTACCGCTTTGGGGAGAGCGGTACTTCCGCTGAAAAAGGTCAGAGACCCCTGTAGGCACTAGAAGGCAAATAAAAGCGGTAGAGACAGCGGTAGAACATAGCAGAAGTACCGCCCAAGCGGTACTACCGTGCTACCGAGCAGTACTACCGCTTGTTCAGAGAAAAACAGCTCTGGCACTGAAACTGCCATAACTTTCGCATACGAGCTCCGAATTTAGCAAACTCAAGCTTGTTGGATTCAGGACGACAAGAGCTATCCAATGGTATAGAGATGTGAAACCTCTATCAATGAAGAATCGGCAAAAACTCCAACATCGAAAACATCATAGAAGATGCATATGGACTCCGTTTTCAATGAACTTGAGAAAAACCAACCAAGAACCAAGAAAGATGATGATGCCAAGAATGCAATGGTTTGAGCTCTCAACGAACGATACGATCAAGCTACTCACTTGAGAGCCCCCTTGATAGTACGGCTATCTATCCTATAACCCAGTCTCCCAACTACCACTATAAGACCGGTAAAATAGAAAACCCTATCAAGGTCAAACCTTAGCCTTGCCAATAGTCCACTTGAGCTAGATGATGACGATCTTGACTTCCTCAAGATGGACCACCTTTCTTGATTGCGTTGGCTCGATGAAGACTAGTTGATTGCTCCCCCATACTCCACTATGGGTGAGCCACTCTTCGGCACATCTTCACAAGTCCATTGTCACCACAATGGACGGCAAGCTTCAAGCACGATCTCTCCGTGATGCTTCACTTGAACTTGCACACCGCAACCTTGATGACGATCACCACTTGATGTCATCCTCCATGGATTGTATGGGATCTTCTTATTGATGCTCGCCCATGGAAACATACCTAACCCCACAAAGAACACCCACAGGGAACATGGGTTAGTACACAAAGCGTAATGGACAATGCTTACCATACCATGGGATCACTTGATCCCTCTCGGTACATCTTGTACGCTTTGTGTGTTGATCAACTTGATTCACTCTTTGACTTAGTCTTGATCAACCTTGTATCTTATCTTCTCTATGACCAATCTTTGGATAAAACCTTGAATACCACCTTGGTCACCATATAAACTCCTTGAAACCAACAGATGGACTTCAAGAAGTGCCTATGGACAAATCCTTCGAATATAACTTAAGGCAACCATTAGTCCATAGGGATTGTCATCAATTACCCAAAACCACACATGGAGAAATGTGCTCTTACAGAGGCTTGCCAGGGGGGCCACGAGCTAAGGGCGCGCCCTGGGGGGTAGGCGCGCGCCCCAAGCTCGTGGCCACCTAGTGGGTCCCCTACCTTTGATTCTTTCGCCAATAATTTTCATATATTTTGAAAATATTCTGCGTAAATTTTCAGATCAATCCGAGAACTTGTATTTCTGCACAAAAACAACACCATGGTAGTTCTGCAGAAAACAACGTCAGTCCCGGTTAGTTCCATTCAAATCATGCAAATTAGAGTCCAAAATAAGAGAAAAAGTGTTTGGAAAAGTAGATATGTTTGGTATGTATCAACTCCCCGAAGCTTAACTCATTGCTTGTCCTCAAGCAATTCAGTTGACAAACTAAAAATGATAAAGAAAACTTTTACAAACTCTTTTGTTCTCGTTGTTGTATATATGCTTAACTAGTGTTCAAGTTTTCAGCAAAAAAAATATAAACTAACCATGTCAATTATAACACTTAGGTCTCACATTTAATCACGACAATAACATAACTAACCAGCAAGCAATAATAAGATATCTCGAATGCCAACAATTTGTCAAAGCAATCATGATGTAATATGATAACATATTATCTCGCTAGCTCTTTCTGAGACCGTAAAACATAAATGTTGAGCACCTCTGAGGATCAAGCAACGACTAAACATTGTAATTCAGGGTAGAAGAGATCGAGTCATGCTCAATCCAACATTAACTAGACTCAATGCATAAAGATGATGATGGTTTCTCAGGACTGGTGCTTCGATGAGAAGATGATGACTCAACAATAAAAGTAAATAACATGAAAGTAAATAGAAATGCCCTTCGTAGAGGGAAGCATTGATTTGAAGAGGTGCCAGAGCTCATAGTTTAAAACGGAAGTGAAAGTATAATTTTGGGTGGTGTGCTTTCCCTGTCAACGTCACGACAGATGATTTGAGTATCTTCCATGCTAAACATTATACGCGGTTCCCAAATGGAATTGTAAAGTTTACTCCCCTCCACCATACATACACAAGCCATGGATGACCGAATCCACGGGTGCCCTCCAACATTCAACTTTCTACGGTAGTTTATTTTATTTATTTTTGATTATGCAGGACTGGGCATCCTTTTTACCAGCCTCTCTCGTGCAATAGTAACCGAATAAACGCCCATCGTGAGAATAACCCACTTAGCATGGAAGATATTGACCGCCCCGTCGCTCTATGAGCAGTACGAGCACACAAAACAGATGTTTATTTAAATAATTAGAGGTGGCACATGCAAATTTACTTGGAACGGCAGATTAATACCGCATATAGGTAGATATGGTGGACTCATCCGAAACAGCTTTGGTTTAAGGATTTTGGATGCATAAGCAGCATTCCCGCTTAATACAGGTGAAGTCTAGCAAATAGACTGGGAAGCTGTGGGATCGAGAAGGGACGTCTAGAGGGGGTGAATAGACTACTTGACCAATTAAAAACCTAACCTTTTCCCAATTTTAAGGGTTAGCAGATTTTAGCATTTCTAAAAAGTCTAGTGCACCCTACACATGCTAGTCAACAAGTATAGCAGCGGAAAGTAAAGACAAGCATATGTAAGGAGCAGAGATAGGAATATCAAACACAATAGATGACACGAAGATTTTTCCTGTGGTTCCGATAGGTGGTGCTATTGTAGGCCCACGTTGATGGAGCCTTCAACCCACGGAGGGTAGCGGTCGCGAGAGTCCACGAAGGGCTCCACCCATTAGGGTCCACAAAGTAGCAACCTCGTCTATTCCATCACGACTTCCGCCCACGAAGGACTAGCCTCACTATGGGTAGATCTTCACGAAGTAGGCGATCTCCTTGCCCGTACAAACTTCTTGGTTCAACTCCACAACACGAAGAAGGAAGCTCCGAAGTGACACCTAACCAATCTAGGAGGCACCACCCTCCAAAAGGTAATAGATGTGGTAACAATGATGAACGCCTTGCTCTTGTGCTTCAAAAGATAGTCTCCTCGACACACAATCACTCTCTCACAGATTTGGCTTGGTAGAAGAGGTTGATTTGGTGGAAAGCAACTTGGGGAGGCTAGAAATCAAGATCCATATGGTTGGAGTGGAAGGTCTTGATCTCAACACATGAGCAGGTGGTTCTCTCTCAAAAAATGGATGGGGCAAGTGTAGATATGTTATGAGTGCTTCCTCTACGAGTGAGATGGGGTGAGGGGTATATATAGGCATCTTCAAAAATCCAACCATTACAACATTATTGCCCAACTAGGTGAAACCGAAGTAAAAACTCGGTTGCACAGACTAGTGCAAAATGTTGCAACTTTTGGCGCTTCGGTGAGACCGATATATAGTTCTCGGTGGTACCGATATGGGTGACCCAGGAAGTTACACAACTCGGTGGTACCGATTTACAAATCTCAGAAATTCCGATTCTTGAAAAGGAGATACCAGAAAGTTGGTCACTATTTTTCGGTTGCACCGAAAATGAATGTTGGTGTCACCGAGAAGCTAGGGTTTGGCATGGGATTCTGTCTAAGTGAAACTCGGTAGGGCCGAATGGAAACACTTGGTGGCACCGATTTTGGATGTTTGGTGTTGGACAGAATATTTATGGGAGAATTTCATGTGTATCTTTTAGTGGCTAATCTCTAAGCACTTGAGCAACGAGATCATCATAGACACCTCATCCCCTTTTAATAGTATTTGCTTTCCTATGGACTCAAGAGTGATTTCTCACAAAATGTAAAATGTAGAGTCTTCATGCTTGTTGATTTTCCCAATCCTATTCCATTTATTCTTCTTCTCTCCTTCGGGATTCTCCACACATTCCATGGCCAATCTTCTCTGTGGACTTTATCTGAAATAAACTAGGTAAAACTATTAGTCCAAGAGACAATGTATGTTGTCATGAATTATCAAAACCTCCAAGGGAGCATATGTGCTTTCAATCTCCCCCTTTTTGGTAATTGATGACAACATACAATCAAAGCTTCACATTTAGATATGCTAGAATATATGAAAGCTTTAAGATACACATGACTAATACATACCCCCCTAAATGTGTGCAATCCCTCTTAGAGGATAGGTGCTTTGGACTGCATGAGCACACACATAGTAGAAGGGATATGATGAGTCATATGAACCTTGGCTATATGCATCAAACCGATATGAATGAGATGTTTCCATGTTCAAGACTTAACTCTTGCAAACAATATGTGCAAGAAGCAAGAGATCATCTTGACCAAGGATATGATGCATATACTTACCTTGAAATTCTTGAGCATTCTACTAGTAGAAACACACTTCAGAAAACAATGTTAGGGAACACAAGAGTATTCTACTCATCCAAATGCAAAAGAGTTCAAAAGTACCAAGATATGGAAGACATATGGAAGATAAAGTTCATAAAACTTGATATGCCTCCAAAAGAATTTAGAACGTTCTCCCCTAAATATGGATTTGTTGGTTTTCCTCTCCCCCTGAATCTTAGCATGTAGATAATGGGAGTAGGTAGGGTGAGACAAGTCTAACACAAGATCATATGCACTTTATCCTTAATGATAGTAAGAATGTGGTCTTCTCTCTTTCCTTAGTAAATGTTCTCCCCTTTCATAGATATTTCTCTTTGGGGCAGAAGTCTTCATATTTCTCCCCTTGAGTTATTTCTCCCCCATTAGGTAAGCATAAGCTTTTGATATTTCCCCCTATTAACAAGCATAAGCTTTGATATTTCTCCACCTTTTGCATTAATTTCCATAAAGGGCTAGAGGGTAAGGGATCCTTGAGAGTAAGGGTCATTGAAAATAAGGGTCATAGAGAGCATCAAGACATAGGGATCCTTGAAGATAGTTTCTCCCCCTACGGATACGTGAAAACCATAAGATTTCTCCCCCTTTAACGAAGGCATCCTTGAACGTTTGAGATTTTGTTTGACAAATAGCACAAAAGATGGCAAAATTGGTGGCTCCGAGGCAAAGTGAATCGGTGGCACCAATGTGTGTATGTGCAGCTTATCTGCAATATCGGTGAGACCGAGTTACTTTGGTAGGAGGGTCCGAAGGCATTCCAGAAAATTTGTCGAGGTGTTATTTGTCATTTGTCAAAAGCAGTTTTTCAGAAAGTCTCAATAGAATAAAAGAATTTGCAATGAATTTTTCAAAAAGATTTGCAAGGAATTTTCAAAAATATTTGCAAGGAATTTTCATAAAGATTTGCAAGGAGTTTTCATAAAGATTTGCAAGGAATTTTCATCTAGATGGAGATTGAGTGGTTCCAAGAAAGCATGCAACTATAACATGAACCAAACAAGATTCTATATCTAGATGATGGTCGGTGACTAGGTCACCTATATTAGAGTATATTGACTTAGGAGCCAAGCAAGAATACTTAATCATAGGTCATACTCTACGTTAAGCTCAAAATGGGCTTACCATTTTTGTTTAAGCATTTTAATGTTTTCATATCACTTGAATTGCTTTAGCTCATGACTTGGAGTAAAGCTTATTCAAGGATATGATCACATACCTTGGCGTGATGTAGATGACATGGAGTGTGGGAGGACTTGTTGTGGATGCTCTGAGTTGATGAAGATCTCTTGAGTTGGGTGCAATCCTATTTTCTTTGAATCTAGGTCCTCCTACAAGTGTTAGTCATGCGAGGAAGAACATAATATATCCAAATGACAAGAGTGAGATTTTCATCATATGTAAGTCAAGGATATGTTTTGTGTTGTCTTCTTCCTTCATCACAACATATGGTTGTTGATACTTGGTCATGACAAGATTGCTTATGATTGGAGTTGTTGGTAATCTTGTGGAATGTAGTTCATCCAAGTACCTACAAAAGGTTAGATGCCATACAAGAGAGCATAGATTTCCAAGATATAAGATATTATGTCAAAGGTATCAAGGAATAGTCATGTAAGCTCATGCCTTGGCATGCATCCGAGTGATTCTAGCTAAAGTTTGAAGCATCAATGATGTTCAACTCACTCCTCAAGTGACAAAACACTTTCTCATCAATTGGCTTAGTAAAGATGTCGGCCAATTGCTTGTTGGTGCCAACATGTTTGAGATTAATGTCCCCTTTAGCAACATGATCACAAATGAAATGATGACGAACTTGAATATGTTTAGATCGAGAATGTTGCACAGGATTATGAGCAATATTAATAGCACTCTCATTGTCACACAACAATGGAACATGTCTCACATGGATTCCATAATCCTTAAGAGTTTGAGTCATCCATAGTAATTGCGCACAACTGTAGGATCAAAAGTATATCTAGAGGGGGGTGATTAGACTACTTGACAATATAAAAATTCTACCTTTTCCCAATTTTAAGTGTTGGCAGATTTTAGCAATGATAGCAAGTCAAGCACACCCTACACATGCATGTCTAAGAGTATAGCAGCGGGAAGTAAAGACAAGAATATGTAATAGAGGATAGGGAGGAAGATCAAATGCAATTTGGAGACACGAAGATTTTTCCCGTGGTTCCGATAGGTGGTGCTATCGTACGTCCACGTTGATGGAGACTTCAACCCACAGAGGGTAGCGGCCGTGAGAGTCCATGGAGGGCTCCACCCGTTAGGGTCCACGAAGTAGCAACCTCGTCTATTCCATCATGGCCTACGTCCACGGAGGACTAGCCTTACTCGGGGTATATCTTCACGAAGTAGGCTATCTCCTTGCCCTTACAAACTTCTTGGTTCAACTCCACAACACGAAGTAGGAGGCTGCCAAGCGACACCTAACCAATCTAGGAGGCACCACCCTCCAAAAGGTAATAGGCTCGATGATGATGATGAACTCCTTGCTCTTGTGCTTCAAGATGATAGTCTCCTCAACACTCAATCACTCTCTCACAGATTTGGCTTTGGTGGAAGAGATTGATTGGGTGGAAAGCAACTTGGGGAGGCTAGAAATCAAGATTCATGTGGTTGGAGTGGAATGGCTTGATCTCAACACATGAGTAGGTGGCTCTCTCTCAGAAAAACAGATGGGCCAAGTGGGGAACTGTTCTGAGTGCTTCTCTTGCGAGTGAGTGGTGGTGGAGGGGTATATATAGGCATCTCCAAAAATCCAACCGTTACACCTAAAGTGACCAACTCGGTGCCACCGAAGTGTAAAACTCGGTGGTACCGAATTGCTCAAAAGGCAGCAACTTTTGAATCTCGGTGAGACCAATATATAGTTTTCGGCAGTACCGATAAGGTGACCAACGATCAGAAAACAAACTCGGTGGCACCGATCCAAAATCTTGGAATTTCCGATTTTAAGAAAAGAGGCAACCGAAAGTTGGCAAGTCAAACTCGGTGGCACCGATGCAGAATCGGTTGTACCGAAAACTTAGGGTTTGGCTAGGCTTTGTCTGAGGTGAAAATCGGTAGGGCCGAGTGGGAAATGTTGGTGGCACCGATTTTGCATGATAGGCTTTGATAGACTTTTGTGGAAGAGTTTGTGGGTGTTTTTGATGACTATCACTTGTGCACGTGGAGCATTTTGTTCACCATCAACACTTCACCCCCTTTTAATAGTATTGGCTTTCCTATAGACTCAAAGTGATTTCTCACAAAGTAAAATGTAGAGTCTTCTTTCTTGAAGCTTTGCCAATCTCATTCCTTGCATCTAGGGGTCTCTCCACAATCCTTTTGCCATCCCATCATTGAACTTTTCCTGAAATATACTTAGTGGAAACATTAGTCCAATGAGATATATGTTGTTATTAATTACCAAAACCACCAAGGGAGCAAATGTGCTTTCAATCCCCCCCTTTTTGGTAATTGATGACAACATATAGATCAAAGCTTTGACATATGATATAATCAATGAATATAATCGTCGCTTTGAGAAGTATGTGATAAGCAAGAGCTCCCCCTAAATTTGTGCACTATTTTGAATTTGCATTTGAATGCAAATGCGCAATCGATTAGGTATATGGGTCACTCTTCCATGTCCCATACAACTTGGTGGTGTGCGAGAATAATATGAATGAATATCATAGCACAACACAACAAGCAAATGTGAATGATCATCTTATAAGCATCTCAAGGATAGGAAATAGTAGCAGCACACATCATCAAGTGTATGATCAAACACAAACAAGGTAGCAAACCAAAAGATATCAATGTTTTTGAAGAGAGATAAAAAGCAACACTCTCCCTCTCTCTAAGCCCTAATGATCTATACAACTTCTCCCCCTTTGGCAACAAGTTACCAAAAAGTTCAAAGGTATAGAACTAAGCGTCTCTCTGGGGCTGATCTCCTCCGGTAGCTGATGAAGGAGTCGAGAGAACGGCTTCAGCAAAGACTTCAGCAGATGTCATGGATGGAGTTGGAGTAGCAACTGGAGGAACTGGAGGTGCTGGTGTGGCTGAAGGAGCTGATGGAGCTGCAACAGACGCTGATGAAGAAGGCCTCAACTCTGGAGCTGGCACTGTAGGAGTCCTGGCTTTAGTCCTGAACTGAGTGTCAGTCCAGAAGGGTGGACTGTCCTCATCATCATCTGTAGAGTTAGGACTGGGCACGCCATCAACTTCTCTCTTGAGCTCAGTTACAGTCACTGTGAGCTCATCTACCTTGTTGTTGAGGATGTGAAACTTGTTCTCAACAATCCTTTCCAAACTCTCCTGGTTCTTCAAGATGTTGCTAATGTCCTTTTGTATGTTGAGCATAGTACCAAGAAGAAGATCCATCTGCTCACTTCAGGTCTTAGGCACCTGGGCACTAGCGTCTCTGGCTACCTCTGCCTCTGCCTGTGCTGCAGCTGAGGTGGGAAGATCTAGGTCCATCACCACGACATTGTCTTCCAGCTCTGGCAGGAGTGGCAAGTGTGGTCGATCAAGTGCATACACGTGCTTCTCCAGCTGGGAGTTGATAAGCATCTGAATATAAGGTGTGTATCCACATGATCTCTTCTGATCTGCAGCAGTCCTCTTCACGGTCTCAGCTATCAAATCCATCACTCTGACTCTGGTGTGTCGATCAATATGAAGCAGCATGTTGATAGAGTAACCTCTGATCATCTTCTCATCTCCAGACTTAGGCATCAATGTATGCCTCAAGATAGTGTTAGTGGTGCGTAGACCAGCCTGAAGGAAATAGATGGATCCAAGCTTGTGTGAATGCAAGTTTGCAGCAGGGATCTCTTTGTACATGTTGGCCATGGAGTTGTAGTTAGCCTTGTGCTCAGAGTATACATCTAAGTCACCTTCTTGCACCTGTGGGGATCCTAAGATGGCAGCCCACTCATCAACAGTAGATTCATATCTGGTGCCTTCAGTCATCCATACAATCCTACCATCTCCATATAAATGTGCAGTGGAGTAGAATTGCATGATCATTTCGTCGTTCCAATCAGTAAACTCTCTACCAACAAACTCATCAATGCCAATGCGATGGAAATTGTCCTGCACACTTGGAAAGAAATCTTGGTTCTCCTTGATGTATTCCCAATCAACATACCTCATATCACTGACTACTGAGCTCTTGTCAGGCAGAATGGTCTCGTAGAAGTCTTGTTGTTCCGTGGTGTAGAATCTGTAGTCTACAGCTGTCCTTCTCCTCTGAGAATAGGGATCTATAGCTCTCCACTCTCTTAGTCCTGAATCCTTCCTCTTCTTCATGCCTCAGCAACCGGATGGTTGGCATTATCCACAGGAAGGTGTGGTCTCGGCTTCATCAAAACTGATAGTGTATCCTCCTCAGCTTCTTTAGCTGGGATGTCTCTGGTAGACCTCTTGGGCTCTGGAGCAGTGGATTTCTTGGGTGCAGCTGGCTTGCTCCTGGATGGGGCCTGGCTAGTCATAGCATCAACAAGCAGCTTCTTCTTCTTCTTAGGAGGAGCCTTGGCAGCTGGCTCTTCCTCTTCCTCAGCATCAGCTGGATCTTCATACATAGAAGTTGGTCTTCCAACAACATGAATGATCCTCTTCCTACTTTTCTTCTTTTCTCCGGCCTTCTTAGGCATGGACTTCCTTGGGGGCTCAATAGACATGGAAGCCCTAGAACTCTCAGGTGCTTTCATAGCTTCTGAACTGGCATATTCCTTCCTCACTACCTTTCTGGTTGAGGTAGTCTCTTTGACAAGCTTCTTGGCAGCCTTGCTTGCCTTGTCTTGCCTTTGCTTGGCAAGGATCTCCTCTGGCACAAAGACTGAATCTTCTTTTTCCGAATTCAGCTTCTTTCTTGCTCTAGTGGCAGCTTTAGGCAGGTCAGTTGAGCTGGGCACATCATCAAAACTGCCCTCAGGACTAGTGCCTGAGTCTGCTTCAACACTGGGCTCTCTAAAATCATTCTGACTGTCATCAGATCCTGACATCTCTGACCCTGTGAAAAGAGTATAGAAGAGCAGAAGGGTTGAGCATCACAAAATGCAGAGATTTTTCAAAGGTTGAACAATGAAATTCTTAGTTTTAGCTTTCTGCAAAAAGGGATTTCGGTGTCACCGAGTCATAATTTTTGGTCCCACGGAGACTCACAGACTTCTTTACAGAAACTTGGCAGCAATTTCGGTTGCACCGAAGATTGCCACTCGGTTTCACGGAGACTGTCCTCAGTAGAACAAAACAAAATCGGTAGAGCCGATTTTCCTGACTCGGTGTCACCGAGATTCGGTTTTGCGGACGGCTAGATCTAAAAATTTCTCGTTCGCAAATCTAATGAAGTTTCTAGTGGATTGGGAGGATTGCAAACAGTGGCTTATCGATAGGAATACCCTATTGCGCATGAATCGGAAGGCGAGCGCATAAGGGGGCCGGATTCATACCCTAATTCAGTGAAGAATCCGCAACGGCGACGACGGCGGTGAAGATTCCGTCGACGGCGATGATTCCCAACGGCGGAGGCGCATAGGGAGACAAGGGTGATGACCAGGGGGTCCGGAGCGGCAGCTTAGGGTTGGAGGAAACAAACTTCTGGCGAATGAATTTCAAAAGTCGGGTCCGCCAGGTTATATACCCTTCACTATCAGTGACACCGGTTCGAAGTTATCGGTGCCACCAAGTTTCTCAACCGGCAGTTGACAGGGAAACTCGGTGTAACCGAGAATATGGAATCGGTGTTACCGAGATTAGAAAACCAGATCAACCCTAGGCATCGGTGTGACCGAGAATTTTGTATTGGTTTCACCGAGATGCACTTGAGAGGTTTTGGTGGTCAGTCCTTGGCGATACGGAACTCTCAGTGCTCCTCACACAGAGAGATTGAGAAGTGCTTGTTCAAGTTTTGTGATGCAGCAAGAATGGAATACGAGACGAGAAAGCATAGATAGCTAGAGAGGGGTCCTAGGCATTCTTGTCCATGCAATTGGCAAAAGAAAACCAAAGTCCAAATAGCAACAATTGGATGTCCTCGAATGAGAAAAGATATGCATACCAGCATGCTCACACAATAAGATGTTCAATGAAATCATGGCAAACATGTAAAACTACTCTAGCATCTAACAAGCAATTTGGCGATGACGGAGTCATCTATATATGAGTATTTTGACTTAGGAGCAAAGTAAGAGTACTTGATCATAGGTCATACTCATCGTTTAAGCACAAGTGGGGTTTCCACTTTTACATAAAGCATTTAATGTTGTCACATTCTTAAGAGATGCTTTAACTCAAGTCTTAGAGTAAAGCTCCCCCTTGATGTGACATCCCCCCATAGGAGGGATAAACTAACCTTGGGTTTTGTCCTAGAAGACTTCATGTTGGTGATGTAGTGGTGGATGCTCAAATTGATGAAGATCATCATGAGTTGGGAGCATCCTTGTTGTTTCTTACTCTTCTCACCTACACGGGTTAGTCCCAACACACAAGAGACAAATACAAGGATATCTATGGACATGGAGTGCAAAGCATACATGATGATGTCCATTGATTCTTTTATTACCTTGTCCCTTGCTTACCTTTGAGGGAATGTGTTACGGGGCACGCCCGTGTGCACCAATCTTTCACAAATTGGAGGTGGATTTGTGAATGAACACGAAGAACACGAGGGGGAAATCACAAGAGAAACACTCAAAACAAGTCTAATCACACATCCACTATGCTCACATCCACACAAGATCCACAAGGGTACAAGAACAACAAAGGGAAAGAGGATACATGGTAGAGTTCATCCCACATCCCATGGGGAGATGGGGCCTTGAATCCACTAGGGATATTCCCGTGCAAGGGGCCTTGACATCCACTAGGGGGTCTTCTCTCATAGAGGCATCTACTCCATGGGAGAGGTAGTGGAAGGAGCAAAGGCTCATCTAATCTATGAGCTAAACCATTGCTAACCCTAGAAAGGAGGGAGGGGAAGAGTATATATAGTCTTGGCCACGAAGGGGTAAGTGGAGAAGGGATACAAGGCCCAAGGCCCACGGTTGCACACAGGCAGGTGCCGGACGTCCGGAGGGCATCGGTCGTCCGGAGGCTCGGGAGGGTCCGGACGTCCGGAGCGTGTCGGACGTCCGTGGCTCGGTTGTCCGGAGGTCTTCGGACTTCCGTCATTTCGGCGCGGGTGACTTGGCGCCAGATTTCCAGATGGGCTCGGACGTCTGGGCGCTGGAGTCTGTCGGACGTCTGGAAGGCATCGGTCGTCCGGTCGCTGTAGATTCTCCTCGTCTGCTGGCTGGGATGGACTCCAGGCGTCGGACGTCCGGAAGACGTCGGACGTCCGGAAGACGTCGGACGTCCGGAGGCTGTCGGACGTCCGGCTGCTGTAGACTCTGCAGCTCCATCTTCTTCCGTCTCCGCTTCCAGGCTTCCCTTGAGGATGGTGTAGTCGTTCCTTGGCGCTTGCACTCCTCCTTGTCATCCGTGAAGGTCCGACAATACCTATGTATGCACACGGAAGGAGTGTCAAGTAGTATGCCATCCTCGAAGGGGTCAAGTGGACACGTGTAAAGGAGATGATTCACCTTTATGTATGTGAAGTAGAGGTCACACGTGTCACTTGCCAAACGGACTCTTGACATGGTGATGTCCGTAGGATGCACCGCATCATCCCCTCCCCCTTGGGAAAGATCCGTCCTCGGATCAAAATCCAAATCACCATGGAAAGGAGATGGCGTCACCGAGTAGAAGTGGACGATCACCAAGCACTCATCATCATCAAACTCGAAAGGGGCACTCTCCAATGTCGCACCGTCAAGTAATTCCTTCAAAAGGAGAAAATACAACAAACACTTGGAAAAACAAATGTGGTTAGCGTTAGTGCAAAACCAAGCATTCAAGTGGTGAATCACCGCACAAGTGTTCTCATCATGCATAACATATAGTGTGACAAGGGATCGTGTCATGGCATGTAAGCATTCAAATTGAGCGCAAACAATGTAATCATGCAAACAAGTGTGCAAATGTGAGGTAGGAATGCAAATATGTGTGACAATAGAACGAGCATCTACCTCAAGGTCATAGCACGCATGCACAAAACAATCAACAAAAGGTCGATGATAGGCATAGGAATCATTCACAACACCAAATAAAATGAAGTGTCTAAACCTATTGGGCAATCCAAAGTGAAAGACAATCCAATCATGATGTGCGCATGGTGTAGTGAAGATAGTGAGGCACTCAACACAACAGAAAGAGCAATTGTTCATCATGTGTGAGGCAATCAATTCAAGCATGTAGCAAGCAATCGGGCATAGCATATGTGAAGAAATGACATTGTTGCAACCAAGCATATGATACGAGCAAGTAATCCACAAGTTGGATGCAACACACAAGGTATATATGTCATGAGGCATGGAAAGATGGCAATCAAGAATGGAAGCAACATCACTAACATGTGTGCAAGTAAGTGGTCCAAGATGACCAATATATGTCACGGTACGAGCAACACAAGTAGGATGAGCCACAATATCCATGCTCAAGAAGGATGTCACCTTGAAAACTTGTCCTTGTGCTTTCTTCACAATGTCGATGCGCAAGCAAGTGCGATGTAGAATCGCGTCAATGTAGCATGGCTCGCTCTCAAGAGCTCGAATCGTCAACTCACATGAAGTGGAAGTTGACATGTAGTCGAAGTATCCTACACATACACACAACAAAGGAAACAATGTATGTGCATGGTAGAGAAACAAATCATCCATCATGATGGTTCTCTTCTCTTGCACATAACAATTAGAAGCAAAAGTGCATGAATAATATGATGCAACAATGTCTATATTCATGGCACTAAGCATGTGGTGCAAAGAAGGCAGGCAAGCATGCTTCACATGAAAGATGTCAAAAGCTCTAGTAATATGAGAGAAAGCTATGGGGGCAATCTCATTAACAAAATGAATAGCATTGTTGCACTTAATACATGGCAAATCATCTAGCATGAGAAAGGCAACACATGGAGACACATGACAACAAGCTATAGCAATCATGTGCGAAGCATGGCAATGGTTGTCATCAACCGCATAAAAGGAGCACATCGGTGATGCAACACAAGCAAGCATAGTGATCATGTCGTGCAAACTAGTAGTGCGAAGATGCAACATACTAGAGGAAATCATGGTAATCATGTCACATGTGCAACTAGTGGGCATACATAATGCACATGACATATCACAAGCATGAAAACGAAGCAAGATCAACATGTCATCATAGGCATGGAGCCGAAAGCAAACATGGCAATAGTAAGTAATATCTCCACCAAGCTTGCAAGTACACATACAAGTCATATAGTCAAGTGTAATGTCTAATGCAAAGCATGGGTCACAAATGCATGGCAAGGGCATAGAAATGAGCATATCATGCAAAATAAACATGGCAATATGGGCAAAGGAAATATAATGGCCAATAACCCATAACCATGTGAGGGCCATGTAGAAGAAATGCGCGTAGTCCTTGCGCGAGGGGAATGGTTGGAGACACATTCCGGTAGATCCCAAAGCATCGGTGCTCTCAAGAGCTCGTTTCGTCAACTCATGGGATTGTGAGGTTGACGAGTAATCATGAGTACCTACACACACCAAAGGCAAAGGGAAAATTGTGTGCGCGTGGTATATGTATACATCATCCGTGAGGATGTGCATGTGCTTGTGTTCGTTAGCACAAAATACCCAATGCTCAAATAAATGATATGCATGATATAAGAACATGTCATCCATCATGAAAAGTTTGTTGTTATGTATAGCATAATGGAGACTAGAAATATGTAGTGCATCACTTGGAATATCGAGAGCATTGTTATTCATGATATGCGGATGGTGCACACAATGTGTGGAATCATGCAATGGATGGGATGGAACACAATCTCCTAACATGTATGAGGAAACTATTGGGGTCTCCTCATGTGTAATAGCGGAAGCATAATTCGGAGAATATGGACAACAACCAAAACAATGCATATCCGTAGCTAGGTGGTCATGGCATGCCATATGTGAGGAATTGCGCAAATGATGCAAAGGAAGCATGGCAATATCATCACAAGAAAAGCAAATGCCAATAACCATGGGCTTGTCGTCTATGCCATATGAGCAAATGGGATTAATTTTGATGGTATATGCATAGTCGCTACGGTGAGATTGCAAAGATGCAATATGAGAAATTTCACGCATAGCATATGACAGGTTTAGGGGATTATCAAACATGATGTGACCAATAGAATTTTCACATGATATCCTATGGAGTATAGCATCACAACTAGGCAAGTCAACATGCTCATCATCATATTCATCAAAAATGGGTGGCGGATCTAAGCATGAAGAAGACATAACATGTGGTGTGTCCATAAGGTGATCAACATCATGCAAGCAATCAATCTCAAGATAGTCCACTAGTGGGACAAGAGCATCACCTTCACCTATGTTACCTTGTTCATTCTACTCATGTGGTGTAGGTGAGGTGGTAAAGACCAAACCGTGGTCATCTTCATCGTGATGGAACCATGTGGGTGGTGCATCATCGTCCACCATGGCCATCGTCATTCCCATTGGAGGGATGGAATCGTGGAGGGTAGGCACGTCGTCATGTAGGAGACCTAGCACCAAAGAAGAAGACACCATAGGAGTAGAGGTTAAGTTGTTAGAAGTCATAGTGGCCTCACATGCCCTCTCAACTACCTCGCTCTCTCTATGTGGTGATGGCTCACTCACTCCCTCTAGGAAGTTGCAGTCATACTCACATATGGTGGAGTCACTCATCTCACTCAAGTGGTGGGGGTTGTGGCTCTCCTCACATGGGAATTGGGGCAACTCATCATATATGGGGCTAGTGGTGAAGTCACTCTCACTCTCAATATGGTGGCAAAAGTCTCTCAACTCATCTCCAAACATTGCCGTGGTCGAAGGGAAAATCCCATGCTCAACCATGTCGACGTCGTCGTCGTGGATGAAGGTCGAAGATGGCACATCATCACTCGCCTCCATGACCAAAGGGAAATTCCCATGCTTGGCCATCTTCCTTGGGATGCTTCCGAAGATGGAAGGGTCATCCATGCGTGTAGTCGGTCGCCTTGGTGTTGGCGCCGAAGCTTGTCCTTGGTGGCGTTCTTGGTCTTCGCGCACTTGTTTCTTGGAGGTGGCTTGCCCTTCGCGATGATGGAGATCACGAGCGTGATGGTTGTTGTGGCGGTCGTCTCGAAGATGAGGACGTGGCCGACTTGTGCTTGCATCGGATGGGCGCTCCGAAGATGTGCGACTTGAGCGTCTTCGCCTTGAACATGACGAAGGGGAAGAAGACTTGTAGTTGGCCAACACATGTCGAAGTTGCACCATGTGTGCGTCCAACTTGTTGTTGAAGTAGTCTCTTTTCCAAGCTTCGGATTGATGTATGTCGGTGGCGAGTCGCTCGAGTTTTTGGTCGATGTAGATGTTCATGTCGATGTAGTCGTCGAAGACCGAAGATGGCGTGCTTTGCCTAGCCATGACAAGACTCGAGCAAAGGTGAGTGGGAAATGAGATAAACAATACCAAAATACCGTTTCCCAAAGTTGAGGATGTATCCCGTTTCACTCAATGTGAAATGCAAGAATAGCGAAATTGGTACCGGACTTGTTTACTCGCACCTACACATAAAGCTTATGGAGTGGCTCGGTTAGGACAAGTGGCACAAAATTCAAGCAATTGTCAATTCAAGATATCGAAAATGTTGAGGAAGATTCACAAAATTGCAATGCAAAGCAAATAGATCAATAGCTATGGTGGCACTAGGAACACACACACGGATAGATAAATGGGATCCGCGGAACCAAGGAATGAGCACAAAATATGAGAGACCCGGGAAAAGCTCGTGTTGCACGGATACAAGAAGAGACAATAGCTCGATTGCTCAAATGGGCTAGATACGCGCTTGTGCACCAACCTAAAAGAGTAAACGTGCCGTCTTCAATCCCAATTATGCTATGTATGTATGATCCAAGTGTATCTAATATGCAAAATGGCTCAATGCTATTGCTATTGCTTATAAGCTCTTTTGTATCTCCTCTTTTGCTTAAAAGCTTTTTCTTCTTTTGCTCTTTTTTTCCTATGCTTGATACTCGAACCAAGATATGAGACAAGTATGATGGATATGCACGGGAGAGACTTATGGCACAATGTAGATAACATGTTTGCATGCTAAAACTAGCTATGTGGCATAAGAGTATCACTACGGTGCACAAGTAACGTGGCCCGGCAATTCTCAACTCGCTAGTCTCAATGGGTAAGGTACACAATAGGCTCGAAGCGATCAATGCAATGGCAAGGATATAGACAATAATGTCATCGAGGTTACCGTCCTTGATTACGGTTTGGGTGCCAAAAGGCGAAGTGGCCGAAGTCGATGTCGAGGCCGTGGCGATGATGAGCGGTGGTGTTGTCGATGTAGAACCGTCCCTAATTAGCCGAAACACCTTAGGAAACAGAAACCGCAAATCAAAATCTGAAACAAAATTGGGTTAGGGAAGCGGAAGTTTTTGGTGGAAAAGCTATGCGGAAGTTATGGTGGAGGCCTAGGCAAACTTGCCAAAATTTCAAAAATATGATGGATTCAAATGAGTATGAATCTATTTTTGTGGTAAGGAGGGTGTCAATAGCTACAAAACGAGCTAAAGAACGTCAAAATCGGAGTCCGGATGAATTAGTTATGGACAAAACAAAATTCAGCCGAAGTCAGTTTCTACAGGTGTCGGACGTCCGAGAGAGGTCGGACATCCGAGGGTCGGACGTCCGGACGGTCCGGAAATCCGAGATTTCGGGTCTGTTTAGGGGTTCCGGACGTCCGGAGGCTGTCGGACGTCCGAGTCTTCAGAGGGGTCCGGACGTCCGGAAATGGTCGGACGTCCGAGGGGTCTGGGTCAGCTCGAGATCTGAGATCCGGGACGCGATTTTGGGCGAAATTTCGATTTTCGGGGTCAAAATTGATGGGGAAAAAGAAAAATTAGGTGGATTTCACGGTGGGAATGCTAGATCTAGTTGCCAAACACAAATTCCATGGATCAAAATCAACAAAATATCACAAGAACCAACAAATCACATAAAAATTGGCGAGGCTATTTTTGGTGGGGATTTTCGAATTGGTAGAGTTCATCCCCAATCCCATGGGGAGATGGGGCCTTGAATCCACTAGGGATCTTCCCGTGCAAGGGGCCTTGACATCCACTAGGGGGTCTTCTCTTATAGAGGCATCTACTCCATGGGAGAGGTAGTGGAAGGTGCAAAGGCTCATCTAATCTATGAGCTAAACCATTGCTAACCCTAGAAAGGAGGGAGGGGAAGAGTATATATAGTCTTGGCCACGAAGGGGTAAGTGGAGAAGGGATACAAGGCCCAAGGCCCGCGGTTGCACACAGGCAGGTGCCGGACGTCCGGAGGGCGTCGGTCGTCCGGAGGCTCGGGAGGGTCCGGACGTCCGGAGCGTGTCGGACGTCCATGGCTCGGTCGTCCGGAGGTCTTCGGACTTCCGTCATTTCGGCACGGGTGACTTGGCGCCAGATTTCCAGATGCGCTCGGACGTCCGGGCGCTGGAGTCTGTCGGACGTCTGGAAGGCGTCGGTCGTCCGGTTGCTGTAGATTCTCCTCGTCTGCTGGCTGGGATGGACTCCAGGCGTCGGACGTCGGACGTCCGGAGGCTGTCGGACGTCCGGCTGCTGTAGACTCTGCAGCTCCATCTTCTTCCGTCTCCGCTTCCAGGCTTCCCTTGAGGATGGTGTAGTCGTTCCTTGGCGCTTGCACTCCTCCTTGTCGTCCGTGAAGGTCCGACAATACCAATGTATGCACACGGAAGGAGTGTCAAGTAGTATGTCATCCTTGAAGGGGTCAAGTGGACACGTGTAAAGGAGATGATTCACCTTTATATATGTGAAGTAGAGGTCACACGTGTCACTTGCCAAACGGACTCTTGACATGGTGATGTCCGTAGGATGCTCCGCATCATCACGGATATCTATGGACATGGAGTGCAAAGCATACATGATGATATCCATTGATTCTTTTATTACCTTGTCCCTTGCTTACCTTTGAGGGAATGTGTGACTCCTTGAACTATTGCATAAACTTGGAGTTGATTGCAAATAGTCCTTCCCAATAATGAATGTGAGTGAATTTCATTGGCGGAGTCACCCCTCAAGAACTTCTCTAGTTCTTCTTCTTGGGGACCCACATCAAGTTGATGGGGATCCTTGGTGTTGAAGTGGCACTAGTTGAAGTAGAGCTTGGAGTAGCCTTGGGAACCCACTTCACCATGGCTAGGGATTCATCTTCAAATGTGTCAATGTCATCATGAAGCTTTCCCTTGCCCTTGTGGTCTTGTGGAGGAAGGTCATCTTGAGAGCTTGTTCCCTTGGGGAGAGTATGTTCATACTTCTCTTTTTGAGGAACAAACTTTGGCTTGGGGTATTGACCTTCTTCCCATTCGACTCCATTGGTGTTGAAGTAGCCAATGCCATGGTTCTTCCAGTATCCTCCATGCTTGCGTACAATCTCCTCGAATTGCTTACATCCGGCAAGACTTTTGTAGACACCTTTCTTTATAATTCTTTTCAATAAATTGTTTTCTTGCTCAAGTGTAACTTGGCTAAGAGAATCGTTAGTGGAATCAATAGATCTACTAGGAACAACATCATTTGATTTAGCATTAGTTTTATTGTTACTAGATGAAGAACATTTCTTGCCTTTGTTACTTGTTTGCTTAGATTTGACTTGTGGAATAAATGTAGACAAGAGTAATCGTTTGGCAAGATAAGAAGAACTCTTCTTTCGAAGATCGTCATTGATAGCTTTAAGAAATTCATGCTCTTGCTCTAAGTTGAGCTTCTCGAAGCGTAGCTTCTCATGAGTTCTTACAAGCTCTCTATGATCTTCTAGAGTAGATTCATGAGCTAACTTAAGAGTGTTTAATTCTTTAGTTAGACGCTCAATCTCCTTCTTATCATCATCATTCGATTTATCTTGATTAGCATGGATATCATCAAGTTCATTTTGACTAACATTACTAGTCTTATCAAAGAGCAAGTCATCATCTCCTAGTAAATCATCCTCATCACTATCAAAGTCAAGGTATTCGGGGTGTGATACCTTGGGGCCTTTAGCCATGAAGCAACTTCCACTCCCTTCATTTGGTGAATCAAATATGTCGTAGGAGTTGGAGGTTACAAGTGCAAGTCCGGCAACACCTTCATCTTGACTATAGTCAGAGTTGGAGTGATAGCTTCTCTCGGAGTGGTTGTCGGATTCGGAGCCGGAAACCCATTCACCAACGTGAGCTTGATGTCTTCTTCTTGAGTAGCTCTTGGTGTACTTGTCCTTCTTCTCCGAGTCCCTACTTCTCCTTGAGGGTCTTCGTTCATAGCGGTCATCTCTACTCCTTCTCTCTCTTCGAGGTGATTCATCTCTTGAGCTTCGTCTTCTAGGTGACTCTTCTCTTCGTTTGTAGGGAGCCGTGCACTCATTGGAGTAGTGTCCGGGCTTCCACAATTGTAGCAGTTTCGGTCACGACTTGACGAACGCTTCTCTTCATATCTTGAGTTGGAGCTTCGATCATTGCCTCTACTCTTGTAGAACTTGTTGAATTTCTTGACCATGAGGCTTATCTCTTCATTGGTAACGAGGTTGTCGCTTGAAGTTGCGGGAGCATCACTTGTGGCTTTGTAAGCATCGCTAGACTTGTTGTGAAGCTCTTCTTTGTCTTTGAGTGTCATCTCATGAGCAACAATCCTTCCAATGACTTCCGTAGGCTTGAGATCTTTGTAGTTGGGCATCACTTGGATCAATGTGCACATGGTGTCGTATCTCTCATCCAAAGCTCTAAGTATCTTCTTGATGATGAATTTGTCTGTCATCTCATCGCTTCCTAAGCCGGCAATCTCATTGGTAATGAGAGCTAGCCTAGAGTACATTTCCGCGACTCCTTCACCATCCTTCATCTTGAACTTGTCAAGCTGACTTTGAAGAACGTCCAACTTGGATTCTCTCACAGATTCGGTACCTTCGTGCATATCAACCAAAGTGTCCCAAATTTCCTTGGCATTCTCAAGACGACTGATTTTGTTGAATTCTTCAGGGCATAGGCAGTTGAGAAGAATGTCGCATGCTTGAGCGTTGTATTGCAACATCTTCAATTCTTCCGCGGTCGCTTCACGATCCGGTTCCTTTCCATCACCAAAGAATTCACCTTGCAAGCCAACAGGAACAACAGCCCATACGGCGGGGTTATGACCAAGAATATGCATTTTCATTTTATGTTTCCAACTTGCAAAATTTGTACCATCAAAGTATGGACTTCTACGGTGATAATTTCCCTCGCTAGACGCCATACTCTCCTAGGTTGTGAAACCAATGCAATGGAACCTGGTTCTGATACCACTTGTAGGATCGAAAGTATGTCTAGAGGGGGGTGATTAGACTAATTGACAATATAAAAATCCTACCTTTTCCCAATTTTAAGTGTTGGCAGATTTTAGCAATGATAGCAAGTCGAGCACACCCTACACATGCATGTCTAAGAGTATAGCAGCGGAAAGTAAAGACAAGTATATGTAAGAGAGGATAGGGATGAAGATCAAACGCAATTTGGAGACACGAAGATTTTTCCCGTGGTTCCAATAGGTGGTGCTATCATACGTCCACGTTGATGGAGACTTCAACCCACGGAGGGTAGCGGTCGCGAGAGTCCATGGAGGGCTCCACCTATTAGGGTCCACGAAGTAGCAACCTCGTCTATTCCATCATGGCCTACGTCCACGGAGGACTAGCCTTACTCGGGGTAGATCTTCACGAAGTAGGCGATCTCCTTGCCCTTACAAACTTCTTTGTTCAACTCCCCAGCACGAAGTAGGAGGCTCCCAAGTGACACCTAACCAATCTAGGAGGCACCACCCTCCAAAAGGTAATAGGCTCGATGATGATGATGAACTCCTTGCTCTTGTGCTTCAAGATGATAGTCTCCTCAACACTCAATCACTCTCTCACAGATTTGGCTTTGGTGGAAGAGATTGATTGGGTGGAAAGCAACTTGGGGAGGCTAGAAATCAAGATTCATATGGTTGGAGTGGAATGGCTTGATCTCAACACATGAGTAGGTGGCTCTCTCTCAGAAAAATAGATGGGGCAAGTGGGGAACTATTCTGAGTGCTTCTCTTGCGAGTGAGTGGTGGTGGAGGGGTATATATAGGCATCTCCAAAAATCCAACCGTTACACCTAAAGTGACCAACTCGGTGACACCAAAGTGTAAAAATCGGTGGTACCGAATTGCTCAAAAGGCAGCAACTTTTGAATCTCGGTGAGACCGATATATAGTTTTCGGCAGTACCGATAAGGTGACCAACGGTCAGAAAGCAAATTCGGTGGCACCGATCCAAAATCTCGGAATTTCCGATTTTAAGAAAAGAGGCAACCAAAAGTTGTCAACTGAAACTCGGTGGCACCGATGCAGAATCGGTTGTACCGAAAACTTAGGGTTTGGCTAGGCTTTCTCTGAGGTGAAAATCGGTAGGGCTGAGTGGGGAATGTTGGTGGCGCCGATTTTGCATGATAGGCTTTGACAGACTTCTGTGGAAGAGTTTGTGGGTGTTTTTGATGACTATCACTTGTGCACGTGGAGCATTGTGTTCACCATCAACACTTCACCCCCTTTTAATAGTATTGGCTTTCCTATACACTCAAAGTGATTTCTCACAAAGTAAAATGTAGAGTCTTCTTTCTTGAAGCTTTGTCAATCCCATTCCTTGCATCTAGGAGTCTCTCCACAATCCTTTTGCCATCCCATCATTGAACTTTTCCTGAAATATACTTAGTGGAAACATTAGTCCAATGAGATATATGTTGTTATTAATTACCAAAACCACCAAGGGAGCAAATGTGCTTTCAACAACATGATCCGGCCGCAATGTATTCCGCTTCGGCGGTAGATAGAGATACCGAGTTTTGTTTCTTGGATGACCAAGACACAAGAGATCTACCAAGAAATTGACATGTACCCGAGGTGGATTTTCTATCAACCTTATCTCCAGCATAGTGTGAGTCGGAATAGCCAACAAGGTTAAAAGAAGATCCCTTGGGATACCAAATGCCAAAGTTTGGTTTATGTATCAAGTATCTCACAATTCTTTTCACGTCTTTAAGATGACACTCTTTAGGAGCGGCTTGATATCGAGCGCACATGCACACACTAAGCATGATAACGGGTCAGGAGGCACATAGATATAGCAATGAACCGATCATTGATCGATATACCTTTTGATCAACCGGTCTGTCCTCCTTGGTAAGATCAACATGTCCACTAGTAGGCATAGGAGTTTTCATACCTTTACACTCTTGCATGTTGAACATCTTGATCAAGTCCTTGGTATACTTGGTTTGAGAGATGAAAGTTCCTTCCCTCGTTTGCTTGATTTGCAAACCAAGGAAAAATTTCAGCTCACAGATCATAGACATCTCATACTTCTTGGACATCAACCTTCCAAATTTCTCACTAAAATGTGGGTTAGTAGATCCAAAGATAATATCATCCACATAAATTTGGCACACAAATAATTCACTATTAACTCTTTTAGTGAACAAGGTTGCGTCAATTTTACCAATTTCAAAACCCTTTTCAATAAGAAACTTCGTTAAGCATTTGCACCAAGCTCGTGGGGCTTGTTAAGACCATAGAGAGCTTTACGAAGCTTGTAAACAAGATTAGGTTTCCTAGGGTTCACAAAACCAGGGGGTTATTTAACATAGACCTCTTCTTCAATTTCACCATTCAAGAATGCACTTTTAATATCCATTTGGTAAAGAGTGATATCATGGTGATTAGCATAAGCAAGAAGAATGTGGATAGCTTGAAGTCTAGCAACGGGGGCATAGGTCTCACCGTAGTCCATACCTTCGACTTGAGTGTAGCCTTGAGCCACAAGACGCACCTTGTTGCGTACCACTTGACCGTCTTCATCTTGCTTGTTCTGAAACACCCATTTTGTTCCAATGATGCGTTGCTCGTTCTTGGGCTTCTCCACTAGTGTCCACACTTCATTCCTCTCGAAATTGTGTAGCTCCTCGTGCATTGCATTTACCCAATCGGGGTCCTCAAGCGCTTCTTCCACCTTCATAGGCTCAATGCTAGAGATAAATGAGTAATGCTCACAAAAGTTAGCCAAACGAGTTTTAGAGCGAGTTATCCTCCCGGTTTGTATGTCACCGAAGATTTTCTCTAAGGGATGATTTTTGTTCACTCTTGCTCGAACTCATGGTAGCTTTTTCTTATTAGAAGTTGGAGCTTCCTCATCATCATCATCTTCTTCTTCATTGTTGTTGAAGGTGTCATTTCCTTGAGGTGGTGGTGAAGGTGGTTGTGGTGGATCATCATGATGAACTTCCTCCTCCCCTTCATATTGTCGTGTACCGCTTGTGGACGCTTCCATGTAATTTCAAGGTTCGCCTTGACACAAGGTTGGAGCTTCCACTTGAGTAGATGAAGTGCTTTCCTTCACCTCCATGGGACGAATCTTGTCGATGGACAAATCTTGAATGGCTTCCAAAGGTTCCTTATCTCCTACATCGTTAGGCAATTGTTCGACTCATGAACCATTAGATTCATCAAACTTCACATATACCATTTCTTCAACTTTTCGTGTGAAATTGTTGTAGACATGGTAAGTGTGAGAGTTTGATCTGTAACCGAGTAGGAAACCTTCATGAGATTTAGGAGCAAATTTGGAACGACGATGCTTATCAAGAATGTAACACTTGGAGCCAAATACCCGAAAGTATCCAACTTGGGGCATGTTACCGGTGAGTAGCTTGTATGTCGTTTCACTGAGAAGCTTGTGAAGGCAGAGTTGGTTCGTAGCATGACAAGCTATTTCAACGACTTCTGCCCACAAGTGTCTTGGCGTCTTGTATTCATCGAGCATCGTTCTAGCCATTTCAATAAGGGTCCGGTTCTTCCTCTCAACGACTCCATTTTGTTGAGGTGTGTACGTAGTCGAGAACTCATGTGAAATCCCTTCTTCATCAAGAAAGGTGTCCACATTTGTGTTCTTGAACTCCGATCCATTGTCGCTCCGAACTTTCTTGATCTTCACTTCAAATTGATTTTGAGCCTTGCGAGCGAAGTTCTTGAAGATCTTTTGCACCTGCGACTTATCATCAAGAAAGAATACCCACGTAAATCTGAAAAAATCATCTACTATAACTAGACCAAAGGAATTTCCACCGAGGCTCTTGTAAGCATTGGGACCAAAGAGATCCATATGAAGCAACTCGAGTGGTCTCCTAGTAGTCATGATATTCTTTACGGGATTACTTCCACCTACTTTCTTTCCAGCTTGGCAGGCACTATAAAGTCTATCTTTGTCAAAGATAACATCTTTAACACCAATTATATGATCACCTTTGATGAGCTTGTCTAGATTACGCATACCAACATGTCCTAGCCTTCTATGCCAAAGCCAACCTTTTGAAGATTTTGCAATAAGACAAGTACGATGTTTGGATCTCTTAGTGAAATCAACAATGTATAGATCACCTCTACGAAAACCGGTAAAGACCATGCTATGATTGTATTGACGAAACACTTGGAAATCAACTTTAGTAAATAGCACATTGAAACCAAAGTCGGCTAGACTAGATACGAAAAGAAGATTGTAACCAAGGGATTCAACAAGCATGCCATTTTGCATGGAGCTACATGAGATATGGCCACCTTACCAAGACCGAGTACCTTACCCTTGGAGTTGTCTCCAAAAGTCACATACCTCCGTGGTCCATGGTTTGGTGTGATCTCTTGAAACATGTCTCTATCTCCGGTCATGTCATCGGTGCATGCACTGTCGAGAATCCACTCTTTTCCTACGGACATGTAATCCTTGAAGTTCGCCATGAGATTTAGATTCTTCATAGTTTTCTCATACTCGATGTTGGACAACTCATCTTCATCATAGTAGGCATGTTCCACATCGTCATCATCAAGTGGGATATCCTCATCATAAGAGACAAGAGATTCGTTAAGGTTGTGGTCATGACGATGTTCAAGATTATGAACACGAATGGCTTCAACAATGATGTTGTTAATAGTTATGACATGTCCTTTAGCACGCATGAGGTCTCTAAGCTCAAATAGATAATCATCAAAATTTGGATCATTAGGCTTCATTTTGTGAAAAACAATAGTTTTATGGAGAATGGCATCAAGATTTTTCAAGGAGTAATTTGGATATCTATTCTCTAAATCACTCCACAAAGTATAAGCACACTCAAAGTTTCTCATTTGATCAAACGCAGAAGTCTTGGCAATCCTCTAATGATAAGATTGACAGTTCTAAGATTACGAAGCATGCCAATTTCTTATTCATGTGAAGGATGTAAAGGATCAATGGGAGGCACATAAGGGCTCTTAAAATACTTGCTCAAATGGAATTCATTGAGCTTAAGCATCTCATATTTCCATTGACTATAGTACTCCCCATCGAGAATGGGCACTCTACAACTAAGACTCCCCAAACTAGACACATCCATCTTCCTCCAATGGTGATAAAACCAAAGCTATGGAGACCAAAGCTCTGATACCAATTGTGGGATTGAGAAGGGACGTCTAGAGGGGGGTGAATAGACTACTTGACCAATTAAAAACCTAACCTTTTCCCAATTTTAATGGTTGGCAGATTTTAGCATTTCTAACAAGTCTAGTGCACCCTACACATGCCAGTCAACAAGTATAGCAGCGGAAAGTAAAGACAAGCATATGTAAGAAGGAGTAGAGATAGGAAGATCAAACGCAATAGATTACACAAAGATTTTTTTTCCGTGGATCCGATAGGTGGTGCTATCGTACGTCCATGCTGATGGAGACTTCAACCCAAGAAGGGTAGCGGTCGCGAAAGTCCACGGAGGGCTCCACCCGTTAGGGTCCACAAATTAGAAACCTCGTCTATTCCATCACGGATTCCGTCCACGAAGGACTAGCCTCACTATGGGTAGACCTTCACGAAGTAGGCGATCTCCTTGCCCGTACAAACTTCTTGGTTCAACTCCACAACACGAAAAAGGAGGCTCCCAAGCGACACCTAACCAATCTAGGAGGCACCACCCTCCAAAAGGTAATAGATGTGGTAACAATGATGAACTCCTTGCTCTTGTGCTTCAAAATATAGTCTCCTCGACACACAATCACTCTCTCACGGATTTAGCTTAGTAGAAGAGGTTGATTTGGTGGAAAGAAACTTTGGGAGGCTAGAAATCAAGATTCATATGGTTGGAGTGGAAGGTCTTGATCTCAACACATGAGCACGTGGTTCTCTCTCAGAAAAATGGATGGGGCAAGTGTAGATATGTTCTGAGTGCTTCCTCTACGAGTGAGAGGAGGTGGAGGGGTATATATAGGCATCTCCAAAAATCAAACCGTTACAACAATATTGCCCAACTCGGTGAAATCGGAGTAAAAACTCGGTTACACCGACTAGTGCAAAATGTGGCAACTTTTGGTGTTTCGGTGAGACCAATATATAGTTCTCGGTGGTACCGATATGGGTGACCTAGGAAGTTACACAACTCGGTGGTATCGATTTCCAAATCTCAGAAATTCCAATTCTTGAAAAGGAGATACCAGAAAGTTTGTCATTGTTTTTCGGTTGCACCGAAAGTGAAAGTTGGTGTCACCGAAAAGCTAGGGTTTGGCATGGAATTCTTTCTACGTGAAACTCTGTAGGGCCGAATGGAAAAACTTGGTGGCACCGATTTTGGATGTTTGGTTTTGGACAAAATATTTATGGGAGAATTTCATGTGTATCTTTGGTGGCTAATCTCTAAGCACTTGAGCAACCAGATCATCATAGACACATCATCCCCTTTTAATAGTATTGGCTTTCCTATGGACTCAAGAGTGATTTCTCACAAAATGTAAAATGTAGAGTCTTCAAGCTTGTTGATTTTCCCAATCCTATTCCATTTCTCTTCTTCTCTCCTGTGGGATTCTCCACACATTCCATGGCCAATCTTCTCTGTGGACTTTATCTGAAATAAACTAGGTAAAACTATTAGTCTAAGAGACAATCTATGTTGTCATGAATTATCAAAACCTCCAAGGGAGCATATGTGCTTTCAGAAGCAACCAACTAGAGAGCGACAACGGTCATAGTCATTGATTTGTGGATTTTATGCATACTTTTTAGAGTATATTCTAGTGCCAAAATCCCTCATATCATATCCATCTAGCACTTCTTCATGTCCCCAATGCATCATTTTTGGTATTTACTTGTTTTACCAAGTTCGTTGCATACTTTTCTATTTTTATTTAGTTTTTCTTTGTTTTGTGGTCTTTGTAGGTGTGTTGACATGTTCATGGACTTGGGAGATCAAAAGAATCAAGCTAGGGGTCAAACCAGAGAAGTTCCAGGCACTAGATCGAGGACCTTTGGAGAGTTTGATGATTTGACATTTATCAAAGTGTGCAAAATGAATATCCAAGACCAATGACGCATCTAGATTTTCCTTAGCAATCTAATGAGCCCAAGCACGTCCAAATCGTAGTTCGTATGAAGAAATGGCGACCAAAATGCGAAGTGCTCCAGAAGCTCCACACAGAATGACGACCTTCCATGCGAGCGTGTATGCTTGTTTGGGCGGTCGTATGACCCTCAGACAGCTCCAAAAATTGGCCAGAACTTTCCCGATTTTGCTCCGAGTTCGGCCCCGTTTTCCCCTATGGGATCCTTGATGACCATGGCTTGTTTTGTATGTGGATTTGGCTCCTCTTGAGCCCATGGATGAAAGGAGGAGGCTAGATCAACAGAGGACACCCGAGGAGGACTCTTACATGAAGAGTTCCAACCCTAGTCGTCGTCTCATTCCATCTCCATCCTCCAAAAGTCTCATCTACAACCACCACACCTCCATTGCAGCAAATTCCACCATAGGGAAGGTCCAAGACAAGGAAGGGGGAAAGGAGGAGGCGCCTCCCACGTCCGACGCCGGCCGAAGGGTCGGTGCCCTGTTCATCACCGTCGCCATGCCTCTCCCCATCTCCATCTCCAACTCCATGTTGGATTGTAACTTGTCCCTAGACTCTATGTACTCCATCACCATGTTTGAGTAATTTATTAGTTCTTGGGGAATAAGATGAACTCTAGTATGTGCTAGTAATGATTGTCTTGTGCGATATGATATCCTCTTTGCATGTTTATGTTAGTAGTCTTCTTGACGTTGGGTGAAGTCGACCATCCAATATATGCTAATTTTGGATGGAAGGTTATTACTGTTGGCGAATCATGTGGTTGGCAAGGTGGGTGACGTGATAGGCCACGTCTCCCTTTCGTAGCGGATCGTTGCAGCAGAGGGTAAAACAGAGACCACTTTGGCTGCATCGACGGTGACCTTTTTCCCCTTAATCATTGTCTGATAACCGGAGTGGGGAAGGACAGTGGTGGCGTATGTTATACGGGGCTGCCGCGTGTATGCATGAGCAAAATATAAAGCGGCTTAGTATTCATAGAACGAACGTGTAGTGGTGATTTTAATGCATGCTGACACACAAGATAAATCATTATCCACTACTAGCTACTTAAGCATGGCATGATCAACTATAATCTCTAATTGTCATCACAAACATGTTTACTCATAATATGTTGAATCAAGATCGACTGAGCTAAACATATTTACAAAAACGGAAAAACAAGAAGAGTTCGTACCAGCTTCCCTTACGGCAATCACTTTGTCAAATTATCGTCATTATTGCCTTTCACTTGCAAGACCAAATGATGTGAAAATAATAATAGTGCAAGTGTGTTTTGAACTAAGCTAGAAACTGTAAAACCATTTATTCCAAAGAAGAACATAAGGTAACATTGGCTTTTTGATAGATCAACAACATAGCATACGAGCCATTCAACAATTATAGCGTAGTATCCTCCTTACGACAACTCAAATAAAAGAAAAGAATTTCAGAGAAACACACCAAACTGTTTTGGAGTTTTTAGTTTTTCTAAAGAAAGTAAACTAACAAAAATAAGAAAAAAAAAAAGCGAGAAAAACTATTTACACGGGAAGGCTCCCAACAAACAAGAAGAAGAATGAGAAATCGTTTTGTGTTTTCTTTTAGTAATGCAAACTAATTAAACTAGAAATAACAACCAAAAAAAGTGAGAAATATTTTGGGTTTTGTGAAAGTTTTTCAAACACACAAAGGAAAGCAAAAATAAAACTACTGATTGATCATACAACGAAAGAGGATGAACACCAACAACTGGAATGAATGTGTGGTACATGAATGTAATGTCGGTCAGAAATACGTACTCCTCCAAGCTTAGGCTTTTGGCCTAACTTGGTCTATGGCCACTGATGGCCTGAATAGAACTCCTGGAGATAGTTTGGGTTGTACTTCATCCCAGTAGCAAGCGCCTAGTTGGCCGTCTCAGTACGACGAGCATTCTCCTCTGTTGCCTGAAGTATATAATATATGTATTTCTCCTGAAAGTCAAAGAAGGAAGGAGTAGACAAAGTAATATGGTAGACCTTGTTCTTGTTAAAGATTAGCCTATATCGAAATGGTGTATCATCTCTTTCGAGAAACTGGTGGCGCTCCATAGCATCATAATCAAGACAACAAGGCAGCAAGTGGGGGTCATCATCCTTATGGGAAAGCCCAAGTAATTGGTTAAGCGAGTAGCATAAATCCCACCATGAAGGTCACCATCGAGAGCATTTTTATGCAAGTGATGTGCAATGATAGCCCCCATGTCAAATTTTCTATCTCTCGGTACCACACTCTTAAGAATGCTTAGATCAGGTGCACAAAGTGTACTAAGGTCAAGTTTACCATTTATGCATCTCCCTATGAACAAAGAAAAATAGTGGGTTGTAGGAAAATGGATGCTACCAATCCTAGTTGTGTTATGCCCCTAGTTTGACCCTGAGTGAGGCTCATTAGAAATTCATTGCAATCATTTTTACTCGGTTCATGACAAGTCCCCCAACTAGGAACCCTACAAGCGATGTAAAATTCCTCAATAGACATGCGAAAAGCTCTATCATATAAATAGACATGACTTCATGAGAAGAATGATAAACCACATACTTAAATTTATGTACTAATGAATGAGTGAGATTATGGAACTGAGGACCCTTATCTGACAAGAAGTCCATCAACTCCGCATTTTGCACGTACATATCAAATTCTTGCTTAATTCCCGCTCTGTTCATGATGGCATCGGGCGGCCACTCGCATGGTTTAACGAGAGCATACCGACATGGTTCAAGGTCCGGTTCACGAATTGCCGACCTTGGGGAGCTCTTGCTCGAACCACCATGGAACATTTTCCTCAACATATTTTCTTTCTATGAAATAATTCTGAAATTTTTAGTCCATCGAAATAAAAGTAAAATAAACTCAACAAAATTGACAACAACTACTCCCACAAGTGTCTAGAGGCCATATCAGGCATCAAAACTACTTTCAACCATACAAATTCAACATGCAAGCTCATATACATGGTCACCAACAGTAGCAAATATTGCAAAACATAAAACACTGGAACAAAAACTAATTGGAACATTGGAGGAGTCACATACCAAGGAATAATTCCTCAAAATGGTTTTGGAAATGGAGTTCCGAGCAAGGAGATCGAAAATCACTCGAAAATGAGCAAGAACACGGGCTAGGAGGCAATGGTATTTTTTATGGAGGTGGAAGAAGGTTGTGAGCATGGGCACTAAGTGAGTGGGTCCCTGATACGTCTCCAATGTATCGACAATTTATGAAGTATTCCTTCCATATTTACCTATGTTTACACTATTTTTATATGGTTTTGATGCACTTCATATGATTTAATTGGAACTAACTCGGACTAACGCTGTTTTCAACAAAATTACCATGGTGTTGTTTTTTTGCAGAAAATAAAAGTTCTCGGAATCGCCTAAAACTTTTTGATGATTTTTTTGAACATATAAGAAATACTGGAGCGAAGAACCACTGGAGGGGGGCCACCAGGTGCCCCCAAGGCAAGAGGACACGCCCAGGGGGCGCACCCTATTACCTTGGGACCACCCTGTGGCTCCGTTCCGCATGATTCCAATGCTGAAAGATCCTATAAATCGCCAAACCCCCCGAAGTTAACCTAGAACTTCCGCTCCGTCGCCATAACTCTCTGTATCGAAGAAATCTCATCCGGAGCCCTTTTCGATACCCTACCGGAGGGGAAAATCATCACCGGAGGCCATCTTCATCATCCCGGTGGTCTCCATGACGAGGAGGGGGTAGTACACCCCCGGGGCTAGGGGTATGTACCAGTAGCTATGTGATTGATCTCCCCCTCTCTCATGTTCTTGAGATGTCACGATCTTGATGTATCACGGGCTTTGTTAATATAGTTGGATCATATGGTGTTCTTCCCTCTCTATCTTGATGTGATTAATTGAGTCTTTGCCTTTGAGATCATGTTATGTTTGATTGAATACTTTGGATTTGAGAACACTTGATATATGTCTTGCATGTGGATGCCCGTGGTGACAATGGGGTGTTCTATTAATTCACTTGATATATGTTTTGGTACTCAACTTGCAGATTCCCATGGTGACAATGGGGTAATCTATGCATATGATTTTATACACGTTCTTGTCCTACTTTCTCCAATAGAAATCTTGGGGTACTCTTTGAAGTTCTTTGTGTTGGTGAAAGCACATATGCTCCATTGGAGGTTTTGATAATTCATGACAACATACATTATCTCTTGGACTAATGGTTTTACCTACCCTCTCAGATTAAGTCCAAAACATTGTTGGCTGGGAATGTGAGGAGGAACCCGAAGGAAGGAGAGGAATATGATTGGCTAAGCTTCAAGCTTCAAGACTCTACATTTTGCATTTATGTGAGAAATCACACTTGAGTCCGTAGGAAAGCCAATACTATTAAAACGGGATGAGGTATCTATGATGATCTGGTTGCTCAAGTGCTTAGTGATTAGCCACCAAAAACCCTCATGAATTCTTCCACAAAATATTCTATCAAAATCCCAAATGTCAAATTCGGTGCCACCAAGTTTCCACATTCGGTCCTACCGAGTTTTCCTTAGGCAGATTCTAGAGCCAAACCCTAGAAACTCGGTGCAACCAAGTTTTGGTTCGGTACAACCGAAAAGCATGGACCAACCTTCTGGTACCTATTTGCTAAAAATCGGAATTTCTGAGTTTTGCAAATCGGTTTCACTGATGTGAGGAACTGCCTAACCGAATCGGACTCATTGATATTCTATATATCGGTGTCACCGAGAACCCAAAAGTTGCCATATTTTGCACTAGTCGGTGCAACCGAGTTTTTTGCTTCGGTTTCACCGAGTTGGGCAATAATGTTGTAACGGTTGGATTTTTGGAGATGCCTATATATACCCCTCCACCCCCCCCCCCACTCATTCTAAGAGAGAACACTCAGAACAAGCCAATACTTGCCCCATCTATTTTCTGACAGAGAACCACCTACTCGTGTGTTGAGATCAAGATCTTCCACTCTAACCATATGAATCTTGATTTCTAGCCTCCCCAAGTTGCTTTCCATCCAATCAATCTCTTCTACCAAGCCAAATCTGTGAGAGAGTGATTGGGTGTTGAGGAGGCTATCTTTTGAAGCACAAGAGCAAGGAGTTCATCATCCATACCTCATCTATTACCTTTTGAAGAGTGGTGTCTCCTAGATTGGTTAGGTGTTGCTTGGGAGCCTCCAATTCATTGTGGAGTTGAACCAAGAAGTTTGTACGGGCAAGGAGATCGCCTACTTCGTGAAGATCTACCCCGAGTGAGGCTTGTCCTTCATGGACGTAAGCCGTGATGGAATAGAGGAGGTTGCTACTTCGTGGACCCTTCGTGGGTGGAGGCCTCCGTGGACTCTTGTGACCGCTACCCTCTGTGGGTTGAAGTCCCCATCAACGTGGACGTACGATAGCACCACCTATCGGAACCACGGGAAAAATATTCGAGTACCTATTGCGTTTGATCTTCCTATCTCTACTCTTTACTTATATGTGCATGCCTTTACCTTCCGCTGCTATACTCGTAAATTTGCATGTGTAGGGTTTGCTAGACTTGATAGAGTTGCTAAAACTTGCCAACCAATAAAATTGGGAAAAGGTTAGGCTTTTATTTTGTCAAGTAGTCTATTCAACCCCCCTCTAGACGTCCCTTCTCAATCCCACAGTTGGATTGAATATGATGAATCTGAAATTGTTTGATGCATGTTGAATAATTAACCCACGGGTACTTGTGGTGACATTGGAGTATCTAGGTGACATTAGGGTTGATTGATGCGTATCATAGGTGTTATTCTAGTACGAACTCTAGGGTTGTTTGTGACACTTATAGGGACGACTAAATAGATTGATCGGAAGGGATAAGTTTGAGGTGGTTTTACTACCTACAATAATTTCATCTTATGTTCTTCGTTAGATAGGAACTTTGGAGTTATTCTTTTTCGCACGTTGAGGGATGGTTATATGATTCAATTATGTTAGCACTGTTGAGAGATTGCACTAGCGGAGGTATGAACCCTAGGCCTTATTTCCAAGCATTTATATAACATTTTCCTCGTTGTTTGTCACATGACACCTTGCTGTTTTTATTTTTAAGATTATAAAAAACTATTTCTACTATCCATACTACACTTGTATCACCATCTCTTCACCGAACTAGTGCACCTATACAATTTGCCATTGTATTGGGTGTGCTGGGGACACAAGATATTTCTTGTATTTGATTGCGGGGTTGTTTGAGAGAGACCATCTTCATTTAAAACCTCCCATGGATAGACAAACCTTAGGTCATCCACTTGAGGGAAAATTGCTACAATCCTACAAAACTCCACGCTTGGAGGCCCAATACGAGTCTACAAGAATAAAGTTGTGTAGTAGACATCAAGCTCTTTTCTGGCGCCTTTGTGGGGAGGTGAGTTCTTGAAGGTATTTCTTTATATCTTGTAACTGAATCTTTTAGTTTCTTGTTTTATCACTAGTTTGGTTTTAGAAACTACAGATAAATGGAATTTAAGTTGTCTTGTATGCTTCGGCTTTATAATGTCTTTCTTGAAAATAATGGATCGGAAAATCGTGCTTAATTGTTATAGGAAGAATTTAACAGAATGTTTAATGTGAGTTCCTTGAATGATGAGCATGATTGCAATTGCTAGTATGAATCCTCTGATTATCCATGAAGCTAATGATATGCAAAGCCATAAGCTTGGGGATGCTATGTTTGATGAAGATGATATTTTTAGTCCCCGTACTTGTGATGATAATATTTACTATGATGATAGCATGCCTCCTATTTATGATGATTATATTGATGAAAGTGGGTTTGGAAGAGTGTCAACTCTAGGTACTAATGATCCCACTATTTTGGAGGGTGTTGAATCTTATTGTAATAATTATGAAAGTGGATTTGGAGAGGTCATGACTTTATGTAATGATGATTCCACTATTTTGGAAGAGGTTTCAATTGACTATGACAACAAAGTTGCTATCTATGATGATTATGGTGATGACATGTATGATATAAAGAACAATGGTAACCATGAAACTTGTAATCATGATTTTAATTTTCAATTTGGTTATGTCAATCAAGTATATCATGGTAATTATTTTTGTTGAGTTTGCTCCCACCACTATGAATGAGAAGAAAATTGCTTCTGTGGAGAGTAACAAATTTTTTATGCTTGTAGATCATGAAAAGAATGCTTTATGTGATAGTTATATTGTTGAATTCATTCACTATGCTACTTAAAATTATAATGAGAGATGACCATGTGCTTTTAGGTATTGCAATAATATCAAGTTTCCTCCCTATGTGTTCAAAGTCTTGAAGTCATGCTTGTTTTGCCCTCCTATGCGAGTTGATTCTTGCTACAATAAATTGTTTGTTTGCAAAATCCCTATGCATAGGAAGTGGGTTAAGCTTAAATGTGCTTGTCATATGCTTCATGATGCTCCCATTGTGTTTCAATTCTTTACTTTTATGTGACCATCATTGAAATCATCGTGCCTAGCTAAAAGGGCTTTAAAGAATAGCGCTTGTTGGGAGATAACCCAATATTTATGCTTTTATGTTTTTGTGTGTTATAATGATTAAGATACTGTATTAATCATGTTTTGTGCCTTTTATTTCAATAATGTGCCAAGTAAAGCCTTTGGGATAGTGTGGATACTTGTTGATTTGATTCTGTACAAAAACAGAAACTTTTACGTCCAGTGCAGAATTTCTCTGATTTTACTGGAGCGTGAAAAATTATGAAATTTTTACACAGTCTTTATATGCAAATTATCTGCGTTGTACTAATTTTTCAGAATTTTTAGAGACAGGTAAATATGGTTATACTACAGATCTTTACAGACTATTCTGTTTTTGACAGATTCTGTTTTGCATGCATAGTTTTCTTGTTTTAGTGTTCCATAGCTTATATTTAGTGATATAAATTATGGGAATGATAGAATACACTAGATATTATTTGAGAACAATTGTGAATATTTTCTTGACAGTACCTAAGTGAATGATCTATATTTATTGTACTAACCCATCTCACGAAGTTCCGTTGAGTTTTGTGTGATTGAAGTTTTCATGTTTTGGGTAAGATACCGATATGAGGATAATAAGGCGTGACAAGGCCCTAAGCTTGGGGATGCCCAAGGTAACCCAAGGTAATATTCAAGGAAGAGTCAAGCATATAAGCTTGGGGATGCCCCAGAAGGCATCCCCTCTTTCGTCTTCAACATTATCGATATATCTTACTTGGAGCAATATTTATATTCATCACATAATATGTGTTTTGTTTCGAGCATCATTTTTTTAGTATTTGCTTGCTGTAATTTATAATCATGTTTTCAATAAAAAGTACCAAGAATGACCTTTCAGGATGCTTGAATTGCATGTTTGATGTGTGTTGTGTAAAAACAGAAACTTTTGCTGTAGTGTTTGAATTTTCATATTTTACTGGAACGTGGAAAGTTTCTGAAATTTTTACACAGTACTGTCATATAACTTGTTTATCATGTCCTAATTTTTAAGAATTAATTAAGTTACATAAGTACACTTTTTGAATTAATTGCTACAGAATGTCCTGTTATACAGATTGATGTCATAGTTTTGTTATCTACTTATCCTATAGTTTCCATAGTTTATATTGGTATATATAAATTGTGGAAATGATAGTAAACAATAGATAAAGTTTTAAAATTATTATGCAACTTGTCTTGGCAATACATAAACTGTTGATTCATTCTTATGTGCACTAACCTATCTCACCAATTCTTGTCAAGTTTTATGTGGATGAACCTTCTAAGATTTAGGAAACCGTGATATGAGAGGATTTAACGAGGCACAAAAGCTCAAGCTTGGGGATGCCCAAGGCTCCCCAATTCAACATTCCAAGAAGTCTCAATCATCTAAGCTTGTGGATGCTACGCATCCCACCTCTCTTCGTCAACAACTATCGGTTCACATGATATGTGCTATTCTTGGAGTGTATTTTTGTTGAGCCTAAGTTTTTACCCATTCACATGATATGTGTTATTCTTGGAGTGTATTTTTTTCTTTGCTGTTTGAAATAAATCTCATATCTGAAATTCTTTATTGAGAGAGAGTCCTCACATAGCTACTTATTGTTTAACTACTCATTTGATCTTCACTTATATCTTTTTGAGAGTAGTTTGATGTTCACTCTTTTGCTTCACTTTTATCCCAAGAGAAAATGTTGAATGAATTGAATGTCATAAATATGAACTTATGTATGCTTCTTATTCTTGTCCCATGGGTAGTAAATACTTTACATACAAGAAGTATAAGCGGTAAAATTTATTGGAAGTTAACAAACATATCATTGGTCACTTGAACAAGTCATGAAAGAATATTGAAGGAAGAGAGATTTCACATATAAATATACTATCTTAGACATCTTCTATGATTTTGAGGCCCAATTAATAATTTTCAAACTAGATCAAGTAATTGATGTTGGACAAGGAAGACAACGTAATGGTTATGTTTGTTTATATTCACATAGAAGTTATATTGTCATGGATCCTCTAGCATGTGGTGCTTGCTTAGGATCTTTTGCTAGCCTAAAATTCGTACTATGTAGAGATGCTACTTGTGAATCCAAAAAACCCTTAAACCCAGCCTCTTACCATGAGAGTCCATCATATCTACCTATGGATTGAATAAGATCCTTCAAGTAAGTTGTCATCGGTGCAAAAAGCAATAAAATTTGCCCTTAAATATGTATGATCTTTTATTGGAAGGGAAAATAAGCTTTCTACGAACTTGTGATGGTGAAGAAATAAAAACGACAGACTGCATAATAAAGGTTGCTATCACAAGGGGCAATATAAAGTGACTTTCCTTTTCATTAAGAGATTGCACATCCAAAAGTAAAAAGTAAATGACAACCACTACTTCCCTCTGCGAAGGGCCTACCTTTTACTTTTATGTATTTACTTTTCAATATTTACTTTTATGCAATAGTCAATAATGTTCAACCCTATTCCAATCTATTAATTCTTTAGTTGGCAAGCATCATGTGGTGGCGAAAGATCCAGGCACATATATCCAGTTGAATATAGGTGATCATGATTCATTATTGTTGACGTTATCCATGAGATAAATAAGTTGGGAGGCGGAACATTAAGCCCCTATCTTCCTATGTGTTTGACTGAAATTGTTTGTTTTAAAAATATGCTTTGAGTGTCAGCAATCATGGAAGACTAAATCATAGTTGAGTATGTGGAATTTGCTAAATCAAAGCTCTTACATAGACCCATCCTAAAAATAAGATGAATTGTAATTGTTTGATGACTGAAAACATGGTTTGCTAGTTTTCAAGAAAGTTTATGGTCTATACTTTAACATGTGAATAGCTTGCTACCTGATCATGAGAAGTTTTATGAGAAAAGAGTTGCTATTTATGATGCTAGAAAAAGTGATTGGAATTATCACTGATCAAACTTATATATTATGCTAGCATTCACACTTCATAAAATATTTCTTTTATCATTTAACTACTCGAGGACGAGTAAGAATTAAGCTTGGGGATGCTGACACGTCTCCAATGTATCGATAATTTATGAAGTATTCATGCCATATTTACCTATGTTTACAATATTTTTATATGGTTTTGATGCACTTTATATGATTTAACTGAACTAACTCAGACTGACGTTGTTTTCAGCAAAATTACCGTGGTGTTGTTTTTGTGCAGAAAATAAAAGTTCTTGGAATCGCCCGAAACTTATTGACGATTTTTTTTGGAACATATGAGAAATAGTGCAGCGAAGAACCACCGGAAGGGGGCCACCAGGTGCCCCCAAGGCAAGAGGGCCCGCCAAGGGCGGCGCACTCTGTTACCTTGGGACCACCCTGTGGCTCCGTTCCACGTGATTCCAACGCTGAAAAATCCTATAAATCCCAAAAACCCGAGAAGTTAACCTAGAACTTCTGCTCCACCATCGCAACTCTGTGTATTGAAGAAATCTCATCCGGAGCCCTTTTCGGTACCCTGTCAGGGGGGGATCATAACCGAAGGCCGTCTTCATCACCATGGTGGTCTCCATGACGAGGAGGGGGTAGTTCACCCCCAGGGCTGAGGGTATGTAACAGTAGCTATGTGATATATCTCTCTCTCTCTCTCTCGTGTTCTTGAGATGTCACGATCTTGATGTATCACGGGGTTTGTTAATATAGTTGGATCAAGTTCTTCCCTCTCTATCTTTATGTAATGAATTGAGTCCTTCCCTTTGAGATCTCGTTATGTTGGATTGAATACTTTGGATTTGAGAACACTTGATATATGTCTTGCATGTGGATGCCAGTGGTGACAATGGGGTGTTCTATTGATTCACTTGATATATATTTTGGTACTCAATTTTGCATATTCCCGTGGTGATAATGGGGTAATCTATGCATATGGGTTGATACACGTTTGTGTCCTACTTTCTACGACAGAAATCTTGGGGTACTCTTTGAAGTTTTTTGTATTGGATTGAATATGATGAATCTGAAATTGTTTGATGCATGTAGGATAATTAACCCACGGGTACTTGTGGTGACATTGGAGTATGTAGGTGACATTAGGGTTGATTGATGTGTATTATAGGTGTTATTCTAGTATAGACTCTAGGGCTGTTTGTGACACTCATAGGGATGGCTCAATAGATTGATCGGAAGGGATAACTTTGAGGTGGTTTTACTACCTACAACAATTTCATCATATGTTCTCCGCTAGATAGGAACTTTGGAGTGATTCTTTGTCGCACGTTGAGGGATGGTTATCTGATTCAATTATATTACCACTATTGAGATATTGCACTAGCGAGAGTATGAACCCTAGGCCTAATTTCCAAGCCTTTATATAACGTTTTGCTCGCTGTTTGTCACTTGTTACCTTGCTGTTTTTATTTTTTCAGAATATAAAAACATATTTCTACTATCCATACTACACTTGTATCGGCATCTCTTCGCCGAACTAGTGCACCTATACAATTTTCCACTGTATTGGGTGTGTTGGGGACACAAGAGATTTCTTGTATTTGATTACAGAGTTGCTTGAGAGATACCATCTTCATCCTACACCTCCCACAGATTCATAAACCTTAGGTCATCTACTTCAGGGAAAATTGCTACTCAACTACAAAACTCTGTGCTTGGAGGCCCAACATGGTCTACAAGAATAAAGTTGTGTAGTAGACATTAGTCCTTGTGGGCCGACGAGCTAGCATGGCGCGTCCAAGGGTAGGCACGCCCTGTGAGCTCGTGGCTCACAGGTGCACCCCCCAGGATGTGTTCAATGCCAAAAATTCTTGTTTATTCTAGAAAAAATCATACTAAAATTTCAGGGCATTCTGAGAACTTTATTTTTGGGTCATTTTTTATTGCACGGAAAATTCAGAAAATCGAAAAACAGTGATATTTTTTTACTAAAACTCTAAATAATAGAGAATAAAACTATGGGTTGATACGTCTCCATGCTATAATATTATCATTCTAGGATGCTTTTTGGGTGATTATTTACCAATTCATATTATTTTTTAGCACTAACCTATTAACCCTGTGCCAAGTGCCAGTTGTTGTTTTCTGCATGTTTTTCACTTTTCAGGTTTATAGTACCAAACGAAGTCTAATTGCCACAAAAAAATTATGATTTTTTCTGGTCCGAAAGAAGACCTGGAAGCTTCGGGAGGAGACCAGAGGCCGCACGAGGGAAGGAGCACACAATAGGGTACGCTCAGGGGGGTGGTCGCGCCCTGATGTGTGTTGCATCCCTCGGATGGCCCCCAACGCCCCTCTCTGGCCTATAAATTCTAATAAATCCCAAAAACCCTAGAGAGCCTCCCAAAACACCTTTTTCGCCGCTGCAAGTCTGTTCCGCCGTGTGCCCATCTGGAGCCCTGTTTTGGTGCCCTGCCGGAGGGGGGGTCGATCGCGAAGGGCCTCTACATCAACCTTCCCGCTCCCATGGTGATGTATGAGTAGTTCTCCACAGACCTACAGGTCCGTAGTTAGTACCTAGATGGCTATCTCTCTCTCTTGATCTTCAATACAAAGTTCACCGCATCTTCACGATGATCTATTCGATGTAATCACTAGTACCAGCAATCATAGAAAACTATATGATAATAGAGTATGTGCAACTCTTAATAATACTTTTTTCCAAAATAAGATGAACTATAATTGTTTGATGACTAAGAACATAGGTTGTTAAGTCTCAAAAGAATGCATTATTTGAACCATAGCATGTGAAATGATTGCTACTTTATCATGATGAGTTTTATGAGAAAGAGTTGTTTTTTATGATGCTAGGAAAAGTGATTAAAATTATCATTGATCAAACTTATATACTATGCTAGCATTCACACTTCATAAATTATTTCTTTTATCATTTACCTACACGAGGACGGATAGGAATTAAGCTTGGGGATGTTGATACGTCTCGAACGTATCGATAATATATGAAGTATTCATGCCATATTTACCTAAGTTTTATATGGTTTTGGTGCACTTTTATATGATTTGAATAAAACTAACCCGGAATGACGCTGTTTTCAGCAGAACTACCATGGTGTTATTTTTGTGTAGAAATAAAAGTTCTCAGATTGGACTGAAATTCACCGTGATTTTTATGGACCAAAAGAGACCCACAGAGCCGGAGATGGACCAGGGGTGGCCGAGGGCGCCCCCTCCTAGTGCGCTCCCCAAGCTTGTGGGCCCCTCGGGCATCCCCCTGGTGTGGAACCGACGCCAAAAATTCCTATATATTCTAAAACTGCTAGAAAGAAACCTAGAACTTCCGCGCCGCCGCAGCAAGCCTGTGTTCCGAAGCGATCTCATCCGGAGCCCTTTTCGACGGCCTGTCGGATGGTGAAATCATCACAGGAGGCTATCTTCATCATCCCGGCAGTCTCCATGGCGAGGAGGGAGTAGATCACCCTCTGAGCTGAGGGTATGTACCAGTAGTTTTGTGTTTGATCTCTCTCTCTCTCTCTCATGTTCTTGAGTTGGCACGATCTTGATGTACCACGAGATTTGTTAATATAGTTGGATCATATGGTGTTCTTCCCTCTCTATCATGATGTGATGAATTGAGTCTTTTCCTTTGAGGTTTTGTTATCTTGGACTGAATACTTTAGATTTGAGAACACTCGATGTATGTCTTGCATGTGGATACCCGTGGTGACAATGGGGTATTCTATTGAGTCACTTGATGTATGTTATGGTAATCAACTTGTGGATTCCCGTGGTGATAATGAGGTAATCTAGGCACATAGGTTGATACACGTTTTCATCCTACTTTCTTCGATAGAAACTTTGGGGAACTCTTACAAGTTCTTTGTGTTCGATTGAATATTATGAATCTGAAATTGTTTGGTGTTATTTTAGTACAGACTCTAGAGCTGTTTGTGACACTTATAGGGATGGCTTAATAGATTGATCATAAAGGATAAATTTGAGGTGGTTTGCTACCTACAACAATTTTATCTTATGTTCTCCGCTATTGATAAGAACTTTGGAGTGATTCTTTGTCGCACGTTGAGGGATGCTTATATGATTCAATTATGTTAGCACTGTTGAGAGGTTGCACTATTGAAAGTATGAACCCTAGGCCTTGTTTCTAAGCATTGTAATACCGTTTGTGCTCGCTTTTTTCACTTGCTACCTTGCTGTTTTTATTATTTATATTACAAAAACATATATCTACTATCCATACTACACTTGTATCACCATCTCTTCGCCGAACTAGTGCACCTATACAATTTTCCAATGTATTTCGTGTGTTGGGGACATAAGAGATTGTTTGTACTTGATTGCAGGGTTGTTTGAGAGACACCATCTTCATACTACACCTTCCATGGATTGATAAACCTTAGCTCATCCACTTGAGAGAAATTTGATGTTGTCCTACAAAATTCTGCACTTGGAGGCCCAACACGAGTCTACAAGAATAAAGTTGTGTAGTAGTCAACACCTCTCATGTGGACGATAGTACTGCTCTGGCGGCACTATCGCTCCAGTACTTATGTATTCACTATTTGCAACAGGAACTACCGCACTAAGCGATAGTAACTCTCCCTCGAGTGGTAGTACCGCTTGTGTGCGAGCTGTGAGCAGAAAATGGTTGGATTTGTCCCCTTCTATATAAAGGGGGTCTTCTTCCTTAAGAAAACCCACCTCTTATCCCTAAGCTCCATTGTTGCTCCCAAAGCTTATTTTCGCCTGATCTCTCTCCCTAACCATCAAAACTTGTTGATTCTCTAGGGTTTGGAGGAGAGGGCCTCGATCTACACTTTCATCAAGAGATATTTGATTCGCCCCACTAATCCCTTGAGGATCTTGTTACTCTTGGTGTGTGGGCACCCTAGACAGAATAGGTCACTTTGAAGTCACATTCCATTGAGGTGAAGCTTCATGGTGGTGTTGGGAGCCTCCAATTAAGTCGTGGAGAGAGCTCCAAACCTAAAGGTTCAATCGCTGCGTTCAAGGGAACCACTTGTAGAATCATGACATCTTGCATTGTGCGAAGGCGTGAGGAGAATGCGGTGCCCCTAGTGGCTTCTTGGGGAGCATTGTGCCTCCACACCGCTCCAACTGAGACGTACCTTCCTCTAACGTGAGGGAACTTCGGTAACACATCCTTGTCTCCATCGACTTCATTTGTGGTTGCTTCTAACCTGTACTTTGTGCAAGCTTATATTGTGTTTGTATCTTGTGCTTGTTTGCTTGTGTTGTTGTTGAGTTCATCATATAGGTTGTCCACCTAGTTGCATATTTAGACAACCTATTTTGTTATTAAGCCTAAATTATTAAAAGAAGCTAAGATTTACATCTGTCATATTAGGTATATTCTCATTTGTGAATTGGAAACATTGACTTTTATCAATCTCGTAACATTACCATTTGTCAACCTTGTAACATTGTCATTTATAAAATTTCGCATATGAAATTCACTAGCATTGTCTAATTTTGCAGCTGAAACTCACTAAACATAGATTTCATTCATAGGATAAGCAGTTGTTCTTTATACAAACAGTTCAACTAGATAGCTGAACTAAACAAACTTCCCCTCAATTGTCGCCAACCACGTACTAAAATAGCTAGTTCAAGTACATATACTAGCTAATTTAAAGTACGCAGTACAGTTCAACCATATCTATAGTCACATGAATTGAACAAAATAGCCCCTAGATACCACAGATGGGCTTTGTACTACTTCTAGCAACCTCCTCTGTCGAGCGCGCTCACCCACTTTGTCTCCGGTTTGCAGGAAAAAGCGTGTCCGGACCGGCCAGCACACTTGGGTCACGTTAGCCAGAAGCGGACGTGGCAGCGGTCCAGACAGCAGCAAAGCCCCCCCACCCCCACCCCAACACACACACACACACACACACACACACACACACACTTTGTCTCCCCCCCCCCCCCCGCCCCAACACACACACACAAACACACACTTTGTCTTTGGTTTGCTGGGAAAAGCGTGTCTAAACTGGCCAGCGGACCGATAGAGGACAGCACAGTCAGGATAATTGCGGGTGGTTTGAGGGTCGGCGTTGGAGATGCCCTTAGGGCAACTCCCATGCACCGACCACAAACGGACACAATCCGAACAAAACGAACGTTAGTTTGGGGCAAAGCGGACGCAGACAAACCAAAACAGACGTTCGTTTTGGTCGGATTGTGTCCGTTTGCATCGATAAAATGGACATGAGCGTCCGGATGTGGTCGTCCGGTAGTCGGGGCTCCCAACCTGCCACCGCATCTTAAAATGTGTCTGCTTTTGGACTTACAATTTAAACCAACAGACATTGCAAAACAATTTAAAACGATAGGTTAAAATAACTTAACGTCCCAAAAGTCTCATGGCCAAACATTCAAATTTTACAAAAACAAAAAATAGGGCCCCTAGATCGGGTCGTCCATCGTCTCCGCGCTCACCATCTTCAGTGGCCACCGCCCTCCTCGTCATCTTCCCCGGTAAGGTCGACGTAGGCGGTGACTACCATAGATGGGCCGACGGCTCCCCGGTACGTGTTGTGGTGGTGGTGGCGGCGGTGGTGACCATGGCTCGGCATCCATCCACGAGGACGGCGGCGGGCTGGATGGCACCGTGGAGGTCCACGTACATGACTGCCTGACCAACACCAGGTGGGCCTCCTCAATCTCCTCCTCCTCGGGGATGGCAACATCGACGGCAGCCGAGAGGGCCAGCATCACGTCCAGGCCCTCCCGATAGGCCTCGTCGTGCTCCCAGACGGAGTCCTCGAGCACCCTCCTCAGCAGCTCCTCCTCCTCGGCCAACATGGTGGTGGTGGTGGCGTGGGAGAGTGTGCGCGCACCCGTGCACGGCCGCTTTGTGGCGGGCTGGAGCACGCGCGCTGGAAGTAGTGCGTGGCCTGGGCGGGCTTGGGGCACGATCGGCAACAAAAGTTTGCCGACACAAGTCGTGCTCGTTCCAAAACCAGGTGTCCCATGATGTCTACTACGCAACCTTCTTCTTGTAGACTCGTGTTGGGCCTCCAAGCGCAGAGTTTTGTAGGACAGTAGCAAATTTCCCTCAAGTGGATGACCTAAGGTTCATCAATCTGTGGGAGGCGTAGGATGAAGATGGTCTCTCTCAAACAACCCTGCAACCAAATAACAAAGAGTCTCTTGTGTCCCCAACACACCCAATACAATGGTAAATTGCATATGTGTACTAGTTCGGCGAAGAGATGGTGATACAAGTGTAATATGGATGGTAGATATAGGTTTTTGTAATCTGAAAATATAAAAACAGCAAGGTAACTAATGATAAAAGTGAGCACAAACGGTATTGCAATGCTTAGGAACAAGGCCTAGGGTTCATACTTTCACTAGTGCAAGTTCCCTCAACAATACTGACATAGTTGAATCATATGTAAATCCTTCACGTGCGACAAAGAGTTCACTCCAAAGTCACAAATAGCGGAGAACAAACGAAGAAATTATTGTAGGGTATGAAACCACCTCAAAGTTATCTTTTCCGATCAATCATATGAGCCATCCCCATTAATTGTCACGAACAGCCCTAGAGTTCGTACTAGAATAACACCTTAAGATTCACATCAACCAAAACCCTAATGTCACCTAGGCACTCCAATGTCACCACGAGTACCCATGTGTTTGATTATACGATATGCATCACACAATTTCAGATTCATCATGTTCAATCCAACACAAAGAACTTCAAAGAGTGCCCCAAAGTTTCTATCGGAGAGTCAAGACGAAAACGTGTGCCAACCCCTATGCATAGATTCCCAAGGTCACGGAACCCGCAAGTTGATCACCAAAACATACATCAAGTGGATCAATAGAACATCCCATTGTCACCACGGATATCCCATCGCAAGACATACATCAAGTGTTCTCAAATCCTTTAAAGACTCAATCCGATAAGAAAACTTCAAAGGGAAAACTCAATTCATCACAAGAAGATAGAGAGGGGAAAACTCCATATGATTCATCTATATTAATAAAGCTCGCGGTACATCAAGATCGTGTCATCTCAAGAACACGAGAGAGAGAGATCAAACACATAGCTACTGGTACATACCCTCAGCCCCGAGGGTGAACTACTCCCTCCTCGTCATGGAGACCGCCGGGATGATGAAGATGGCCTCCGGTGATGGTTTCCCCCTCCGGCAGGGTGCCGGAACGGGCTCCCGATTGGTTTTTCGTGGCTACAAAGGCTTGCGACGGCGGAACTCCCGATCTAGGGGGTGCCCGAGGGGCCCACAAGCCAAGGGGCGCGCCCTAGGGGGGCGCCCCCTAGGCTTGTGGCTGCCTCGTGGCTCTTCTGGCCCAACTCCGATGCCCCGTGGGTCTCTTCTGGTCCATAAAAAATCACCGTAAATTTTTATTCCGTTTGGACTCCGTTTGATATTCCTTTTCTGTAAAACTCAAAAACAAGGAAAAAAACAGAAACTGGCACTGGGCACTAGGTTAATAGGTTAGTCCCAAAAATAATATAAAATAACATATTAATGCATATAAAACATCCAAAATAGATAATATAATAGCATGGAACAATAAAAAATTATAGATACGTTGGAGACGTATCAGCATCCCCAAGCTTAATTCCTGCTCGTCCTCGAGTAGGTAAATGATAAAAACAGAATTTTTGATGTGGAATGCTACCTAACATATTCATCCATGTAATTTTCTTTATTGTGGCATGAATATTCAGATCCATAAGATTCAAAACAAAAGTTTAATGTTGACATAAAAACAATAATACTTCAAGCATACTAATAAAGCAATCATGTCTTCTCAAAATAACATGGCCAAAGAAAGTTATCCCTACAAAATCATATAGTCTAGCTATGCTCCATCTTCATCACACAAAGTATTAAATCATGCACAACCCCGGTTTTAGCCAAGCAATTGTTTCATACTTTAGTATTCTCAAACTTTTTCAACTCTCACGCAATACATGAGCGTGAGCCATGGATATAGCACTATAGGTGGAATAGAATATGGTGGTTGTCGAGAAGACAAAAAAGAAGAAGATAATCTCACACCAACTAGGCGTATCAACGGGCTATGGAGATGCCCGTCAATAGATATCAATGTGAGTGAGTAGGGATTGCCATGCAACGGATGCACTAGAGCTATAAGTGTATGAAAGCTCAAAAAAGAAACTAAGTGGGTGTGCATCCAACTCGCTTGCTCACGAAGACCTGGGGTAATTTGAGGAAGCCCATCATTGGAATATACAAGCCAAGTTCTATAATGAAAAATTCCCACTAGTATATGAAAGTGTCAATATAGGAGACTCTCTATCATGAAGATCATGGTGCTACTTTGAAGCACAAGTGTGGAAAAAGGATAGTAGCATTGCCCCTTCTCTCTTTTCTCTCATTTTTTTTCTTTTTTTTCATTTTTTTTCTTTTGGTGGGCATCTTTGGCCTCTTTTTTTTATGAAGTCCGGAGACTCATCCCGACTTGTGAGGGAATCATAGTCTCCATCATCCTTTCCTCACATGGGACAATGCTCTATAATGATGCTCATCACACTTTTATTTACTTACAACTCAAGAATTACAACTCGATACTTGAACAAGATATGACTCTATATGAATGCCTCCGGCGGTGTACCGGGATATGCAATGATCAAGTGTAGCCATGAAAACATCATGCTAGCTATCTTACGATCATGTTAAGCAATATGACAATGATGGTGCGTGTCATGATAAACGGAACGGTGGAAGTTGCATGGCAATATATCTCGGAATGGCTATGGAAATGCCATAATAGGTAGGTATGGTGGCTGTTTTGAGGAAGGTGGGTTTAATGCACCGGCGAAAGTTGCGCGGTACTAGAGAGGCTAGCAAAGGTGGAAGGGTGAGAGTGCGTATAATCCATGGACTCAACATTAGTCATAAAGAACTCACATACTTATTGCAAAAGTCTATTAGTCATCGAAACATAGTACTAGACGCATGCCCCTAGGGGAAGGGTTGGTAGGAGTTAACCATCGCGCGATCCCGACCTCCACACAAAGGAAGACATTCAATAAATAAATCATGCTCCGACTTCGTCACATAACGGTTCACCATACGTGCATGCTACGGGAATCACAAACTTTAACACAAGTATTTCTACCAATCCACAATTACTCACTAGCATGTCTCTAATATCACAATCTTTATATCTCAAAACAATCATAAGGAATCAAACTTCTCATAGTATTCAATGCACTTTATATGAAAGTTTTTATTATATCTCTCTTGGATGCCCATCATATTAGGACTAAATTCATAACCTAAGCAAATTACCATGCTGTTTAGAGACTCTCAAAATAATATAAGTGAAGCATGAGAGTTCACCAATTTCTATAAAATGAAACCACCGCCGTGCTCTACAAAGATATAAGTGAAGCACTAGAGCAAAAGACAAACTACTCCAAAAAGATATAAGTGAAGATCAATGAGTAGCCAACAATTAAATAACTATCTGAAGACTCTCTCATCTAAGAATTTCAGATCTTAAGTATTTTATTCAAACAGCAAACAAAACAAAAATAGAACTCCAAGAATAGCACGCATCATGTGAACGAATAAAAATTTAGGCTCAGCATAGGCTAACCGATAGTTGAGGAAGAGAGGTGGGATGCGTAGCATCCCCAAGCTTAGATGCTTGAGACTTCTTGAAATATTTACTTGGGGTTCCTTGGGCATCCCCAAGCTTGAGCTTTTGTATCTCGTTCAATCCTCTCATATCCCGGTTTCACCTATTCTCAAAAACTTCATTCATACAAAACTTGAAAAGAACTCGTGAGATAGGTTAGTGCACATAATAATAAATCAACTCTTTATGTACTGCCAAGACAAGTTGCACAATAATTTTCAAACATCATCTACTGTTTACTATCGTTTCCACAATTTATATCTACCAATATAGGCTATGGAAACTAGAGGATAAGTAGATAACAAAACTATGACAGCAATCTGTCCAAACAGAACAGTCTGTAGAAATTTATGAAAACAGTGTACTTACGTAATTCAAAAAATTATGAAAATTTAGGACATTCTAACTAATTTATATGAAAACACTATGTAAAAATTTCAGAAACTTTCCACGTTCCAGTAAAATATGAAAATTCAAACACTACAGCAAAAGTTTCTGTTTTTACACAGCACACATCAAAACATGCAATGCAAGCATCCTAAGACAATTCTTGGAACTTTTTATTGAAAAACAAGATTATGAATAACACCTAACAGAAAATAACAAAATATAATGACGATCCAAGCAAAGCACATATTATGTGACGAATAAAAATATAGCTCTAAGTAAGATATACCGATAATGTTGAAGACGAAAGAGAGGATGCCTTCCGGGCATCCCCAAGCTTAGACGCTTGAGTCTTCCTTGAATATTACCTTGGGGTGCCTTGGTCATCCCCAAGCTTAGGTTATTGTCACTCCTTATTCTCTGCATATCGGTGTCACACCCAAAACTTGAAAACTTCAATCACACAAAACTTAACGGAACTTCGTGAGAAGGGTTAGTGTAATAAAGATAAATCATTCACTTAGGTACTGTCAAGACAAGATTCATAATTGTTCCCACATTATACCTACTGTATTCTATCATTCCCATAATTTATAACACTAAATATAAGCTATGAGAACACTAAAACAAGCAAACTATGCATGCAAAACAGAATCTGTCAAAAACAGAATAGTCTGTGAAGATCTGTAGTGTAACCATACTTACCTGTCTATAAAAATTCTTAAAAATTAGGACAACCTGAATAATTTGTATATAAAGACTGTGTAAAAATTTCAGATTATTATCACGCTCCAGTAAAAAATGAAAATTCCTGTACTGGAGTCAAAAATTTCTGTTTTGGTTCAGCATCAGTTGTACTCATCTTGTGAGCCATCCCAAAGGCTTTACTTGGCACTTTATTGAAATAAAAGGCACAAAACATGATTACTACAGTAGCTTAATCATGTGAACACACAAAAACAGAAAGTAAAAGTGTTGGGTTGTCTCCCAACAAACGCTTTTCTTGAATGCCTTTTAGCCAGGCATGATGATTTCAATGATGCTCACATAGGAATAATAATTGAAACATGCAAAAGAGCATCATTAATCTCATGACAAGCACATTTAAGTCTAACCCACTTCCTATGCATAGGGATTTTGTGAGCAAACAATTTATGGGAGCAAGAATCAACTAGTATAGGAAGGCAAAACAAGCATAACTTCAAAACTTTCAACACATAGAGAGGAAACTTGATATTATTGCAATATGTAGAAGCATAAGATCCTCTCTCATAATAATTTTCAGTAGCATCATGAACTAATTCAACAATATAACCAGCACATAAAGCATTCTTTTCATGATCTACAAGCATAGAAATTTTACTACTCTCCACACAAGAAGGTTTCTTCTCATGACTAATAGTGGGAGTATCATAAAAGAATTGAATACTACAAATTGGTTCCACATTAAAAGAGTAATATTCAGTAAAAGGGTATTCATAATTATGACAAGTATCATAATAGTAATCATCACTCTTTTTCATCGCATAAGTATCATCACAATAATCATCATAAGTAGGAGGCATGCAGTCATTATAACAAATTTGATCATTCAAAGTAGGGGGAATAAAAAGATCATCTTCATGTAGGACAGTAACCTTCTTCTTGTAACAAGAAAAGAGCTTGATGTCTACTACGCAACCTTCTTCTTGTAGACTCGTGTTGGGCCTCCAAGCGCAGAGTTTTGTAGGACAGTAGCAAAATTCCCTCAAGTGGATGACCTAAGGTTTATCAATCCGTGGGAGGCGTAGGATGAAGATGGTCTCTCTCAAACAACCCTGCAACCAAATAACAAAGAGTCTCTTGTGTCCCCAACACACCCAATACAATGGTAAATTGTATAGGTGCACTAGTTCGGCAAAGAGATGGTGATACAAGTGTAATATGGATGGTAGATATAGGTTTTTGTAATCTGAAAATATAAAAACAGCAAGGTAACTAATGATAAAAGTGAGCACAAACGGTATTGCAATGCTTAGGAACAAGGCCTAGGGTTCATACTTTCACTAGTGCAAGTTCCCTCAACAATACTGACATAGTTGAATCATATGTAAATCCTTCACGTGCGACAAAGAGTTCACTCCAAAGTCACAAATAGCGGAGAACAAACGAAGAAATTATTGTAGGGTATGAAACCACCTCAAAGTTATCTTTTCCGATCAATTATATGAGCCATCCGCATTAATTGTCACGAACAGCCCTAAAGTTCGTACTAGAATAACACCTTAAGATTCACATCAACCAAAACCCTAATGTCACCTAGGCACTCCAATGTCACCACGAGTACCCATGGGTTTGATTATACGATATGCATCACACAATTTCAGATTCATCATGTTCAATCCAACACAAAGAACTTCAAAGAGTGCCCCAAAGTTTCTACCGGAGAGTCAAGACGAAAACGTGTGCCAACCCCTATGCATAGATTCCCAAGGTCACGGAACCCGCAAGTTGATCACCAAAACATACATCAAGTGGATCAATAGAATATCCCATTGTCACCACGGATATCCCATCGCAAGACATACATCAAGTGTTCTCAAATCCTTTAAAGACTCAATCCGATAAGAAAACTTTAAAGGAAAAAACTCAATTCATCACAAGAAGATAGAGAGGGGAAAACTCCATATGATTCATCTATATTAATAAAGCTCGCGGTACATCAAGATCGTGTCATCTCAAAAACACGAGAGAGAGGGAGAGATCAAACACATAGCTACTGGTACATACCCTCAGCCCCGAGGGTGAACTACTCCTTCCTTGTCATGGAGACCGTCGGGATGATGAAGATGGCCTCCGGTGATGGTTTCCCCCTCCGACAGGGTGCCGGAACGGGCTCCCGATTGGTTTTTTGTGGCTACAGAGGCTTGCGGCGGCGGAACTCCCGATCTAGGGTTCTTTTCGGAGGTTTGGGTATTTATAAGAATTTTTGGCGTCGGTCTCACGTCAAGGGGGTGCCCGAGTGGCCCACAAGCCAGGGGGACGCGTCCTAGGGGGGCGCCCCTAGGCTTGTGGCTGCCTCGTGGCTCTTCTGGCCCAACTCCGATGCCCCGTGGGTCTCTTCTGGTCCATAAAAAATCACCATAAATTTTTATTCCGTTTGGACTCCGTTTGATATTCCTTTTCTGTAAAACTCAAAAACAAGGAAAAAAACAGAAACTGGCACTAGGCACTAGGTTAATAGGGTAGTCCCAAAAATAATATAAAATAGCATATTAATGCATATAAAACATTCAAAATAGATAATATAATAGCATGGAACAATAAAAAAATTATAGATACGTTGGAGACGTATCATCCCAGAGCAGGAAGGAGACGGCGTACGTGGGGTTGTTGAGTAGATCCAGTGGTAGGAGGGCGCAATGGCGGTTGATCTCCAGCAGCCTGGCATGGTTGCTCACCGGGACAGGCGGCACCGGCACTCGATCTGGGCTCAAGTGCTAGTTGTTGGGGAGGTGGACGTCGGTCCACGACAGCTGCATACCCGTCTCCCAGTACCTATGGCATATCTCCGCCTTGACGTACGGGCGGTTGTGCGGTGGGGCAGCCGTTGGGGAGGTGGAGATGGTTGGGGGCGAGGTTGTGTGGACGGCAGCGCTCCCCGATAATGCGAATGAGGACCCCACCTCGTGGTCGTTCCCGTCCCTCTTCCCACCGTTCATCCACCTCCACATTCCCATGGCGGGAGGCTGTCGTCAGTCGCTACGAAGACGGCGGCGGGCTAGGGTTTGGGCGTCGGGCGAGGAGGAGGCACACGTTGATGGAAGTGGAAGTGTGTGGACTGATCAATCCACGGCTTCGACATTAAAAAGGATGCAGGGGTGGGTGGTCATGCGGATTAAATGTGGCGGGTGGGAAGTCGTTGGACGGCTGACATGCGGGCCCAGGACAAACGCCGAGACGACGCGTGCACATCCGTACCGTATGGATGCAAATCGGCGCAAATTTACATCGGATTTGGGTCCAGACGAACATTGGACAGACGGACTTTTTTTATGGTTGCGGTCACGTGTTGGGCCGTGATATTTGTCCGTTTGGGGCAAAATCGGATGCAGACAGACCAAGCCCTTGGTAACTCTAAAGATTTCAGGATGAGTGCAGCGGATGCCCGATCAGATGGACCGGGACGCGAACATTTGCGCCATACTATTCCCGTCTGTTTTGCATCGTGGTAAATATATATTCCTACAGATCTTGTAAAGACACTAAAAAATAATTCATCCCTTTTGTGGTAACCCAAATAATGAAATAGCAAAGCATGGAGCACGCAGAGCAAAGGACGAAGCAGCTGGTCATCACCCGATGGAGGAAGCAAAGCACATTCTCGCTGGCACGCCGCGGGACACGGGCCCAACGTAACGTGCGCTAGCAATACTACAAACAAAAGAAAAATCTCCCCGCACCAGATGCAACGAAACGGACGCATGGACCCAAACAAAGACCACTGGCTAGGCAGGCAGGCAGGCCTCAGGCCAACTCCAGCGCACGACCCTATCTCGTCCGGCCCTGTTTGTTTGGCGCAAAACGGACAAACCCCACGCCCACCGCGCGGGAGTTTGGACCCATCTTGTCCATTTTGTGTCCGGCCTGACCCATTTTTAGCGCAAACATGCGCCCGGTTTGGGTCCAGGCGGACAGCGAACGGACGCCGCTCTCGTCCGCACCGGGGCCGCGTGGCAGGCGGCCATCTACCTCCCACCGCCCAAATTTATTGCGCACGCGCGGTCGGCCCCACATGTCATCCGCCCAGGCGAGCGGTCGTCGTCCTTCTTGATGTGGCAGTCCACGGCTTCCCACTCCAGTCGTGCGGCCTCCTCGAAACCGACACCCCAAACCCTAGTTCCACTTCCTCGAGCTCGCCGGCCGCCAGCAGCAATGGTGTGGTGGAGCACCGGCCGCAAGGGGGCGCACAACCACGAGGCTGGTTCGTCCTCCGGTCGCCGCCGCGCCGCCAGCTCCACACCACCCCCACGAAGGGCCCCCGCACCGCCTGCCATCGCCCCTCCGGCCGCCCCGGCGCGCATCCGGCAGTACGTCCCCTCGGATGTTTGCCAGCGTTATTGGGAAACAGGGACGCCGCTCCCCTGGACGGACGTTCACCTGCCCAATAACCGGCATCTCTCCGCGGATCGGGAGCCGATCCCGCCGATCCCGTTGAGCGGTCGTGCCCGCCGCGAGAAGATCCACCGTCGCCGCCGCCGCCTGCCTGACGACCTCTACTACGACCACAGGTACGCCGTGGATTCCCCACTGTGGGACACCTGGTTCCAGGACGAGCACGACGTGCGGCACGCGTCGTACTTTGCTGGTCGCCCAGGTAGCCCGCGGCGTGCACGTCCAGAGCGCCGAGCGCGTGCTCCAAGACCTCCCCAGGTGCGCGGGCGTACGCGGGTGCGCGGCATCACGCCGACGCCGTCGCCTTCGCCCTCTCCGTCGCCACCACCACCTCCTCCCATGACAGAGGAGGAGGAGGCCCGTCTCATCCAACGTGTCTTGGAAGACTCCAAGAACACGCACGATGAGCGGCAATGGGTGGGTCTGGACACCATGCTCGCCCTCTCTGCGGCCGGCGACGTTGCCGTGCCCGAGCTGGACATGATGGAGGTGAAGGAGGAGGTGCTGGACGAGCAGCCCGTCGCCGCGTTCCACCCGGGCCTGGTGGGCCAGCGGAGGAGGTGCTGGGCCAGCCGTGGGGGCCGGCTCTTGGTGGCCCACGCCACCGAAGTCACCGGAGCGCCAGCCGTCGCCACGGGGGGAGGTGGTGCAGGCGCCTCCCACCTTCCAGGGGCCACCGTCCCACCTCTGGACGCCGCCGCCCTACATCGACCTCACCAGCGACGAGGACGACAACGGTGGCGCGTGAGACGGCGACGAGCACGACATCGACGGGCACGGCAGCAGCGCGCGGGCGGTGCTTGTTTTTTTTTTAAGTTTTTATGTTAATTATGTTAAGTACTGTGGAGGCCGTGTGAAGGCCGTGAAGACTATGTTTTATTAAGTTTTATATGTTTAATTATGTTTGCGTTTTATTTGATTTTTTTCGTCATTTTATTTGGGTTTGCATTTTTTTTATATCATGTCAATCCCGGACATGATTTGGGGTGCGGCCACGCGCTGGGCACACCCACACGGCAACGGCCCGATCCGGACATGGGCTACCCCATTGCCGCCCCAAACGGACAAAAAGTAGGCCGAAGCGGACGTCCGTTTGGAGTCGTGCGCTGGAGTTGACCTCAGTGACCGCGAGCCAGCCAAGGAGCATCACGCTCTCCCCTCACGGATCGGACGCACAAGGCGTCGACAGACCGGAAGGGTTTTCAGTCCGGGTTGCCGGCGTGGGCGTGATCGCCGCCCTCGTGGGCATCTTCTCTGTATCCCTGGCCTGGCGGCGGCGTTGAGCGAGATCGATCGGGTCGATTGAGGTCGATGTCGCTGGAGTCCACGCGCGGTCGTGACGCTGGCCGAGGTGGGCGCGAGCTCATTCATGCGTCAGGCAGGCGTGAGGTCCCGCCGCCCACTGGCCGCGCCGACGCGCATGTGAATGTGCGACGCAGCTTGTCCCCGAAATGAGGATAAGGGCGGGTGAGAAGTTGGGCAGGGCACACGTTCCGCTCTGAACTGCTACTACTACTGCCGGGCGCGGGCAGTCGACGGTCGAGACCACAAGCAAGTTGTGTCACGCGCTGGCGCTGGCACGGCGGGGGTAGCGACGAGAGTGCGGGGTGACGCGGCGGGAGGCGACAAGAAGCGGACACGCAAGTGGCGGTGGTGGTGGCGGTGCGACGGACGCAAGGCCATCGAATCTAGCGGGGGCGCGCGCGCTGACGCCTGTGACGACGGCCGCGGCACCCCCACGCCCACGCCCCGCCAGCTCAGAGCTCACTGCCACCCCACCAACCCCGCCCCATCCGCCTCTCCCCTCACCTCCCCCGGTACGCGCACCCCGCAAGCTAAGCTCCATCCACCTCCTCATTTCCATCGCCGGATAGCAAAATGGCCATGGAAGGGAAGCAGCTTGCGCAAGAACGCCAAGAAACAGCACTGGCAGTACCACCATTTAACAGCGTTGTCCACTGATTCTTTACAGGATGGTGCGATCGTTTCCCATTTTCCAGCATGACGCGGGCAGTAAAAAGAAGGGATCCAATAAGTCCCGAACATTCGGATTTTAGCATTTCGTCCCGAACGCTTTTTTATGGCAACTTCAGTTGACGCGAAGTGACAATTTTAGTTATTAAGACATGGCAACTTTGTCCCAGTTCAAAAAATTGCCCTGTTTGCCACTAAACTTGCCACCTCCTGTCAACTAAACTTGCCACCTCGGGACGAAATGCTAAAATCCAAACGTTCGCGATTTATCATTACCCAAAAAGAATGCTGCTTTGTTTTGCAGCTCAATCTTCTTCACCTCTAGTCATCGACCTTCTCCCCCCCTTTCCAATCCCCATTGTGTACAGGTTCACTCCACTCCTAGTAATATGGAGCAGTATAGTACGAGTAGTAACAAAGAAGAAACAATGGTAACAAAAGCAAGGCAAAAAAAGAATTGAGCTCTCAGCAAGGAGACAGCAATGGACTAGCCACCACCGGATCTCATACCAGAGCCAGCAGTAGATACAACAATGCTATACACCACCGCTCAATTGCTGTTGCCTCTGCCGACGACGACGGCGGCAAAACCGCAGTGTCGTTCCTGGTCCCGCCGCGCAGCGCGGGCGGTGAGGACAGCTTCGTTGGCGGCGTCCGCGCGCTCTCGGGCGGCTCCGGCGGCATCGAGTTGGAGGCGGCTGGCGGGGGCGCCAGGGCCGCCGCGACGACGGCGGCCGAGTCGGTCCTGGTGAACATCTCCTTGGGGAGGAGCACCTTGGAGACGGCGAAGACGGCCACGGGGTTCTGGTCGAACACGGTGCGCGTGATGGTGGCCTGGACGACGCCGGTGTCGATGGCCACGGAGCCGTTGGAGCGGGTGATGTTGAGGGTGAAGCGGCCGGCCTGACTGGCGTACTCGGTCGCCAGGGTCGGCTGCAGCGGGTTCACGATCGACTCCAGGGACCCCAGCGGGTAGTAGGAGTGGAGGACGTGGAAGCGGAGCACCACGGCCTTGCGGTCCGCGGGGAGGGACTGGAGCCGGTCGCCGGCGGGGAGGCTGGCGAAGGCGTCATCGGTGGGGACGAACACCGTGATGCCCGCGCCGCGCTCGTCGCCCTCGAACTCCTCCGCCACGCCGGACGCCTCCAGCATGGACGCCGCCACGTTGAACCCGCGCGCGTCGGCCAGGACGCGGGTGATGTTCACGGCGGCGGGGGGCCGCGACTCGGACGCCGCCAGGTCGAAGCCGGACGGCACGATGAGCCCGTCCACGGCCAGCACGCTCAGGTTGTACGGCACGGATGTGACGGAGCCGAGCACGGTGGCGTTGGACCCGGGGAAGGGCGCCGGCGAGCGGACGACGCCCAGGCTGGGCCCGGCGGCCGTGACGTTGACGGCGCCGAGGTCGGCGGAGGCGCGGCCGGTGGTCTGGAACAGCGTGGTGACCAGCTTCCCGGCAGCCGGGAGGCGGCGGAGGTCGGCGGGGGAGAGGTACTCGAGGAGGACGTGGTAGCGGAGCACGTCGGCGAGGTCGGCCCCCGCGGCGGCCGCGAACGCCGACGGCGACTGCGGCAGGTCGGCGTTGGGCACGGCGAGCAGCGTGAGCGAGGACCGACCGGCCAGCTCCCGGGCCACCGGGCTGGACGCGAGCAGGCGCCCGAAGCCGGCGAGGTCGGGGAACGGCGCGAGCACCGCCTGGATGTCCACGGCAGCGGCCGGCGACGTCCACGCCAGCAGCAGCCCGGCCACTACCACAAGGACGACCAGCCGGCGGGAGATCTGCCCCCGCATCTCGCCGCGCCGCCGGGAGCAACTCCACTGACCCGAGGAGTGACTCGAGGAGTGAGGTGAGCCTGAGATGCGGTGGGGGTGGGGTGACCGGGTGAGCCGAGTATTTCCTCCTTGCTAGTATTTTTTTCTCAGCACAAAAATCACGGCTGATTACTAAACATCTGGGGGTGGGGTGGGGGGCTGGGTTGGGTTCAGTGCGAGGGAAGTGCAAAGCTTTTGTTCCGCGCGTTGAGATTCGCGTTTTGTGGAAATTAATGGCGGGTGGGTGGGTCTGGGCTCTGGAGTGTAGTACTCCTAGTCTCCTAGTAGCAGAGGCTCCAGCCCCAGCTCCAGCGAGGAGGAACTGGCCAGTGACCAGGCTCCCATGCACACGGCACTATTCGGGAAAAGGTTCGTGAATCGTGATGATGGCGGCGTGGGTCCCACTGTCATGCTGGCCCGGGCCGGGTTTAGTAATTGCTCACTGTTGTAGCTCTGTGCGGTAATGGTAAGTTTATAAAGACAAGTGCAGTGCAGCGCAGCCAAGATAGAATCTTTTGCGGGTCCGGATGCTGAGTAAGATACTAACATGGAACAGTGCGAGTACTCCGCTCGGATAAAACAGTGGTGAAAGGGGTGGCTTTGCGTAAAATGATTTTGAGGGAGCAGCTTTGCCGTAGAATGATTGAGTCTAAGCTTTGCCGCAAATTGATTTTGCTCCAAAGTGGGAAGCCGCAAAAGCACACAAGCGAGTGGAGTGGAGTGGTGATAGATCAGCTTAATCAGATCGTATGGAGGTTTACCGGAACCGATTGTTGGTGTCAAAACCGACAAACCTCGGGTAAGAGGCCCGCGTTGTAAGACTGAATGATGGGTAACAGGAGACAAGGAACACATGGTATTTATCCAGGTTCAGGCCTTTTCAATGAAGGTAAAACCCTACATCCTTCTCTTGTTGTATTATTGGTGTAGCAAAGTACATAGTTGATCTACCTCGAGATCGTATGTCGTGGTCTAAACCCTAGGGGTGATGATGAATGTGTATGGGTATCCTCTACGGGCTAAATCATCCGGCTTATATAGGCACCGTGGGTATATAGGGTTACATGAAGATCGGTTACCATATAGAGATTACATGTCGAACGAATCATCCCTTCTTGGAGTACACAACAGGTCTTCGGTGGAGTCCGATATGCTCACGCCACAGCCTGAAGGCCTCTGAAGTCCTTCCTCTTCAACGGGCCTCCGGTCCAGCCCATGGACTAGACCAGCTCGGCTGGGACCCCCTAGTCCAGGACACCATCAGTAGCCCCCGAACTAGTCTTCGACGCCGAGGATGACAATCTTCTCCGTACGTATAACTTCGGATTAGGAGTCTTCGGCTCGACAGGCAAGTTTCTGTCACTACATTAGAGCGTTTCAGTTGTTGAATACGGAGGTTCACTTCGGCCCTGGCCCCACCACGTGCTGCCTTGAGTGTCGCGTTGCATGGGGAGCCGAGCCACCTTTATGACCAGACACTGGAGCGTCGCTTTCTCTTCCTTTATTTAACTGGTTCCCAACCCGAGGGTTGCCTCCAAGCGCATCCTGGTCTTCTCCTTGCCGCCCAACGCCACTTTCTCCCTCAAAGCTTAGCTTCGAAAGCTTCCAGCCATGACCAGCGACGCAGGGTCCTCCAAGCGCCCCCACGGTCCCCTCAAGGGAGACTGGGGGAGCTGTGTTGTGACACGCCTCCAACTGCATCGCCTTGCCACCAAGGGCTACCTTCCGGATCCTGATTTGGCCCCAATTTGCGCGGGTATGATATCCAATGACGGGCAAGCGCACGCTGACAACCATCCCATTCCCAATGAAGGTGAGCGGGTATGTTTCGTCTCCTTCCTCCTCCGCGGTCTGGGGTTCCCCATCCATCCTTTTCTCCGAGGCCTGCTTGAATTCTATGGGATCCAACTCCACCATCTTACTCCCAACTCAACATTGCACATCGCGGGATTCGTTGCTTTCTGCTAAATGTATCTTGGTTGCGAAGCACACTTCGGATTGTGGACGAAATACTTTTGCGTGATGCCCTGCTCCCGAGACGGGAAATTGCTTGAAGTAGGCGACGCCGAAGTGTGCAGAATAGTTGGGACCGGCTACCCCACTAGCACCACCCGAGAAGATGACACATGGGCATCCGAGTGGTTCTATATGGCCAATGTCCCTCTACACGAACCAGTTTGGCCCGGGCTTTCCGCCTTCTCCTCGGACCTTCCAAGAAGCGTTTCAGCTGGAAACCACAGAGTTCCGCTCAAAAAGATGACCCCGACGTGGCCTGCCTAGCAAACAAAGTGAAGTGCCTAGCCAATACTGGCCTGACTATCATAGACGTGATGGCAACAACCATTATCCGAAGAGTCCAGCCTCTTCGGCAACGCCGGCACCTGTTGTGCATGTACAACGGGACCGATGATGCCACCCGGTCGATCCAAAAAGACTTCAAGGACGACGCGGCCTTCAGACTAGTCCTAGCCAGCATATACAAAGGAGAGGCTGCGGATTTTGCCAAGAGAAGATTCATAGACGGTCAGTCTCATAGTAATCCACACGACATAGTAAGTTCTCCTCTAAACTTCCTTCATTATCTGAATAGCTCATTCCATCGACTCTAAACAATCATTGTGCTCATATAGAGATGGAGGCGCTGGGTCGAGACATTGAAGTGTCCGGCACCTGAGCCAGGGACATATCATCGTGACGATGACCCCATCTTCCACGAGGACAAGGATATATGCACCATATATGAAGGGGCGATATTTTACCAAGAGAGCCTCGACGGCTCTAGAGTGGCTATCACCCCGGACCGGCCGGGGCTACTGCCTTCCTCGTCGGTAAATCCTCCTCATGTTACCTCTCGAAAGAGACCTTCGACTCGAGGAACTCCGAGCACTGTGACTCCTCTTCCTAAGGAACGACGCTCGAAGCGTTTGTGTGGCGATGCGGCCCCTCCCAGAGGCCCTTCCATTGTTGCGTAGGTTGCCCCTCAGCAAGGGACAACCACGAAGGCGGAATGTGACGTTCAACCTTCGAACAGGTAATTCTCCCTATCCTTATATCTTGTCCAAAAACATAGGATCAAACGCCTAATTATCTGGTTATGTATAGGCCGGCCACCGAAGCAGCAATGACCGGGGTGGAGAACAATCCACCCCCAAGGGTCAGTGCCTAGTCGGCCTCCACCTCGGGGAAGGCCCCTGAGGCTCTACAATCAGCCACTTCGGGGACGTGTTCGGCTATAGTCTCTGAGGTTAACAACGCGATGAAACATCGACACCCTCAAGCTACTCTGAAGAGCCCTGCGTTTACCAACCAAGAGGTCAATGCTCTCAACTCGGTGGATGCCTATCTCGGCACTGCTCATCCTGCCTTCACAATGGCAGTGGAGGTCCTGGCCAAAGGCTTTGTTGGAAATATGCCCTAGAGGCAATAATATTGTATTATTATATTTCCATATTCATAATTAAGAGTTTATATTCTATGCCATAACTGATATGATCCTGGAATACGCGATTCGGTGCAAAACTCATATGCACGTGTGGAATGATAAACGGTAAAATAAGCTTCCCAGTCTTGCCTCTAAGACTGGCTCAAGTGTTGTTGGTGATCACGTTTTCCGGATCTTAGGATACCATTAAGTGTAACGATGATCCTAAAACAACATTGAGAGTATGATGTTAGAAGAACGATCATACTGAATTGACCCAAACTTGCTTGTTATACTTTGAGATAATATTGTCTGAAATCAATTGTTAGAACACGGAGTGTTAACATGTGTGTAAGGGCATATTTCTCCTTAAGTGGTTTTGGTGATTGATAACAATTCATTTGCGGACTAATCGTGTGCATTGAGCATTTCAGATATCTCATGTCTAGGCACAAGACGATTCGGTGCCCCTCGGAGTCTATCGAAGACGGTTGCTTTCTACGTTTCTTTTCGGTGGATTTGAGTCGTAGGAAAGCCGTACTATTAAGAGGGGGGCCGCTTCGGAAAGGTTAGGGTGGAATCAACACGTACACATCTGTTCTATTGCACCACCTTTCCTTCGCTTCAATGGATCTCTAGTCCGTTTTCCTTGCCTGTGCAAAGTGAAGGCAGCAAGGTGCTAGTTTTCAGTGGCTAGCGGTAGTACCGCTCAAGGGAGCGGTAGTACCGCAGGTGCCCGCGGTAGTACCGCTCCAAGGAGCGGTAGTACCGCTGTCGCCAGCCCTGGTGCGTGCGCCTGCGGTAGTAGGTGCGGATGTAGTTTTTTACATCCGCCCTCGAGCAGTAGTACCGTGATGTATGTCCGGTACTACCGTGCCGGACTTTTGCGCAGCTCCGCCCTCAACGGAGGTAGGCACGGAAGTAATTTTTTACTTCCGTGCATCTCCTGTCCCAGTTGAAACCAACCATGCGGTAGTACCGTATGGGCGCGCGGCAGTACCGCTCCGGCGGTTCTACCGCTCGTTGCCCTGTGCAATAGGTCTTCATCTGGTCTCTACCGTGCGAGCGGTAGTACCGCATCCTCTTGCGGTAGTACCGTGGCTCTTGTGCGGTAGTACCGCAATGCGCGGGCTGAGAGTGGGGATAACGGTTGGATCCTTCCCCCCACTATATAAAGGGGGTCTTCTTCCCCAAGAAGACCACCTCTTCCCTCCCCAAGCTCCATTGTTGCTCAAAGCTCCATTTTCGCCCGATCTCTCTCCCTAGCCAATCAAACTTGTTGATTCTCTCGGGATTGGTTGAGAAGGCCTCGATCTACACTTCCACCAAGAGAAATTTGATTCCCCCCACTAATCCCTTGCGGATCTTGTTACTCTTGGGTGTTTGAGCACCCTAGACGGTTGAGGTCACCTCGGAGCCACATTCCATTGTGGTGAAGCTTCGTGGTGTCGTTGGGAGCCTCCAATTAAGTTGTGGAGATTGCCCCAACCTTGTTTGTAAAGGTTCGGTCGCCGCCTTCAAGGGCACAAATAGTGGAATCACGGCACCTCGCATTGTGTGAGGGTGTGAGGAGAATACGGTGGCCCTAGTGGCTTCTTGGGGAGCATCGTGCCTCCACACCGCTCCAACGGAGACGTACTTCCCCTTACCAGGAAGGAACTCCGGTAACACATCCTCGTCTCCACCGGCTCCACTTTTGGTTATCTCTTACCTTTACTTCTTGCAAGCTATTATTGTGTTGTATCCCTTGCTTGCTTGTGTGCTTGTTGTGATTAGCATCATATAGGTTGCTCACCTAGTTGCATATCTAGTCAACCTATTTGTTGCTAAGCCTAAATTGTTAAAGAAAAGTTAAAAATTGTTTGTTGCCTATTCACCCCCCTCTAGTCAACCATATCGATCCTTTCAATTGGTATCAGAGCCTCGTCTCTTTATTAAGGGTTTCACCACCCGAAGAGTATGGAAGGCGAAGAGGAGCGGCTGGGAGAACTTCCCGAGGCCGTGGGAGTGAACACGGTCTCTCGCGAGGATTTAAATGAGGCCATGTCCTTGCTTAAATCCTCCATGACGACCGAGGTCAAATCCATGTTTAAAGAATTCCTTGACACACTTAAACTTTCCACCGATGCGGTTCAGGTGGTTAATCCCACTAACTCAACATCGGATGTCAACTCCGGTAAGGAGGGGGCTAGTTCTGATAAAGATAATCGTTCTCAAGGAATTAATGGGTCGGGGACTTTTGCCTCAGTTCCCCCTCCCTTGGTCTATGGAGGACCGGTGCACCCACCTCATATAGTTAATCACGGTCCTGTTGGGGAACGTTGCATGGGAAACAAAAATTTTCCTACGCACACACAAGATCTATCCATGGTGATGAGCATCTACGAGAGGAAGAGTGAATCTACATACCCTTGTAGATCGCTAAGCGGAAGCGTTTAAGAAACGCGGTTGATGTAGTCGAACGTCTCCGCGATCCAAATCGCAAGTCGTCCCTCGATCCGATCACGAACTAGCGCCGAACGGACGGCACCTCCGCGTTCAACACACGTACGGCTTGATGACGCCTTCACCTCCTCGATCCAGCGAGCGATGGTGAAGTAGTGGTTGAGTTCCAGCAGCACGACGGCGTGGTGATGGTGGTGAGGAACAATCTCTGCAGGGCTTCGCCAAGCGCTACGGAGATTATGACGGAGGAACTAGAGGGTTAGGGTTGCCGCACACGGCTTGGGGAAATCTTGATGTGTCCCGTGTGCTAGCCCTGCCCCTCTATTTATATGTTGAGCCTTGGGGTCTAAACTTGGAGTAAAAGCCTCCTCCGGGTCGGTTTTGCCCGCACAAGGTCGGTTTGGCCCGCAGGGAAAGAGTCCAACTCGGATCCCGGCCGAACCGTGCACAGCCGCGCACAAGCGGTAGTACCGCTTCACACAAGCAGTAGTACCGCTTGGGCGGTAGTACCGCTTCACACAAGCGGTAGTACCGCTCGGGCGGTAGTACCGCTTCACCAAGCGGTAGTACCTCTTACGCGGCAGCAAAACTACTTTTGCACTTTCCAATACCTCGTGGGCTTTATCCCTTTGGCCCATATAAAGTGTTGCTGCACCCGAACACTTCGGTAAACATCCGGAACCCCTTCCGGTGAACTCCGGAACCCTTCCAGAGATCAAAACACTATTATCACATATATCAATCTTTACCTCCGGACTATTCCGGAGATCCTCGTCATGTCCGGGATCTTATCCGGGACTCCGAACAACTTTCGGTCACCAACATAATAACTCAATTATACTAATCGTCACCAAACGTTAAGTGTGTAGACCCTGCGGGTTCGAGAACTATGTAGACATGACCGAGACACCTCTACGGCCAATAACCAATAGCGGGACCTGGATGCCCATATTGGCTCCTACATATTCTACGAAGATCTTTTATCGGTCGAACCTCTATGTCAAGGATTCAGTTAATCCCGTATGTTGTTCCCTTTGTTCTTCGGTATGTTACTTGCCCGAGATTCGATCGTCGGTATCTCTATACCTAGTTCAATCTCGTTACCGGCAAGTCTCTTTACTCGTTCCGTAATACAAGATCTCGTGGCTAATACTTTAGTCACATTGCTTGCAAGGCTCATTGTGATGTTGTATTACCGAGTGGGCCCTGAGATACCTCTCCGTCATACGGAGTAACAAATCCCAGTCTTGATCCATGCCAACCCAACAGACACCCTCGGAGATACCTGTAGAGCACCTTTATAGTCGCCCAGTTACGTTGCGACGTTTGATACACACAAGGTACTCCTCCGATGTCAGGGAGTTGCATGATCTCATGGTCATAGGAACAGATACTTGACATGCAGAAAACAATAGCAATAAACTGACACGATCATATGCTACGTTCGTAGTTTGGGTCTTGTCCATCACATCATTCTCCTAATGATGTGATCCCGTTATCAAATGACATCTCATGTCAATGGCTAGGAAACCTTAACCATCTTTGATCAACGAGCTAGTCAACTAGAGGCTTACTAGGGACACAGTGTTGTCTATGTACCCACACATGTATTTGAGTTTCCAATCAATACAATTATAGCATGGATAATAAACGATTATCATGAACAAGGAAATATAATAATAACCAATTTATTATTGCCTCTAGGGCATATTTCCAACAGTCTCCCACTTGCACTAGAGTCAATAATCTAGTTCACATCACTATGTGATTTACATTGTAATGAATCGAACACCCATGCAGTTCTGGTGTTGTTCATGTTTAGCCCTTGGAAGAGGTTTAGTCATCGGATCTGCAACATTTAGATCCGTGTGTACTTTGCAAATATTTATGTCGTCCTCCTTGATGTAATCGCGGATGGAATTGAAACGTCGTTTTATGTGTCTGGTCCTCTTGTGAAATCTTGGTTCCTTGGCTAGAGCAATGGCACCAGTGTTATCACAAAACAGAGTCATTGGGTTAAGCGCACTAGGCACTACTCCAAGATCTGTCATGAACTCCTTCATCCAGACACCTTCCTTCGCCGCCTCCGAGGCAGCGATGTACTCCGCTTCGCATGTAGAATCAGCTACCACGCTTTGCTTGGAACTGCACCAGCTAACCGCACCCCCATTAAGAATAAATACGTATCCGGTTTGCGACTTAGAGTCATCCGGATCAGTGTCAAAGCTTGCATCGACGTAACCCTTTACGACGAGCTCTTGATCACCTCCATAAACGAGAAACATGTCCTTAGTCCTTTTCAGGTACTTCAGGATATTCTTGACCGCCGTCCAGTGTTCCATTCCTGGATCACCTTGAAACCTTCCGACCATACTTATGGCAAGGCTGACATCGGGTCTTGTGCACAGCATTGCATACATGATAGAGCCTATGGCTGAAGCATAGGGGATGACACTCATCTTTTCTCTATCTTCTGCAGTCACTGGGCATTGAGTCTTACTCAACTTCACACCTTGCAAAACAGGCAAGAACCCCTTCTTGGACTGATCCATTTTGAACTTCTTCAAAATCTTATCAAGGTATGTGCTTTGTGAAAGTCCTATTAAACGTCTTGATCTATCTCTATAGATCTTGATGCCTAATATGAAAGCAGCTTCTCCTAGGTCCTTCATTGAAAAACTCTTGTTCAAATATTCCTTCACGCTTTCCAACATTTCTATATTGTTTCCAATCAGCAATATGTCATCCACATATAATATTAGAAACGCTATAGAGCTCCCACTCACTTTCTTGTAAATACAAGCTTCTCCGTAAACTTGTATAAACTCGAACGCTTTGATCACCTCATCAAAACGAAGATTCCAACTCCGAGATGCTTGCACCAGTCCATAAATGGATCGCTGGAGTTTGCAAACTTTGTCAGCATTCTCTGGATCGACAAAACCTTCTGGTTGTATCATATACAACTCTTCCTTAAGGTAACCGTTAAGGAACGCTGTTTTGACATCCATCTGCCAAATTTCATAATCGAAAAAGGCAGCTATTGCTAACATGATTCTGACGGACTTAAGCATCGCTACGGGTGAGAAGGTCTCATCGTAGTCAACTCCTTGAACTTGTGAAAAACCCTTTGCCACAAGTCGAGCTTTATAGACGGTGACATTACCGTCCGCGTCCGTCTTCCTCTTAAAGATCCATTTGTTCTGAATGGCCTTACGCCCTTCAGGTAATACTTCCAAAGTCCATACTTTGTTTTCATACATGGATCCCATCTCGGATTTCATGGCCTCTAACCACTTCTCGGAATCCGGGCCCATCATCGCTTCTCCATAGCTCGTAGGTTCATCGTTGTCTAACAACATGACTTTTAAGACAGGGTTGCCGTACCACTCGGGAGCAGTACGCGTCCTTGTCGACCTACGAGGTTCGATAGCAACTTGATCCAAAGCTTCATGATCATCATCATTAACTTCCTCTTCAGCTAATGTAGGCTCCACAGAAACAACTTTCTGCGCTGCGCTACTCTCAGGTTGAAGTAAAGGTTCAACAACCTCATCAAGTTCTATCTTCCTCCCACTCAATTCTTTCGAGAGAAACTCTTTCTCAAGAAATGTTCCGTTTTTGGCGACAAACACTTTGCCTTCGGATCTGAGATAGAAGGTATACCCAACTGTCTCTTTTGGGTATCCTATGAAGACGCATTTCTCCGCTTTGGGTTCCAGCTTTTCAGGCTGAAGCTTTTTGACATAAGCATCACATCCCCAAACTTTAAGAAACGACAGCTTTGGCTTCTTGCCAAACCAAAGTTCATATGGCGTCGTCTCAACGGATTTCGATGGTGCCCTATTTAAAGTGAATGCAGCTGTCTCTAATGCATAACCCCAAAACTATAGTGGCAAATCGGCAAGAGACATCATAGATCGCACCATATCTAATAAGGTTTGATTACGACGTTCGGACACACCATTACGCTGTGGTGTTCCAGGCGGTGTTAGTTGTGAAACAATTCCACATTGTCTTAAGTGACTGCCAAACTCATAACTCAGATATTCTCCTCCTCGATCAGATCGTAGGAATTTAATCTTCTTGTTACGATGATTCTCAACTTCACTCTGAAATTGTTTGAACTTTTCAAATGTTTCAGACTTGTGTTTCATTAAGTAAATATACCCATATCTACTTAAGTCATCAGTGAAGGTGAGAAAGTAACGATAACCACCGCGCGCCTCAATACTCATCGGACCGCACACATCAGTATGTATGATTTCCAATAAGTCACTTGCCCGTTCCATTGTTCCAGAGAACGGCGTTTTAGTCATCTTGCCCATGAGGCATGGCTCACATGTGTCAAGTGATTCAAAATCAAGTGACTCCAAAAGTCCATCAGCATGGAGCTTCCTCATGCGTTTTACGCCAATATGACCTAAACGGCAGTGCCACAAGAAAGTGGTATTATCATTATCAATTCTACATCTTTTGGCATCAATGTTATGAACATGTGTATCATTACTATCGAGATTCAATAAGAATAAACCCCTCACATTGGGTGCATGACCATAAAAGATATTACTCATATAAATAGAACAACCATTATTCTCTGATTTAAATGAGTAACCGTCTCGCAATAAACAAGATCCAGATATAATGTTCATGCTTAACGCAGGCACTAAATAACAATTATTCAGGTTCATCACTAATCCCGATGGTAATCGAAGAGCGAGCGTGCCGACGGCGATCACATCAACCTTGGAACCATTTCCCACGCGCATCGTCACTTCGTCCTTTGCCAGCCTCCGTCTATTCCGCAGTTCCTGTTTTGAGTTGCAAATATGAGCAACCGCACCGGTATCAAATACCCAGGCACTACAACGAGAGTTGGTAAGGTACACATCAATAACATGTATATCATATATACCTTGTTTGTTGGCCGCCTTCTTGTCAGCCAAATACTTGGGGCAGTTCCGCTTCCAGTGTCCAGTTCCCTTGCAATGAAAACACACAGTTTCTGGTTTGGGTCCAGCCTTGGGTTTCTTCATGAGAGGAGCAACTGCTTTGCCACTCTTCTTGGAGTTACCCTTCTTACCCTTGCCATTTTTCTTGAAACTAGTGGTTTTATTGACCATCAACACTTGATGCTCCTTCTGAATTTCAGACTCAGCGGCTTTCAGCATCGCAAACAGCTCGGCGACTGACTTGTTCATCCCGTGCATGTTATAGTTCAACACGAAGCTCTTGTAGCTAGGTGGCAATGATTGAAGAACTCTGTCAGTGATAGCCTCTGGCGCAAGGGGCATCCCTAACTCAGCCAGACGGGTGGAGTACCCAGACATTCTGAGCACGTGATCACTGATAGACCCGTTCTCCTCCATCTTGCAAGCATAGAACTTATCGGAGATCTCATATCTCTCGATCCGGGCATTCTTCTGAAAGATAAACTTCAACTCCTGGAACATCTCATATGCTCCATGACGTTCAAAACGTCTTTGAAGTCCCGGTTCTAAGCCATACAACATTGCACATTGAACTATTGAGTAATTATCAGAACGAGCCTGCCAGGCGTTCACAACGTCTAGAGACTCAACTGGAGCGGGTGGATCACCAAGCGGTGCATCAAGGACATAAGCCTTCTGGGAAGCCGTAAGGATAATCCTTAGATTACGGGCCCAGTCCACAAAGTTACTTCCATCATCTTTCAACTTAGCTTTCTCTAGGAACGCATTAAAATTCAGGGGTGCTACTGCGCGAGCCATGATCTACAACATAAATATAGCAAAGACAACTTAGACTATTGTTCTAGATAATGAGTTTAGTTAATCATATTACTTAAAAAACTCCCACTCAAATTGACATCCCTCCGGTCATTCGAGTGTAACATGATCCAAATCCACCAACTCAAGTCCGATCATCACGTGAGTTGAGGTGGTTTCAATGGTGAACATCTTCATGTTGATCATATCTACTATATGACTCATGTTCGACCTTTCGGTCTCTTGTGTTCCGAGGCCATGTCTGTACATGCTAGGCTCGTCAAGTTTAACCCGAGTGTTCCGCACGTGTAACATGGCTTACACCCGTTGTATGCGAACGTAGAGTCTATCACACCCGATCATCACGGCGTGTCTCGAAACGACGAACTTTCGCAACGGTGCACACTTGGGGAGAACACAATTTTATCTTGAAATTTAAGTGAGGGATCACCTTATAATGCTACCGTCGTCCTAAGCAAAATAAGATGCATAAAAGGATTAACATCACATGCAAATCATAAGTGACATGATATGGCCATGAACTTGTGCTTTTGATCTCCATCTCCAAAGCACCGGCATGATCTCCATCGTCACCGGCATGACACCATGATCTCCATCATCTTGATCTCCATCAACGTGTCGCCATAAGGTTGTCGCGCCGACTGTTGCTTCCACGACTATTGCTAACGTTTAGCGATAAAGTAAAGCATTACATAGCGCTTAATGATTGACACGCAGGTCATACAATAATTAAAGACAACTCTATGGCTCCTGCCAGTTGCCGTATTCATCGACATGCAAGTCGTGATATTCTATACAACACATGATCATCTCATACATCACATATATCTCATCATGTAATTGGCCATATCATATCACATCATACCCTGCAAAAACAAGTTAGACGTCCTCTAATTGTTGTTGCAAGTTTTACGTGGCTGCTACGGGTATCTAGCAAGAACGATTCTTACCTACGCAAAGCCACAACGTGGTGTAGTGATTGCTTTTTGATCTTTCTAAAAGAACCCTCTTCATTGAACCGATTCAACTAAAGTGAGAGAGACAGACACCCGCCAGTCACCTTTATGCAACAAGTGCACGCAGCGGTGAAACCAGTCTCGCGTAAGCGTACGCGTAATGTCGGTCCAGGCCACTTCATCTCACAATACCGCGGAATCAAGTATCAACTAGTAACGGCAAGCAATATGTATACACCCACGCCCACAACTCGTTTGTGTTCTACTCGAGATCTCATCTACGCATAGACCTAGCTCAGATGCCACTGTTGGGGAACGTTGCATGGGAAACAAAAATTTTCCTACGCACACACAAGATCTATCCATGGTGATGAGCATCTACGAGAGGAAGAGTGAATCTACATACCCTTGTAGATCGCTAAGCGGAAGCGTTTAAGAAACGCGGTTGATGTAGTCGAACGTCTCCGCGATCCAAATCGCAAGTCGTCCCTCGATCCGATCACGAACTAGCGCCGAACGGACGGCACCTCCGCGTTCAACACACGTACGGCTTGATGACGCCTTCACCTCCTCGATCCAGCGAGCGATGGTGAAGTAGTGGTTGAGTTCCAGCAGCACGACGGCGTGGTGATGGTGGTGAGGAACAATCTCTGCAGGGCTTCGCCAAGCGCTACGGAGATTATGACGGAGGAACTAGAGGGTTAGGGTTGCCGCACACGGCTTGGGGAAATCTTGATGTGTCCCGTGTGCTAGCCCTGCCCCTCTATTTATATGTTGAGCCTTGGGGTCTAAACTTGGAGTAAAAGCCTCCTCCGGGTCGGTTTTGCCCGCACAAGGTCGGTTTGGCCCGCAGGGAAAGAGTCCAACTCGGATCCCGGCCGAACCGTGCACAGCCGCGCACAAGCGGTAGTACCGCTTCACACAAGCGGTAGTACCGCTCGGGCGGTAGTACCGCTTCACCAAGCGGTAGTACCGCTTACGCGGCAGCAAAACTACTTTTGCACTTTCCAATACCTCGTGGGCTTTATCCCTTTGGCCCATATAAAGTGTTGCTGCACCCGAACACTTCGGTAAACATCCGGAACCCCTTCCGGTGAACTCCGGAACCCTTCCAGAGATCAAAACACTATTATCACATACATCAATCTTTACCTCCGGACTATTCCGGAGATCCTCGTCATGTCCGGGATCTTATCCGGGACTCCGAACAACTTTCGGTCACCAACATAATAACTCAATTATACTAATCGTCACCAAACGTTAAGTGTGTAGACCCTGCGGGTTCGAGAACTATGTAGACATGACCGAGACACCTCTACGGCCAATAACCAATAGCGGGACCTGGATGCCCATATTGGCTCCTACATATTCTACGAAGATCTTTTATCGGTCGAACCTCTATGTCAAGGATTCAGTTAATCCCGTATGCTGTTCCCTTTGTTCTTCGGTATGTTACTTGCCCGAGATTCGATCGTCGGTATCTCTATACCTAGTTCAATCTCGTTACCGGCAAGTCTCTTTACTCGTTCCGTAATACAAGATCTCGTGGCTAACACTTTAGTCACATTGCTTGCAAGGCTCATTGTGATGTTGTATTACCGAGTGGGCCCTGAGATACCTCTCCGTCATACGGAGTAACAAATCCCAGTCTTGATCCATGCCAACCCAACAGACACCCTCGGAGATACCTGTAGAGCACCTTTATAGTCGCCCAGTTACGTTGCGACGTTTGATACACACAAGGTACTCCTCCGATGTCAGGGAGTTGCATGATCTCATGGTCATAGGAACAGATACTTGACATGCAGAAAACAATAGCAATAAACTGACACGATCATATGCTACGTTCGTAGTTTGGGTCTTGTCCATCACATCATTCTCCTAATGATGTGATCCCGTTATCAAATGACATCTCATGTCAATGGCTAGGAAACCTTAACCATCTTTGATCAACGAGCTAGTCAACTAGAGGCTTACTAGGGACACAGTGTTGTCTATGTACCCACACATGTATTTGAGTTTCCAATCAATACAATTATAGCATGGATAATAAACGATTATCATGAACAAGGAAATATAATAATAACCAATTTATTATTGCCTCTAGGGCATATTTCCAACAGGTCCTCCTCCTAAGCTTGTTAAAAATGATTTTGCTAATTGGGTTTTCTGTATCAAGTCTCATTTGGATCACAGCTCAATTCAACTCATGCGAGTCATTGAAGAAGGATACTACCCTCGTGATCCACACAACCTCACTCCAAGGGAAGAAGCGGATAAACAGCTGAATTCCTCCGCCTTGTTCATACTCCAATCTGCTGTTCCTACTGAAGACCTACCTCACCTGCGTCCCTTCACTGTTGCTAAAGAGTGTTGGGAACACATTATCTCCATGTACAAGGGCAGCTCAAGCATTCAACGGTCAAACTATGAAGTTGTCCTTGATCAGTCTGATGAGTTTGTAATGATAGAGGATGAGGAACCACGTGAGCTCTATAGACGGGTGACTGCCCTCGTGGTTGCCCTCAAAGATCATGGCAGCAAGGATGTGGATGATACTTGGATCAAGCGTAAGTTTCTGAAGGCCATCATGCCCTACAACAAGGCCATGTCCGCTGTCATCCGTCAAAGACCGTACTTTCACACCTTGTCTTCTGGTGATGTGTTGGATGAATTTATTGCAATGAACATCTTGAACACGACAGCTGACAATGCTCTTGCTCGCGTGCAACGGTCAAAGAAATCATCCCCCAACCTTGCTTTGAAGGCCAAGGTCTGTCAAGAGGAAGAAGAAGAAGAAGAAGAAGAGGGTTGCCCCGAGGACACCAAATATGCTTATCATGAGCACATGGCTCTTGCGTCCAGGCAATTTTGGGGCAACAAGAGAAACACAAGGCCCAACTTCTCCAAGAACAACTCAAACGGGTCAAAGGGCAAGCAACGTGTGAGGACCTGATACAACTGTGGCAATGTGAGTCACTTTGTGGTGGATTGTCCATACGAGAAGAGGGAAGACAATGGTGGCAAGCTCATCCGCAAAGATAAGGCCAAGTCGTTCCCCAACAAGACCAACTTCACCAAGAAGACTTCACACAAAGTGTTGGTGGCTCAAGAAGAGTATGCATCGAATAATGATGGTGATGACGGAGACACAAGTGGTGAAGGAATGGCAATGGCATCTGTGGCAATTGCATCCTCTACCCCAACAAAGGTGTCACTCTTCGACGCCCCCAATGAGAACCACATCGCTAGGTGCCTCATGGCAAAAGGTATCACCAAGGTAACCTCCAACGCCAAAACCTCAAACATTAAGACTTCTGTTTCTTCCACTCCGTCTTTGTTAGATTGTGTGGATGAACTTGAGGAGGCGATAGAGGGTGAGAATGAGTTTGACAAGTTCTTGTGTAAACTCAAGGGAGAGACCAAGAAGCACTTCGTTGCTCTCTTGGAACAACTTGGTAAGGCCAATGACACGATTGATTCTCAAGAAGAATCTCTTGAGGAGATGAGAGGTCATAGTCGTGATTATGCCGACGAGATAGCATATCTTTCTATTGCTCTAGAGGAAGAGCGAGGTCTTCATTTGACTTTTAAGGAGTCACAAAATGACGACTTTGCTAAATTACGTAAAGATTATGATCATGCTATTGTTCTTAACCGTGTTCTTAAATCTGAAAAGGTTGCACTTGGGGTTGACCATGCTCGACTCAAGGATGAGTTTGTCACTCTTGACAATGCTCATAAGGCATTGAAGAGCGTTCATGCTTCCCTTAAAGAGTCGCATGATCAACTCCAAGTAAAACTCACTAAGGAAATTGCCACGTGTCCTCCCTTTGTCTTAATTGATAATGCATCTGCTACTAACCCGTGTTGTGAGCATGCACATCTTGTGGAGGAAAATGCTAAGCTAAAAGAGCAGCTTGAGAAAGGCCTTGTGACATGTATACAAGGTGAGAAGAATCTCAATGACCTTTTGAGCAATCAAAAGGAAGTGATTGCAAAGGAAGGAGTTGGGTTTGCACCCAAATCCAAAAGGAAGAAGAAGAAGAAGAAGACCACGCAGGCTTCTTCGCTCAAGGAAACATTTGTCAAAGCGGGGAACATTACTCATGAGAAGAATAAAGACAAGGTTATGAGTGATAGTGCCAAGAAGGGCAAGATCACTCCCTCCAACAAGGTCGGCGATTTTAACCCCTCCTATGTTTTGTGCCGTGCTAGTGATGGGCATGTTTATGCCAAATATGTTGGTTCTTCGTATGAGTATATTGAGTGGTCTATTTGGGTTCCTAAGACCCTTGTCACTAACATGAAAGGACCCATTCAAGAATGGGTACCTAAATCCAAGCATTGATCTATTGTAGGACTTTGCTTCCGGGGGAGTCTCATGGTTGCTTGATAGTGGAGCGACAAATCATATGACCGGAAGCAAGGACTTGGTGGTGGATGTTCGACCCGATGCATCCGTGGCCACCCAAGTCTCATTTGGAGACGATGCAATCTCAAAGGTATTGGGTCTTGGCAAGGTGGTTATCTCTCCGACCTTAACTATTGAGAGAGTCATGCTTGTTGAGACCCTTGCATACAATTTACTTTCCGTTCATCAACTTGCACTCATGGGTTTTAGTACCTTCTTTGGCATTGATACCGTGACCCTTTTGTGGAGCAAGACTCTTAAAGTAGCCTTTGTTGGGCATGTCGAAAACGGTCTCTATGTGATTAACTTCTCGGAGCGACCCACTAAGACCGCGACATGTCTAATGGCTAAAGTTGATGTGTGATGGCTTTGGCATCGCCGACTAGCCCATGTCAATATGAGATCTTTGCAAAGTCTCCTCAAAGGGGATCACATTCTTGGACTAACAAATGTGAGTTTTGCCAAAGATCGTGCTTGCAGTGCCTGTATCGAAGGAAAGCTACATGAAAAAAGCTCATCGTCCAACTACTACAATCTACTCAAAGAGGACCTTAGAGCTCCTTCACATGGATCTCTTCGGGCCTCCATCTTTTGACAGTCTTGGAGGAAGAAGATATTGCTTGGTGATTGTGGATGATTATTCGAGATACACATGGGTTTATTTCTTCAAGAGGAAGAGTGAGACCCAACAGACCGTCATCAACTTTGCAAATGAAGTCCAACGTTAACATGAAGCAAAGATTTTGATGATTAGAAGTGACAACGGCACTGAGTTCAAGAACTACACCCTAGATGAGTTTCTTAGTGATGAGGGGATCAAGCACCAATATTCCACACCTTACACCCCTCAACAAAACGGTGTTGCGGAGAGGAAGAACCGGACGTTGATGGATGCGGCAAGAACCATGATGGCGGAGTTTAAATCTCCGTACAACTTTTGGGCCGAAGCCATCAACACAGCGTGTCATGCATCAAATCGGTTCTATCTCCGCAAAGGCTTGAACAAGACTCCTTATGAGGTTCTTACCGGGAACAAGCCCAACCTCAAATACTTCCGGGTGTTCGGTTGTAAGTGTTTCATTCTCAAGAAAGGTGTTCGTTTGTCTAAATTTGAATCTAGAGCCCATGAGGGCATATTTGTAGGTTATGCTGCAAACTCTCATGCTTACCGTGTCCTCAACAAGTCCACGGGACTCATTGAGGAGACGAGTAACGTAGAGTTTGATGAAAATAATGGCTCCCAAGTGGAGCAAAGTGGTCTTTGTGATGTAGGTGATGAAATTCCTCCCCAAGCCATAAGAAGAATGGGTGTGGGATACTTCCTACCCGTTGAGGAACCCCTTGTGGCTGAAGGAGAAGGACAATGTTCCACTCAAGTGGAACCATCACTGACGCACGACCCACACGCTTCCGAAGAACCAGTGAAGGCCCTCAACCCCGTGATCAAGATCAAGGGCAAGATCAACTTGCTAGTGATGTTTCTACTTCACATGATGCTCAAGATCTTGTTCACACCCCCGTGCAAGCTCATGATCAAGATGAAGCTCAGGACCAAGATCAACTTCAAGATCAAGGTCAAGCTAAAGATCAAGATCATGAGCAAGCCGGTGCTAGTACCAAAGCTCGTCAAGTTACGAAGCCTCAACTGTCCATGGAGGAAATTCTTGAAAGACGAGCTGCCACTATTGCTTCCAAGCTTCAGAAAAAGCAACACCTCCTAGAGAATGTCTACGGAAGCTTGAAAAGAGGGGTAACTACTCGTCGTCAATTAACAAACTTTTGTGCACATCATGCGTTTGTTTCTTGCTTTGAACCCCTCATGGTACAAGATGCGCTCGAAGACGAGGATTGGCTTGAAGCCATGCATGATGAAATCAACAACTTCGAGCGCAACAAAGTGTGGCGATTGGTGCCAAGACCAAAAGAGAATCACAATGTCATTGGAACCAAATGGATCTTTAAGAACAAGCAAGATGCACATGGTATCATTATTCGTAACAAGGCAAGACTGGTGGCTCAAGGCTACTCCCAAGTCGAGGGTATCGACTACGGTGAAACCTTTGCCCCTGTTGCTCGCCTTGAATCTATTCGCATGTTGCTTGCTTATGCTTCTCATCATGATTTCATATTATATCAAATGGATGTGAAGAGTGTTTTTCTTAATGGTCCACTTAAGGAGTTGGTATATGTTAAGCAACCCCCGGGGTTTGAGGACCCCAAGTTCCCCAATCATGTATACGTTCTCGATAAGGCACTCTATGGCCTTAAACAAGCCCCACGTGCGTGGTATGAGCACCTTACCGAGATGTTGCAAGATCGTGGGTTTGAAATTGGGAAAATCGACCCCACTCTTTTTACTAAGAGGGTTAACGGGAACTTGTTCGTATGCCAACTATATGTAGATGATATTATCTTTGGTTCTTCTAACAAAGCTTTTAATGATGAGTTCGCCGCACTAATGACCAAAGAGTTTGAGATGTCTATGATGGGAGAGTTGAAGTTCTTCCTTGGATTCGAAGTCAAGCAACGAAGCCAAGGAACCTTCATCAACCAAGCCAAATACACTCAAGACATGCTCAAGAGGTTCAAGATGGATGAGCTAAATCCTCCGAAGGCCAACACTTCGATGCCACTCAAATGCCAACTTGACAGTGATCCCAATGGTAAAGCTGTGGATCAGAAGGTATATCGCTCCATGATTGGATCTCTGCTTTACCTTTGTGCATCTAGGCCGGATATCATGTTGAGTGTGGGAATTTGTGCACGATTTCAATCCGCACCTAAGGAGAGTCACTATGTGGCTGTCAAGCGAATCTTTCGATATTTGGCTCATACCCCAAACTTTGGCTTATGGTACCCCAAAGGTGCTTCATTTGATCTCATTGGATATACTGACTCGGATTGGGCGGGAGACCGTGTGGAAAGGAAGTCCACTTCCGGAGGTTGCCAATTTCTTGGTCGCTCTCTGGTAAGTTGGTCTTCCAAGAAACAAAACTGTGTTTCTCTCTCGTCCACCGAAGCCGAGTATGTAGCCACCGCAAGCTGTTGTGCTCAGATTCTTTGGATGAGGCAAACTTTAAAGGACTATGGTGTCAACTGTGACAAAGTGCCTCTTTTCTGCGACAATGAAAGCACAATCAAGATCTCCAACAACCCGGTTCAACACTGCAAGACAAAGCATATTGAGATTCGTCATCACTTCATCCGGGATCACATCAAGCGTGGAGACATTGATCTTATTCATCTCTATACTAAGGAACAGCTTGCAGATATATTCACGAAGCCATTAGATGAAGCAAGATTTCGCGAGTTAAGGCATGAGCTAAATATCATTGATTCGAGCAATGTGGCTTGAATTAGTGCACACCCCACCACACTCATCATCATGTCTTGTTTAGGTGTAGGCATGGACATAGGGGGAGTCTAGTTCTCTCAATGAACTATCCCTCCTCCTATTATGCATAAATTAATCAAGTCTTTCACATTCGCCATTTTTGATGGCACTTGTGCTTCAAAGACGAGTTTTGGTCATGGGCCCAAGGATAATTCTTCGCGGTGCCATACCAATTGACTCAAACATAGGTGGCTCCGGCCACCGCCCTCTCTTCATGAGAGGTAGTGGTTCGATGTTTGGTCCTCATTTCTCCTCTCTAATCTTTTTGACCTTGTTCGTGGTTGAAGCTTATTGATTTATCTTTGTGCCTTAATGTCTTTTCAAAATTAATTTTGGTGCAAAGGCCTTCTCTCTCTCGCCAAAACCTGCATTTTGTTGGCAGTGCGGTACTACCATGGCTTGCCACGGTACTACCGCTGGAGAGGGGTTGCTACTGTGCTCGTGCAGCAGCAGCCCCGGCATGGTACTACCGCATCCAGCGCGACAGTAATTTTTTACTGCCGCTGGAGGAGCGGTACTACCGCCCGGTGAGCGGCAGTATTTTTTTTCTACCGCTGGCCAGGCGGTACTACCGCAATGATGTGCGGTACTACCGCGCCGTGAGAACCGCGTGGGGGTTAAGAGCGGGCAGGGGGTTTCAAACTCCCCCATACCCATTCATCTCTTCCCCTCACGTTTCTCTCTCTCTCTCCTCCCCTCGAACGGTGCCGGAGGACCTCGCCGGATCTCCATCTCCGGCCACTCTCCTCCCATTCCAACCGGTGGGATCGTTCCCCACCTTGTCCTCTTGCCATGGACCCCGGTATTTCCCCTTGTGCTTCTCTCTTTGCCTTTCTATTTTGGATCTAGGTTTAGGGGGAAATATGAGTTGGTCTTGTGATTTTTGGCTAAATCTTTGCATGAGGTGATGGTTGGAGAGTGCTTGTGCGGTAGAATTGTTATTTGGTAGGATACAATATGGTAGTTTTTGATCTACGGTAGTACCGGTGTGGTTTTTCGGCTCAGATCCGCGGTTCTTGAGGACTCCGCCTCGTGCGGTACTACCGCACCTCCTGGTACGGTACTACCGCCCGTCGGGCGGAAGTAAAATTTTACTTCCGCGATCTGCCCGGTACTACCGCCCCTACCTGGAGCGGTACTACCGCGGTCGGCGCGGTAGTAAAATTTTACTACCGCAAGACCTGTGGTACTACCGCTCGATCTAAAATTTCCCTGTTTTGTCCTGCCAATTCTCACTTCTATGTGGTTCTCTTGTTTGCCTTGGTCTTTGCAATGACTTCTTTCGCTCTTCTCTTGTGTTTGCGTTGTGTGTCATAGGTGGTGGCTCCGGTTCCGGTTCAAGACGCTCGAATCCCTCTCGTGATACGAGTTCAAAGCGTCTACGCAATCAAGATGCACCTGAGGGGTCCAATGCCTCGCCTCGCCACTTCAAGAGGACCGCAACCAAGGTCAAGGAGCCAGTTGTCGACTGGGAAGAGATGCCTCAAGCAGAGTTTCTGGTTCGTCGGAAGATCAACCCCTATGTCAACCCTAGGGAACAATTCAGGGGCAATGACGTGTTTTGGACCAAGCAACAATATCTCATCTATATAGATGTGATCAAGGGAAAGAAGAATATCTATGTTCCTGCCCAGTGGATTGACATGGCTCATCTGAGGAAGAACCATGCATCGTTTGGTGAGCCTCTGGATATGGTGGAGCAGTTTGATATCGAGAATATCATCTCATTCCATCTTGACTATGATCCTGAGATTGTGGCTCAGTTCTTTGCTTCTGGCCACTTCCACACGGATGTGGAGTGGAGGATGACTTGGATGACCAATGGAGAGAAGTTGACTGCTAACTGGAAGGAGTTCATGGATCTGCTGCACATTCGTGATGAGGGGCTTGATATGCCCGTTGGTTTGCGCCCGCACGCCAACCCACACTCTGCACAAAAGGAGAAGCTTCTGCCATACCTTGTTGGGAAGTCATTACCCTCTGGTGAGAAAACTTATGTGCTTAACCCGTTTCTCGATGTCATGCACCGGATCTTTCGCAACACTCTCTTTCCTCTCATGGGAGACAAGGACAAGGTGCATTCCTATCTAGTGGACATGCTGCTCCTTTGTGAGCAAGGGCGGATTCGCATTCCTGGACCACTTGATGTTTCTCACATCATGTGGAGTGAGCTTTAGTCTGCTGTGTTCCACCGCAAGGTCCCCATCTATGGACCCTACTTGTTCCACTTGATTCAGAAGACTTGGGAGAAGTCCTTTCCGAGTGAGGACTTTCATGCTCCCGACTGGATCCGTCATGAGCCTATTCGGCTGCGTCAGAAGGACAAGTGGGCTAACACTACCACTAAGCCTGCTGCTACACATATGGATGTTGATGAAGATGAGATTGAAGAGGAGGAGGAGGACAGTTCAGAAATGTATGAGCCACCGTCTACCGAGCCATCTTGGGCCAAGAAGCTCAAGAACAGGATGAAGACTTTGTTCTGCATGCAGGCCAAGGGACAGTACCAGACTCATGTTGCTCAGAAGGAGAGTCGTCAACGCGACAAGCGGATTCTGAGGAAGCTTGGCGAGACCATCTCGAGTGGGTCTGAGAAGAACATCACTCCTGAGGCTGCTTGGATGAAGAAGAAGAGCTATCAGTGGGTTGATTCAGATGAGGAGTCTATTCCAGCTGCATCAGAGGAGGAGGAGGAGCTACCACCTGTGTCTTACGTGTCCTCTCTGCCTTTTTGGCGTCTCAATGCCAAAGGGGGAGAGAGTGTAGGATTTGCGAGTGTTTTCGTTCGTTTTCGTCGTCTCCTTGCTTTCGTTGAACCTTCGTCGTTGCTTTGGTTTATGATATTTGCGTGTGAGACCAGGAGACTTCCTCTATCATATGGTGTGAGACATATGCTATCACTCTTATCATATTATTGTCTAGTATGATTAGTAGCTTGTGAGTTTATCTGTTATGTGCCCTTATCTTCATGCTCACATGCTATGCCTTGTTTCCATGCTTAGTGATTATTCATTCTGTTGCAAGGATTGCCTTGTCTATAAAATATAGGGGGAGTGTTGATCCTAGTGTGTGTGCTTTGCAGTCCAAAGCATATCTATAGATTGCACACATCTAGGGGGAGCCTGTCTATATTTTATAGATTTTGGGTTTGCATATGCTCATTATATATCTTTATGTGCAAATCCCGTATTGTCATCAATCCACCAAAAAGGGGGAGATTGTAAGGGCATATTTCTCCTTAAGTGGTTTTGGTGATTGATGACAATTCATTTGCAGACTAATCGTGTGCATTGAGCATTTCAGATATCTCATGTCTAGGCACAAGACGATTCGGTGCCCCTCGGAGTCCACCAGGAGTTCTTTTCGGTGGATTTGAGTCATAGGAAAGTCGTAGTATTAAGAGGGGGTCCGCTTCGGAAAGGTTAGGGTGGAATCAACACGTACACATCTGTTCTATTGCACCACCTTTCCTTCGCTTCAATGGAGCTCCAGTCCGTTTTCCTTGCCTGTGCAAAGTGAAGGCAGCAAGGTGCTAGTTTTCAGTGGCTAGCGGTAGTACCGCTCAAGGGAGCGGTAGTACCGCAGGTGCCCGCGGTAGTACCGCTCCAAGGAGCGGTAGTACCGCTGTCCCCAGCCCTGGTTCGTGCGCCTGCGGTAGTAGGCGCGGATGTAATTTTTTACATCCGCCCTCGAGCGGTAGTACCGTGATGTATGTCCGGTACTACCGTGCCGGACTTTTGCGCAGCTCCGCCCTCAGCGGAGGTAGGCACAGAAGTAATTTTTTACTTCCGTGCATCTCCTGTCCCAGTTGAAACCGACCATGCGGAATTACCGTATGGGCGCACAGTAGTACCGCTCCGGCGGTTCTACCGCTCGTTGCCCTGTGCAATAGGTCTTCATCTGGTCTCTACCGTGCGAGCGGTAGTACCGCACCCTGAAGCGGTAGTACCGCATCCTCTTGCGGTAGTACCGTGGCTCTTGTGCGGTAGTACCGCAATGCGCGGGCTGAGAGTGGGGATAACGGTTGGATCCTTCCCCCCACTATATAAAGGGGGTCTTCTTCCCCAAGAAGACCACCTCTTCCCTCCCGCTCAAAGCTCCATTTTCGCCCGATCTCTCTCCCTAGCCAATCAAACTTGTTGATTCTCTCGGGATTGGTTAAGAAGGCCCCAATCTACACTTCCACCAAGAGAAATTTGATTCCCCCCACTAATCCCTTGCGGATCTTGTTACTCTTGGGTGTTTGAGCACCCTAGACGGTTGAGGTCACCTCGGAGCCACATTCCATACCGTACGGTGAGCTTTGGGGTTTCTCAAACGTCATCTATAACTAGGTGATCATAACGACAACTTTCAGGTTCATCGGAAAGTTTGACAAGGGCCTAGATAGCTCGAGAGTGAGGTTTCCTCCTGCGACGATGGAGAGATATTATTAGGGCCCTCTTGGTGCGACAGCATCCATCATCGTCTAGCCAGACACAGTTGACTATGTCACGGGGATGCCGGAACACATTAATGAGAAAGAAGTAGAAAACCGGTAACGAGAATAACGATATAACGAGCATGCGGATGACTCGAGGGGATACCGTTGATTCTTAGGTCTTGTAAAGTATCACGAAGCAAAGGGCATGTCACATGGTAACCTATGGTTCACTCGAATATCATTCGTGTACTCGTAGGGATCAATATGGACGTCAACGGTTCCGCTATCAGTCATTGGACGAAGGAGTTTCATTCATGTCTATGAGTTACCGAACCTATGTGGTCCCAAGCTTAAGGTAATCACGATTTGCTGAGTGTTAGGAGGTCGAGAGTATCGAGGATTATTTGTGGAATTGTTTCATTAATAGTCAGAATAGTTCCGAGAGGATCCGAAAGAGTTCCGGGATCACCGGAAGGGTTTCGGTGAATATCGGGTAATACCGGGTATTACCGATAAATATATATAGGAGAAAAATGTTTCCGAAGATGTTAAATTATATATAAAATGGTCTGAAAGTATTTAGAACAATTTTACCTTTAATAAAATATCAACATGCCTAATAAGGCCAAGTGGAGGGAAGCAAATTGGGCCACAAGAGCCCAAGTGGGGAGGTGATACGTCTCCGTCGTATCTATAATTTTTGATTGTTTCATGCCAATATTATACAACTTTCACATACTTTTGGCAACAATTTATATGATTTATTAGACTAACCTATTGATCCAGTGCCCAGTGCCAATTCCTGTTTGTTGCATATTTTTTTGTTTCACACAATTACCATATCAAACGAAGTTCAAACGCGATAAAAATTTACGGAGATTTTTTTTTGAATATTTGTGAATTTTGAGAAGTGGAATCAACGCAAACGGAGGCCCACAGCCCCCACGATACATCAGGGCGTGGCCAGGGGGGGCCCACCGCGGCCTGGTGGGTGCTGCCCACCTCGGACGTCGGTTGGAGCTCTCCTTCGGGCGCAAGGAAACTAATTTTTGGATAAAAATCCCCTCAAAATTTCAGCCCGATCGGAGTTACGGATCTCCAGGAATATAAGAAACGGTTTTCGGCCAGAAAACAGTAACGCGAAACAGAAGAGAACAGAGAGGGAGATCCAATCTAGGAGGGGCTCCTACCCCTCCGCCGCCATGGCGGCCATGGACCAGAGGGGGAACTCTCCTCCCATCTAGGGGGGAGGCCAAGGAAGAAGAAGAAGGAGGGGGGCTCTCTCCCCCTCTCTCCCGATGGCGCCGGAACGCCGCCGGGGCAAGCATCGGGACGACGATCTACTCCAACAATTTTGCCGCCGTCAACACCAACTCTCTCCCCCTCTATGCAGCGGTGTAACTCCCCTTCTCCCTGTTGGAAATATGCCCTAGAGGCAATAATAATTTAGTTATTATCATATTTCCTTGTTCATGATAATCGTTTATTATCCATGCTATAATTGTATTGATTGGAAACTCAAATACATGTGTGGGTACATAGACAACACTGTGTCCCTAGTATACCTCTAATAGACTAGCTCGTTGATCAAAGATGGTCAAGGTTTCCTGGCCATAGACATGAGATGTCATTTGATAACGGGATCACATCATTAGGAGAATGATGTGATGGACAAGACTCAAACTATGAACATAGCATATGATCGTGTCAGTTTATTGCTATTGTTTTCTGCATGTCAAGTATCTGTTCCTATGACCATGAGATCATGCAACTCACTGACACCGGAGGAATACCTTGTGTGTATAAAACGTCGCAACGTAACTGGGTGACTATAAAGATGCTCTACAGGTATCTCCGAGGGTGTCTGTTGAGCTGGCATGGATCGAGTTTGGGATTTGTTACTCCGTATGACGAAGAGGTATCTCAGGGCCCACTCGGTAATACAACATCACAATAAGCCTTGCAAGCAATGTGACTAAAGTGTTAGCCACGGGATCTTGTATTACGGAACGAGTAAAGAGACTTGCCGGTAACGAGATTGAACTAGGTATAGAGATACCGACGATCGAATCTCGGGCAAGTAACATACCGAAGAACAAAGGGAACATCATACGGGATTAACTGAATCCTTGACATAGAGGTTCAACCGATGAAGATCTTCGTAGAATATGGAGGAACCAATATGGGAATCCAGGTCCCGCTATTGGTTATTGACCGTTGAGGTGTCTCGGTCATGCCTACATAGTTCTCGAACCCGCAGGGTCTGCACACTTAAGGTTCGGTGACTTTTGGGTGTTATTGAGTTATGTATGTTGGTAACCGAAGGTTGTTCAGAGTCCCGGATGAGATCCCGGACGTCACGAGGAGCTCCGGAATGGTCTGGAGGTAAAGATTGATATATAGGAAGTCCCGTTTTGGCCACCGAAAAAGTTTCGGGTATTTCCGATAGTGTACCGGGAGTGCCGGGAGGGTATCGGGGGACCATCGGGAGGGGCCTCTCGCCCCAAAGAGCCTCATGGGCTGTGGGAGGAGGCAAGCCAGCCCCTAGTGGGCTGGCCAAACCCCCCACTAAGGCCCATGTGGCTAGGGGTGGGAAAACCCAAGAGGTGGAAAAGGTTTCCAAGTGGAGGAGGAACCCTACTCCTAGTAGGATTGGAGTTGGACTCCTCCACTTCCCCACTTCGGCCGCACCCAAGGGGGAACCCTAGGGGCGCCGGCCTCCCTCCCCTTCCTCCTATATATACTAGAGGGGAGAGAGGGCAGCCACACCAGAAAACCCTAAGCCACGGTGCAACCCTCTCTCCCCAATAGATCAAGTCCTCTAGTTTTTCAGCAGTGCTTAGGCGAAGCCCTGCTGGAATAGCTCCACCACCGCCGCCGCCGCGCCGTCGCGCTGCCGGAGAACTCATCTACCTCTCCGCTCCCTCTTGCTGGATCAAGAAGGCGGAGATCATCGTCGAGCTGTACGTGTGCTGAGCGCGGAGGTGCCGTTCGTTTGGCACTAGATTGGAAGGACCGTGATTGGATCGCGGGACGGATCGTGATTGGATCGCGAGACGGATCGTGATGGGATCGCGGGACGGTTTGCGATTTGGATCGCGAAGACGTTCGACTACATCAACCGCATTTCTTAACGCTTCCGCTTAGCGATCTACAAGGGTATGTAGATCCACTCTCCCTCTCGTAGATGCTCATCACCATGGATAGATCTTGCGTGTGCGTAGGAAATTTTTTGTTTCCCATGCAACGTTCCCCAATAGTGGCATCATGAGCTAGGTCTATGTGTAGATGAGATCACAAGTAGAACACAAAGGAGTTTGAGGGCGTTGATATTCAGATTGCTTCCTCCCTTGGTCTTTTCTTGATTCGGCGGTATTGTGGGATGAAGCGGCCCGGACCAACCTTACTCGTACACTTACGAGAGACCGGTTCCATCAACTTACATGTAACTTTGTTGCATAAATATGGCTGGCGGGTGTCTGTCTCTCCTACTTTAGTTGGATCAGATTCGACAAAGGCGGTCCTTGAGAAGGTTGAATAGAAATTTGTGTATCACCGTTGTGGTTTTTGCATAGGTAAGGATCGTTCTTGCTAGATACCCGTAGCAGCCACGTAAAACATGCAACAACAATTAGAGGACGTCTAACTTGTTTTTGCAGGGTATGTTGTGATGTGATATGGCAAATTACATGATGAGATATATGTGATGTATGAGATGATCATGTATTGTATAGAATATCACGACTTGCATGTCGGTGAGTACGGCAACCGGCAGGAGCCATAGGGTTGTCTTTAATTTATTTTCGCCGTTTTGCTTTACTTTATCGCTATGAGTTAGCAATAGTCGTAGAAGCAACAGTTGGCGCGACAACCTCATGGCGACACGTTGATAGAGATCAAGATGATGGAGATCATGGTGTCATGCCGATGACGATGGAGATCATGCCGGTGTTTTGGAGATGGAGATCAAAAGCACAAGTTCATGGCCATATCATGTCACTTATGATTTGCATGTGATGTTAATCCTTTTATGCATCTTATTTTGCTTAGGACGATAGTAGCATTATAAGGTGATCCCTCACTTAAATTTCAAGATAAAATTGTGTTCTCCCCGAGTGTGCACCGTTGCGAAAGTTCGTCATTTCGAGACACCACGTGATGATCGGGTGTGATAGACTCTACGTTCGCATACAACGGGTGCAAGCCAGTGTTGCACGTACGGAACACTCGGGTTAAACTTGACGAGCCTAGCATGTACAGACATGGCCTCGGAACACAAGAGACCGAAAGGTCGAACATGAGTCATATAGTAGATATGATCAACATGGAGATGTTCACCATTGAAACCACCTCATCTCACGTGATGATCGGACTTGGGTTGGTGAATTTGGATCATGTAACACTCGGATGACCAGAGGGATGTCAATTTGAGTGGGAGTTCTTTAGTAATATGATTAACTGAACTCATTATCACGAACATAGTCAAAATGTCTTTGCAAATTATGTTGTAGATCAATAGCTCGCGCCGTAGCTCCCCTGTATTTTTTATACGTTCCTAGAGAAAATAGAGTTGAAAGATGGTGGTAGCAATAATGCGGACTGGGTCCGTGATCTGAGGATTGTCCTCATTGCTGCACAGAAGGCTTATGTCCTTAATGCACCGCTCGGAGCGCCACCCCCTCAAGCGTAGTCTGTAGATGTTGTGAACATCTGACAGGCACGTTCTGATGACTACTTGATAGTTCAGTGCGTCATGCATTACGGCTTAGAATTGAGGCTCCAAAACATTTTGAACGTCACGGAACATATGAAATGTTCTAAGAGCTGAAATTGGGATCTCAGGCTCGTGCCCGTGTTGAGAGGTATGAGACCTCCTACAAGATTCTTTGCCTGCAAGATGAAGGAGAATAGCTCAATCGGTGAGCATGTGTTCAGATTGTCTGGGTGCTACAATCGCTTGAATCGAGTGGGAGTTGATCTTCCAGATAAGATAGTGATTGATATAGTTCTCCAAGTCACTGTCACTAAGCTACTAGAGCTTCGTGATGAACTATAAAATGCCAGGGATGGACATAATGATCCCTAAGCTATTCGTGATGTTTGACACCGCGAAGGTAGAAATCAAGAAGGAGCATCAAGTGTTGATGGTTAGTAAAACCACTAGTTTCGAGACGGGCAAGGGCAAGGAGGGAAACTTCATGGATGGCAAGCCAGTTGCTGCTCCAGTGAAGAAACCCAAGGTTGAACCCAAACCCGAGACTAAGTGCTTCTATTATGAGGAGAGCGGTCGCTGAAGCGGAACAACCCTAGATACTTGGTAGATAAGAAGGCTGGCAACGTCAGCAGAAGTATATTTGATATACGTTTTATTTATGTGTACTTTACTAGTACTCCTAGTAGCACCTGGGTATTAGATACCGGTTCAGTTGCTAAATGTTGGTAACTCGAAATAAAAGCTACGGAATGAACGGAGACTAGCTAAAGGTGAGGTGACGATGTGTGTTGGAAGCGTTTCCAAGGTTGATGTGATCACCATCGCACGCTCTCTCTACCTTCGGGATTAGTGATAAACCTAAATAAATATTATTTGGTGTTTGCGTTGAGCATGAACGTGATAAGATCGTGTTTATTGCAATACGGTTATTCATTTAAGTTAGAGAATAATGGTTATTCTGTTTACATGAATAATACCTTCAATGGTCATGCACGCAATGAGAATGGTTTATTGAATCTCGATCGTAGTAATACACATGTTCTTAATATTGATGCCAAAAGATACAAAGTTAATAATGATAGTACCACATACTTGTGGCACTGCCGCTAAATGTCATATTGGTGTAAAGCGTATGAAGAAACTCCATGCTGATGGATCTTTGGACTCATTCGATTTCGAATCGGTTGAGACATGCGGACCATGCCTCATGGGCAAGATGACTAAGACCCCGTTTTCCGGTATGATGGAGCGGGCAAGTGACTTATTGGAAATGATACATGTTGATGTATTCGGTCCAATGAGTGTTGTAGCGTGCGGTGGATATCGTTATTTTCCTACCTTCACTGATGATTTGAGTAGATATGGGTATATTTACTTAATGAAACACAAGTCTGAAACGTTTGAAAAGTTCAAACAAATTCAGAGTGAAGTTTGAGATCATCGTGACAAGAAGATAAAATGTCTACGGTATGATCGTGGAAGTGAATATCTGAGTTACGAGTTTGGTATGCAACTTAAGACAATGTGGAAGTTGTGTCACAACTCACGCCGCCTGGAACACCATAGTGTGATGGTGTGTCCGAACGTCGTAGTCGTGCTCTATTGGATATGGTACGTGCTATGATGTCTCTTATCGATTTGCCACTATCGTTTTGGGGTTATGCAATAGAGACAACCACATTCACTTTAAATAGGGCACCATCTAAGTCCGTTGAGATGACACCGTATGAATTTTGGTTTGGCAGAAACCTAAGCTGTCATTTCTTAGAGTTTGGGAATACGACGCTTATGTCTGATAAGCTCGATCCCAAAGCGGAAAGGTGCATCTCCATAGAATACCCTAAGGAAACAGTTGGGTATACCTTCTATCTCTGATCCAAGGGCAAAGTGTTTGTTGCTAAAAACGGGTCCTTTCTCGAGAAAGAGTTTCTCTCGAAAGAATTGAGTGGGAGGAAGGTAGAACTTGATGAGGTTATTGAACCGTCTCTTCAGTTGGATGGTAGCATGACGCAGAAAGATGTTTCTATGGCGCCTACACCGAATGAAGAGGAAGTTAATGATGATGATCATGACACTTCGGATCAAGTTACTACCGAACCTCGTAAGCCGACAAGAACTCGTACCGCCTCTGAGTGGTACGTCAATCCTGTCTTGGAGGTCATGTTGTTAGACAACAGTGAACCTACGAGCTATGAAGAAGCGATGGTGGGCCCGGATTCCAACAAATGGCTAGGAGCCATGAAATTCAAGAAATGATCCATGTATGAAAACCAAGTATGGACTTTGGTAGACTTGCCCGTTGAACGGCAGGCCGTTGAGTACAAATGGACCTTTAAGAAGAAGACAGACACTGATGGTAAATGTCACCATTTATAAAGCTCGATTTGTCGCAAACAAGTTTCCGACAAGTTCAAGGAGTTGACTACGATGAGACTTTCTCACCCGTAGCGATGCTAAAGTCTGTTAGAATTATGTTAGCAGTTGCTGCATTTTTCGATTATGAAATCTGGCAGATGGATGTCAAAACAGAGTTTCCTTAACGGTTTCCGTGAGGAAAGGTTGAATGTGATACAACCAGAAGGTTTTGTCAGTCCTAAGGATGCTAAAATGTATGCGAGCTCCAGCGATCCTTCTATGGACTGGAGCAAGCATCTCGGAGTTGGAATATACGCTTTGATGAGGTGATCAAAGTTTTTGGGTCTATACAAAGTTTATGAGAAACTTGTATTTACAATAAAGTGAGTGGGAGCACTATAGAATTTCTGATAAGTATATGTGGATGACATATTGTTGATCAGAAATGATGTAGAATTTCTGGAAATCATAAAGGGTTGTTTGAAAAGGAGTTTTTCAAAGGAAAACCTGGAATGAAGCTACTTAAATATTGGGCATCAGGATCTATAGAGATAGATCAAGACGTCTGATAAAACTTTCAATGAGTACATACCTTGACAAGAGTTTGAAAGAGTTCAAAATGGATCAGTCAAAGAAAGAGTTCTTGCCTGATTTGTAAGGTGTGGAGTTGAGTGAGACTCAAAGCTCGACCACGGCAGAAGAAAGAGAAAGGACAAAGGTCGTCCCCTATGCCTTTTCCATAGGCTCTATATAGTATGCCATGCTGTGTACCGCACCTGGTGTGTGCCTTGCCATGAGTCTGTCAAGGGGTACAAGAGTGGTCCAGGAGTGGATCACTGGACAGCGGTCAAGATTATCCTTAGTAACTAGAGGACTAAGGAAATGTTTCTCGATTATGGAGGTGATAAAGAGTTCGTCGTAAAGGGTTACGTCGATGCAAGCTTTGACACCTATCCGGACGACTCTGAGTAGCAGTCCGGATACGTATAGTGGAGCAGTCATTTGGAATAGCTCCAAGTGGAGCGTGGTAGCATCTGCAGTATGACATATAGATTTGCAAAGAACACACGGGTCTGAATGTTGCAGACCGTTGACTAGAACCTCTCTCACATGCAAAACATGATCGAACCCCAGAACTCATTGGGTGTTAGATTCATTACAATGTTAATCACATGGTGATGTGAGCTAGATTATTGACTCTAGTGCAAGTGGGAGACTGTTGGAAATATGCCCTAGAGGCAATAATAATTTAGTTATTATCATATTTCCTTGTTCATGATAATCGTTTATTATCCATGCTATAATTGTATTGATTGGAAACTCAAATACATGTGTGGGTACATAGACAACACTGTGTCCCTGGTATACCTCTAATAGACTAGCTCGTTGATCAAAGATGGTCAAGGTTTCCTGGCCATAGACATGAGATGTCATTTGATAACGGGATCATATCATTAGGAGAATGATGTGATGGACAAGACCCAAACTATGAACATAGCATATGATCGTGTCTGTTTATTGCTATTGTTTTCTGCATGTCAAGTATCTGTTCCTATGACCATGAGATCATGCAACTCACTGACACCGGAGGAATACCTTGTGTGTATAAAACGTCGCAACGTAACTGGGTGACTATAAAGATGCTCTACAGGTATCTCCGAGGGTGTCTGTTGAGATGGCATGGATCGAGACTGGGATTTGTTACTCCGTATGACGGAGAGGTATCTCAGGGCCCACTCAGTAATACAACATCACAATAAGCCTTGCAAGCAATGTAACTAAAGTGTTAGCCACGGGATCTTGTATTACGGAACGAGTAAAGAGACTTGCCGGTAACGAGATTGAACTAGGTATAGAGATACCGACGATCAAATCTCGGGCAAGTAACATACCGAAGAACAAAGGGAACAACATACGGGATTAACTGAATCCTTGACATAGAGGTTCAACCGATGAAGATCTTCGTAGAATATGTAGGAACCAATATGGGCATCCAGGTCCCGCTATTGGTTATTGACCGTAGAGGTGTCTCGGTCATGTCTACATAGTTCTCGAACCCGCAGGGTCTGCACACTTAAGGTTCGGTGACGTTTCGGTAGTATTGAGTTATGTATGTTGGTGACCGAAGGTTTTTCGGAGTCCCGGATGAAATCCTGGACGTCACGAGGAGCTCCGGAATGGTCTGGAGGTAAAGATTGATATATAGGAAGTCCCATTTTGGCCACCGGAAAAGTTTCGGGTATTTCCGATAGTGTACCGGGAGTGCCGGGAGGGTAGCAGGGGACCATCGGGAGGGGCCTATCGCCCCAAAGGGCCTCATGGGCCGTGGGAGGAGGCAAGCCAGCCCCTAGTGGGCTGGCCGAACCCCCCACTAAGGCCCATGCGGCTAGGGGTGGGAAAACCCAAGAGGTGGAAAAGGTTTCCAAGTGGGGGAGGAATCCTACTCCTAGTAGGATTGGAGTTGGACTCCTCCACCTCCCCACTTCGGCCGCACCCAAGGGGGAACCCTAGGGGCGCCGGCCTCCCTCCCCTTCCTCCTATATATACTAGAGGGGAGAGAGGGCAGCCACACCAGAAAACCCTAAGCCACGGTGCAACCCTCTCTCCCCAATAGATCAAGTCCTCTAGTTTTTCAGCAGTGCTTAGGCGAAGCCCTGCTGGAATAGTTCCACCACCACCGCCGCCGCGCCATCGTGCTGCCGGAGAACTCATCTACCTCTCCGCTCCCTCTTGCTGGATCAAGAAGGCGGAGATCATCGTCGAGCTGTACGTGTGCTGAACGCGGAGGTGCCGTCCGTTCGGCACTAGATTGGAAGGACCGTGATTGGATCGCGGGACGGATCGTGATTGGATCGCGAGACGGATCATGATGGGATCGCGGGACGGTTTGCGATTTGGATCGCGAAGACGTTCAACTACATCAACTGCATTTCTTAACGCTTCCGCTTAGCGATCTACAAGGGTATGTAGATCCACTCTCCCTCTCGTAGATGCTCATCACCATGGATATATCTTGCGTGTGCGTAGGAAATTTTTTGTTTCCCATGCAACGTTCCCCAACACTCCCCGCTGTAATCTTTACTTAAACATGGTAATCAACTCCATATACTATTTCCCAATGATATATGGCTATCCTATGATGTTTGAGTAGATCCGCTTTGTCCTATGGGCTAATTGATTATCAAGATTCATATGGTTGGAATGGAATGGCATGATCTCAACACATGAGTAGGTGGCTCTCTCTCAGAAAATCAGTTGGTATGAGTGGGGATCTGTTCTGAGTGCTTCTCTTTTGAGTGGGTGGTGGTGAAGGGGTATATATATGCATCTCCAAAAATCCAACCGTTACACCTAAAGTGACCAACTCGGTGACACCGATGTGTGAATCTCGGTGGTACCTAGTTGCTCCAAAGGTAGCAACTTTTGAATCTAGGTGAGACCGATATATAAATCTCGGTGGTACCGATCAGGTGACCAACGGTCAGATTGCGCAATCTCGGTGACGCCGATTCTCACATCTCGGTGGTACCGATTCTCGACAATGGCTTACCAGAGAGTTGGTCCAGAAACTCGGTGGCGCCGATCCACAATTCTCGGTGGTATCGATTCCTGTGAATGGCTATCCAGAGAGTTGGTCCAGAAACTCGGTGAGACCGACTGGCAAATCTCGGTGGTACCGAAGACTGAAAATAGCTAAACAAAGAGTTGGCAACTGAACTCGGTGGCACCGATGCAGAATCGGTTGCACCGACAGGCTAGGGTTTGGCATGGGTCTGTCTGAGTTTGGGAATCGGTGGCACCGAGTGGAAAGTGTTCGTTGCACCGATTTTGGATATTTGACTTTGGACAAACTTTTGTGGAAGAGCTTGTGGGTGTTTTTGGTGACTATCACTTGTGCACGTATGAGCATTTTGTTCACCAACAGTACCTTACCCCCTTTTAATAGTATTGGCTTTCCTATGGACTCAAAGTGATTTCTCACAAAGTAAAATGTAGAGTCCTCTTGCTTGAAGCTTTGCCAATCTATTTCCTTGCATCTTGGTGTTATCCACAATCCTTTTGCCATCCCTATCATTGAACTTTTCCTGAAATATGCTTAGTGGAAACATTAGTTCAATGACATATATGTTGTTATTAATTACCAAAACCACCAAGGGTGCAAATGTGCTTTCAGTTGATGCGAGACTTTCTTCTCCACTTTAACCCCTTTGAAACCTACCACCATATTTTATTCCACCCATAGTGCTATATCCATGGCTTGCACTCATGTATTGCGTGAGAGTTGAAAATGCTGAAGCGCGTTAAAAGGTATGAACCAATTGCTTGGCTGACACCGGGGTAGTACATGATTTATACTTTGTGTTAAGAAGACAAAGCATGACAAGGCTATATGATTTTGTAGGGATAGCGTTCTTTAGCCTTGATATTTTGAAAGACATGATTGTTTGTTGGGATGCTTGAGTATTAAAGTCTTTATGTCAAAACTAGACTATTGCTTTGAATCACTTGTGTCTTAATATTCATGCCATGATTAGATATATGATCAAGATTATGTTAGGTAGCATTCCACATCAAAAATTATCTTTTTTATCATTTACCTACTCGAGGAAGAGCAGGAATTAAGCTTGGGGATGTTGATACGTCTCCGTCGTATCTATAATTTTTGATTGTTTCATGCCAATATTATACAACTTTCACATACTTTTGGCAACAATTTATATGATTTATTGGACTAACCTATTGATCCAGTGCCCAGTGCCAGTTCCTGTTTGTTGCATGTTTTTTGCTTCGCAGAATTACCATATCAAACGAAGTCCAAACGCGATAAAAATTTACAGAGATTTTTTTGGAATATTTTTGAATTTTGAGAAGTGGAATCAACGCAAACGGAGGCCCACAGCCCCCATAATACATCAGGGCGTGCCCAGGGGGGCCCAACCGCGGCCTGGTGGGTGCTGCCCACCTCATACATTGGTTGGAGCTATCCTTCGGGCGCAAGGAAGCTAATTTTTGGATAAAAATCACCTCAAAATTTCAGCCCGATCGGAGTTACGGATCTCCGAGAATATAACAAACGGTTTTCGGCCAGAAAACAGGAACGCGAAACAGAAGAGAACAAAGAGGGAGATCCAATCTAGGAGGGGCTCCTGCCCCTCCGCCGCCATGGCGGCCATGGACCAGAGGGGGAACTCTCCTCCCATCTAGGGGCGAGGCCAAGGAAGAAGAAGAAGGAGGGGGTCTCTCTCCCCCTCTCTCCCAGTGGCGCCAGAACGCCGCCGGGGCAAGCATCGGGACGGCGATCTACTCCAACAACTTTGCCACCATCAACACCAACTCCCCCCTCTATGCAGTGGTGTAAATCCCCTTCTCCCCGCTTTAATCTCTACTTAAACATGGTGCTCAACTCCATATACTATTTCCCAATGATATATGGCTATCCTATGATGTTTGAGTAGATCCGCTTTGTCCTATGGGCTAATTGATGATCGTGGTTGGTATGATTGTATATTTTATTATGGTGCTGTCCTACGGTTCCCTCCGTCTCGCGCAAACGTGAGGGATCCTCGCTGTAGGGTGTTGCAATGTGTTCATGATTTGCCTATGGTGGGTTGCTTGAGTGACAGAAGCATAAACCCGAGTAGGTGGGTTGTTGCATATGGGAGTAAAGAGGACTTGATACTTAATGCTATGGTTGGGTTTTACCTTAATGATCTTTAGTAGTTGCATATGCTTGCTAGAGTTCCAATCATAAGTGCATATGATCCAAGTAGAGAAAGTATGTTAGCTCATGCCTCTCCCTCATGTAAAATTGCAAGAATGATTACCGGTCTAGTTATCAATTACCTAGGGACAAATAACCTTCTTGATTGACAAAAGCTTTCTACTAAACAACTAACTTTCATTACCTTGCAATTTACTCGTAGTTTTATTCCCGCTAAGTACTTCTAGTTTTATTCGTGCAAGCTATCCTATCACATACAAAGTAGTTTCATACTTGTTCTAGGTAAAGCAAGCATTAGCGTGCGCAGAGTTGTATCGGTGGTCGATAGAACTTGAGGGAATATTTGTTCTACCTTTAGCTCCTCTTTGGGTTCGACACTCTTACTTATCGAAAAAGGCTACAAACGACCCCCTACACTTGTGGGTTATCAAGACCTTTTTCTGGCGCCGTTGCCGGGGAGCAATAGCGTGGGGTGAATATTCTCGTGTGTGCTTGTTTGCTTTATCACTAAGTAATTTTTATTTTCTGTTATTAGTTGTTTTATATCTTTAGTTATGGATATGGAACACAAAACACCAAAAAAATTAGTGGTACTTGCTACTCATGGAGATGGGGAACCTCCTAAAACCCTCGATGCTAGTTATGTGAACCGTGTTAATTACTCCTTTGATAATCCCGAGAAATCCTCAAGGAACTTTATAATGGGATACACATTGGATCAACGTGAGTACTTTATGGATTATCGCTTATCTCAAAAAGGGAAATACTTATGGGATCAAATTAGAATACTGGAATGGTTTGCTTGGGATGCATGCTGGAGATGTGACTTTACTTGTTGCTCTAATATAGAAGCTCGACACCTTCCCTTTCAATGCAAATTTAATGATAATGAAACCTTAGCTTCTTATGCTAAAGGTATTTATGATTACTATGATGTGGAATGAATAGAAGAATTTGTTGTTTTGAAAGGTGCTTATGAAATTGCTTCTTTGCTTGAAAAGTATGATGATGATGTTCCTTACAAATCTGAAATTTTATCCATACTTAAATATTGCTATGAAAATTATGATTGCAATGCTGATATTATTGAATTTATTGAAAGAATGACCGCTTCCTTGCAAGAGACTAATATTTTGCAGGAATCTATGGAAGAAGAAATTGCTGAAACTGTGAGCTCATTAGATGAAAAAGATGAGGAGGAAAGCGAAGAACGAACGGAGGAAGAGCGGATTAGCTACCCATGCCCACCTTCTAATGAGAGTAACTCTTCAACTCATACATTGTTTAATTTCCCTTCGCACATACTGAAGGATGAATGCCATGATGATTGCTATGATCCCTTGGATTCTTTTGAAATATCCCTTTTTGATGAACTTGATGCTTGCTATGCTTGTGGCCATGATGCCAATATAAATTATGCTTATGAAGATGAGCTTTCTATAGTTCCTTATGTTAAGCATGAAATTGTTGCTATTGCACCCACGCATGATAGTCTTATTATCTTTTTGAATTCTCCCAACTACACTATATTGGAGAAGTTTGCTCTTGTTAAGGGATATATAGACGGGTTGCGTTTCGCTACTACACATGATGATTTTGATGAATATAATATGCATGTTCTTGCTACTCCTACTTGAAATTATTATGAGAGAGGAACCAAATCTTCACCTCTCTATGTTTCCAATACTATGAAATTGCAAGAAACTGTTTATACTATGCATTGGCCTTTACTTAATGTGCATGAATTGTTCTTGTATGACATGCCAATGCATAGGAAGAGAGTTAGACTTCGTTGTCACATGATATATATCACTTTTTTCTCACTACTAAATTACAAATCATTGCTAATTAAAATTGGCTTTGATATACCTTGGGATCCGGGTGTATCCATTACTTGAGCACTTTATGCCTAGCTTAATGGCTTTAAAGAAAGCGCTACCAGGGAGACAACCCGGAAGTTTTAGAGAGTCATTTATTTCTGTTGTGTGCTTTTATAAAGTTTAAAAATAAAAAAATATAGGGGGGAACCTAAAACTTCACAAAAGGAAAGGTGAAAGGGAGAGAGATTATGAGCATCGTTGAAGTGGGGGACGTCCTTGAACTTGTTCATGCCCATGGAAACTTTGTGAATCTTGAATCACGGAAACTTTTCTAACAAAAATAATTATCCCCTTGTACAAATCCATTGTATTATAAAAATAATGTGCCAAGATTTGCCTTTAGGATGATTAGATTGCTTGTTGGTATGTGCGGTGTAAAAACAGAAACTTTGGCTGTAGTGCGTGAATTTTCATTTTTTACTGGAAGGTCAAAAGTTTCTGAAATATTTACAAAGTATTTATATACAAATTTTTTAATTTTTCCTAATTTTTCAGAATTTTTGGAGTTACATAAGTATGGTCAAAGTTCAGATTACTATAGACTGTCCTGTTTAAGACAGGTTCTGTTTTTGATGCATTGTTTTGCTTGTTTTGATGAAACTATCGATTTTATCGGTGGTGTAAGCCATAGAAAAGTTATAATACAGCAAGGATAATGAAAATATAAAATATGAATTGGTTTGCAACAGTACTTAGAGTGGTATTTTGCTTTATTATACTAACAGATCTTACCAGTCTTCTGTTAAGTTTTGTGTGGATGAAGTGTTCGAAGATCGAGGAGGTCTCGATATGAGGAGAAGAAGGATAGGCAAGAGTTCAAGCTTGGGGATTCCCAAGGCACCCCAAGTAAATATCCAAGGAGACTCAAGCGTCTAAGCTTGGGGATGCCCCGGAAGGCATCCCATCTTTCTTCAACAAGTATCGGTATGTTTTCGGATTCGTTTCATTCATGTGATATGTGCAAATCTTGGAGCGTCTTTATCGTTTAGTTTTCACTTTTATTTTATGCACCATGCTGGTATGAGATAGTCCATGGTTGATTTATAGAATGCTCATTGCACTTCACTTATATCTTTTGAGTATGGCTTTATAGAATGCTTCATGTGCTTCACTTATATCATTTGAAGTTTGGATTGCCTGTTTCTCTTCACATAGAAAACCGTTATTTGTAGAATGCTCTTTTGCTTCACTTATATTTATTAGAGCATGGTCTTTTGTAGAAAGAATTAAACTCTCTTGCTTCACTTATATCTATTTAGAGAGTCAACGGGAATTGGTCATTTGCATGGTTAGTCATAAAATCCTACATAAAACTTAGGGATCACTGAATATGACATGTTTGATTCCTTGCAATAGTTTTGCGATATAGAGATAATAATATGTGGGAGGTACTAGTGAATGATCGTGTTTATTAAGATATTGGTGTTAAGGTTTGTGATTCCCGAAGCATGCACGTGTAGTCTCCCGTTATGCTAGGAAGTTGGAGCACAATTTATCCTTGATTGTCTATCTTTGTGTGAAGGTCGGGGGCGCGCGATGGTTAACTCCTACCAACCTCCCCCCTAGGAGCATGCATAGTAATACTTTGCTTCGAGAGAGCTAATAAAACTTTTGCAATAAGTATGTGAGTTCTTTATGACTAATGTGAGTCCATGGATTATACGCACTCTTACCTTTCCGCAATTTGCTAGCCTCTACGGTACCGTGCATTGCCCTCTCTCACCTCGAGAGTCGGTGCAAACTTCGCCGGTGCATCCAAACCCCGTGATATGATACGCTCTATCACACATAAGCCTTATTATATCTTCCTCAAAACAGCCACCATACCTACCTATTATGGCATTTCCATAGCCATTTCGAGATATATTGCCATGCAACTTCCACCGCCTCCGTTTTGATGACTTGAGCATTCATTGTCATATTGCATTACATGATCGTAAGATAGCTAGCATGATGTTTTCTTGGCTTGTCCGTTTTTTGATATCTTTGCTACGCTAGATCATTGCATTCATATAGAGTCATACTTTGTTTTATTATCGTTGAAGTATTGAGTTGTAAGTAAATAGAAGTGTGATGATCATCATTATTCATTATTAGAGCATGCCCCAGTGATGAAAGGATGATGGAAACTATGATTCCCCCACAAGTCGGGATGAGGCTCCGGGCAAAGAAAGAAAAAAAATAGAAAAAAAAGAAGAAAAAAAGAAAAAAAATGAAAAGAAAGAAAGAAAAAAATGAAAGAAGAAGGAATAGGGGCATGCTAGTTCCACACTTGTGCTTCAAAGTAGCATCATGTTTTTCATATAGAGAGTCTCCTGTGTTGTCACTTTCATATACTAGTGGGAATTTTTCATATAGTTAGATGCATACCCACTTAGTTTTCATATTGAGCTCTCATACACTTATAGCTCTTAGTGCATCCGTTGAATGGCAATCCCTACTCCTCGCATTGATATCTATTGATGGGCATCTTCATAGCCCGTTGATACGTTGAGTTGATGTAGGACCGAAAGTATGTCTAGAGGGGGGGTGGTTAGACTACTTGACCAAATAAAAATCTACTTTTTACCAATTTTAAGTGTTGGCAGATTTTAGCATTCATAGCAAGTCAAGCACACCCTACACATGCATGTCTAAGAGTATAGCAGCGGAAAGTAAAGACAAGCATGAGTAGTAAAGGAAGGGTAGGAAGATCAAACGCAATTTGTAGACACGAAGATTTTTCCCGTGGTTCCGATAGGTGGTGCTATCGTACGTCCACGTTTATGGAGTCTTCAACCCACGGAGGGTAATGGCCGCGAGAGTCCACGGAGGGCTCCACCCATAAGGGTCCACGAAGTAGCAACCTTGACTATTCCATAACGGCTTCCGTTCACGAAGGACTAGCTTCACTATGGGTAGATCTTCACGAAGTAGGCGATCTCCTTGCCCTTACAAACTTCTTGGTTCAACTCCACAACACGAAGTAGGAGGCTCCCAAGCGACACCTAACCAATCTAGGAGGCACCACCCTCCAAAAGGTAATAGGCTCGGCAATTTCGATGAACTCCTTGCTCTTGTGCTTCAAGATGATAGACTCCTCAACACACAATCACTCTCTCACAGATTTGGCTATGATGGAAGAGATTGATTTGGTGGAAAGCAACTTGGGGAGGCTAGTGATCAAGATTCATATGGTTGGAATGGAATGGCATGATCTCAACACATGAGTAGGTGGCTCTCTCTCAGAAAATCAGTTGGTATGAGTGGGGATCTATTCTGAGTGCTTCTCTTTTGAGTGGGTGGTGGTGAAGGGGTATATATAGGCATCTCCAAAAATCCAACAGTTACATCTAAAGTGACCAACTCGGTGACACCGATGTGTGAATCTCGGTGGTACCTAGTTGCTCCAAAGGTAGCAACTTTTGAATCTAGGTGAGACCGATATATAAATCTCGGTGGTACCGATCAGGTGACCAACGGTCAGATTGCGCAATCTCGGTGACGCCGATTCTCACATCTCGGTGGTACCGATTCTCGACCATGGCTTACCAGAGAGTTGGTCCAGAAACTCGGTGGCGCCGATCCACAATTCTCGGTGGTATCGATTCCTGTGAATGGCTATCCAGAGAGTTGGTCCAGAAACTCGGTGAGACCGACTGGCAAATCTCGGTGGTACCGAAGACTGAAAATAGCTAAACAAAGAGTTGGCAACTGAACTCGGTGGCACCGATGCAGAATCGGTTGCACCGACAGGCTAGGGTTTGGCATGGGTCTGTCTGAGTTTGGGAATCGGTGGCACCGAGTGGAAAGTGTTCGTTGCACCAATTTTGGATATTTGACTTTGGACAGACTTTTGTGGAAGAGCTTGTGGGTGTTTTTGGTGACTATCACTTGTGCACGTATGAGCATTTTGTTCACCAACAGTACCTTACCCCCTTTTAATAGTATTGGCTTTCCTATGGACTCAAAGTGATTTCTCACAAAGTAAAATGTAGAGTCCTCTTGCTTGAAGCTTTGCCAATCTATTTCCTTGCATCTTGGTGTTATCCACAATCCTTTTGCCATCCCTATCATTGAACTTTTCCTGAAATATGCTTAGTGGAAACATTAGTTCAATGACATATATGTTGTTATTAATTACCAAAACCACCAAGGGAGCAAATGTGCTTTCAGTTGATGCGAGACTTTCTTCTCCACTTTAACCCCTTTGAAACCTACCACCATATTTTATTCCACCCATAGTGCTATATCCATGGCTTGCACTCATGTATTGCGTGAGAGTTGAAAATGCTGAAGCGCGTTAAAAGGTATGAACCAATTGCTTGGCTGACACCGGGGTAGTACATGATTTATACTTTGTGTTAAGAAGACAGAGCATGACAAGGCTATATGATTTTGTAGGGATAGCGTTCTTTAGCCTTGATATTTTGAAAGACATGATTGTTTGTTGGGATGCTTGAGTATTAAAGTCTTTATGTCAAAACTAGACTATTGCTTTGAATCACTTGTGTCTTAATATTCATGCCATGATTAGATATATGATCAAGATTATGTTAGGTAGCATTCCACATCAAAAATTATCTTTTTTATCATTTACCTACTCGAGGAAGAGCAGGAATTAAGCTTGGGGATGTTGATACGTCTCCGTCGTATCTATAATTTTTGATTGTTTCATGCCAATATTATACAACTTTCACATACTTTTGGCAACAATTTATATGATTTATTGGACTAACCTATTGATCTAGTGCCCAGTGCCAGTTCCTGTTTGTTGCATGTTTTTTGCTTCGCAGAATTACCATATCAAACGAAGTCCAAATGCGATAAAAATTTACGGAGATTTTTTTGGAATATTTTTGAATTTTGAGAAGTGGAATCAACGCAAACGGAGGCCCACAGCCCCCATGATACATCAGGGGGTGCCCAGGGGGGGCCAACCGCGGCCTGGTGGGTGCTGCCCACCTCATACGTCGGTTGGAGCTCTCCTTCGGGGGCAAGGAAGCTAATTTTTGGATAAAAATCACCTCAAAATTTCAGCCCGATCGGAGTTACGGATCTACGAGAATATAACAAACGGTTTTCGGCCAGAAAACAGGAACGCCAAACAGAAGAGAACAAAGAAGGAGATCCAATCTAGGAGGGGCTCCTGCCCCTCTACCGCCATGGCGGCCATGGACCAGAGGGGGAACTCTCCTCCCATCTAGGGGGGAGGCCAAGGAAGAAGAAGAAGGAGGGGGTCTCTCTCCCCCTCTCTCCCAGTGGCGCCAGAACGCCGCCGGGGCAAGCATCGGGACGGCGATCTACTCCAACAACTTTGCCACCGTCAACACCAACTCCCCCCTCTATGCAGTGGTGTAAATCCCCTTCTCCCCGCTTTAATCTCTACTTAAACATGGTGCTCAACTCCATATACTATTTCCCAATGATATATGGCTATCCTATGATGTTTGAGTAGATCCGCTTTGTCCTATGGGCTAATTGATGATCGTGGTTGGTATGATTGTATATTTTATTATGGTGCTGTCCTACGGTTCCCTCCGTCTCGCGCAAACGTGAGGGATCCTCGCTGTAGGGTGTTGCAATGTGTTCATGATTTGCCTATGGTGGGTTGCTTGAGTGACAGAAGCATAAACCCGAGTAGGTGGGTTGTTGCATATGGGAGTAAAGAGGACTTGATACTTAATGCTATGGTTGGGTTTTACCTTAATGATCTTTAGTAGTTGCGGATGCTTGCTAGAGTTCCAATCATAAGTGCATATGATCCAAGTAGAGAAAGTATGTTAGCTCATGCCTCTCCCTCATGTAAAATTCCAAGAATGATTACCGGTCTAGTTATCAATTGCCTAGGGACAAATAACCTTCTTGATTGACAAAAGCTTTATACTAAACAACTAACTTTCATTACCTTGCAATTTACTCGTAGTTTTATTCCCGCTAAGTACTTCTAGTTTTATTCGTGCAAGCTATCCTATCACATACAAAGTAGTTTCATACTTGTTCTAGGTAAAGCAAGCATTAGCGTGCGTAGAGTTGTATCGGTGGTCGATAGAACTTGAGGGAATATTTGTTCTACCTTTAGCTCCTCGTTGAGTTCGACACTCTTACTTATCGAAAAAGGCTCCAAACGATCCCCTACACTTGTGGGTTATCAGGAGGCGCCCACTTCCTCTAAGGAAGTAGGCCGAATTAGAGAAGGGGAAGGACTCCCCTTCCCCTCTTGGCCGGCGCAAGGGGAGGGGAGTCCTTCTCCTCCTTTTGTCTGCCCTCTCCTCTCTCCCACTTATATATACTTGAGGTATTGGGCTCTTTTGGACACACAAGTTTTGGAGCATCCTCTAGTTCTCTAGTTCTAGTTCTAATTGGTCCTAGTTGACTAATTAGAGCTAGGTATAGTTCTTCTAATACTCATAAATAGAAGTCCAGTGTGGTTGTAATCTCCTCCCTCTAATTCTCCGGTGGCGATTGGCTCTGGAGGGCGAAGCGCTGCCGAATTGTGAAGACCATACGCTTGCAATCTGTAGAGAGGTCGTGCTTTCGGTCTTACGTTCGACGGACTGTTCGTGGGTGGTTCGCGGGGTCGTTCATCTACGTTTCGAGTGACTCCAATCTCGATCATCGTCGTCACGCTCTTCTTCTGCTGCTACTCAGTGACATTAACGATCATGATCCCAACTGTTATTGTTTCTCCATAGTGTTCCTGGTTGATCGTAGGTCGGTTTTTTGTTTTCTTCTATGTTCCCCAATAGTGGTATTGGAGCGGTTCTATGAGTAGATACAGGTTGCGATCAAGATCACATGTGGATGTGAGGGTTTGACGTTCTTGCTATGCTTCTATCAAGTGTTGCTTCGGTTCAGTTCATTGACGACATGATGTGGTGTTGTACAAAGTTCTAACAATCAATTGGCTCTGGCTGCGACGATCTGCTAACAGTTCTTTGGGCCTCATCATAGTCAAGAATAGTTAACCATCGCGTATATAAGAGGGTGATGAAGATGATCGATCTTCCAGGGGGTCACACATATTGACGAAGTTTAGTGTGGGGCTAGAGATTTTTAATTAAGTCTCTTCCCTCACACACCCCGAAACTTAATCTAGCAACAAGGATTATTGCCTTAATGGTGGACGTAGGTAGCTAGTATTATCTTGAAACCCTAGAAACCACATAATTAAAATTTGCCAAACCGATTAGACGACGTCTACCTTGGTTTTGCAGGTTGCATGTGATGTGGTATAGCCTTCGTCATGATAATGTGTTTATGTATGAGATGGTTATATGTTGTAATGTTAAGTGGCCTGCGCGTCACGACATGATGGCTGGAGTCACGAGATTGCCACGTTAATGTAAATATCGTAGAGATAGCCTACAGGTTATAGTTGACGATGGCAAGCGTACACGGAGGACCCCGACCAGGAGAAGGTGTACTAGGCGCGGGACGAGGAGCTTTAATTTCGTGCAACGGTGGAATTTTAAATTTGGTGCCACAACAACGCTTTCTGAAACGGCCGCCATGGCAACATTTTCGGAAACCCCCCCGACAACGTTTTTGAAACGGTTGCCACGGCAACGAAATATTGGTCTTCACGATGCTTCTACTAAATATTGGAGATGGTCATGAAGGAGTCCCGGCGCCCAGGGCTATACCATATCATGCTATTATGAAGTGCATGAGATGTTTATCCCTTTGTTGTTTGCACCCTCGATTGCGCAGTAGCCAATTATTAGGGTGCTCTCTCACTGAAAATATGAAGTTAAAAGGTGATCTTCCTAGTGTTGCAACCGTCTATAATGCATAACTTTCCGGAGTGCGTCATGTCGACATGAGTACAAACGGCCCGTGATGCGTAAGACAGGTTAGGTCAGACCTAGCAAAGCAAATAACACTTGGTTATCTTGAAGTTCTAGCAGAATTGTTCTGAGTTCGGAGAACGAAGCATTGAAAGATGAACAAGAGTCATATGGAGATATGATCGGCAAAAGATTGCCTACCGGTTAAAATTTTCGTCATCAGTGATGTCCACATCAATGGCTGAGCATAAGATCAGGGTCTTGAATCACTTATAATCAATTACAAGAGATATTGATTTGAGTGGGAGCATAATAATGAATTAATTAAGTTTAGTCACTAGTGCAATTAATTATGAACAATGTCTATGTGTAGTTTGCATTATAGTTGTAGAATATTGGCTCACAGTTCCACCTTTGTTGTTGAAATTGATTACCTGCTATTTATCTGGTTGAATCTTTATGAATGGTAAATGTAATGAGAGGATCGTCCTCTAAAAAGTGTCGAGAAAGATTGTTTCTATTGCATGCTTATAATACTCTCCTGCTGATGCTATGGATGACAAGACTCACGTCCATCGATCGAAAAGGATAGAATTGCATTCCGGTCTACTTGCTTCCAAGAAACCTGAACTTCAAAATGTTTGGGATAGTTATGTGATATTCTTGGAACTGAAAATTGTTTTCGGAAATAAACAAATGCTAGAAAATTACGTTTCAAACTTTGTTAGCCAGCCTTCGGCTTCTCCCTCCTTGGCTAATGGTCGAGGAGTGATTCTTATCTCGGTCCGAAAGAGCGGACCAGATATTTCAGATAGTGAAGCAACCCGGCTGTTTAGCTCAAAAGACAAAGTGACACGGAGCTTATGTTATATCACGTTTAGGTGCAAGAAAGATCTCCCACGGAAAATAGTTCCGCTATCGGTTCCTTTCCTTGGGTGATCGTATTTGATCGTGATGACCGGCCTAATCAGAGCAAGATATATACATCCGATACGGGCGTGAAGCCACCGGTTATAGTGTGTATTACTTCTATCATTGCCGACCAACTATTTTCTTAAGAACGCTAGCTTTCGGCTTCACCCATCTGAGGTGCCAGTCCGGTTGACCTGGTGGCAAAAATCGTAGAGGTGCTCCCTTTACCTCCTAGTCAAACAATCGGGAACAAACGGGGTAATCATCGGAGCCAGGCAACCCAGTGTGGCCAAAACATAAGTCAAGTTGATGCATATTTAAGGCAGAAAACGAGAAGATCACACGGGGGAACCAATAATACACGGAATATAACTGGCTTTGAAGATCCTGAAGCATAGTATTTGTCGATATAGCGTGTATCCGAAGGAAGCATAGCACTTCGGATTTGCCTACCATAACTAGCAGAAGAATGTTTTTATCTTAAAAGAAAAAAACCAAGAAAACCTATAGCTGCAAAATGCTAAGCATAAGTTTAAAGAGGTAGAATGAGGGTAACTGTGTTTAACCTAAAAATGCCGAAGCAGGGCGGCAGTCCAAGGGCTCGGCTCCAGCTTGTTATCTATAAGATCTCGGATGCGGTACACCCCTCCAGTGAGCACTTGGTCGATTATGAGCGGTCCATCTCATCGCGGGTGAAGTTTATGCTCCTGCTTTTCCGGATGAAACCTCATGACCAAGTCACCTTTGTTGAATGCTTTCGTCTGGACTTCCCTGCTGTTGTAATGGCGTGCCTGTTTTTGATAAAAAAGTGGAATGCACCCGAGCCACATTCCGTTCCTCTTCCAGGGCGTCAAGGTCGTCATGCCGATCCAACTCGGCCTCCCTCTCTTCATACATGTGCACCCTTAGTGCGTCGTGAATGATGTCGCAAGGTAGGACGACCTCAGCTCCATACACCATGAAAAAGGGTGTGTATCTTTGTAGACCGGTTGGGCATGGTGTGTAAGCCCCATTGTATGGAGTCGAGCTCCTTTACCGAATGACAGTCGGACTCCTTCAAGGAGTGGACCAAATGTGGCTTAATGCCACTTAAAACAAGACCGTTTGCACGTTCGACCTGTCCATTGGTCTGGGGGTGATATACGGGGGCATGATCAAGCTGAATACCTATCTTTTCGCACCACGCTTTGACCTCGTTGGCGGTAAAATTTGAGCCATTGTCTGTAATTATACTGTGGGGGACGTCGTATCGGTGCACCACACCGAAGATAAAATCTACGACTTGAACGACATCGGCGGTTGATACCGGCTTAGACTCGATTCACTTTGTGAACTTTTCTACCATGACAAGTAAGTAATTCTTCTTGTGCGAGCCCCATTTAAGGGGACCGACCATGTAGAGCCCCCAGACCGCAAAAGGCCAAGTAATCAGGATAGTCCGTAGAGCCGTGGCTAGCATGTGGCTTTGATTTGCAAAAACTTGATAGCTGGGGCACAAGTCTACCAAGGGTTTTGCGTCCTCCTTGGCGGTATCCCAATAAAATCCTGCTCGGAAAGCTTTAGTGACTAGAGCCCGAGCTGCGGCGTGATGGCCGGCCATGCGGGAGTGGATTTTGGCCAGGAGTTGGCGTCCATCCTCTTCGGCTATACACCTCTGGAGGACACCCGTGACGCTTCCTTTATAAAGCTCACCCTCGTGAACCCGATATGCCTTCGATTGCCGAATAATGCTTCATGCTTCGGCCTAGTCGTCGGGTAGCTTGTTATGGAGTAAGTACTTGAGGAAAGGTTCGGTCCATGGTGCGATCACTACCATGATTTAGTGATCTGAAGTTGTCTCCATAATGGATGAGCCTCCCATTATTCCCTTGTCTTCTTCGGCTGCTGGAGAGCTTACCTTTTCGAAGTCTTGGGTGGTCGCGACGGTGTTTGCCTCTTTCCAGACAATGGACGGCTTAAAGAGAGTCGTTCTAGAAGCATGTTTTCTGGGACCGGATCGCGCTTCGCGCCCATTCTTGCAAGGGTATCGGTGGCCTGATTGCTATCTCGTGGGATGTGATAGAATTCCAGCCCTTCGAAGTGGGCTAATGTGGCCAAGACGGCATTTCGGTATGCTATCATCGTTGGGTCCTTTATGTCCAATTCGTCATTTACCTGTGTATGGCGAGGTTGGAGTCGCCTCGTACTTCGAGACGCTGGACTCCCATAGACGTGGCTATCCGTAGTCTGTGTAGTAGTGCCTCGTATTAGGTTGCATTGTTTGAATCGGCATACATAATTTTTATGGCGAGGTGGGAGGGTAGTTTAGGAAAGAACGGAAATATTTGTACGTGACGAATTTTGTACTACAGATCGTAGAACGACCTATATTTCGGTATAGATGGATTACAATGAAAAGAAAGACGGAGATGGTATGGCGCAAATGTTCGTGTCCCGTTCCATCTGACCGGGCATCCGCTGCACTGATCCTGAAATATTTAGAGTTACTAAGAGCATCATCCCGAAACGTCCGTCCGATCAGTAACCCATAAAAAAAATTGACCTAACCGGACCCATCATATAGTCCCCATATGCCCGGACTGACCGGCACCCCCTCAAATCGGGACCAAATGTAGGGGCGATATGAGGGCGCTCGGACGCGACCGGGCACCCCGCTCCATATCATAGAGGTCCCACCTACAGCCACCTAATACTCGTGATCTGCGTTGGGTTTTCCGTGAAGAGGAATGGGTAATCGCAGCACAAAGTGGGTAAGTATTTCCCTCAGTTATGAAACCAAGGTTTATCAAACCAATAGGAATACTAATCATCAACCGTCTTCAGCGGCTGCACACAAAAGAACAAACAACTTGCACCCAACGGCGGCAAGAGGGTTGTCAATCCCCGTGATCTCATTATTTGCAAGCAAGTGAGTTGTGTAGATAATTGTAGATAATAGTAAAGTGTGAAATAAAATAAAAGGTAATAAATAACAGCAACATAATGATAGCGTTTGTGAATTTATAAGTGAATAGACCCGGGGGCCATAGAGTTCTCTAGTAGCATCTCTCATAAGCAAAGCTGACGGTGGGTAAACAAATCACTGTTGGGCAATTGATAGCAAAGTGAATAATTATGCGATGTTCACGGCAATAATCATGTGTATATAGGCATCACGTCCATAAGCAAATAGGCCGACTCCTGCCTGCACCTACTACTATTACTCCACTTCAAGAGCGCTTCTATGCTTGCCTCTCTACGTATTAAGTTCATGACAAACGGAGTAATGCTTGGAGCACCACTCCCACCGAAGAAATATCAATCTACTTGGCCAAACTATCTCAATAGATCGGAGAGCATTACGAAGATATGATGATCATGCAAATAAGAATCATAGTAATCAGGTTTAACTCAAATACTTTTCATGAATAATCTGAACATAAACTCACAATACATCGGATCCCAACTAACACACCATACAAAGGGATTACATCGGATAGATCAAGGCAAAGATGCAATGAACATTGTATTGAAGATCAAGAGAGAGAGAGAGAGATTGCCATCTAGGCACTACCTACGGACCCGTAGGTCAGTGGTGAACTACTCACACATCATGGTGAGGGCAGCAAGGTTGATAAAGAGGCCCTCCATGATCGATCTCCCCTCCGACAGGGTGCCGAAACGGAGGTGTAGATGGCCTCCCGTCGGAACAGAGACTTGCGGCGGCAGAAAAAGTGTTTCGGGAGCGCTCCTGGTGTTTTTAGGGTAGATGTGAATTTGTAGGCCAGAGAACGACGTCGGGAGGCGCTCCAGGGGGCCATAACATATCAGGCCATGCCCCCCTGGGGGCGCGACCAGATGGCTTGTGGGCCCCTGGTGCATCTCCTGGCCCTCCTCCGAAGCTTCTAGGTCTTGTAATTGTCCAGAAAAAATCACCAAAAAGTTTCGTGACAATTTGACTCCGTTTGGTCTTGTAACTCTGAAAAGGCAAAAACACGCAGAAACCAAGAACTAGCACTATGCACTGGGTCAATAGGTTAGTGCTCAAAAATATTATAAATTTGTAAATAAATACCCAAAAAGTATCCTAGAATGATAATATATCAACATGGAACAATCAAAAATTGTAGATACGTTGGAGACGTATCAGTATCCCCATGCTTAATTCCTGCTCGTCCTCGAGTAGGTAAATGATAAAAACAGAAATTTTGATGTGACATGCTACCCATTATGTAATCCTTGGTATGTATGCTCACTGAGAAATGATGAATTAACAAACAGTAACATAGTAATATTTATAAGTATAAGAAACAAAATCATTAATTTTTCAAAGTATACGATCCTAAAAGAATGTTTTACCACTATTCATCTTATTATATTAGCAAGGCATGACTCCATCTTCACCACATAGATACAAATGTTAAGCACCACGGTGTCCAAGTCGGGCAATTGGATCGTACTTTTTCAATATGTATCAACTTTTTATTCTTTACGCAATACATGAGCGTGAACCATTTGACATAACATATAGGTGGAATAGAATATGGTGGTAGATATCAAAGGGGCAAAAAGTGGAGAAGATAGTCTCGCATCAACTAGGCGTACCAACGAGCTATGGAGATGCTCATCGATAGATATCAATGCGAGGAGTAGGGATTGCCATGCAAATGATGCACTAGAGCTATAAGTGTATGAAAGCTCAACTGAAGCTATGTGGGGTGTGCATCAAACTTGCTTGCTCATGAAGACCTCGGGCACTTGAGGAAGCCCGTTATAGGAATATACAAGCCAAGTTTTTTATATGAAAAGGTAATTCCCACTAGCATATGGAGGTGTCAACATAGGAGACTCTCTATATGAAGAACATGGTGCCACTTTGAGGCACAAGTGTGGTAAAGGATAGTAGCAAAGTCCCTTCTCTCTTTTCTCTCATTTTTTTATTTTTATGGTGGGCTTTTTCTCCTTTTTTTGCCTCCCCCATTTTCTATTTTTTATATGGTGGGCTCATTTGGCCTCCCATATTTTTATTTCATTTTTTGTCCGGAGTCACATCCCAACTTGTGGGGGAATCATGGTCTCCATCATCCTTTCCTCACTGGGACAATGATATAATAATGATGATCATCACACTTTTATTTACTTACAACTCAACATGAAGAACTGATAGGAAGATATGACTCTGTATGAATGCCTCTGTCAGTGTATCAGGATGTGAAATGATCTAGCGTGACATGTATCAAAAATATGAAGAACGGTGGCTTTGCCACAAATACTATGTCATCTCTATATGATCATGCAAAGCATTATTATGATGAACGAACTAGTCATGTGAAGTGACGATGGAATTTGCATGGCAATATATCTCAGAATGGCTATGGAAATGCCATAATAGGTAGGTATGGTGGCTGTTTTGAGGAATATATAATGAGGCTTATGTGCAAGAGAGCGTATCACGTCACGGGGTTTGGATGCACCGACGAATATTTGCACCGATCCTCGAGGTGAGAATGGGCTATGCACGGTACCGAAGAGGCTAGCAAATATAAGAAGGTGGAGATGCGTATGTCCATGGTGTCACATTAGTCATAAAGAACTCACATACTTATTGCAAAGTTTTATTAGTTTTATCACAAATCAAAGTACTCCTCGCATGCCCCGAGGGAGGAGGTTGGTAGGAGTTAACCATCGCGCGCCCCCGAATCAAAACAACACTAGGATTTCAACGAGGAATATAAATGCTCACACATCATAACCACGCCTCTTTAATTTTTAGATGAATAACAAGTTAACACCTCTTAATCTCGACACTTCTACGAATCAACAATTTCGGACTCACATCCTTTTCTTATTACTACATCAATGTCATTAACCCACAACTTCTCTATATGTGCTAAACGATGGTTTTGATTATCATTCATTGAATACCTAATATTCTTGGACTAGTCTTATGACCCATGCAAATTACCATCACTATTACTCAGCTCTCAAACAAATATAAGTGAAGAACGAGAGCATATCATTTCTATAAAATCTACATGCCACCATGCTAAAAAAGATATAAGTGAACTACTAGAGCAACTGCCTAGCTCAAAAGATATAAGTGAAGCACATAGAGTATTCTAGCAAATTATCATGAAGGTGTGTCTCTCTCAAATAGGTGTGTCCAGCAAATGATGATTGTGACAAACTGAAAGTAAAAGCAAACAAAAGCAAACGATGCTCCAAGCAAAACGCATATCATGTGATGAATAAAAATATAGCTCGAAGTGACATACCGATGGATTGAGACGAAAGAGGGGATGCCTTCCGGGGCATCCCCTAGCTTAGACGATTGAGTCTCCTTAGGATTATACTTGGGGTGCCTTGGGCATCCCCAATCTTGGGCTCTTGCTACTCCTTATTCCGTAGTCCATCATGATCACACCCAAAACTTGAAAACTTCAATCACACAAAACTCAACAAAACTTGATGAGATCCGTTAGTATAAGAAACATATTGCATACTTGAGGAACTGTGATAAATTGATTCAAATTAATTTTTGCATAATAGGTACTGTATTCTAACTTCCCCATGGCTTACACCCCCCCCGATATAGTCCATGGCATAATCAAAGCAAGCAAACTATGCAAGCAAAACAGAATCTGTTTAAACAGAACAGTCTGTAGCAATATGTCAAGAGCCCATACTTATGTAAATCTAAAAATTCTGAAAAATTAGGACAACGTAAAGAATTTGTATATAAATGCTGTGTTAAAATATCAGATCATTATCACGCTCCAGTAAAAAATGAAAATTCCTGCACTGGAGTCAAAGTTTCTGTTTCAGATTCAGCATCGTTTCTACTCATCTTGTGAGTCATCCCAAAGGCTTTACTTGGCACAAAAAATAGTTAAAACATAAAAACACAATCATTACAGAGGCAAGAATCATGTTATCACACAAAAACAGAAAGTAAAAACAAAAATAAAGATACATATTGGGTTGCCTCCCAACAAGCGTTATTGTTTTATGCCCCTAGCTAGGCATAATGCATAGTTTTAAGTGTTGTCATATTTGACACTCAACCTGTAGGTAGCCCTCATGATTGATTCATAAGGTGGTTTAATTCTCTTCCTAGGGAAGTGTTCCATCCCCTTCTTTAATGGGAATTGGAATCTTTTGTTTCCCTCTTTCATATCAATAGTTGCACCTATAGTTCGTAAAAATGGCCTTCCAAGTATTATGGAACAAGAAGGATTGCAATCAATATCAAGCACAATGAAATCTACAGGCACATAACTTTTGTTTGCAATAATAAATACATCATTAATTCTACCTAAAGGATCTTGATGGTAGAATCCGCAAGATGCAAGTTTAGGGAACACTCTGCAATATTAGTGAGACCAAGCACATCACATAAAGTTTTTGGTATGGTTGAAACACTAGCACCAAGGTCACACAAAGCATTGAATTCATATTTGTTTATCTTTATTTTGATAGTAGGTTCCCACTCATCATGCAATTTTCTAGGAATAGAAATTTCAAGCTCAAGTTTCTCATCATAAGCTTTTATCATAGCTTCTACTATATGTTCGGTAAAAGCTTTGTTTTGTTCATAAGCATTGGGTGAGATAATAATGGATTGCAGCAAGGAAATACATTCTACTAAAGAGAATTTTTCATAATTAAAGTCCTTGTAATCCAAGATAGTGGGCACATCACTAGTTAAAGTTTTGACCTCTGCAAACCCACTTTTTCAGTTTTAGCATTAGAATTATCACCCTCCAAGCAAACGGGACGCTCCTTAACTAAAGTTAACTCATCTCCAGTCCATTTATCATTTTTATTCAGAGATGTAAAAAAAGATTCAATAGGAGAAACACCAATCATTTTAAGATCTTCATCATGATTCCGGTAAAAACCGGGTGGAAGAGCCTTTTCTAAGAATTCTCGCTTAGCTCTCAACTTAGCGGTCCTCTCCTTGCTTTCATTAATAGACAATTGGATAGATTTAATAGTCTCATTAAAATCATGCTTGGGTGGCAAAGACTTATTTTTAAGAGTTTCAACATCAAAAGCAATTATATCCATGTTTTTAGCCAAAGTATCAATCATATGCAACTTTTCTTCTACCGTAGTGTTGAAAACCTTTTGAATTAATAAATTATTTAACTGTGTTCTGAAGGTCAGAAGGTATCCTATTATAATTTGTAGAAGCATTGCAATATGAATTACCATAAGAATTTCCATAGTTGTTAGAGGAATTACTGGGATACGGTCTAGCATTGAAATTTCCTCTATAAGCATTGTTGTTGAAATTATTTCGCGAGATAAAGTTCACATCAATAGCATCATTATTTTGCTCAATCAAAGTAGACAAAGGCATATCATTGGGATCAACATTAGCATTTTTATTAGCAACCATATTCATAAGAGCATCCACTTTTTCACTCAAAGTAGCGATTTCTTCAACAAAATTTACCTTCTTACCAGTTGGAGCTCTTTCGGTATGCCATTTAGAATAATTTGTCATAATGTTGTCCAGAAGTTTTGTGGCCTCTCCTAAGGTCACATCCATGAAGGTACCACCTGCGGCAGAATCTAGAAGATTTCTATACACAAAGTTTAGTCCAGCATAGAAATGTTGGATAATCATCCACAAGTTTAAGACATGAGTTGGACAATTTCCTATCGTCAATTTCATTCTCTTCCAAGCTTGAACAACATGTTCTTGATCTTGCTATTTAAAATTCATTATTTGATTTCTAAGGGAGATAATCTTAGCAGGAGGAAAATACTTGGCAATAAAAGCATCTTTACACTTATCCCACGTTCCAATACTATTGTGAGGTAAAGTTGAAAACCAAGCTTTAGCTTTGTCTCTTAGTGAAAAAGGAAATAATTTTAATTTCACAATATCATTATGCATATACTTTTTATTTTGCATATCACATAATTCAACAAAGGTATTAAGATGTGACGCGAGATCCTCATTAGGATTTCCCGAAAATTGATCTTTCATGACAAGATTGAGCAATGCAGCATTAATATCAAATGCCTCCGCACTTGTTGCGGGTGGTATAGGAGTACTAATAAAATCATTATTATTAGTATTTGAGAAATAACACAACTGAGTAGTATCTTGAGACATGGTGACCGGACTAGCAAAACAAGCAAGACAAGTGAACTAGCAAGTAAAGCAAACTAGAAGCAAACTAGTAACTAGCAAAGATAATTATTTTTGTATTTTTGATTTTTATGAGAAAAACTAAATATAATAGCAAATAAAAAGAAGAACAAGTGAATGAAATTTTGTGTGAAGTTACTTGATAGTTGGTGATGGTATTCCCCGGCAACGGCGCCAGAAATCCATCCTGATACTCGTGATCTGCGTTGGGTTTTCCATGAAGAGGAACGGGTAATCGGAGCACAAAGTGGGTAAGTATTTCCCTCAGTTATGAAACCAAGATTTATCGAACCAATAGGAATACCAATCCTCAACCGTCTTCAGTGGCTGCACACAAAAGAACAAACAACTTGCACCCAACGCAGGCAAGAGGGTTGTCAATCCCCTTGATCTCGTTATTTGCAAGCAAGTGAGTTGTGTAGATAATTGTAGATAATAGTAAAGTGCAAAATAAAATAAAACGTAATAAATAACATCAAGGTAATGATAGCGTTTGTGAATTTATAAGTGAATAGACCCGGGCACCGTAGAGTTCTCTAGTGGCATCTCTCATAAGCAAAGCATACGATGGGTAAACAAATTACTGTTGGGCAATTGATAGAAAAGCGAATAATTATGCGATGTTCACGGTAATGATCATGTGTATATAGGCATCACGTCCATAAGCAAATAGGATGACTCCTGCCTGCACCTACTACTTTTATTCCACTTCAAGAGCGCTTCTATGCTTGCCTCTGTACGTATTAAGTTCATGACAAACGGAGTAATGCTTGGAGAACGATGACATGATGTAGACAAAGTAAACTCAACTAATATGAATAAAGCACATCTTTTTATCCTTAGTAGCAACAACAGAAAGACGCAATTTGTCCCCTTCTATCACTGGGATATAGAAACTCGTCAGGTTGAACCTACTACAACGCACCACTCCCATCGAAGAAATATCAATCTAGTTGGCCAAACTATCTCAATAGATCAGAGAGCATTACGAAGCTGTGATGATCATGCAAATAAGAATCATAGTAATCAGGTTTGACTCAAATACTTTTCATGAATAATCTGAACATAAACTCACCATTCATCGAATCCCAACAAACACACCATACAAAGGGATTACATTGGATAGATCAAGGCAAAGATGCGATGAACATTGTATTGAAGATCGAGAGAGAGAGAGAGAGAGAGAGAGAGAGAGAAAGATTGCCATCTAGGTACTACCTATGGACCCGTAGGTCTGCGGTGAACTACTCACACATCATGGTGAGGGTAGCAAGGTTGATGAAGAGGCCCTACGTGATCGATCTTCCCTCTGGCAGGGTGCCGGAACGGAGGTGTAGATGGCCTCCCGTCGGAACAGAGACTTGCGGCGGCGGAAAAAGTGTTTCAGGAGCGCTCTTGGTGTTTTTAGGGTAGATGTGAATTTATAGGCCAGAGAACGACGTCGGGTGGCGCTCCAGAGGGCCACAACATATCTGGCCGTGCCCCTGGGGGCACGGCCAGATGGCTTGTGGGCCCCTGGTGCATCTCCTGGCCCTCCTCCGAAGCTTCTAGGTCTTGTATTTGTCCAGAAAAAATCACCAAAAAGTTTCGTGACAATTGGACTCCGTTTGGTATTGTAACTCTGAAAAGGCAAAAACATGCAGAAAACAGGAACTGGCACTGGGCTCTGGGTCAATAGGTTAGTTCTCAAAAATATTATAAATTGGTAAATAAATACCCAAAAATTATCCTAGAATGATAATATATCAGCATGCAACAATCAAAAAATATAGATACATTGGAGACGTATCACCACCCCACAGAGCAGCTGTTCTTGCGGGCTTCTGCTCCAGCGCGCTTGTCGACCCAAATTTTAGTCCCACCTTGCCGTATCACTAGATTGCAATTCATCAACCGATGATTGTTCATCGGGTGTCAAGTTCATCTCATTCATGTACTACAAAACTGATGATTTGTGATTCAAAAAGAGCAGTGCAAACATATTTTGTGATTCAAAATGAGTCGTGCAAAAATCAATCTTACATTTGTGAAGGACATAGACCGTGCCTACAAAGGGTACAATGATTACTGAAGCTTATGGCTTCAGGACGACCGGCTATTTAAGCCGGTTCAGACTAGCCGGACCAATACATATGTGAACATATTATGTAGACAATGTTTATCTGGTGCCCCACCGGGCCAACACGGACGTGATGATCGACGTGCATGTCCTTGCATGTATCTAATATTTTGAAAATAGGGTATGTGGTTGCAAATGGAAAAATTTGAGGCCTGCCCGGTTACTGTCCACGGGTTTGAGGGCCCATATATGCAAGTTTTGGCTGTAGATGCTCTAAGATCAACTCCAACAGACGCCATTTGGTTCGCCTGCGCCCGTTTTGCCCAAGCGGACATAGCCCACGGCCTAACGGGCGACCACAACCACAAAAAAACCCGTCCAATGTCCGCGTGGACCAAAATCCGGCATACATTTGGGTATGATTTGTGCCCAAACAGACGCACACCCGTCGTCTCATCATCCGTCCCCGGCCCGCATGTCGGCCGTCCAACGACTTCCCAAACGGCCCCGTTTAATCCACATGCGTGACGGGCCCTCCAGTCAGCCGCACGATCGCTCACCCTCGAGTCCTTTTTAATGTGGAAGCCCTGGACTGACCAATCCACACACTTCCACTTCCATCAATGCGTGCCTCCACCTCGCCCGACACCCAAAGTCTAGCATGTTTCCGTCCTTGTAGCGACCGTTGGCAGCCTCCCGCCATGGGAATATGGAGGTGGATGAACGAAGGCAAGAGGGGCCAGAACGACCATGTGGTGGGGAGCGCCGCCACCCACGCAACCTCGCCCCAACCTTTTCCATCTCCTAGGTAGCTACCCTGTCGCGCAACTGCCCGTACGTTAAAGTGGAGATATGCCAAAGGTATTGGGAGATGGGGATGTTGCTGCCGTGGACCAACATCCACCTCCCCAACAACTGTCACTTGAGCCCAGATCGGGCGTCGCTGCCGCCTGTCTTGGTGAATGGCCGTGTCATGCTGCTGGAGATCAACCGTCGCCGCGCCCTCCTACCACCGGATCTCCTCAATAGACCCAGATATGCTATCTCCTCCCCGTTGTGGGACACTTGGTTTCGGGACGAGCATGCCCTACGTCCGTAAACTCTTTTTGCTGGTCGTGCCCCGAGCCCGCCCATGCCACACGCGTGCTCCTATCCCACCATGGAGCGGCCATGCACAGATGTGCGCGCGCTCTCCCACACCACCACCATCTGCGACTGATGAGGATGCCTACCCTGGGTAGGGTCATGGACCTGACATCTGGGGCCCACCAATGGTTCCATGTCAGCATCGAAGCTCAGAAGAAGAAGTGCACTCGGAAAGATCTGAAGGTTCACTCGGATGATCAAGAAGGCGCACTCGGATGAACACATTCGCACTCGGACAACGAGAACTCAACGGTCAGTAGACGTAGCGTTGAGTTAGATGAAAGGACGTCCTCCGGGATTGATCAGGCGTTACATGTAACGTACTAGTTAAAGCGGCATTTCTGTAACTAGCTCTAACTAGCATTCAATGCGGCGCTCGGCTGGTGGCGGCGTACTCTATATAAGCCACCACCGGACGCCGTAGCAAGGTTCCAACACCTGTATTCCCATATACACCCATAAGCTAAACAACACCAGCCTCCGGGCTTGAGACGTAGGGATTTTACCACTTCCGAGTGGGGCCTGAACTCGTACACATCCGAGTGTCACACCTGAGCCATAGCTAGACAACGCCCCTCCATTCGTACCCCTAGTTCTATTGTCAGGGACATTCCCACGACAGTTGGCGCCCACCTTGGGGCTGCGCATCTAGCGAATTTCGGCGCAGGTGGAATTTCCATCTTCTCGTTCATCATGAACACTTTCGGCGGCGAGATCTTCTTCGGGTCACTCAGTTTCGCCATCGACGATTCGGCGTGGCTGCAGGAAGCGCCGCTGGACGCGGACGCACTGCCCGCGCGCGGCGCCGTGCACTTTAGCGCGGCGACGTTCGGAGTTCTTCTCCGGCAGCCATCCACGCCTTATCGACCGGTCTCCCCTACATGTCTCGCGGCATTCCGCCGGCGCTCCGGGCGCTCCAGGCTGCAACGTTGGATCAAACACGCTGTGGCAGCACAGGCCGCGGGGCAGCAAATGGCTGCACTCGAAGCCGACGAGGCAGTGCACTGGCTGTTCTCTTTTTCGGGTGATGACTCCTCCGATGCCGCCGATCTCGAGAGCAACGGAGATGTGGCGGAGGTCTTCATGGCCGGACCGTCCCGCGACGCTGTGCCTCCAAACCATTCAGCCGGAGGCGCCCGTGATCGGGACGGTGATCATCGTGACGCCAGTACCGACGGCTACATCCCCCGACCGCTCACTCGAGAGCAGCGGGAGGAACTCAGGCGCAGAAACGATGAAGTTCTTCAGACACCTATCGCGGGGAACACCCCCGAGCAGATAGCCCTTGAGACCGCTCGCCAAGCCACTCTGGCCGAGTGCGAGCGTCTCGAGCGGCTACAACAGTCACTCGACGAGCGCGCGGCAAGGGATTTTCCCAGTTCCAGCCGCAGCCGCCGCCAGTTAACATTCACAAAGGAACGCCCGTACACCATCCCAACGATGCGTACCCCTTTGATGAACCTGGCCGCGGCCACTCGGATCGCTAATTCGATCTAGCCGTCCAATTCAGCGGCAGGCGAGGGCATTCGGCAGATCCAGGCGCTGCTGAAAACTGCCCTTCAGCAAAATTCAGAGGTATCGCAATCTCACCAACGCATCCATAACGAATCCACTCGGGCAGATACTGTGCAGTCATCTCACAGTCCTCTTGCGCCGAGGAGAGATCCGCGGACTCCTCCTCATCTGAGAGGCCAGTATGGAGGACGCGGGCGCGACGACCGCGATTTTAGTCGGACTCCCCCTCCGAATGGTGGTCCGCATGGTCAACGTCCGTATGACAGGGGCTATCCACTCGGGAGAAACCGTGAGCGGAGCCCTGTCAGACACAGAGGCTACAACGCCCGATCGGACATCACTCAGCGAGTGGTCGATCGGAACAGATATGACAGGGACCGAGCGAGTGGTTGGTGAGTTACTGGTCTCGGATGTTTCAGCAGATACATTCGGGAGGCGGAGATACCCCCCAATTACCGATTAGCAACCGGGATTGGAAAGTTCAACGGCGAGTCCAAGCCAGAGACTTGGCTCAAAGATTATCGAGTCGCCGTCCAGATCGGCAGCGGCAATGATTACGTCGCCATGAAGCACCTTCCACTCATGTTGGAAGAGTCTGCACGGGCGTGGTTAAATCAGTTGCCCGCCAATTGCATTTACTGCTGGGACGACTTGGCCCGAGTGTTTGTCAAAACATTCGAAGGCACTTACAAGCATCCGGGTGGTTTGACAGAACTCCAGCACTGTGTTCAGAAGAACAATGAGACTCTCCGAGAGTACATACAACGCTGGACCACACTGCATAACACTGTGGAGAATGTCACCGAGCACCAGGCCGTGTGCGCCTTCAAGGCAGGCACTCGGCATCGGGAGTTAGTCCTGAAGTTCGGTCGGTTTGGGGATATGTCCCTCAGTTGGGCCATGGAGATTGCAAACAAGTACGCCAATGGCGAAGAAGAAGACCGCCTCCAAAGCGGCAAAGCCAGAGCCGGCAACGCCCCTCAATCGGGAGGCAACGCCGGAAAGAATCAGAAGCGGAAAGCTGATGCCTCCGGCAAAGCTGAAGTCGCAGCTGTCCAAGAGCAGGGGCAAGGCAAGCCGAAGCCTAATAAGAAGAAGAAAGAATGGGCTCCCAAGAAGAAGTCCGAGTATAAATCCGACATCCTTGACCAACCGTGCCAGATTCATACCAAGACGGATGAAGAAGGCAACATTGTGCTTCCGAAGCACACCACTCGGGAATGTCGCCTGCTCAAGCAGGAGATGGGCGTTGAGCCTTCGGGTGAGAAGGTCGATGTCGAGGAAGAGGAGGATACTTCCGAGTACCCGAAAATCGACATGGTCATCAACGTGATTTTCGCTGATGTTGAGAGCAGAAGACAGCTCAAAGTAATCAATCGGGAGGTCAATATGGCGGTTCCGGCTGTTACCAAATACCTCAACTGGACGAAGATGCCCATGACCTTCGACCAGTCGGATCATCCGCCCTATATCGCCACCCCTGGGAGGCAGGCGCTGGTCGTTGACCCAGCAGTGGGCGGCGTCCGACTGCGCAAAGTCCTAATGGACGGAGGCAGTGGACTTAATATCATATATGCCGATACTCTCAGTGCCATGGGCATCCCGATGTCCCGATTGAGCAAGAGTAACATGCATTTCCATGGGATAGTCCTTGGGAAGAAGGCCGAATCACTCGGTCAGATCGCGCTGGACGTGGTATTCGGCGATGAAAAGAATTTCCGAAAGGAAAAGTTGACTTTTGAAGTGGTCAATTTCCGCAATGCGTACCACGCTATCCTGGGTAGGCCCGCCTACGCACGTTTCATGGTCAGACCATGTTACGTGTATCTCAAGCTCAAGATGCCAGGTCCTAAAGGCGTGATCACAGTCACTGGCGATCGGATACTCGCCGAAGAGTGCCTGCAGCTGGGCACGAAGATAGCGAGTGAACAAGTGCTGGCAGCTGAACTTGAAGGATACAAGAAGGAGGTGGACACGGCTGATTTGCTCAGGTCGAAGCGGCCAGCTGCAGCATCTGCTTTCCAATCGTCTGGTGAGACTAAACAAGTTCATGTCCATCCGAGTGATCCGAGTGCCGCCCTGACGAACATCTCCACTTCACTCGGGGACAAATAGGAAGCCGAGCTCATCCAGTTCCTCCGTGAGAACTTGGACATCTTCGCATGGAAGCCCTCTGACATGCCTGGTGTACCCAGGGAACTGGCTGAGCACCGACTCCGAACCAACCCCAAGGCCAAGCCAGTCAAGGAGTACTTGCGTCGATCCTCCGTCGAGAAGCGCAAGGCGATTGGTCAAGAGATAGCTCGGCTTCTCGCTGCCGAGTTCATTCGCGAGATTTACCACTCCGAGTGGCTCGCGAATGTGGTCCTAGTGCCGAAGAAGGATAAGTCACTCCGTATGTGCATTGACTTCAAACACCTCAATCGGGCCTGCCCGAAAGATCATTTTCCTTTACCTAGGATAGATCAAATAGTGGAATCAACAGCCGGATGTGAATGTCTGTCGTTCCTGGACGCGTACTCCGGGTACCACCAGATCCGAATGTTTGGTCCTGATGAAATAAAAACAGCCTTCATCACCCCATTCGGGTGTTTTTGCTATATCACGATGCCATTCGGTTTGAAAAATGCTGGAGCCACTTTCATGCGTATGATCCAGAAGTGTTTGCAGAAGCAAATCAGTCGGAATGTGGAGGCTTATATGGACGACATCGTGGTCAAGTCTAGGAAAGGTTCCGACCTCCTGACTGACCTCGCCGAAACCTTCACAAACTTACGCCTTTTCGGGATCAAGTTGAATCCAGCTAAGTGCACATTCGGAGTTCCCGCCGGAAAGTTACTCGGTTTTCTCGTTTCCGAACGGGGAATCGACGCTAACCTTGACAAAATCGGTGCTATAGTCCGAGTGAAGCAGCCAGAGCGTTTACACGATGTGCAGAAGTTGGCAGGACGCCTTGCGGCCCTGAGCCGATTCATCTCAAGACTCGGAGAGAAGGCTCCTCCTCTCTACCGTCTGATGAAGAAATCTGATAAATTCGAGTGGACCGATGAAGCGCAAGCCGCATTCGCTGAGCTCAAAGCATTGCTTTCCACCCAGCCGGTGTTAGCTGCTCCGCGCAGCCAGGAACCTTTACTCCTGTACATCGCGACGACCAGCCAGGTGGTGAGCACAGTCCTTGCAGTGGAGCGAGAAGAGCCAAGAAAAGCATTCAAAGTCCAAAGACCCATATATTACATCTCAGAAGTGCTAACTCCTTCCAAGCAGAGGTACCCGCACTACCAGAAGCTGGTTTATGGTATTTACCTAACTGCAAAGAAGGTAATCCATTACTTCCAAGATCACTCGGTCACGGTCGTCAGCAGCGCTCCCCTGTCGGAGATCTTGCATAACAGGGACGCCGCTGGCCGAGTGGCGAAGTGGGCAATCGAGATCCTTCCGCTGGAGATCAAATTCGAAGCCAAGAAAGCAATCAAGTCCCAAGCATTGGTTGATTTTATGGCCGAATGGATTGAGCAGGAGCAACAAATCCCGAGTGTTCCCGAACACTGGACCATGTTCTTCGACGGTTCCAAGATGCTCAATGGCTCGGGGGCTGGCGTGGTTCATGTCTCTCCCAAAGGAGACCGACTGAACTATGTTCTCCAGATCCATTTTGACTCATCAAACAATGAGGCCTAATATGAAGCCCTCTTGTATGGGCTCCGCATGGCCATCTCACTCGGCATTCGTCGGTTGATGGTTTATGGAGACTCGGACCTTGTTGTCAATCAAGTGATGAAGGCGTGGGACATTCAGAGCCCAGCAATGACCGGATACTGCAACGCAGTCAGGAAGCTGGAGAAGAATTTTGAAGTCCTGGAGCTGCACCACATCCCTCGTGGGAAGAATCAAGCAGCAGATGATTTGGCGAAGATCGGATCTATTCGCCGAGCAGTCCCGAATGACATATTCCTTGAACATCTGCGTGCTCCGACAATCGCAGAAGATCCTTTTACAGAGGAGCCCCCGCAAGCAGTCGGTCCTTCCGACCCGACTGAGGTTGAAGTTCCAGCTATAATGGATCTGGTCCACGAAATGCTGATAATCACTCCCGAGTGGACTCAACCTTATTTGGCATATTTGCTCAGGCAAGAACTCCCAGAAGACGAAGAAGAAGCCCGTCGGATCGTCCGTCGGTCCAAGTCATTCGAAGTTATGGGAGATCAGTTGTACAAGAAAAGTACCACATGAGTCATCCAGAAGTGCATCTCTCCAGAGGAGGGGCTTCAAATCTTACATGAAGTCCACTCGGGAACTTGCGGCCACCACGCGTCCTCTCGGACTTTGGTCGCTAAAGCTTTCCGAGCGGGTTTTTATTGGCCCAGAGCCAATGAAGCAGCAAAGGACCTGGTTGACCTGTGTGATGGATGTCAGTTTTATAAGAACAAGTCTCACAAGCTAGTGTCAGCGCTCAAGACAATTCCTATCGCATGGCCATTTGCGGTGTGGGGCTTAGATATGGTCGGCCCCTTACGAACCGGGTCGAGTGGATTCACGCATCTGCTCGTCGCGGTTAATAAGTTCACCAAGTGGGTTGAAGCAAAGCCTATCAAGAGCTTGGATGCAGGCACAACTGTCAGTTTCATTCGACAAATCATCTTCAGGTTCGGCGTGCCCCATGATATCATCACAGATAATGGGAAGAACTTTGACGCGGACGAATTCAAGCAATTTTGTTTCTCTCAAGGCATTCGGGTTAATTATGCCTCTGTCGCTCACCCGCAGTCGAATGGCCAAGCCGAGCGCGCCAACAGCATGATTCTGCAAGGCCTGAAGCCTCGATTGATGAGAGACTTAAAGTACGCTGCTGGAGCTTGGGTTGAAGAATTGCCTTCCGTCTTATGGGGCATTCGGACAACTCCAAACTGCTCTACGAAGCGCACACCTTTCTTCATGGTGTACGGGTCAGAGGTGGTACTACCGAGTGATCTTTAGCATAATTCCCCCCGAGTGGAAATGTATGATGAAGCTAAAGCCGAAACTGCTCGGCAAGATGGCCTCGACCTTCTGGAGGAAGAAAGAGAACTGGCCCTCATCAGATCAACGCTTTATCAGCAAGATTTGAGGCGCTATCATGACAGACACATCCAGCCCCGAGCTTTTCAAGAAGGGGATCTTGTTCTCCGACTGGATCAGCAGAGACCCCACAAACTCGCGCCTCCGTGGCAAGGGCCGTATGCAATCTCCAAAGTCTTGCATAACAGAGCTTGCCGGCTTTATAACATCAAAGATGAAGTAGAAGAGCCCCGAACTTGGAATGCGGATCTGCTTCGTAAATTCTACACCTAGAACACAACTATCTTTAGTTTATTATTCCGAGTATGAATCCGAGTGATCTCGATGAATAAAGTTTTATTTCATTATATCTTGTTGAAATTTGACTGCTACCCCCAGTGGGTATGAAAAACACTTAGCCGCAAACATGATTTTGCCTAAGGACAAATTACTCCGAGTGAAGGTCCAGCCCACACTCGGGGGCTTAGCCGCGGCTCCGCGTCGCCTAAGTTAAAAATCACTCTGAGTGTGGACACCCTCCACACTCGGTTGTCAAGATGAACAGGACCATCATTGTTCATCTAAGGACAAACTACTCCGAGTGAAGGTCCAACCCACACTCGGGGGCTTAGCCGCGGCTCCGCGTCGCCTAAGTTAAAAATCACTCTGAGTGTGGACACCCTCCACACTCGGTTGTCAAGATGAACATGACCATCATTGTTCGTCTAAGGACAAACTACTCGGAGTGAGGGTCTAGCCCACACTCGGGGGTTTAGCCGCGGCTCCGCGTCGCCTAAGTTAAAAATCACTCTGAGTGTGGACACCCTCCACACTCGGTTTTCAAGATGAACATGACCATCATTGTTCGTCTAAGGACAAACTACTCTGAGTGAGGGTCTAGCCCACACTCGGGGGCTTAGCCGCAGCTCCGTGTCGCCTAAGTTAGAAATCACTCTGAGTGTGGACACCCTCCACACCCGGTTGTCAAGATGAACAGGACCATAATTGTTCATCTAAGGACAAACTACTCCGAGTGAGGGTCCAGCCCACACTCGGGGGCTTAGCCGCGGCTCCGTGTCGCCTAAGTTAGAAATCACTCCGAGTGTGGACACCCTCCACACTCGGTTGTCAAGATGAACAGGACCATAATTGTTCATCTAAGGACAAACTACTCCGAGTGAGGGTCCAGCCCACACTCGGGGGCTTAGCCGCGGTTCCGTGTCGCCTAAGTTAGAAATCACTCTGAGTGTGGACACCCTCCACACTCGGTTGTCAAGATGAACAGGACCATAATTGTTCATCTAAGGACAAACTACTCCGAGTGAGGGTCCACCCCACACTCGGGGGCTTAGCCGCGGTTCCGTGTCGCCTAAGTTAGAAATCACTCTGAGTGTGGACACCCTCCACACTCGGTTGTCAAGATGAACAGGACTATCATTGTTTATCCAAAGACAAATTTCACCGAGTCAGGGTCCAGCCCACACTCGAGAACTTAGACGCGACTCCGCATCGCCTAAGTTAGAACCATCCGGAACCAAAGATAGAATAAAAGCCAAGACAAACGAGAACAACATCATTCGGATCGGAAAGTACGAATAAAGGTTCAGACAGTTGGAGCCTTAGGCTCACTTAAAGTTTCACGGTTACAGCAACCACTCGGCATTCCGAGGCAAATACTTAAAAAGAGTTAAAGACTAGACGATCACTCGGGCGGAGGCACTGCTTCCACGAAGGTGTCCAGGTCAATGCTGTCCGCTATCCGAGTGGCAGCTTCCGTGAAAATCTCCATGAAGTCATCAATCGTGGCGTTCTTCTTGTTGGCCACCTCGAGAGACTTCAGTTTCTTCTCGTCCACCCCTTTGCAATGGATACGGACCAACGAGAGAGCTATGTCAGCTCCGGCCCGGGCCGCAGATTTTTTCCAGTCTTTCACTCGGCTTGGCACTGCCTTCACTCGAGCTAACACAGTTTCCAGATCCTTCGAAGGCTCGTCGTCGGGGAACACGTCACGATCAATCGCAGAAATTGCGGTGCCCAGCTCCCTGATATACATGGCCACTTGCTCAACACGCTCCTCCAATCGGAGCACGCTCATGGCGGCGCTGTCCTTGAGTAAACCTTGGGTGGGATCCAGCTCCTTCTCGATTTTGTCCATCTCCTCCGCCACATCGTCGCAAAATGCTGGATTCGGACAAATAAAGAAAGAAGTCAGGGACATACAAATTACACTCGGCTTAATGAAAGTCACTCGGGAACATTACCTTTGAGTTTTTCATTGGCCTCGCCACTGAATTCGTCGACGTATTCCTCCAGCTCAGCTTTCTTGGCAGCAATCTGGTTGAGTTTGGTTTGCCACTCGGTTTGCAGCTTCTTCAATTCAGCAAGTTCTTGGTTGGACTTCTGAACGGCATCCTCCAATGTTTTCTTCTCTTCCTCCAGCTTTCCGACTGATTTCAGTTTTTCCTCGGCCTCCTTGGCCTTTCGGCTGGCTTCCTTCTGAGAGGCCGCCAGCTCAGTGTCCTTCTTCTCAAGAGCAGTCTTCACAGTTTATAAAGAAATAGAATTCCTCAGCCTCTTGACAAGTTCACGATTTTCTCTACGAAAATCTGATGAAGCATACTCAGTCGGATGGGAAGGGGAGCAACTACCATTACATTTGAGTAGGAAGACATTACCTTCAAGGGTCTTTTTCTCCTCCTCCAGTCAGGAATTCTTGGTCTTCTCAGCGTCAAGGTTAATGCGCAGGTCCAGCACCTCCTTCTCCAGAGTCTTGTAGTGGCTTCCGAGCTCACAAACAGACTGTAAAACAGATTTAAAGCGAAGAATAATTGGTCAGGACTCTGACCCGGACTCTAAGACTACCGCCGACTGCTTCAGTCGACGGCAGTCTCGGGGACTACACCCAGTGGGTGCGCTCAGCGTGCCCCCACTGGAAAATCAAAAACAAAGTATTCATTCGGATGGATAGAACATGGAATTCATTCGGATGAATTGAGCAGGACATTCACTCGGACTCTAAGACTCCTGCCAACTGCTTCAGTCGACGGCAGTCTCGGGGACTACACCTAGTGGGTGCGCTCAGTGCGCCCCCACTGGAACTCAAGTACACCCAGTGGGTGTATTCAGTTTCAGACTCTCACAAGACGGAAAATTGAAAAGGGTACTTACAAGGGTACTTACTCGGACATTCTTCTTCAGGGCTTCACTCGCGTCATACGCCGTCTTCAGTCGGTCGCTCATTATCTCCAGTTGCATTAGTGCCTCTTTGCTCGCTCCCACTTTGTCCTCCGGGACATGGTGTAGCGCAAAAATATTGGGCGTAGAAGCAGTCAACAATTGAGATGAAGACCCGGTACCTAGTGCTGCCCTGGCTCCCGAGCCGACCTCTTGTGTGGGCACCAAAGTATCGACAAGCGATGGCTCCTGCATCATGACGTCCGCGTCTCCCGGAGTGCTCTTTGGGTCAATCTTGTCGGTGGCATCAAGGTCGATCACTTCTCGCGGAGCTGCAAATAATCAAGTCACTCGAAGGTACTCGGAAATATACTGGATTACCGAGTGAGTTCAGCACTTACCCTTCGAGGACGCGACATCAGCATCGGCCAGCTCTTTCTCCAGGGTCTGGGGATCAGGTGATGTAGTCGAAGTATCAGCCCTATAAAGAGAACACCCAGATTTTTTGTCATTCGGATAGATATACACTGCTACTGTCAAGAATAGAATCACTTACGCTGAAGCCACTGTGATAGCCATCTTGATCTTCGGGATGAGGACCGCCTTCCGAGGTTTGGTTGCAGCAATTTTGGGCTGTTTCGTCGTCTTCTCAGGGGGAGAGGCAAGCTCTTCACGCCCGCGTTTTGCAGCACGTGTTGTAAGGGCAGGTCCACTCGGTTTGGCAGTCCTGGATCCTTTGGGTCCTCCACCACGGATTCCCGAGTCATGATGCGCCTTGGAGCGAGTTTCAGGCACTCGGTCTTCCGAACGTGACGACTCCACTTCATCGTCATCTTCTGAGCCCTCTTCGTCGTCTTCCTCATCGTCTTCGCCTTCACCGGACTCTTCATCCTCCCCAGCTTCAGCCGTGTCTCCCGGATGGTCAGTGTCGCTGGCGACATCAACCGGACCCCTAACCACGAGTGGCACCAAACTGCTCATCTGAGTGAAGGCCTGCCGAATGAAAGACAAAGACAGTCGGATCAGTTTCAACATACATACGAATTTCACTCGAAGATGAGCACTCGGAATTTACCTCGTTTGCCGGGTTCGGCACTGAGAGTGGAGCCACTAGCCGACTCCCCCTGGGGTTGTCGCGCGCTGGCGTAATCGCCTTGATCTTGGCCTCCACCTCTTCGTCTTTGAGCTCCTCCGGGTGAGTTCGAGTGGAATCATCCGGCCCGGAGTATTCCCACATGGGGTGACTTCTGGCTTGCAGCGGCTGGATCCTCCTCTGGAAGAAGACCTCTAGCAGGTCGAGATCATTGACACCTTTTTGCACCAGAGCTACTAACGCTATCACTAAGATGTCTACTTCAGTCTTCTCTTCCTTGGTCACTGTCAGTCGGGGAACTGGTCCAATACGATCCAAAGTATACGGCGGGAGGCCCGACTGATCCTCTCCGACTGGAATATCGTGGCAGTAGAACCAGTTCTCCTGCCACCCCTTCACCGAGTCAGGGAACGTCATCTTGGGAAAACAACCCTTGCCTCGCAGCTGGATTCCGAGTCCCCCGCACAATTGGGCCACATTGGTCTTGTCCTCCGACCAAGTGGGTTTCTTCACGGTCATCATTCGGCAGGTGAAGAGGTGTTTAAACAAACCCCAATGGGGATGGCAACCCAAGAAGTTTTCGCACAAAGAGATATATGCAGCTAAGTACACTACGGCATTTGGGGGAAGATGATGAAGCTGAGCACTGAAGAAGTTCAGAAACCTTTGGAAGAAAGGGTGAGGCGGCAGAGAAAAACCTCGCTCGAGGTGGGGCACCAAGAGCACGCGCTCGTCCCCCTTCGGCGATGGCTCCTCTTCGTCTGGCCCCGGCAGCCGCCAGCTCCCCTCGCACACGAGTCCTTTAGCTTCCAGATCGAGCATCCGGGCCTTGGTCACCCGCGACTGGAGCCACTCGCCTTGCATCCATCCAACCGGCACTCCGGCGCTGGTGGAAGACGCGTGCGCGCTCTTCTTCACCCTCTCGGCCTTCGCAGTCGCGGACGCCGTGCACATCTTCACCGGCGAGCTCAAGACAGTCTTCGGCGGTGGAGAGAAAGGAGGAGCGCAAGAGGGCGTCGGAGAAGACGAGGAATTGGGGAAATGAGATCTGTTCTCGCCCAAACAGTACTTCCCGCTATTTATACTAAAAATCCGGCGCAATCTCAGGCCGTCAATCCGCGAACGAAGGGAGATCTGCGAATCCACTGTTCAGCGTATCAGGAACGCGTGGCGTGATTTTCGGCGCGGTTATCGAGGCGTCGTGCCCATTTCCCCAATAACTTCGGGACATGACCGTTCCGCCGCGCGCCCGCGCGCAGTTTCGGCGATTTCGAACGCGCGGAAATCTCTCCGTGCTCAAAGGAGATGAGCTCCACATCGCGAATTATCCTGATGACACCTTCCTACGAACCGAGTGATAGGCTCACGCCAGCTTGCCACTCGGATTAAACAACATTATGGTTTTCATCGAAAACATTGATCCTGAATCCATCTTGGTTTGAGGCCGAGTGGGAGACGACATGATCGTTTCTCGATCTTCACCGAAAGATCATCGATGCCACCGAGTGTCGATCACTCACCTTATAAAACCTCATGGATTCGGGGGCTACTAATGAGGATGCCTACCTTGGGTAGGGTCATGGACCTGACATCTGGGGCCCACCAATGGTTCCATGTCAGCATCGAAGCTCAGAAGAAGAAGTGCACTCGGAAAGATCTGAAGGTTCACTCGGATGATCAAGAAGGCGCACTCGGATGAACACATTCGCACTCGGACAACGAGAACTCAACGGTCAGTAGACGTAGCGTTGAGTTAGATGAAAGGACGTCCTCCGGGATTGATCAGTCATGCGTTACATGTAACGTACTAGTTAAAGCGGCAGTTTCTGTAACTAGCTCTGACTAGCATTCAATGTGGCGCTCGGCTGGTGGCGGCGTACTCTATATAAGACACCACCGGACACCGTAGCAAGGTTCCGACACCTGTATTCCCATATACACCCATAAGCTAAACAACACCAGCCTCCGGGCTCGAGACGTAGGGCTTTTACCACTTCCGAGTGGGGCCTGAACTCGTACACATCCGAGTGTCACACCTGAGCCGTAGCTAGACAACGCCCCTCCATTCGTACCCCTAGTTCTATTGTCAGGGACATTCCCATGACAGCGACCATGCCGACCGAGGACGAGGAGCTGATGAGGAGGGTGCTCGAGGACTCCGTCCGGGAGAACAACGAGGCCCAGTGGGAGGTCATGGACGTGATGCTGGCCCTGATACGTCTCCAACGTACCTATAATTTCTGATTGTTTCATGGTATTATATTATCAATCTTGAATACTTTATATGCATTTATATGATATTTTATATCATTTTTTGGGACTAACCTACTAACCCAGTGCCAAGTGCCAGCTCCTGTTTTTTTGCATGTTTTGGACTTTTCAGAAAATCAATACCAAACAAAGTCCAAACATGATGAAACTTTACAGTGATTTTTTCTAGACCAAAAGGGACCCTAGAAGCTTCGGGAGGAGGCCAGGCGATCTACGGTAGATCCACGAGCTCACGCAGCACGCACTGGTGGGTAGGGTGCACCCCATGGCCGTCTACGCCGTTATTAGGGCATATTTCATCCCTTGTGGTTTTGGTGATTGATGACAAGGTCCTTTGTGGACTAACCGCGTGCCCTGAGTATTTCAGAGATTTGATCAGATGGGCACGCGACGGTTTATTTCCCCTCGGTGATATGGTGTGAAGACGGATTTGTTCTGACAATTCTTTTTTGGCGGTATTTGAGTCGTAGGAAATCTATACTATTAAGAGGGGGTCCCCATCTGAGAGGTTGGATGGAATCAACACGTACACATTTGTTTTTGCACCCACCTTCTCTCCCAGCACATGGAGTTCCTCGATGTTATTTTCTTAAGGCTTGTGGAGCCTCCCAAGAGGTAGTATCGCTGCTCGCAGCGGTAGTACCGCTGGAGCGGAAGTACCGCGCCTAGGAGCGGTAGTACCGCTCTGGCGGTACTACAACTCTCTAGTGTCGTGGTCTCTATCGTCTGCACATAATTTTTCGCACGCAGGTAGTGGGGCGGTAGTAGTAAGTGGCTCTTCCTCTTTAAGCGGTAGTACAACTCCCTAGGGAGCGGTAGTACCGCCTGAAGCGGTAGTACACTAGTGCAGGCAGTTGCTATACAAACGGTTTTTAACCCCTTTCCGTCACGTAGTTTTAAACCGTCACCTTGCATGTGTGTGAGATAGGGGGGCTATCCCACACGACATAGATAAATCATCGGCGATGCCTCCTCTGGTCACACACGCTGGGCAAAATGAGCTCGTGTGCGCTTGGGTGGCCCATCGCAAACAAACATATTGTAGAAGTCATGTGAGATGCACTTGGCACCCCACACAGTGAATCCCAAAGATACGTTTCCATTAGTATGGTACATCACACACAATTTTCTGCAGAACACCGTCTGTGATACGTGCGCCCATCATACACGATTACTATAATTCTGTTGATTGTGTTACTCAGTACATCATGCACGGTTCGTAGAATAAACGTTTGTGATATGTGGCCAAACACACACAGTTCGTGGCTTGAAGTCGTGTGTGATTTGTACTGATCCAACACGCCAACTTTCTAGAAACTGTGTGAGTTCGTTGAGGTCATCGCCCACGGTGTTGTCTGAGAAACCATCTGCAATAGAAAAATGCATTAAGCACCCTAATTGCCCTATTATTTAGTAATCAAATTGACATTTCATATCAAGCACACAATATATTTCATATTCGTATTACGGAAAACAGGATTTCATAATTGAAATCACATCAGAGTACAACATCTTATAGCTTCAGCACTGAGTTACACAATATGGGCATATACCTAGCTACCCAATAACAACAACAGGGCCAAAGTTTCACATGCAACATCTAAAACCTTTGGAAGTGGCATCATAGAAGGTAAATAGACAGATGAATCTCATCTAGAAAATTGTTGAAGCGGAAGGCGAATATTGAGCCTTCACTTATGTCGAAGGTCCTTGCAACTTTAGGCCAGTACATGTGGATGGTTGCCCGCCCATCCTTCATCCTCTTGAGGAAGACTTCAAGATTATACTGTGGGTGTTGTATGAATACCTTCCTCACCTCTTGACAATACAGATGGTTTGAGACGTAATCATCGATGAACTACTTTGGAAAGGACTAGAAACAAAGATATGTATAAATATTTTTTCTAAAATTTGAAATGGCACAAAGGAAAAAAGACAAGGTAAAAGAGAAAGTACCATCCTATAACTGACTGATGTCTTCTTCATTGTGCACACAAACATCTTGTTATTTTTCATCGCTAGTTTATTTATCTTAACAATCTTTCTGAGTTTTCTTGATTTGACTGATATTCATGGACACCTCATTTCCCCACATGCAAAATGGGTCGAACTATGGGTCTAAACCTCTTACAGCAGCGCCTACATGTGCAAGACCAAATTATTAGAAACCTAAATATTAGAATGGTTACTGTAATTGCACAATAACGCGCTATTAGCCAAAGGATCATGAATGTGCAAACCTCGATGGTAAATTTAGTGTCTCCAAATGTTCCCCCCTACACCATATTTAAGATAGATATTGATCAGGTTATAAGTGAGATTTGGGCGTGCTATAGATAAAATATGTTAATGAAAAATAAACACATTGCAGATCCAACATATTAATTCGTGTCACATGGAAAAGCCAAGTGTGTTAAGAACTATGAAATATAGCAATTGTATGTTTCACATGTATTTAGTACATCCAAATTCGCTACTTCTCACATACATAACAATACAAAATTGTACCGACAACAATCGAACATCACATTGCAGAATTGAACCAAATGGTTAAAGGATCACCACAACAAATGAACCAAACAGTTAAGTGAGCATCACATTGCATAATAGAACATACTAGAAGGTTAGATTGCATACTAGCATTACATTGGATATTTCACTAGAATTTCTTAAGGAAACGCAGGAGCAGCACATCCAACACTTAAACCAAACATGCTTAACCGGCGTAGCTAGCTGAACACGTGTCATTAGTAATTAAGTGATAACCCACAAGTATAGGGGATCGCAACAGTTTTCAAGGGTAGAGTATTCAACCCAAATTTATAGATTCGACACAAGGGGAGCCAAAGAATACTTGAGAGTATTAGCAGTTGAGTTGTCAATTCAACCACACCTGGAGATTAAATTTCTGCAGCAGAGTGATCAGTAGCACAGTAATATGATAGTTTTGATAGCAGTAGCAATAGTAATAGTAGCGGTAACAGTAGTAGCAATAGTTTTGTAGTAGTTGGAACAGCAGCAACAGCAGTAGTAACTTAGCAAGAACAATCAATGAAAAGGTTGTAGGCACTGGATCGGTAGCTCGTTGGATGATATTCATCATGTAACAGTCATAACCTAGGGCGATACAGAACTAGCTTCAGTTCATCAATGTAATGTAGGCATGTATTCCGTAAATAGTCATACGTGCTTATGGAAAAGAACTTGCATGACATCTTTTGTCCTACCCTCCCGTGGCAGCGGGGTCCATAAGGAAACAAAGGGATATTAAGGCCTCCTTTTAATAGAGAACCGGAACAAAGCATTAACACATGGTGAATGCATGAACTCCTCAAACTACGGTCATCACCGCGAAGTATCCCAAATATTGTCACTATGGGGTTGATGGATCATAACACGTAATAGGTGCATATGACTAGGCAAGATCGGATCAAGAACATGGATATAAAGATGATAACATAAATGGTTCAGATCTGAAATCATGGCACTCGGGCCCTAGTGACAAGCATTAGGCATAGCAAAGTCATAGCAACATCAATCTCAGAACATAATGGGTACTAGTGATCAAGCCCTAACAAAAACTAACTCAATTACATGATGAATCTCATCCAACTCCTCACCGACCAGCAAGCCTACGAAGGAATTACTCACTCCCGGTGGGGAGCATCATGGAATTGGCGATGGAGAAAAGTTGATGATGACGAAGACCGAAGATTCCCTTCTCCGGAGCCCCAAACGGGCTCCAGATCTGGCCTCCCGATGAAGAACAGGAGGTGGCGGCGGCTCCGTCTCGTGAAACGCGATAATTCTTTCTCCCTGATTTTTTTCTCCAAATTTAGGAAATTATAGTGGCGGAAATAGGTCAAGTGGGGCCACGAGGTTGGCACAACCCACCAGGGCGCGCCGGGAGGGGGCTGGCGCGCCCTGGTGTATTGTGCCTAGCCTGGCCTCCCTCTCTGGTGGTTTTTGGCTCCAGTATTTTTTATATTTTCCAAAATAAATCTCCAAAAAGTTTCGTTCCATTTCGAGAACTTTTATTTTTGCACAAAAACAAGACCATGGTAATTCTGCTGAAAACAGTGTCAGTCCGGGTTAGTTCCATTCAAATCATGCAAATTAGAGTCCAAAACAAGGGCAAAAGAGTGAGGAAAAGTAGATACGTTGGAGACGTATCATTAAGCTAAAAAACAAGATATTCCTTGTCGTCGGAGATATCGATAACGATGGGCTTGGAAGAGGGTGAGGCCTCCACATCGTGGGTGCCCTCCTCGTAGTCGTGAGTGGCCTTAGCCTGCCCAGCACCAACCTGCTTGCTTTGGAGCTGAGGAAAGCACGGGCACGCTGAGAAACAACTCGTAGTCTTCGTCGAAGGCACCAGCGGAGCCCTTGAGAAAACACGACGAGTTGTTGTTTAAAGCAGCCAACTGCGTGGCGGCGTCCCCGCGCGAGGCATCAACGGTAGCCTCGATGCCGAGGTGCTGCTCCAAGATCTGGGAGTCGACACGCATAGCAAACATCGTGGCCTCATTCGCGCGTGTGGCCACGATTTGCTTCTTCGCTACCAGATGCTCCTTGAGATCCTGGCTATACTGCGTGCACCATGTATTTCGACGATGATTATTTGGGGGATGGGGCAGTGATTTTGGTGGAAGGTGTCGCGCCGGCGGTCGGGGCATGTGGATGAGGAGGGGGTGGAGGGGGAGGGTATATGAGGAAGGTGTGGGTTACCTGGCTAGATGGAGGAGGCCGAGCAGCAGGAAGGAGCGTTGCCGGCAAGGAGGTGGCACTGCAAGCAAGCAGTGAAGGTTTCAACTTAGGACAGGAAGGGGGAAGCAAGGGGGAAATGTGGCTTTTGGTTGGTATGAGGGGTGGGAGAGGTAGATATTTGTGCGGCAGCCCAAAAGTTCCGTTTGGTGCAGTGAAAAACTGGCGTGTACAGTCACATCAGACACAGTCCCTTTATTAGAACTATGTGCGATATCTAACATCACAAACGAATCCTATAGTTTACACCGTGTGTGATGAGACTGAACATGGAAATTTTGGTCTCCAAGCTTCCGATGTAAGATATTGGATACTACATTGCACGACACTTGCATTTCATATTCATTTGGAAGACAAAATTGCAATACAGCACCAAATTTTGGTCCTAATTTCCCTCGTTACAGTGGTCATCCACGTCATTGCTTAATTTAACATCACTTGCAAATTTGAGTACTACACAAAAGAGCCTACATCACTGCTTGCACTGAATTAATCGAGCAATTAAACAAAGTTAGTGGACCTAAACATTACTTTAATAAAAGACCAGTGCTCTAAATAAAGACTAATATTCTGCCTGGCACTCATCGATCTCCGCCGCATCCTCCATGAACAGCTCCCGCTCGACGACCTCCGGGGGAAGGTGCTCCATGGCATATATCACAACATACTCGACCTAAGCATCTCGCAGTCCTTGTCCGCCATCTCTTTTGATAAGGCCGCCATGAGCCGGGCGTGGGCGCCCTTGGTCCGGGAATGGACGGCCAACATCTTAGCTAGGGAGGCCACAGACGAACGGGCGCCTGCTCGAGCACACTCAACAATTACCAACTCATCGGACGTGGGTTGCCGACCGGTGTCGGAGAAGGCCGTTGTAATTTGTGCAATGACCGACATGAGCTGGGCATGGACGGCCTCGAGATGGGCATGGGCGGCTGCCATCACGGCTACGACGACCGCTGAGAAATTAACAGTTGATGTGTCGTTCTCACCATGTGTTATCCCCGTCGCGGATGTTGTTGCCGCCCTCTCAGCTGCAGCAACTGCCCTTTCGGCTACTCCAGCCACCTTGTCAGAGATAGCGTCCGCACTCATGCATGTTTTAAGTGCGCTCATGGCTGATGCAGCCACGCTTGGGCTAGAGTGGGTTGCTGATACTCGTGATCTGCGTTGGGTTTTCCGTGAAGAGGAACGGGTAATCGCAGCACAAAGTGGGTAAGTATTTCCCTCAGTTATGAAACCAAGGTTTATTGAACCAATAGGAATACCAATCCTCAACCGTCTTCAGCGGCTGTACACCAAAGAACAAACAACTTGCACCCAACGCCGGCATGAGGGTTGTCAATCCCCTTGATCTCGTTATTTGCAAGCAAGTGAGTTGTGTAGATAATTGTAGATAATAGTAAAGTGCAAAATAAAATAAAACGTAATAAATAACAACAAGGTAATGATAGCGTTTATGAATTTATAAGTGAATAGACCCGGGGGCCGTAGAGTTCTCAAGTGGCATCTCTCATAAACAAAGCATACGGTGGGTAAACAAATTACTGTTGGGCAATTGATAGAAAAGCGAATAATTATGCGATGTTCACGGCAATGATCATGTGTATATAGGCATCACATCCATAAGCAAATAGGCCGACTCCTGCCTGCACCTACTACTATTACTCCACTTCAAGAGCGCTTCTATGCTTGCCTCTCTATGTATTAAGTTCATGACAAACAGAGTAATGCTTGCAGAACGATGACATGATGTAGACAAAGTAAACTCAACTAATATGAATAAACCCCATTGTTTTATCCTTAGTAGCAACAACACAAAGACGCAACTTGTCCCCTTCTGTCACTGGGATATAGAAACTCGTCAGGTTGAACCTACAACAATGCACCACTCCCACCGAAGAAATATCAATCTAGTTGTCCAAACTATCTCAATAGATCGGAGAGCATTATGAAGCTATGATGATCATGCAAATAAGAATCATAGTAATCAGGTTTGACTCAAATACTTTTCATGAATAATCTGAACATAAACTCAAAATTCACCGGATCCCAACAAACACACCATACAAAGGGATTACATCGGATAGATCAAGGCAAGGATGTGATGAACATTGTATTGAAGATCGAGAGAGAGAGAGAGAGATTGCCATCTAGGTACTACCTACGGACCCGTAGGTCTGCGGTGAACTACTCACACATCATTGTGAGGGCAGCAAGGTTGATGAAGAGGCCCTCCGTGATCGATCTCCCCTCCGGCAGGGTGTCGGAACGGAGGTGTAGATGGCCTCCCGTCGGAACAGAGACTTGCAACGGCGGAAAAAGTGTTTCGGGAGCGTTGTTGGTGTTTTTAGGGTAGATGTGAATTTATTGGCCAGAGAACGACGTTGGGAGACGCTCCAGGGGGCCACCACATATCTGGCCGCGCCAGACGGCTTGTGGGCCCCTGGTGCATCTCCTAGCCCTCCTCCGAAGCTTCTAGGTCTTGTATTGGTCCAGAAAAAATCACCAAAAAGTTTCATGGCAAATGGACTCCGTTTAGTATTGTAACTCCGAAAAGGCAAAAACATGTAGAAAACAGGAACTGGCACTGGGCACTGGGTCAATAGGTTAGTTCTCAAAAATATTATAAATTGGTAAATAAATACCCAAAAAGTATCCTAGACTGATAATATATCAGCATGCAACAATCAAAAATTATAGATAGGTTAGAGACGTATCAACATCCCCATGCTTAATTCCTGCTCGTCCTCGAGTAGGTAAATGATAAAAACAGAATTTTTGATTTGCCATGCTACCCATTATGTAATCTTTGGTATGTATGCTCATTGAGAAATGATGAATTAACAAACATCAACATAGTAATATTTATAAGTATAAGAAACAAAATCATTAATTCTTCAAAGTATACGATCCTAAAAGAATGTTTTACCCCTATTCATCTTATTATATTAGCAAGGCATGACTCACTATTCACCACATAGATACAAATGTTAAGCACCACGGTGTCCAAGTCAGGCAATTGGATCGTACTTTTTTAATATGCATCAACTTTTTATTCTTCACGCAATACATGAGCGTTAACCATTGGACATAGCATATAGGTGGAATTGAATATGGTGGTAGGTATCAAAGGGGTAAAAAGTGGAGAAGATATTCTCGCATCAACTAGGCGTAGCAACGAGCTATGGAGATGCTCATAGATAGATATCAATTCGAGTAGTAGGGATTGCCATGCAAATGTTCACTAGAGCTATAAGTGTATGAAAGCTCAACTGAAGCTAAGTGGGGTGTGCATCAAACTTGCTTGCTCATGAAGACCTCGGGAATTTGAGGAAGCCCGTTATAGGAATATACAAGCCAAGTTTATTATATGAAAAGGTAATTACCACTAGCATATGGAAGTGTCAACATAGGAGGCTCTCCATATGAAGAACATGGTGCCACTCTGAGGCACAAGTGTGGTAAAGGATAGTAGCAAAGTCCCTTCTCTCTTTTCTCTCATTTTTTTATGGTGGGATTTTCTCTTTTTTTTTTCCTTTTTGCCTCCCCCATTTTCTCTTTTTTATATGGTGGGCTCATTTGGCCTCCCCCATTTTTATTTCATTTTTCGTCCGATCCCGACTTGTGGGGGCATCATGGTCTCCATCATCCTTTCCTCACTGGGAAAATGCTCTAATAATGATGATCATCACACTTTTATTTACTTACAACTCAACATGAAGAACTGATAGGAAGATACGACTTTGTATGAATGCCTCTGGCAGTGTAACAGGATGTGCAATGATCTAGCGTGACATGTATCAAAAATATGAAGAACTATGGCTTTGCCAAAAATACTATGTCAGCTCTATACGATCATGCAAAGCATTATGATTATGAACGAACTAGTCATGTGAAGTGACGATGGAATTTGCATGGCAATATATCTCAGAATGGCTATGGAAATGCCATAATAGGTAGGTATGGTGGCTGTTTTGAGGCAGATATAATGAGGCTTATGTGCAACAGAGTATATCATGTCATGGGGTTTGGATGCACCGGCGAATATTTGCACCGATCCTCGAGGTGAGAATGGGCTATGCACGGTACCGAAGAGGCTAGCAAATATGAGAAGGTGAAGATGCGTATGTCCATGGTGTCACATTAGTCATAAAGAACTCACATACTTATTGCAAAGGTTTATTAGTTTTATCACAAATCAAAGTACTCCTTGCATGCCCTGAGGGAGGAAGTTGGTAGGAGTTAACCATCACGCGCCCCCGACTCAAAACAACACTAGGATTTCAACAAGGAATATAAATGCTCACACATCATCACCATGCCTCTTTAATTTTTAGATGAACAACAAGTTAACACCTCTTAATCTCGACACTTCTATGAATCAAAAAATTGGGACTCACATCTTTTTCATATTACTACATCAATGTCATTAACCCACAACTTCTCTTTATGTGCTACATGATGGTTTTGATTATTATTCATTGAATACCTAATATTATTGGACTAGTCTTATGACCCATGCAAATTACCGTCACTATTACTCAGCTCTCAAATGAATATAAGTGAAGAACGAGAGCATATTATTTCTATAAAATCTACAGGCCACCGTGCTCAAAAAGATATAAGTGAAGTACTAGAGCAACTGCCTAGCTCAAAAGATATAAGTGAAACACATTGAGTATTCTAGCAAATTATCATGAAGGTGTGTCTCTCTCAAATAGGTGTGTCCAGCAAATGATGATTGTGACAAACTAAAAGTAAAAGCAAACAAAAGCAAACGACGCTCCAAGCAAAACACATATCATGTGATGAATAAAAATATAGCTCCAAGTGACATACCGATGGATTGAGACGAAAGAGGGGATGCCTTCCGGGGCATCCCCAAGCTTGGGCTCTTGCTACTCCTTATTCCATAGTCCATCGTGATCACACCCAAAACTTGAAAACTTTAATCACACAAAAATCAACAAAACTTCGTGAGATCCGTTAGTATAAGAAACATATTGCATACTTGAGGTACTGTGATAAATTGATTCAAATTCATTTTTGCATAATAGGTACTGTATTCTAACTTCCCCATGGAATACACCGCCCTGATATAGTCCATGGCATAATCAAAACAAGCAAACTATGCAAGCAAAACAGAATCTGTTTAAAACAGAACAGTCTGTAGCAATCTGTAAAGAGCCCATACTTATGTAACTCTAAAAATTATGAAAAACTAGTACAACGTAAATAATTTGTATAGAAATACTGTGTTAAAATTTCAGATCATTATCACGCTCTAGTAAAAAATGAAAGGTCCTTCACTGGAGTCAAAGTTTCTGTTTCAGATTCAACATCGTTTCTACTCATCTTGTGAGTCATCCCAAAGGCTTTACTTGGCACAAACACTAATTAAAACATAAAAACACAATCATTAAAGAGGCAACAATTATGTTATCACACAAAAACAGAAAGTAAAAACAAAAATAAAGATACATATTGGGTTGCCTCCCAACAAGCGCTATTGTTTTATGCCCGTAGCTAGGCATAATGCATAGTTTTAAGTGTTGTCATCTTTGAAACTAAACCCATAGGTAGCTCTCATGATTGATTCATAAGGTGGTTTAATTCTCTTCCTAGGGAAGTGTTCCATCCCTTTCTTTAATGGGAATTGGAATCTTATGTTTCCGTCTTTCATATCAATAATTGCACCTATAGTTCGTAAAAATGGCCTTCCAAGTATTATGGGACAAGAAGGATTGCAATCAATATCAAGCACAATGAAACCTACAGGCACATAATTTTTGTTTGCAATAATAAGCACATCATAAATTCTACCTAAAGGTTTCTTGATGGTAGAATCCGCAAGATGCAAGTGTAGGGAACACTCTTCAATATTAGAGAGACCAAGTGATGACCCACAAGTATAGGGGATCAATCGTAGTCCTTTCGATAAGTAAGAGTGTCGAACCCAACGAGGAGCAAAAGGAAATGACAAGCGGTTTTCAGCAAGGTAATTTCTGCAAGCACTGAAATTCTAGGTAACAGATAGTTTGATAGCAAGATATTTTGTAACGAGCAAGTAACGGTAACGGTAAACAAGGTGCAGCAAGGTAGCCCAATCCTTTTGAGGCAAAGGACAGGCCAGGACAATCACTAGTAATAGGCAAAGTGTTCTTGAGGGTACACGGGAATTTCGTCTAGTCACTTTTATCATGTTGGTTTGATTCGTGTTCGCTACTTTGATAATTTGATATGTGGTTAGACCGGTGCTAAAGTGTCGTTCTTACTTGAACTAACAACCTACTTATGATTAACCCCCTCGCAAGCATCCGCAACTACGAGAAAAGTTTTAAGACAAAGTCTAACCATAGCCTTAAACGTGTGGATCCAAATCAGCCCCTTACAGAGTAGCGCATAAACTAGGGTTTAAGCTTCTGTCACTCTAGCAACCCATCATCTAATAACTACTCCACAATGCCTTCCCTTAGGCCCATGAATGGTGAAGTGTCATGTAGTCGACGTTCACATGACACCACTAAGGGAATCACAACATACATATCATCAAAATATCGAACACATATCAAATTCACATGATTACTTGCAACATGACTTCTCCCGTGACCTCAAGAACAAAGGTAACTACTCACAAATAATAAACATGCTCAAGATCAGAGAGGTATTGAATAGCATATTGGATCTGAACATATAATTTTCCACCAAATAAACCATATAGTAATCAACTACGCAAGGTAATCAACACTACTAGTCACCCACAGGTACCAATCTGAGGTTCCGGTACAAAGATTGAACACAAGAGATGAACTAGGGTTCGAGAGGAGATGGTGTTATTGAAGATTTTGATGAAGATTGGCCTCCCAAAGATGAGAGGGGTGTTGGTGATGACGATAGCTTCGATTTCCCCCTCCGGGAGGGAAGTTCCCCCGGCGGAATCGCTCCGCCGGAGGGCAAAAGTGCTCCTGCCCAAGTTCCGCCTCGAGGCGGCGGCGCTTCGTCCCGAAAGTCCTCCTCTTATTTTTCTAGGTTTTTTGGGAATTTATACCAGAAGATGGGCACCAGAGGTGGTCCTGGGTGAGCACAACCGATCAGGGCACGCCCAGGGGGCCTGGCGCGCCCTGGTGAGTTGTGCCCACCTGGTGGGCCTCCCCCGGTAGTTTTCAGCTCCAGTATTTTTTATTAAATGCAAAAATAATCTCCGTAAATTTTTAGCTTCATTGGAGTTGTGCAGAATAGGTATCTCTGACATGCTTTTCTTGGGTCCAGAATTCCAGCTGTCGGTATTCTCCCCCTTGGTGTAAACCTTGCATATTATGAGAGAAAAGGCATTAGAATCACTCCCCAAAGCATTATTATTCAACAAAACAAAGTAAATAACAGTAGGAAATCATGATGCAAAATGGACGTATCAACTCCCCCAAGTTTAGACCTCGCTTGTCCTCAAGCGAAAGCCGATATCGAAAAGCATGTCCTCATGGTTTGAGAGAGAGGTGTCAATAAAAACAAAATACGTACATAGAAGCATCATGCTTATTATCATAACAACAATAAACTCTAACATAGGGACTTATTTCAATACATTTTTATCATATAGCTTCTCATGAATAAGTAACAATTCATCACAACATAGAAGTATGAAGCATAAACCTTATTGGGAACCAACAAACTATGTTCTCGGTCAACTTTGCAACTACAATTCATCATATTTTCAGGAAGGGTCTCATGTAGGAGCCTCTTGGCAAGTCCACATACTCAACCATCATTTAGTCTTCTATGATTGCTATCGCTCACGGCATACCCATGAACAAAAAGTTTCAACCGGACACGTAGGAAGATAGGGGCTTATAGTTTTGCCTCCCAACTCACTCACCTCAAGGGTGATGTCAACAATAATAACTCATGCCCACCCATATCCAACTGGATATATGTGCCTAGATCTTTCCTCACCACATGATGCTTGCAAAAGAAAAAGTAAAAAGGAATAGGGAAGAATACTTTGACTCTTGCATAAAAGTAAAAGATAGGCCCTTCGCAGAGGGAAGCAGAGGTTGTCATGCGCTTATTGGTTTGTATGCCCAATCCCTTAATGTAAAAGAACGTCACGCTATATTGCCCCCTATGATAGCAACCTTTATTATGCAGTTCATCGCTTTTATTACTTTGCCATCGTAAGTTTGTATAATGCTCAATTTTCTCTTACACTAATTGATCAAAACACTTTTACAAGCAATTTTTATTGCCTTATTGCACCGATGACAAACTTACTTGAAGGATCTTTCTCGATCCATAGGTAGGTATGGTGGACACTCAAAGAAAGAGTTTGGTTTAGGTTTTTGGACGCACAAGTAGTATCTCTACTTAGTGCAGAATTTTTGGCTAGCAAAGATATTGGGCAAGCACCACATGTTAAAGGATCTATGACAATATAACTTCTATGTGCATATGAACAAACATAAATCATTACGTTGTCTTCCTCGTCCAACGTCAACAATTTTGACATATAATATTTGATGGGGGCTCACAATCATAAAAGATGTCCAGGATAGTGTCTTTGCATGTGAATCTTCTCTTCCCTTATTAATTCTTTCGTGAATTGCATCATTGACCAATGCTATGTTTGTCAATCTCCAACAAATTTTACTACTTATACTTTTCCTTATGTGATGTCATTACTTACCATAAGATTAGCATATGATTCTTTTCATTTGTTTCTTTCCCTTTATTTGATTGCAACAAGAAGGTAGAGAGGCAAAAACTCAAACTAAACTTTATTATATAACTTTCACTCGATTACATAGATAGATAAGCCACGGAACTAACACACGAAAATAGATCATACTAAAACTTTTATTCAACTAAAGCAAATGGGAAACTAAAGATCGAACTAAAATAGGTAAAGGTGAATAAAAGTGGTGGTGATACGATACCGGGGCACCTCCCCCAAGCTTGGATTAAGCCAAGGGGAGTGCCCATACCCATGTGCTCAAGTCTCCTTTGGTGGTGGTGATGAAGAAGGTGGTGGTGTTGATGAAGCCTTCTTCTTCAACTTATATTTAAGCATAAAGTTTTCCTCCCTTAGGTCATCATTCTCCAACTCAAGCTTTAATATCCTTTGGCATAGGGCATTCTTGCTCTCCTGCAGAAAACGAGACGGGATAAATTGGACCTTGGGTTTGTATCTTCTAGGGAGGCTTGATTTCTTGAATTCCACATGCATATCTCCGGGTTGAGGCAATGGATCATCCTCTTCCTCGGAGCTGTCATCTTTTGTTTCCCCCATGGTAGCATCTTCTTCCTCCTCCGAGGTCCATAGATAGGGGTAAATTTTCCTAAAGATCTTTGGGTCTGGAACATAGGGATCAACATGGTTCTCCCCCACCGAATCTTGAGATGACATATTTCTAGATCTGCTAGGGAAACAACACGAAACAAGAACAGGGGATTTTTCTGCGATGCGGTCGTCAAAATAGTCGGGGGGTATATATAGAGAATTTTTATTCTTGGGAAACAAGTTTGGAAGGAAAACGGAGTCGGGAAGGCATCCGAGGTGGGCACAACCCACCAGGACGCGCCCAGGGGTGCCTGGCGCGCCCTGGTGTATCATGCTCACCTCGATCACCTTCCGGTTTATTTTTTTATTTCCAAAATTCTAAAATATTCCTAAACTGACAAAAAATAGTTTTGCGGATTTTTCGGAGTCCGTTTACTTACCGTATCACGTACCTCCTATTTTTATATAATCTAGAGTGTTCCGGAAGGTTTCTTTTATGTGTTCCTCCGGTGTCATGGTTTGGATAACATTGCTTTCAACGTTAATAGGCGTACCTGAGATATAATGCTTAATTCTTTGTCCATTGACTACCTTCGGGTTAGTGCCTTCGGCATTATTAATCTTGATAGCTCCAGAATGATAAACATCTTCGATAATATATGGTCCTTCCCATTTTGAGAGAAGCTTTCCTGCAAAAAATCTTAAACGAAAGTTGAACAAAAGAACATAATCTCCTATTTTGAATTCCTGCTTTTGGATTCTTTTGTCATGCCATCTTTTTACTTTTTCTTTGAATAGCTTGGCATTTTCATAGGCTTAGGTTCTACATTCATCTAGTGAGCTAATATCAAATAGCCACTTCTCACCGGCAAGTTTGAAATCATAGTTGAGTTCTTTAATTGCCCAAAATGCTTTGTGTTCTAGTTCTAGAGGCAAATGACAAGCTTTCCCGTAAACCATTTTGTATGGAGACATACCCATAGGATTTTTATAAGCTGTTCTATAGGCCCAAAGTGCATCATCTAATTTCTTAGACCAATTCTTACGAGACCTATTGACAGTTTTTTGTAATATTAATTTTATTTCTCTATTGCTAAGTTCAACTTGACAACTAGACTGAGGATGATAGGGTGATGCAATTCTATGGTTAACATCATATTTAGCAAGCATCTTACAGAAGGCACCATGGATAAAATGTGAACCACCATCGGTCATTAAATATCTAGGGACTCCAAACCTCGGGAAAATAACCTCTTTAAGTATTTTAATGGAGGTGTGGTGATCAACAATACTAGTTGGAATAGCTTCTACCCACTTAGTGACATAATCAACCGCAACCAAAATATGAGTGTACCCATTGGAGGAAGGAAAAGGCCCCATATAATCAAAACCCCAAACGTCAAATGGTTCAACAACAAGTGAATAATTCATAGGCATTTCCTGACGCTTACTGATATTACCAATTCTTTGACATTCATCACAAGACAAGACATACTTACGGACATCCTTGAAGAGAGTAGGCCAATAAAAATCAGATTGCAATACCTTATGAGAAGTTCTATCTCCCGCATGATGTCCTCCATAAGCTTCGGAATGACATTTCCGTAGGATTTGTTCCTGTTCATGCTCAGGTACACAACGTCTAATAATACCATCTACTCCTTCTTTATAAAGATGTGGGTCATCCCAAAAGTAATGTCTCAAGTCATAGAATTTTTTTCTCTTTTGTTGATGAGTAAAGCTAGGTGGTATATATTTAGCGACAATGTAGTTAGCATAATCAGCATACCAAGGTGTGCGTTGTGAGACCCTTATCGCAGCAAGCTGTTCGTCAGGGAAACTATCATCAATAGGTAGTGGGTCATCAAGAATATTTTCTAACCTAGACAAGTTGTCAGCTATGGGGTTCTTGGCTCTTGTCCTATCAACAATGTGCAAGTCAAATTCTTGGAGTAAAAGAACCCACCTAATGAGTCTAGGTTTAGCATCTTTCTTTTCCATAAGGTATTTTATAGCAGCATGATCGGAGTGAACAATGACTTTGGAATCAAATATATAGGATCTAAATTTATCACAAGCAAACACAACTGCTAAAAATTATTTTTCAGTAGTATCATAGTTTCGTTGGGCACTGCCTAGAGTTTTACTAGCATAATGGATAACATTCAATTTCTTATCAACTCTTTGTCCTAGGACAGCACCAACAGCATAGTCACTAGCATCACACATAATTTCAAAAGGCCAGTTCCAATCAGGTGGTTGAAGATAGGTGCAGAGGTTAAGGCTTTCTTGAGTGTTTCAAAGGCTTCCACACAATCATCATAAAAACAAAAGGAATATCCTTTTGCAAAAGATTAGTAAGAGGCCTAGAAATTTTAGAGAAGTCTTTAATGAACCTCCTATAAAAACCAGCATGACCAAGGAAACTTCGAATACCTTTAATATCTTTAGGACATGGCATTTTCTCAATTGCATCAACTTTAGCTTTGTCCACCTCAATACCTCGTTCAGATATTTTATGCCCCAAGACAATGCCTTCATTATCCATAAAGTGGCACTTCTCCCAATTCAAGACAAGATTAGTTTGTTCACATCTCTGCAAAACTCGATCAAGGTTGCTTAAGCAATCATCAAAAGAAGTTTCGTAAACGGAAAAATCATCCATGAAAACCTCCACAATCTTTTCACAAAAATCAGAGAATATAGCAGTCATACATCTTTGAAAGGTAGCAGGTGCATTGAATAAACCAAAAGGCATACATCTATAAGCATAGGTTCCAAAAGGGCAAGTAAAGGTAGTTTCTCTTGATTAGATTGTGACACGGGTATTTGAGAGAAACCAGAATATCCATCTAAGAAGAAGTGTGTGTGCTTAGATAGTCTCTCTAACATTTGATCAAAGAATGGTAGAGGGTAATAATCTTTTCTAGTAGCTTTATTTAATTTTCTAAAATCAATTACCATTCTATAGCCAGTAACAATTCTTTGTGGAATGAGTTCATTCTTATCATTAGGAACAACGGTAATACCTCCTTTCTTAGGGACACAATGAACGGGACTTACCCATCTACTATCAGCAATAGGATAGATTATACCTGCTTCCAGAAGTTTTAATATTTCAGTTCTTACCACTTCCTTCATCTTAGGATTCAATCGCCGTTGGTGATCAGCATCAGGTTCCATATTGATCTTGTGCTGACATAGAGTGGGACTAATGCCCTTAAGATCATCAAGAGTATATCCAATAGCAGCCCGGTGCTTCCTCAGAACTTTCAATAATCTTTCTTCTTCATGTTCTTAAAGGTTAGTACTAATAATAACAGGATATATCTTTTACTCATCAAGATAAGCATACTTCAAAGTGTCAGGCAATTGTTTCAATTCAAACACAGGATCACCTTTAGGTGGAGGAGGACCTCCAAGAGTTTCAATAGGCAAATTGTGTTTCAAGAGAGGTTGTTGTTCGAAAAAGATTTGATCTATTTCATTTCTTTCACGCAAATGCATATCATTTTCATGGTTTAGCAAATATTGTTCTAATGGATCAGTAGGAGGCACGGCAATAGAAGCAAGACCAATTATTTCATCCTTACTAGATAACTCTTTATCACGGGGTTGTCTACTAAACTTGGAAAAATTAAACTCATGAGACACATTACCGAAACTGACACCGGCAGTTTGTTTTTCACAATCTATCTTAGCATGGACGGTGCTCAAGAAAGGTCTACCAAAGATAATGGGACAAAATTCATATTGTGGGGAACCGAGGACTAGAAAATCAGTAGGGTATTTTACTTTCCCAAGTGGTGTGATAGTGTCTCTATTAGCAAGTTTAATAGTGACATCAATATCTTCCATTTCAGCACGTGCTATTTCATCCATAATTTCTAGGTGGTAAAAGGGATAGCACTCACACTAGCACCTAAATCACATAAACCATGATAGCAATGGTCTCCTATTTTGACTGAGACGACAGGCAAGCCTTCTATGGGTCTATGTTTATCCTTTTCATCAGGTCTAGCAATTCTAGCAGCTTCAGCACAAAAGTAGATAACATGCCCATCAATATTTTCTACCAAGAGATCTTCAACCATAGCAACAATAGGTTCTACTTTAATTTGCTCAGGGGGTTTAGGTGCTCTAATATTACTTTTACGAACCACAGTTGATACCTTAGCATGTTCCTTTATCCTAACAGGGAAAGGTGGTTTTTCAATATAAGCAGTTGGCACAACTGGATCAACATTGTAAAAGATGGTTTCTTCTTTAGCTATGACCGGTTCTTTAATTTTTACTTTAATGGCTGGATGATATTTAAACCACTTCTCCTTAGGGAGATCAACATGAGTAGCAAATGCTTCACAAAAAGAGGCTACTATCTCAGAGTCAAGTCCATATTTAGTGCTAAACTTGTGAAAAGTATCGGTATTCATAAAAGATTTAACACAATCAAATTCAAGCTTTATACCTGACTCATTACCTTCGTCGAGTTCCCAATCTTCAGAGTTGCATTTAATTATTTCTAAGAGATCCCACTTGAATTCAATAGTCTTCTTCATATAAGAACCAGCACAAGAAGTATCAAGCATGGATTGATCATTATGAGAAAGCCGAGCATAAAAATTCTGAATGATAACTTCCCTCGGATTGTCATGATTAGGGCATGAATATAACATTGACTTAAGCCTCCCCCAAGCTAGAGCGATACTTTCTCCTTCACGAGGCCAAAAATTATATATATAATTCCGATCACGATGAACTAGATGCATAGGATAAAACTTTTGGTGAAATTCCAATTGCAAACGATTCCAGTTCCACGATCCAAGATCATCACATAGCCTATACCATGTCAATGCTTTTCCCTCCAAAGATAAAGGGAAAACCTTCTTATTAACTTCATCTCCGGGTAAACCTGCAAGCTTAAATAATGCACAAATCTCGTTCACATATAAAAGGTGCATATCAGGATGTTCAGTTCCATCTCCTGCATAAGGTTTAGCAAGCAGTTGTTCTAGCGTACCCAAAGGAATTTCATAAGTAACATTTTCAGTAGGTGCTATAGGTTGAGGGTCAACTAATTGTGGTTCTGGTCGAGGTGAAGATACCCCGAACAAACCCCTCAAAGGATTGTTCTCCATAGTAGGAAGTAGCAATAAATTTCAGCACGTAGTATAAGTTTTTCCTTACCGATTTCCACTTACCAAGAGCGCTTCACTCCCCAGCAACGGCGCCAGAAAAGAGTCTTGATGACCCACAAGTATAGGGGATCAATCGTAGTCCTTTTGATAAGTAAGAGTGTCGAACCCAATGAGGAGCAGAAGGAAATGACAAGCGGTTTTCAGCAAGGTAATTTCTGCAAGCACTGAAATTCTAGGTAACAGATAGTTTGATAGCAAGATAATTCGTAACGAGCAAGTAACGGTAACGGTAAACAAGGTGCAGCAAGGTAGCCCAATCCTTTTGAGGAAAAGGACAGGCCAGTACAATCACTAGTAATAGGCAAAGTGTTCTTGAGGGTACACGGGAATTTCGTCTAGTCACTTTTATCATGTTGGTTTGATGAGTGTTTGCTACTTTGATAATTTGATATGTGGGTGGACCGGTGCTAAGGTGCTGTTCTTACTTGAACTTACAACCTACTTATGATTAACCCCCTTGCAAACATCCGCAACTACGAGAAAAGTATTAAGACAAAGTCTAACCATAGCCTTAAACGTGTGGATCCAAATCAGCCCCTTACAAAGTAGCGCATAAACTAGGGTTTAAGCTTCTGTCACTCTAGCAACCCATCATCTAATAACTACTCCAAAATGCCTTCCCTTAGTCCCATGAATGGTGAAGTGTCATGTAGTCGACGTTCACATGACACCACTAAGGGAATCACAACATACATATCATCAAAATATCGAACACATATCAAATTCACATGATTACTTGCAACATGACTTCTCCCGTGACCTCAAGAACAAAGGTAACTACTCACAAATAATAAACATGCTCAAGATCAGAGAGGTATTGAATATCATATTGGATCTGAACATATAATCTTCCACCAAATAAACCATATAGTAATCAACTACGCAAGGTAATCAACACTACTAGTCACCCACAGGTACCAATCTGAGGTTCCGGTACAAAGATTGAACACAAGAGATGAACTAGGGTTTGAGAGGAAATGGTGCTGTTGAAGATGTTGATGAAGATTGGCCTCCCAAAGATGAGAGGGGTGTTGGTGATGACGATAGCTTCGATTTCCCCCTCCGGGAGGGAAGTTCCCCCGGCGGAATCGCTCTGCCGGAGGGCAAAAGTGCTCCTGCCCAAGTTCCGCCTTGAGGCGGCGGCACTTCGTCCCGAAAGTCCTCCTCTTATTTTTTCTAGGTTTTTTTGGGAATTTATACCAGAAGATGGGCACTGGAGGTGGGCCTGGGTTAGCACAACCCATCAGGGCGCGCCCAGGGGTGCCTGGCGCGCCCTGGTGGGTTGTGCCCACCTGATGGGCCTCCCCAGTAGTTTTCAGCTCCAATATTTTTTATTAAATGCAAAAATAATCTCCGTAAATTTTCAGCTTCATTGGAGTTGTGCAGAATAGGTATCTCTGACGTGCTTTTCTTGGGTCCAGAATTCCAGCTGCCGGTATTCTCCCTCTTGGTGTAAACCTTGCATATTATGAGAGAAAAGGCATTAGAATCACTCCCCAAAGCATTATTATTCCACAAAACAAAGTAAATAACAGTAGGAAATCATGATGCAAAATGGACGTTTCACCAAGCACATCACATAAAGTTTTTGGTATGGTTGAAACACTAGCACCAAGGTCACACAAAGCATTGCATTCATATTTATTTATCTTTATTTTGATAGTAGGTTCCCACTCATCATGCAATTTTCTAGGAATAGAAATTTCAAGCTCAAGTTTCTCATCATAAGCTTTTATCATAGGTTCTGCTACATGTTCGGTAAAAGCTTTGTTTTGTTCATAAGCATTGGGTGAGCTAATTATGGATTGTAGGAAGGAAATACATTCTATTAAATAGCATTTATCATAATTAAAGTCCTTGTAATCCAAGATAGCGGGCACATCACTAGTTAAAGTTGGACAATTTCTTATAATCAATTTCATTCTCTCCCAAGCTTGAGTAACATGTTCTTGATCTTGTTGTTTAAAATTCATTATTTGATTTCTAAGGGAGATAATCTTAGCAGGAGGAAAATACTTGGCAATAAAAGCATCTTTACATTTATCCCACGTTCCAATACTATTACGAGGTAAAGATGAAAACCAAGCTTTAGCTTTGTCACTTAGTGAAAAAGGAAATAATTTTAATTTCACAATATCATTATCCATATCCTTTTTCTTTTGCATATCACATAATTCAACAAAGGTATTAAGGTGTGATGCGGGGTCCTCATTAGGACTTCCCGAAAATTGATCTTTCATGACAAGATTGAGCAATGCAACATTAATATCAAATGCCTCCGCACTAGTGGCGGGTGGTATAGGAGTACTAATAAAATCATTGTTATTAGTATTCGAGAAATCACACAACTTAGTAATATCTTGAGACATGGTGACCACACAAGCAGAACAAGCAAGACAAGTAAACTAGCAAGTAAAGCAAACTAGAAGCAAAGGTAAATATTTTTGTATTTTTGATTTTTATGAGACAAACTAAATATAAAAGAAAATAAAAAGGAGAACAAGTGAATGAAATTTTGTGCGAAGTTACTTGATAGTTGGTGATGGTATTCCCCGGCAACGGCGCCAGAAATCCTTCCTGATACTCGTGATCTACGTTGGGTTTTCCGTGAAGAGGAACGGGTAATCGCAGCACAAAGTGGGTAAATATTTCCCTCAGTTATGAAACCAAGGTTTATCGAACCAATAGGAATATCAATCCTCAACCGTCTTCAGCAGCTGCACACAAAAGAACAAACAACTTGCACCCAATGCCGGCAAGAGGGTTGTCAATCCCCTTATCTCGTTATTTGCAAGCAAGTGAGTTGTGTAGATAATTGTAGATAATAGTAAAGTGCAAAATAAAATAAAAGGTAATAAATAACAGCAAGGTAACTCCTGCCTACACCTACTACTATTACTCCACTTCAAGAGCGCTTCTATGCTTGCCTCTATACGTATTAAGTTCATGACAAACAGAGTAATGCTTGGAGAATGATGACATGATGTAGACAAATTAAACTCAACTAATATGAATAAACCCCATTGTTTTATCCTTAGTAGCAACAACACAAAGAAGCAACTTGTCCCCTTCTGTCACTGGGATATAGAAACTCGTCAGGTTGAACCTACTACAACGCACCACTCCCACCGAAGAAATATCAATCTAGTTGGCCAAACTATCTCAATAGATTGGAGAGCACTACGAAGCTATGATGATCATGCAAATAGGAATCATAGTAATTAGGTTTGACTCAAATACTTTTCATGAAGAATCTGAACATAAACTCACAATTCATCGAATCCCAACAAACACACCATACAAAGGGATTACATCGGATAGGTCAAGGCAAATATGCGATGAACAGTGTATTGAAGATCAAGAGAGAGAGATATATTTCCATCTAGGTACTACCTACGGATTCGTAGGTCTGTGGTGAACTACTCACACATCATGGTGAGGTCAGCAAGGTTGATGAAGAGGCCCTCTGTGATCGATCTTCCCTCTGGCAGGGTGCCGGAACAGAGGTGTAGATGGCCTCCCGTCAGAACAGAGACTTGCGGCGGTGGAAAAAGTGTTTCGGGAGCGCTGCTGGTGTTTTTAGGGTAGACGTGAATTTATAGGCCAGAGAACGATGTCGGGAGACGCTCCAGGGGGCCACCACATATCTGGCCGTGTCCCCCTGGGGGCGCGACCAGATGGCTTGTGGGCCACTGGTGCATCTCCTAGCCCTCCTCCGAAGCTTCTAGGTCTTGTATTGGTCCAGAAAAAATCACCAAAAAGTTTCGTGGCAATTGGACTCCGTTTAATATTGTAACTCTGAAAAGGCAAAAACACGAAGGAAACAGGAACTGGCACTGGGCACTGGGTCAATAGGTTAGTGCTCAAAAATATTATAAATTGGTGAATAAATACACAAAAAGTATCCTGGAATGATAATATATCAGCATGGAACAATAAAAAATTATAGATACGCTGGAGACGTATCAGTGGCCGAAGTTGCCCTCACGATGGGGATCCACGTCCCCATCTTTCAGCGGTGATGATTGAACAGTAAAATGGTCTAGGCGAGCGGTGCAGTTAACTTGCCGGTGGTGGACTGTAGCCGACAAAGCTTCTGGCCTAAGCCATATATGAGGATTGGCCCAAAATATTTTGTACTACATCACACACGATTCTTGATCATGAACTGTTTATGATATACTTGATTTTCATATTGTTTTTAAAATGAAAAATGAGGTTACTATGGCAATGAACGGTGTTTGGGTTGTAATAAAATTTATTTGCAGTGAATACAGACCAATAGTAGGGTCGTGCTAAAATATGGATTTATTCATGGTTCGTTTGGCATTTTTTATACATTAATGGAGTTTTCTAGGCATTTAATGTGTATAATTCAAATTTGAACTACAATCACAAGGTCCGGTGCATCAAAATGGGTTGAAAAACATATAACTGTCCATGGCTGCATCTTAAGGCCCCATGCAAGAAATGGGAATGAATTTCAAACATCTCAGCATCTTGGCTCGGCACTAACATTGAGAAACTTGGTTTTTAAATTACTGTAAATCCAAAACTCGTCAGAAATTCATGAAACTTGGCATGTTGTCATGACATGGCACATATGTGTCGTGGTAAATTTTTTTCCAATTTGGGACAAGTTTTGGAATAAGCCCCTTTCAAACCGGAGCTTCTCATGGGAATCCTTTGTGGTTCCGATAGGGAATGTGTCACCTTATGTGGGTAAAACGACATCCACTTCCTCTTCTTGCCTTGAACTTTCTCTGGAGGCATCATGGACCAATAGTAGTGCCGTTCTAAAATATGGAAATATTGAGGGTTCGTTTGGCATTTTGTATACATTAATTGAGTTTCTAAGCATTTAATGTGTATAACTCAAATTTGAACTACAATCACAAGGTCCGGTGCATCAAAATGGGTTGAAAAATCATATAAGTGTCCATCGCTGCATCTTTAGATCCCATGCAAGAAATGGGAATGAAATTCAAACATCTCGGGGTCTTGGCTCGGCCACAAACATTGAGAAACTTGGTTTTAAATTACTGTAAATCCAAAACTCGTAAGAAATTCATGAAACTCGGCATGTTGTGATGACATGGCACATATGTGTCATGGTAAAAAAATGTCCATTTTGGGACAAGTTTTGGCACAAACCCTTACAAACCGGAGCTTCTCACGGGAAGCTTTGTGGTTCTGATAGGGAACGTGTCACCTTATGTGGGCGAAACGACATTCGCTGCCTCTTCTCACCTTGAACTTTTTCTAGAGGCAACACAGACCAATATGAGTGTCGTGCTAAAATATAGAATAACTAAGGGTTCGTTTGAAATTTTTCGTACATTAATTGTGATTTCTAGGCATTTAATGTGTATAATTAAAATCTGAACTACAATCACAAGGTCCAACGCATCAAAATGGGTTGAAAAATCATATAAGTGTCCATGGCTGCATCTTTAGGTCCCATGCAAGAAATGGGAAATAAATTCAAACATTTGGGGTCTTGGCTCGGCCAAAAACATTGAGAAACTTGGTTTTTAAATTACTGTAAGTCCAAACCTTGTGAGAAATTCATGAAACTTGACATGTTGTGAAGACATGGCACATATGTGCCGTGGTAAAAAAATTCCATTTTGGGACAAGTTTTGGCACAAGCCCCTTACAAACCAGAGCTTCTCACGGGAAGCTTTGTGGTTCTGATAGGGAACGTGTCACCTTATATGGGCGAAATGACATTCACTGCCTCTTCTCATTTTGAACTTTTTCTAGAGGCAACATAGACCAATAGGAGTGTCATGCTAAAATATGGAATTATTCAGGGTTCGTTTGGCCTTTTATACATTAATTGATTTTTATAGGCATTTAATGAGCATAATTCAAATTTGAACTACAATCACCAGGTCCGGTGCATCAAAATGGGTTGAAAATCATATAAGTTGGGTGCATCTTTAGGTCCCATGCAACCAAATGGGAATGAAATTCAAACATCTCGGGGTCTTGGCTCGGCCACAAACATTGAGAAACTTGGTTTTTAAATTACTATAAATCCAAAACTCGTCAGAAATTCAAGAAACTGGGCATGTTGTCATGACATGGCACATAAAGGCATCGTAGATTTTTCCCCTATTTGAGACATGTTTTTCGATATATTTTCTCTTCTAGAGCCAACATTGAGAATACTGGTTTAAATTATAGTAAATCTAAATCTAACACAAAATTAGTTTTCTTTATATTGTATCTCAATCGTATGAATGTAAAGTCAGAGTTTGACTGAATGAAATCTATGGTTTGATCAACTCAGTATTTATCTTTGAATTCACATAGTAATCAAAGTAAATAAAAAACATCAATGTTTTTCTCTGAATAAACACTCACCGCAAACGTTTTAGATTGCATACCCGTATGCAGATCGAGAACTATGCTTCCTTCGCCAGTAAGCCAAGTGATAATTTGGCGCAAACGGATTGGTGGATCACGTCATCGCAAACGATTATGTCTGATGACCCGTGTGCTTTGTCAATGGGTAACAATGGCATTTATCAATTTGGTAAGATTTGCTAAGATTTGCATCTGTCATATTGGGTAAATTAACATTTGTTAAATTGGAAACATTGACATTTGTCAATGCAGTAACATTGGCATTTGTCAACATTGTAACACCAACATTTGTCAAATTTTGCAGGAACAAAATCACTAGTATGGTCTAATTTGGCAACTGAATTTCAGAAAAACATATATTTCATTCATAGATTAAGCAATCGATCTTTATACAAAACAGTTCAACTCGACAGCTAAACAGAATAAACTTCTCCCCAATTGTTGCCAACCACATATTGAAATAGCTAGTTCAACAATATATACTAGCTAATTTAAAGTACGTGGTACAGTTCAACCATATCTATAGTTAGATGAAATGAGCAAAATAGCCCCTAAATACTACTACGGAAGGGGCTTTACACTACTTCCAGCAGCCTCTCCTCTGCCGAGCGCGCTCACTAAAAGGCAGAGGAGGAGGAGGCTACCGACGAGCCGGTGGAGTCGAAGCCGTTGCCTGCCACTGTTTCCCTCTGCCGCTCCGCACCACCTGGAAGTGGCGGGACTCAGCGTAGATCTCCGAATTCTGTGCCACTGCTGTGGCTTCTCCTGCGGCCACGGCGTTGGCGAGCTTCTTTGCATGCGCGACCTGGCGCTCCACCTCCTTCTCAAGGAAGTAGATGTAGCGCGCAAGGACTCTGACACAAAAAGCCTGGCAGTGGGCCTTTGGCGGCCTCCAACTCCCGCATTCGGGCCACGATAGCGGAGTTGGTGATGGCCCCAGCGCCTGACGGTTGGGTCACGACCAAGGCAGCCGCCGCTAGGGTGGCGGCCGTCGGTGGGGTGGTGGCCGCCGGCAGCAGCTACCTTCTGGTAGCGGAGGTGGAGCGTGTGGTGGCCGGTGAGTGCACACCCAACAGGGACGCCATGTGCACTACATGCTTTAGAGGACTGTCGTGCCTACGAGGTGAAGCCTCCCAACTGGAGCTGTCCTGTGGCGGAGTAGCTGAGCGACGACGACGGGCCAGTATCATTGGCGATTGGGGGAGAAGCAAACTAGATAAGCTACGGGGAGGGAGGGGCTGAAAGTGATGTGGAGTCGCCGGTCGTGAGGGTTTTTATAGCAAGCGTGCAAGCATTGTGGATTTGGGGGATTTCGCCGAGCCGGGCACGAAGCTTGCGTGGAACGCGTGGGAACCTGCGCGGTGAGCATGGGAACGGGCTTGCACATGGCCAAATGAACCGTGTGTGCTATGCCGAAGCGCGCTTTGTAATCCTCGGTCGGCAACGCGGTGAGAGGACGGGACAGAGGAGGATGAAATGATGACTACACAAATGATTAATAATAAAAAAACATTTGCGTTTTATTACGACATTGTTATTTTCCTAGGACGCCGACGGCTCGCAACCGTTGGCCAGCTTGTATACGGCTAGTCCCTGCGTGTTCAACTGATCTACGCTCGCGGTTGAGGCGGCCGCGGCGCACTCTGCCGGCATCCATTCGCGTGTGCTGCCGGTGTCCCTCGAGCCACCATGCAATTACGTGCGCCACGATGCAGAGATTAGATGTTGTGCAGACAGAGCAAATCACATCTCATACGAGTAAACTAAGGAACACGTCGGTGATGTTTCCATCAATCGCTGATAATTATTTACCAGCAACCGTTTGCCAACAACACACACAACTTATTAGGAGGAAGCGCCTATGTTATTGTTGGTATTCTCACACGATTCTGATTACAGACCTATTTGCCAGGCATCACACGCATCTTGTTAAGCCCAATCGTTTGTATTATGCTGGATCATCACAAACAGTTTACCAGAGTGAACGGTATGCCACCTATCGCACACATCTGGATCTGTACAGCCGTTTGTGTTAATTTTGTTAATCGCAAATAGTTCGTCTGGATCAACTGTTTACCACATATCGCACACGTAATTCTTTTCTGAATCGTGGTTGATGGATCCGCCATCGCACACAGTTCGCGTTATTGGCGACATAGGTATAACTATACCGTTTGCGATTCATGCTTCACACATAGTTTGGTCGAAGGGACTCAAATTGATGTGTCATCTTTGGAACTTCCTGTAGTAGTGGTACCGCTTCTTCTGCAGAGGTAGTAGCGCCATGTGCGGTACTACCGACCGCTCTACCGCGCTGCGTAGCCCCTACCTCCACCAAGCGGTAGTAAGGCGGTAGGAGGCGCGGTAGTACCGCTTATTAGTTGTACTACTGCCATGGCCCACGGTACTACCACTTGCATTCCTGTTGTGCCAGTTCAAGCGGTAGTACCACTCGTTTAAGCGGGTAGTACCGCTTGTATGGTTGTGCACGTGAATAATGGTTGGATTTGTGCGTAGACTATTAAATCGGGTCTTCTTCCCCAATAAGAACCCACATCTTTCACGCAAGCTCCATTGTTTTCCCTAAGCTTATTTTCGCCCGATCTCTCTCCCTAGGCATCAAAACTTGTTGATTCTCTACGGTTTCCTTGGGAGGGCCGCGATCTACACTTCCACCAAGAGAAATTTGATCCCCCCCCCATTAATCCCTTGCGGATCTTGTTACTCTTGGGTGTTTGAGCACCCTAGACGGAAGAGTCATCTTGAAGCCACATTGCATTGTGGTGAAGCTCTGTGGTGGTGTGATACTTGTGATCTGCGTTGGGTTTTCCGTGAAGAGGAACGGGTAATTGTAGCACAAAGCGGATAAGTATTTCCCTCAGTTATGAAACCAAGGTTTATCAAACCAATAGGAATATCAATCCTCAACCGTCTTCAGTGGCCGCACACAAATGAACAAACAACTTGCACCCAACGCGGGCAAGAGGGTTGTCAATCCCCTTGATCTCGTTATTTGCAAGAAAATGAGTTGTGTAGATAATTGTTGATAAATATAAATTGCAAAATAAATAACAAATAAATAAAGGCAGCAAGGTAAATATAGCGTTTGCGAATATATAAGTGAATAGACCCGGGGGCCATAGTGTTCCCTAGCGACATCTCTCATGTAGGCAACATACGGTGGGTAAACAAATTACTGTTGGGCAATTGATAGAAAAGCGGATAGTTATGCGATGTTCACGGCAATGACCATGTATATATAGGCATCACATCCATAAGCAAATAGGCCGACTCCTATCTGCACCTATTACTATTACTCCACTTATCGACCGCTATCCATCATGCATGTAGAGTATTAAGTAAAACAGAGTAATGCTTGGAGAACGATGACATGATGTAGACAAAATAAACTCAAACAATATGAATAAACCCCATCGTTTTATCCTTAGTAGCAACAACACAAAGATGCATCTTGTCCCCTACCTTGTCACTGGGATATAGAAACTCGCCAGGTTGAACCTACCACAATGCACCACTCCCACCAATGAAATATCAACCTACTTGGCCAAAGCATATCAATAGATCGGAGAGCATTACGAAGCTATAATGATCATGCACGTAAGAGATAATATAATTTAGAGGCATCTCAAATACTTTTCATGAATAATCTGAACATAAACCCACAATTCATCGGATCCCAAAAAACACACCGCACAATAGGATTACATCGGATAGATCAAAGCGAAGATGCGATGACCATTGTATTGAAGATCATAAGAGAGAGAGATTGACATCTAGGTACTACCTATGGACCCGTAGGTCTGTGGTGAACTACTCACACATTATCATGAGGGCAACAAGGTTGATGAAGAGGCCCTCTATGATCGACCCCCCCTCCGGCAGGGTGCCGGAACGGAGCTCCAGATGGCCTCACGACGGAACAGAGACTAGCGGTGGCAGAAAAAGGGTTTCGGGACTGCCTCCATAGTTTTCAGAATATTAGAGAATTTAAAGGCCGAAGACGGACGTCGGGAGGTGCCGAGGGGGCCACCACATATCAGGGCGCGGCCCCCCAGGGCGCGCCCTGATGTGTAGTGGGGTCCTTGTTTGCCTCCCGGCTTCCTTCCGAAGCTTCTAGGTCTTCATATAGTCCAGAAAAAATCATCAAAAAGTTTCGTGGCAATTGGACTTCGTTTGGTACAGTAAACCTGCAAAGGCAAAAACACGCAGAAAACAACAACTGGCAATGGGCACTGGGTCAATAGGTTAGTGCTCAAAAATATTATAAATTGGTAAATAATGACCCAAAAAGTATCCTAGAATGATAATATATCAGCATGGAACAATAAAAAATTATAGATACGTTGGAGACGTATCAAGCATCCCCAAATTTAATTCCTGCTCGTCCTCGAGTAGGTAAATGATAAAAACAGAATTTTTGATGTGACATGTTGTCCACTATGTAATCTTATTCAGGTATGTTCATTGAGAAAACATGAATCAACATATATTAACTTAGCAATACTCAAAGTGTAAGAAACAAAATTGTTAGTTCCTAAAACTATATGATTCTCAAGAAATGTTTACCCCCCATTCATCTTATTATATTAGCAAGGCATGGCTCCATCTTCACCACATTAATACATATGTTAAGCACCACGGTGTCCAAGTCGGTCAATTGGTTCATACTTTTTCAATATACATCAACTTTTTATTCTTCATGCAATACATGAGTGTGAGCCATTGGACATAGCATTTAGGTGGAATAGAGTATGGTGTTAGATATCGAAGGAGTAGGAAATGGGGAAGATAGTCTCACATCAACTAGGCGTACCAACGGGCTATGGAGATGCCCATCGATAGATGTCAATGCAAGGAGTAGGGATTGCCATGCAAATGATGCACTAGAGCTATAAGTGTATGAAAGCTCAAATGAAGCTAAGTGGGGTGTGCATCCAACTTGCTTGCTCATGAAGACCTCGGGCATTTGAGGAAGCCCGTCGTAGGAATATACAAGCCAAGTTTGAAATAATGAATAGGTAATTCCCACCAGTATACGAAAGTGATATATCATGAGACTCTCTACGTGAGGAACATGGTGCCACTTTGAGGCACAAGTGTGGTAAATGATAGTAGCAAAGTCCCTTCTCTCATTTTCTCTCATTTTTTTTGAATGGGTGGTGCGCTCATTTGGCCTCCACCATCTTTATTTTCTTCAGGAGTCTCATCTCGACTTATGGGAGAATCATCGTCTCCATCATTCTTTCCTCACTAGGACAATGCTCTAACAATGATGATCATCACACTTTTATTTACTTACAACTCAACATCGAGAACTGATATGAAGATATGACTCTGTATGAATGCCTCTGGCAGTGTACCAGGATGTGCAATCATCTAGCATCACATGTATCAAAACATTATGAAGGTGGCTTTGCCACAAATACTATGTCAGCTCTATATGATCATGCAAAGCAATATGACGATGAAAGAACTAGTCATGTGAAGTGGCGATGGAATTTGCATGGCAATATATCTCGGAATGGCTATGGAAATGCCATAATAGGTAGGTATGGTGGCTGTTTTGAGGAAGATATAATAAGGCTTATGTGCAACAGAGCGTATCATGTCACGGGGTTTGGATGCACCGGCGAAAGTTGCACCGATCCTCGAGGTGAGGACGGGCTATGCACGGTACCAAAGAGGCTAGCAAATTATGAAAAGGTGATATTGCGTATGTCCATGGTTTCACATTAGTCATAAATAACTCATATACTTATTGCAAAGTTTTATTAGTTTATGATAAATCAAAGTACTAACTGCATGCCCCGATGGAAGAGGTTGGCAGGAGTTAACCGTCGCGCGCTTCCGACCCGAAACGACACTAGGATTTCAACGAGGAATAGAAATGCTCACACATCATCACCATGCCTCTTTAATTTTTAGATGAACAAAAAGTTCAACCCCTCTTAATATCGACACTTCTATGGTTTAACAATTATGAACTCACACCTATTTCACATTACTACATAAATATCATTAATCCACAATTTCTTTATATGTGCTACATGATGGTTTTGATTATCATTCTTTGAATACCTAATATTTTTGGACTAGTCTGTATGACCCATGCAAATTACCGTCACTATTTATTAACTCTCAAACAAATATAAGTGAAGAACGAGAGTGAAATTATTTCTTTAAAATCTACACACCACCGTGCTCAAAAAGATATAAGTGAAATACTAGAGCAACTGCTAAGCTCAAAAGATATAAGTGAAGCACATGTAGGGGAACATTGCATGGGAAACAAAAAATTTCCTACGCTTCACCATGATCAATCTTGGAGATGAGCATCTACGAGTTGAGAGATCGGATCCACATACCCTTGTAGATCGCTAAGCGGGAAGCGTTAAGAAATGCGGTTGATGTAGTCGAACGTCTTCGCGATCCAAATCGCAAGCCGTCCCGCGATTCAATCACGATCTAGCGTCGAACGGACGGCACCTCCGCGTTCAGCACACGTACAGCTCGATGAAGATCTCCACCTCCTTGATCTAGCAAGCGAGGGTGGAGAGGTAGATGGGTTCTCCGGCAGCACGACGGCGTGGCGGCAGTGGTGGTGGAGCTGATCCGGCAGAGCTTCGCTAAGCAATACTGAACCAATCTAATCTAGAGGAGAAACGATCTAGGGGAGAGGGAGGGCTTCGTCGTGGCTTAAGGTCTAGCAGCCCTCCCAAACCCCCACTATATATAGGGGGAGAGGAGGAGGGGCCCGACACCCTAGGGTTCCCACCCCTAGGGGTGCGGTGGTCTAGATGGGGCCGGCGGCCAAGGGGGTGCCTTGGCCCCCAAGGCAAGTGGTGCCCGGCCCCCCTAGGGTTCCCCGAATGCCCTTCGGCCGCATGGGACCTTGTGTGAGGTGCAGCCAGCCCACCAGGGGCTGGTGCACACCCTCTCACAGCCCATGGGGCCCTCCGGGGAAGGTGGACCCACCCGGTGGACCTCCGGAACCCTTCCGGCACTCCCGACGAAACCCGGGCGAACCCCGAAACTATTCCGATGCCCGAACATCAACTTCCCATATATCAATCTTTACCTCCGGACCATTTCGGAACTCCTCGTGATGTCCAGGATCTCATCCGGGACTCCGAACAACCTTCGGTCACCAACATACATAACCCAACAATACCTATTCGTCACCGAACGTTAAGTGTGCAGACCCTACGGGTTCGAGAACTATGTAGACATGACCGAGACACCTCTACAGTCAATAACCAATAGCGGGACCTAGATGCCCATATTGGCTCCAACATATTCTACGAAGATCTTTATCGGTTGAACCTCTATGTCAAGGATTCAGTTAATGTCGTACGCAGTTCCCTTTGTTTATCGGTATGTTACTTGCCCGAGATTCGATCGTCGGTATCTCCATACCTAGTTCAATCTCATTACTGGCAAGTCTCTTTACTCGTTTCGTAATACAAGATCCCGTGGCTAACTCTTTAGTCACTTTGCTTGCAAGCTCATTGTGATGCTATATTACCGAGTGGGCCCTGAGATACCTCTCCATCACACGGAGTAACAAATCCCAGTCTTGATACATGCCAACTCAACAGACACTCTCGGAGATACCTGTAGAGCATCTTTACGGTCACCTAGTTACGTTGTGACATTTGATACACACAAGGTACTCCTCCGGTGTCAGTCAGTTGCATGATCTCATGGTCATAGGAACATATACTTGACATGCAGAAAACAATAGCAATAAACTGACACGATCATATGCTACGTTCATAGTTTGGGTCTTGTCCATCACATCATTCTCCTAATGATGTGATTCCGTTATCAAATGACAACTCATGTCTATGGCCAGGAAACCTTGACCATCTTTGATCAACGAGCTAGTCCTATAGAGGATCACTAGGGACACGGTGTTGTCTATATACCCACACATGTATTTGAGTTTCCAATCAATACAATTATAGCATGGATGATAATCAATTATCATGAACAAGGAAATATAATAATAACCTTTTTATTATTGCCTCTAGGGCATATTTCCAACAGTCTCCCACTTGCACTAGAGTCAATAATCTAGCTCACATCACTATGTGATTTACATTGTAATGAATCTAACACCCATACAGTTCTGGTGTTGATCATGTTTCCCTCGTGGAATAGGCTTAGTCAACGGATCTGCAACATTCAGATCCGTGTGTACTTTGTAAATATTTATGTCACCCTCCTCGATGTAATCACGGATGGAATTGAAGCGTCGCTTTATGTGTCTGGTCCTCTTGTGAAACCATGCTTTCTTGGCTAGATCAATGGCACCAGTGTTGTTACAAAACAGAGTCATTGGGTTCAGTGCACTGGGCACAACTTTAAGATCCGTCATGAACTGCTTCATCCAGACACCTTCCTTCGCCGCTGATACGTCTCCAACGTATCGATAATTTATGACGTATTCATGTCATATTTGCCTATGTTTTTACTATGATTTTATGATTTATTGGGACTAACCTATTAATAGTTGCAAAATTGCACAAGTTCTTGTTTCACAGTTCGATGTGTAGGAATTAATTCGAAATTGGCGAAAAAACGCAAAAGGAGCCTTGTTGGAGGAGGACTCTGACTTTCCTGAAATCTGTCCACAAATAGTTTTTAGAGATTGTCAGTTTTACCCCCGAAGACGGCGTCAAATGGAAAAAGCTAAAACTAGGAAAGTGTGGGTAATTTTATGGCATTGATTATGGACTCCAAATTCGTCCAAAACGGAGTTCGGGTGCGATCTGTAAATCCGTTTTACTGGAGGAAAATTTCTGATTACGGGATTACAAGAATTGATGACGTGATTGAGTCCAACTCTTACCATATCTGATGTATTCGGCCAAGCCACGACTTTGAGGACTCATGAGGGCTGTGAGGAGTCCCTAGGAAGGTTATAGAGGTGGCAAAGAGCCATTGGATCAAGGGTCCATCCATCGGAGGGCCATAGAGCACCAAAGAGGCACATATAAGGAGAGAAAACCCTAATTTCGGGAGAGCCACCAAAAGCCACGAATTTCCCTCTCCCTTGGAAGCGGCCAAGAAGGGGAGAGGCTCCTACATTGCAGCACCAAGACCAAGGAAGAAGGGGGGCAAGGGGCCGCCGCCCATCGCCGGTGCCGTGGCCGCCATCGCCTCCATCTCTTTGGGGCTGCACCTCTCCATCAACAACTCTCTCTTTCTCACCATAACGAGGAGGGAGTAGTCCACCCTCGGGGCTGAGGGTATGTACCAGTAGCTATGTGTTCAATCTCTCTCTCTCGTGTTCTTGAGATGTCATGATCTTGATGTATCACGGGCTTTGTTAATATATTCGGATCATATTATTTTATTCCCTTGCTATCATGTTGTATGAATTGAATCTTTCCCTTTGAGATATCGTTATGTTGGATTGAATATTGGATTTGAGAACACTTGATATGTGTCTTGCATATGGATACCCGTGGTGATAATGGGGTGTTCGATTGATTCACTTGATGTTTGTTTTGGTACTCAACTTGCGGATTCCCGAGGTGACATTGGGGTAATCTATGCATAGGGTTGATGCACGTTCTTGTCCTACGTTCTCCGATAGAAATCTTGGGGAACTCTTTGAGGTTCTTTGTGTTGGATTGAGTATTATGAATCTGAAATTGTTTGATGCGTATCGTATAATTAACTCATGGATACTTGTGGTGACATTAGAGTTGGTTGGTGCGTATTATATGGTGTTATTTTAGTACGAACTCTAGATAGATTGATCGGAAATGATAACTTGGTGTTATTTTAGTACGAACTCTTGGATAGATCTATCGGAAAGGATAACTTCAAGGTGGTTTCGTACCCTACAAACAATTTCTTCTTATGTTCTCCGCTAGATAAGAACTTTGGAGTGATTCTTCGTGGCACATTGAGGGATGGTTATGTGATCCAATTATATTAGCATTGTTGAGAGATTGCACTAGCGAAAGTACGGACCCTAGGCCTTGTTTTCAAGCATTGCAATACCGTTTGTGCTCACTTTTGTTACTTGCTACCTTGCTGTTTTTATATTTTCAGATTACAAAAAACCTATATCTACCATCCATATTGCACTTGTATCACCATCTCTTCACCGAACTAGTGCACCTATACAATTTGCCATTGTATTGGGTGTGTTGGGGACACAAGAGATTTCTTGTATTTGATTACAGGGTTGTTTGAGAGAGACCATCTTCATCCTACACGTCCCACGGATTAATAAACCTTAGGTCATCCACTTGAGGGAAAATTGCTACTATCCTACAAAACTCTACGCTTGGAGGCCCAACAAAGTCTACAAGAATAAAGTTGCATAGTAGATATCAAGCTCTTTTCTGGCGCCGTTGTCGGGGAGGTGAGTGCTTGAAGGTATATCTTTAGATCTTGCAATTAAATCTTTTAGTTTCTTGTTTTTCACTAGTTTGGTTTTATAAAACAAAACTACAAAAATGGAGTTTAGGTTGCATCATTTGTTTTGTCTTTATAATGTCTTTCGTGAAAATAAGGATTCCGAAAATTGTGCTCAATTGGTAGAGGAAGAAATTATGAAAATACGCAATGAGAATTCCTTGAATGATGAGCATGATTGCAATGTTGTTAGTATGAATTCTATGAATATCCAAAGTACTAATGATGATTGCACTAGTCATGATAAAAATGTTTCTTATAAGCATGTCAATTTTTCTGTAGTGCATAAAGTTTGTGAAGACGTGCCTTATAGGGACAATAGATTTTGTAAGAAGCATAACCATGGTAGAGCCAATTTTTTGCTCAAGGTGATAGATTAATTTGCTACAAAATTATGTTCTCTTTGTCCTATTACTTGTGAGCTTTGCAATAAAGTTGGTCATCTTAATTTCCAATGCAAACTTTTTCATGATCAAATCATGGCCAAATATTGTAATGACTTGATCACCCTTGAACTTTATAATGAGATTTCTCTATTTTTAGGGAGTGAAGAATTGACACATAAAAATAGTTGGTTTGAATTATTCATTCTAACGGACGACATTGAAACTAATCTAAAAAATATCTATATGTTTGGCATGGTAAATTGCAATGAGAATGCTTATATTGCCAACCATAGAAAGATGGGAAAACCAATAGAATATAAAAGGAATACTAATGAATGGGTAAAGATTTCCACTTTCCCTCCTATTGTCTCTCATGATGAAATAGGTGACGAGGAGGAGCTCCCTATTCAACCAATCTCATCAATAAGAAGCTCGAAGAAATTAATTAAACCCACACATGATGTGGTGAAGAACAAGAAAAGAAGAAAGAGTAGAGGTAAAAAGGTATCTCTCCCAAATGATGTTGCTCCTATTATTGTTGTGCCTCACGAGGATAAATCAAAAATAATTGTGGAAGATGGTACACTTGATGATGATTTTGTTATGCCTATTACTTGTTGTGATGACTATGATTGGGAAGATAATGATACTTCTTATAATCTTGAAAATCTTTTTGGCACCAACTTGGTAAATTATGATGATAATAATTGTTATGCTATTGGTGCTATTCATACTATTAATGATGAGAGTGATTATGCTTATGATATGCCAAGCCACAAGCTTGGGGATGCTATGTTTGGTGACAATGACATGTTTGAGAATTTATTTGCTGCAATTAATGTTTGTTCCAAGCTTGGGGATGTTATGCTTAATGAAGATGATCTTTTTAGTTCCCCTACTTTGAATGATCAAATTTGTTATGATGATTGCATGCCTCCTATTTATGATGATTGTGATATTTATGAAAGTGGGTTTGGAAGAGTGTCAACTTTAGATAATTATTATCCCACTATCTTGGAGGGTGTTGAATTTTATTATAATGATAAAGTGGATTTGGAGAGGTCATGACTTAATTTAGTAATGATTCCACTATTTCGGAAGAGGTTTCACTTGACTATGATGAGAACAAAGTTGCTACTTATGATGATTATTGTGATGATACTTATGTTATAAAAATTAGTGATAATTATTGTCATAATTTTGAATATCCTTTTACTGAACATTACTCTTTTAATGTGGAAAAAATTTATAGTATTCGAGTTTCATTTGATGCTCCCACTATTATGAATGAGAAGAAATATGCTTATGTGGAGAGTAATAAATTTTCTATGCTTGAAGATCATGAAAAGAATGCTTTATGTGATAGTTATATTGTGAAATTCCTTCATGATGCTAATGAAAATTATTATGAGGGAGGAACATATGCTTGTAGGAATTGCAATAACATCAAGTTTCCTCTCTATGTGTTCAAAGTTTTGAAGTTGCACTTGTTTTGCCTTCCTATGCTAGTTGATTCTTGCTCCCATAAATTGTTTGCTCACAAAATCCCTATGCATAGGAAGTGTATTAGACTTAAATGTGCTTGTCATGAGATTCATGATGCTCTCTTGCATGTTTCAAATACTATTCCTATGTGACCATCATTGAAATCATCATGCCTAGCTAAAAGGCTTTAAAGAAAAGCGCTTGTTGGGAGACAACCCAACACTTTTACTTTATGTTTTTGTGTGTTCACATGATTAAGCTACTGTAGTAATCATGTTTTGTGTATTTTATTTCAATAAAGTGCCAAGTAAAGCCTTTGGGATGACTCACAAGATGAGTAGAATTGATGCTGAACCAAAACAGAAACTTTTGACTCCAGTACAGGAATTTTAGTTTTTTACTGGAACGTGATAATGCTATGAAATTTTTACACAGTCTTCATATACAAATTATTCAGTTTGTAATAATTTTTCAGAATTTTTCGAGACAGGGAAGTATGGCCATACTACAGATCTTCACAGACTGTTCTGTTTCTGACAGATTCTATTTTGCATGCATAGTTTGCTTGTTTTAGTGTTTCCATAGCTTATATTTAGTGGTATAAATTATGGAAATGATATAATACAGTAGGTATAATGTGGGAACAATTATGAATCTTGTCTTGACAGTACCTAAGTGAATGATTTATCTTTATTACACTAACCCTTCTCACGAAGTTCCGTTAAGTTTTGTGTGATTGAAGTTTTCAAGTTTTAGGTGAGACACCAATATGAGGAGAATAAGGAGTGACAAGAACCTAAGCTTGGGGATGCCCAAGGCACCCCCAAGTTAATATACAAGGAAGACTCAACGTCTAAGCTTGGGGATGCCCCGGAAGGCATCCCCTCTTTCGTCCTCAACACTATCGGTATATCTTACTTAGAGCTATATTTTTATTCGTTACATGATATGTGTTTTGCTTGGAGCGTCATTATAATTTGTTGTTCTATGTTCGGTGTTATTTATAATCTTGTTTTTCAATAAAAAGTTCCAAGAATTGCCTTAGGATGCTTGCATTGCATGTTTGATGTGTGCTGTGTAAAAACAGAAACTTTCTCTGCAGTGTTTGAATTTTCATATTTTACTGGAACGCGGAAAGTTTCTGAAATTTTTACACAGTGTTTTCATATAAATTATTTAGCATGTACTAAATTTTCATAATTGTTTGAGTTACAGAAGTGCACTGGTTTAATAAATTTCTACAGACTGTTCTGTTTGGACAGATTGCTGTCATAGTTTTGTTATCTACTTATCCTATAGTTTCCATAGCCTATATTGGTAGATATAAATTGTGGAAACGATAGTAAAAAGTATATGATGTTTGAAAGTTATTGTTCAACTTGTCTTGGCAGTACATGAAGTGTTGATTTATTCTTATGTGTACTAACCTATCTCACGAGTTCTTTTCGAGTTTTGTGTGGATGAAGTTTTTGAGAATAGGTGAAACCATGATATGAGAGGATTGAACGAGATACAAAAGCTCAAGCTTGGGGATGCCAAAGGCACCCCAAGTAAATATTTCAAGAAGTCTCAAGCATCTAAGCTTGGGGATGCTACGCATCCCACCTCTCTTCGTCAACTATCGGTTAGCCTATGTTGAGCCTAAATTTTTATTCGTTCACATGATGCGTGCTATTCTTGGAGTTCTATTTTTGTTTAGTTTGCTGTTTGAATAAAATACTCAGATCTGAAAATCTTCATTAAGAGAGAGAGTCCTCACATAGCTACTTAATTGTTTGACTACTCATTGATCTTCACTTATATCTTTTGAGAGTAGCTTGTCATTTACTCTTGTGCTTCACTTATATCCTATGAGTAAATTGTTGAATGAATTGAATACCATGAAGTTGAAATTATATGTTCATATCATGCCTAGTAGTAGCTTCACATTGTGCTTAGAAAGTGAAATCTTTTTGAAGCTTGACAAGCACAATATTGGTCATACAAGCAATTCGTGAATGATTAGTATAAGGAAGAGAACTTTCACATACAAATTTATTATCTTGGACATCTTCTATGATTGTGAATACCCATTAATTATTTTGAAACTTGAGCAAATTAGTTGAAGTTGGACAAGGAAGACAACGTAATGAGTTATGGTTGTGTATATTTGCATAGAAGTTATATTGTTGTGGATCCTCCATCATGTGGTGCTTGTTTAGAACCTTTTGCTAGCCAACACTTCGTACTAAGTAGAGATACTACTTGTGCATCCAAATCCTTGAGCCAAGTTTAATCCATAAGAGTCCACCATACCTACCTATATATGGTATTTCACTGCCATTCCAAGTAAATTTGCATGTGCCACCTCTAAACATTCAAATAAACATCTGTTTTGTGTGCCTGGACCGCTCATGGAGCGACGGGGGGCGGTCAGTATCTTCCATGTTAAGCGGGTTATTCTCATGATGAGTGTTTATTCACTCGTCCTTGCACGAGAGGGGCGGTAATAGGGATTCCCAGTCCCAAAATAAAAAAAATGCAAATAATTTAACAAAACTCCCCCAGGAATGTTGTTGGTATGGACGGTACCCGTGGATTCGGCTAGCCGTGGAGTGTGTTTTGTTGGTGGAGGGGGAGTAAACCTTTACTTTTACCGCTTGGGAACCGTCGCTAATGTGTTTAACATGGAAGATATTGATAACTCTTGGTCGTAACGTTGACAGGAAGGGTGCACCTCCCAAAATTATATTTATCTCTGATTTAAGCTTTGAGCTCTGGCACCTTTAAAAATCCCTGCTTCCCTCTGCGAAGGGACAATCTATTTACTTTCATGTTATTTACTATTCATGTTGAGTCAACTTCTTATTCCAACCTTAGTCTATTAGTTGGCAAGCATCATGTGGTGTGCACAGATCCAAACATATATATCCAGTCAAATACATTTGATCATGACTTATTATTGTTGACAATTATCTCTATGATAAATGAGTTGGGAGACGAAACATTAAGCCCATATCTTTCTCTGTGTTCGATGGATGCCATTTGTTCTAAAAATATGCTTTGAGTACTAGCAATCATAGAAGACTATATGATGATTGAGTATGTGGCGCTCTTACTTAGACATTGTTGAGAATAAGTTGAATTGTAATTGTTTGGTGACTAAGAACATAGGTTGTTAAGTTTTAAGAGAATTCATTGTTTGAAACATAACATGTGAATTGGTTGCTACTTTATCATGATGATTTTTATGAGAAAAAGTTGCTGGTTATGATGCTAGAAAATTGACTGAAATTATCAATTATCAAACTTATATATTATGCTAGCATTCACACTTCATAAATTAGTTATTTTATCATTTACCTACTCGAGGACGAGTAGGAATTAAGCTTGGGGATGCTGATACGTCTCCAACGTATCGATAATTTATGAAGTATTCGTATCATATTTGCCTATGTTTTTACTATGATTTTATGATTTATTGGGACTAACCTATTAATAGTTGAAAAATTGCACAAGTTCTTGTTTCACACTTTGATGTGTAGGAATTAATTGGAAATTGGCGAAAAAACGCAAAAGGAGCCTTGTTGGAGGACTCTGACTTTCCTGAAATCTGTCCACAAACAGTTTTTAGAGATTGTCAGTTTGACCCCAGAAGACGGCGTCAAATGGAAAAATCTAAAACTAGGAAAGCGTGGGTAATTTCATGGCATTGATTCTGGACTCCAAATTTGTCCAAAACGGAGTTCGGGTGCGATTTGTAGACCCATTTTACTGGAGGAAAATATCTGATTACGGGATTACGAGAATTGATGACGTGATTGAGTCCAACTCTTACCATATCTGATGTATTCGGCCAAGCCACGACTTTGAGGACTCATGAGGGCTGTGAGGAGTCCCTAGGAAGGTTATAGAGGTGGCCAAGAGCCATTGGATCAAGGGTCCATCCATTGGAGGGCCATAGAGCACCACAGAGGCACATATAAGGAGAGAAAAACCCTAATTTCGGGAGAGCCACCAAAAGCCATGAATTTGCCTCTCCCTTGGCAGCCGCCAAGAAGGGGAGAGGCTCCTCCATTGCAGAACCAAGACCAGGGAAGAAGGGGGGCAAGGGGCCGTCGCCCGTCGCCGGTGCCATGGCCGCCATCGCCTCCATCTCTTTGGGGCTGCACCTGTCCATCAACAACTCTCTCTTTCTCGCCATGACGAGGAGGGAGTAGTCCACCCTCGGGGCTGAGGGTATGTACCAGTAGCTATGTGTTCAATCTCTCTCTTGTGTTCTTGAGAGGTCACGATCTTGATGTATCACGGGGTTTGTTAATATAGTCGGATCATATGATTTTATTCCCTTACTATCATGTTGTGATGAATTGAATATTTTCCTTTGAGATATCGTTATGCTGGATTGAATATTGGATTTGAGAACACTTGATATATTTCTTGCATATGGATACCCGTGGTGACAATGGGGTGTTCTATTGATTCACTTGATGTACGTTTTGGTACTCAACTTGCGGATTCCCGAGGTGACATTGGGGTAATCTATGCATAGGGGTTGATGCACGTTCTTGTCCTACGTTCTCCGATAGAAATCTTAGGGCACTCTTTGAGGTTATTTGTGTTGGATTGAGTATTATGAATCTGAATTTTTTTTATGTGTATCGTATAATTAACTCATGGATACTTGTGGTGACATTAGAGTTGGTTGATGCGTATCATATGGTGTTATTTTATTACGAACTCTAGATAGGTTGATCGGAAAGGATAACTTGGTGTTATTTTAGTACGAACTCTTGGATAGATCGATCGGAAAGGATAACTTTAAGGTGGTTTCGTACCCTACAAACAATTTCTTCTTATGTTCTCCGCTAGAGAAGAACTTTGGAGTGATTCTTCGTTGCACATTGAGGGATGGTTATGTGATCCAATTATATTAGCATTGTTGAGAGATTGCACTAGCGAAAGTACGGACCCTAGGCCTTGTTTTCAAGCATTGCAATACCGTTTGTGCTCACTTTTGTTACTTGCTACCTTGCTGTTTTTATATTTTCAGATTACAAAAAACCTATATCTACCATCCATATTGCACTTGTATCACCATCTCTTCGCCGAACTAGTGCACCTATACAATTTGCCATTGTATTGGGTGTGTTGGGGACAAAAGAGATTTCTTGTATTTGATTGCAGGGTTGTTTGAGAGAGACCATCTTCATCCTACACATCCCATGGATTGATAAACCTTAGGTCATCCACTTGAGGGAAAATTGCTACTATCCTACAAAACTCTGCGCTTGGAGGCCCAACAAAGTCTACAAGAATAAAGTTGCGTAGTAGACACCAGCCGCCTCCGAGGCAGCTATGTACTCTGCTTCGCATGTAGAATCAGCTACCACGCTTTTCTTGGAACTGCACCAGCTTACCGCTCCTCCATTGAGAATAAACACGTATCAGGTTTGAGACTTAGAGTCATCCGGATCAGTGTCAAAGCTTGCATCGACGTAACCCTTTACGACGAGCTTTTGATCACCTCCATAAAAGAGAAACATTTCCTTAGTCCTTTTGATGACCCACAAGTATAGGGGGTCAATCGTAGTCCTTTCGATAAGTAAGAGTGTCGAACCCAACGAGGAGCAGAAGGAAATGACAAACGGTTTTCAGCAAGGTAATTTCTGCAAGCACTGCAATTGTAGGTGATAGATAGTTTGATAGCAAGATAATTTGTCACGAGCAAGTAACGGTAAAAGTAAACAAGGTGCAGCAGGTGATATTTCATCCATAATTGGTGTGATAGTGTCTCTATTAGCAAGTTTAATAGTAACATCAATGTCTTCTATTTCAGCAGGTGCTATTTCATCCATAATTTCTTGGTATAAGGTAAAAGGGATAGCACTCACACTAGCACCCAAATCACATAAACCATGATAGCAATGATCTCCTATTTTGACTGAGACAACAGGCATGCCTTCTATGGGTCTATGTTTATCTTTTTCATCGGGTTTAGCAATTCGAGCAGCTTCATCACAGAAGTAGATAACAGGCCCATCGATATTTTCTACCAAGAGATCTTTAACCATAGCAACACTAGGTTCTACTTTAATTTGCTCAGGGGGCTTAGGTGTTCTTATATTACTCTTACGAACCACAGTTGATACATTAGCATGTTCCTTTATCCTAACAGGGAAAGGTGGTTTTTCAATATAAGCGGTAGACACGACTGGATCAACATTATAAATGATGGTTTCATCTTTAGCTATGACCGGTTCTTTAATTTCTTCTTTAATAGGGGAATGATATTTAAACCACTTCTCCTTAGGGAGATCAACGTGAATAGAAAATGCGTCACAGAAAGAGGCTACTATCTCAGAGTCAAGTCCATATATAGTGCTAAACTTGTGAATAGTATCAGTATTCATAAAAGATTTAACACAATCAAACTCAAGCTTTATACCTGACTCATTACCTTCGTCGAGTTCCCAATCTTCAGAGTTGCATTTAATTCTTTCTAAGAGATCCCACTTGAATTCAATAGTCTTCTTCATATAAGAACCAGCACAAGAAGTATCGAGCATGGATTGATCATTATGAGAAAGCCGAGCATAAAAATTCTGAATGATAACTTCTCTCGGAATGTCATGATTGGGGCATGAATATAGCATTGACTTAAGCCTCCCCCCAGCTAGAGCGATACTTTCTCCTTCATGAGGCCAAAAATTATATATATAATTCATAAAACTTTTGGTGGAATTCCAATTGCAAACGATTCCAGTTCCACGATCCAAGGTCATCACATAGCCTATACCATGTCAATGATTTTCCCTCCAAAGATAAAGGGAAAACCTTCTTCTTAACTTCATCTCCGGGTAAACCTGCAAGCTTAAATAATCCACAAATTTCGTTCACATATAATAGATGCATATTATGATGTTCAGTTCCGTCTCCTGCATAAGGTTTAGCAAGCAGTTGTTCTACCATACCCGAAGGAATTTCATAACCAATATTTTCAGTAGGTGCAATAGGTTGAGGAGCAACTAATTGTGGTTCCGGTCGAGGTGAAGATACCCCTAACAAACCCCTCAAAGGTTTGTTTTCCATAGTAGCAAGTAGCAATAAATTTCAGCACGTAGTATAAGTTTTTCCTTACCGATTTCCACTTACCAAGAGCGCTTCACTCCCCGGCAACGGCACCAGAAAAGAGTCTTGATGACCCAAAATTATAGGGGATCAATCGTAGTCCTTTCGATAAGTAAGAGTGTCGAACCCAACAAGGAGCAGAAGGAAATGACAAGCGGTTTTCAGGAACGTAATTTCTGCAAGCACTGAAATTGTAGGTAACAGATAGTTTGATAGCAAGATAATTTGTAACGAGCAAGTAATGGTAACGGTAAACAAGGTGCAGCAAGGGATCCCAATCCTTTTGTGGCAAAGGATAGGCTAGAACAATCTCTAGTAATAGGCAAAGTGTTCTTGAGGGTACACGAGAATTCCGTCTAGTCGCTTTTATCATGTTGGTTTGATTCGTGTTCGCTACTTTGATAATTTGATATGTGGGTGGACCGGTGCTTGGGTGATGTTCATACTTGAACAACCTCCCACTTATGATTAACCCCCTCGCAAGCATCCACAACTACGAGAAAAGTATTAAGATAAAATCTAACCATAGCATTAAACGTTTGGATCCAAATCAGCCCCTTACGAAGTAGCGCATAAACTAGGGATTAAGCTTCTGTCTAGCAACCCATCATCTAATAAGTACTCCACAATGCATTCCCTTAGGCCCATGAATGGTGAAGTGTCATGTAGTCGACGTTCACATGACACCACTAAGGGAATCACAACATGCATACCATCAAAATATCGAACACATATCAAATCCACATGATTACTTGCAACATGACTTCTCACGTGACCTCAAGAACAAAGGTAACTACTCACAAATAATAATCATGCTCAAGATCAAAGGGTATTGAATAGCATAATGGATCTGAACATATAATCTTCCACCAAATAAACCATATAGTAATCAACTACGCAAGGTAATCAACACTACTAGTCACTCACACGTACCAATCTGAGGTACTGGTACACAGATTGAACACAAGAGATGAACTAGGGTTTGAGAGGAGATGGTGTTGTGGAAGATGTTGATGAAGATTGGCCTCCCAAAGATGAGAGGGGTGTTGGTGAGGACGATGGCTTCGATTTCCCCCTCCGAGAGGGAAGTTCCCCCGGCGGAATCGCTCCGCCGGAGGGCAAAAGTGCTCCTGCCCAAGTTCCGCCTCGAGGTGGCGGCGCTTTGTCCCGAAAGTCCTCCTATGATTTTTTATAGGTCAAATGTGACTATATACAAGAAGATGGGCACCGGAGGTGGGCCGAGGAGGCCACAACCCATCAGGGCGCGCCCTGGTGGGTTGTGCCCACCAGGTTTGCCCCCTCCGGTAGTTTTCTGCTCCAGTATTTTTTATTTATTCCAAAAATAATCTCCGTAAAATTTCAGCTTCATTAGAGTTGTGCAGAATAGGTATCTCTGATGTGCTTTTCTTGGGTCCAGAATTCCAGCTGCCGGTATTCTCTCTCTTTGTGTAAACCTTGCATATTATGAGAGAAAAGGCATTAGAATCACTCCCCAAAGCATTATTATTCAAGAAAACATAATAAATAACAATAGGAAATCATGATGCAAAATGGACGTATCAACTCCCCCAAGCTTAGACCTCGCTTGTCCTCAAGCGAAAGCCGATATTGAGAAGCATGTCCACATGGTTTTAGAAAGAGGTGTCAATAAAAACAAAATACGGACATAGAAGCATCATGCTTATTATCATAACAGCAATAAACTCTAACATAAACTTATTCAATATATATTTTCATCATATGAATTCTCATGCACAAGTAACAATTCATCACAACATAGAAGTATGAAGCATAAACCTTATTGAAAACCAACAAACTATGTTCTCAGTCAACTTTGCAACTACAATTCATTATATTTTCAGGAAGGGTCTCATGTCGGAGCCTTTTGGCAAGTCCACATACTCAACCATCATTTAGTCTTCTATGATTGCTAACACTCACGTCATACCCATGGGAAAAAAGTTTCAACTAGACACATAGGAAGATAGGGGCTTATAGTTTCGCCTCCCAACGTATTCACCTCAAGGGTGATGTCAACAATAATAACTCATGCCCACCCATATCCAACTGGATATATGTGCCTAGATCTTTTCTCAACACATGATGCTTGCAAAAGGAAAAAAGTAAAAAGGAATAGGGAAGAATACTTTGACTCTTGCATAAAAGTAAATACATAAAAGTAAAAGATAGTCCCTTCACAGAGGGAAGCAGAGGTTGTCATGCGCTTATTGGTTTGTATGCCCAATCCCTTAATGTAAAAGAACGTCACGCTATATTGCCCCCTATAATAGCAACCTTTATTATGCAGTCCGTCGCTATTATTGCTTTGCCATCATAAGTTCGTATAGCACTCAATTTTCTCTTACACTAATTGATCAAAACACTTTTAGAAGCAATTTCCATTGCCTTATTGCACCGATGACAACTTACTTGAAGGATCTTACTCGATCCATAGGTAGGTATGGTGGACTCTCAAAGAATGAGTTTGGTTTTGGGTTTTTGGATGCACAAGTAGTATCTCTACTTAGTGCGGAATTTTTGGCTAGCAAAGATATTGAGCAAGCACCACATGTTGAAAGATCTATGACAATATAACTTCTATGTAGATATGAACAAGCATAAATCATTACGTTGTCTTCCTTGTCCAACGTCAACAATTTTGGCATATAATATTTAATGGGGGCTCACAATCATAAAAGATGTCCAAGATAGTGTATTTGCATGTGAATCTTCTCTTCCCTTATTAATTCTTTCATGAATTGCATCATTGACCAATGCTATGTTTGTCAATCTCCAATAAATTTTACTACTTATACTTTTCCTTATGTGATGTCATTACTCACCATAAGATTAGCATATGATTCTTTTAATTTATTTCTCTTTTCTTTATTTTGATTGCAACAAGAAAGTAGAGAGGCAAAAACTCAAACTAAACTTTATTATATAACTCTCACTCGATTACATAGATAGATAGGCAACAAAACTAACACACGAAAATAGATCATGCTAAACTTTTATTCAACCAAAGCAAAGGGAAACTAAAGATTGAACCAAAATAGGTAAAGGTGAATAAAAGTGATGGTGATACGATACCGGGGCGCCTCCCCCAAGCTTGGCTCAAGCCAAAGGGAGTGCCCATACCCGTGTGCTCAAGTCTCCTTTGGTGGTGGTGATGAAGAAGGTGGTGGTGACGAACAAGGCGGTGGTGTAGATGTAGCCTTCTTCTTCAACTTATATTTAAGCATAAAATTTTCCTCCCTTAGATCGTCATTCTCCAACTCGAGCTTTAATATCCTTTTGCATAATGCGGCCTTGCTCTCCTGCAGAAAACGAGATGGGATAAATTGGACCTCGGGTTTGTAGCTTCTAGGGAGACTTGACTTCTTGAATTCCACATGCATATCTCCGGGTTGAGGCAATGGATCATCCTCTCCCTCAGAGCTATCATCCTTTGTTTCCTCCATGGCAGCATCTTCCTCCTCATCTGAGGTCCACAGATAGGGGTAAATTTCCCTAAAGATCTTTGGGTTTGCAACATAGTGATCCCCCTCTGAATCTTGAGACAACATATTTTCAGATCTGCCAGGAAAACAGAACGAAACAAAAACAGAGGATTTGTCTGCGATGCGGTCGTCAAAACAGTCGGGGGTATATATAGAGAATTTTTATTCTTGGAAAACAAGCATATGGAAGGAAAACGGAGTCGGGAAGGTGTCCGAGGTGGGCACAACCCACCAGGGCGCGCCCAGGGGTGCCTGGCGTGCCCTGGTGTATCGTGCTCACCTCGATCACCTTCCGGTTTATTTCTTTATTTCCAAAATTTTATAATATTCCAAAACTGACAAAAAATATTTTTGCGGATGTTTCGGAGTCCGTTTACTTACCGTATCACGTACCTCCTATTTTTTTAGAATTCTGGAGTGCTCCGGAAGGTTTCTTTTATGTGTTCCTCCGGTGTCATGGTTTGGATAACATTGCTTTCAATGTTAATAGGCGTACCTGAGATGTAATGCTTAATTCTTTGTCCATTGACTACCTTCGGGTTAGTACCTTCGGCGTTATTAATCTTGATAGCTCCAGAACGATAGACCTCTTCGATAATATAAAGACCTTCCCATTTGGAGAGAAGCTTACCTGCAAAAAATCTTAAACAAGAGTTGAACAAAAGAACATAGTCCCCTATTTTCAATTCCCGCTTTTGGATTCTTTTGTCATGCCATCTTTTTACTTTTTCTTTGAATAATTTGGCATTTTCATAGGCTTGGGTTCTCCATTCATCTAGTGAGCTAATATCAAATAGCCTCTTCTCACCGGCAAGTTTGAAATCATAGTTAAGTTCTTTAATTGCCCAAAATGCTTTGTGTTCTAATTCTAGAGGAAAATGACAAGCTTTTCCATACACCATTTTATATGGAGACATACCCATAGGATTTTTATAAGCTGTTCTATAGGCTCAAAGTGCATCATCTAATTTCTTAGACCAGTTCTTACGAGACCTATTGACAGTTTTTTGTAATATTAATTTTATTTCTCTATTGCTAAGTTCAACTTGACCACTAGATTGAGGATGATAGGGTGACGCAATTCTATGGTTAACATCATATTTAGCAAGCATCTTAGGGAAAGCACCATGAATAAAGTGTGAACCACCATCAGTCATTAAATATCTAGGGACTCCAAACCTCGGGAAGATAACCTCTTTAAGCATTTTAATAGAGGTGTGGTGATCAGCACTACTAGTTGGAATAGCTTCTACCCACTTAGTGACATAATCAACAGCTACCAAAATAAGAGTGTACCCGTTAGAGGAAGGAAAAGGCCTCGTATAATCAAAACCCCAAACATCAAATGGCTCAACAACAAGTGAATAGTTCATAGGCATTTCCTGACGCTTACCGATATTACCTATTCTTTGACATTCATCACAAGACAAGACAAACTTACGGGCATCCTTGAAGAGAGTAGGCCAATAAAAACCAGATTGCAATACCTTATGAGCAATTCTATCTCCCGCATGATGTCCTCCATAAGCTTCGGAATGACATTTCCGTAGGATTTGTTCCTGTTCATGCTCATGTACACAACGTCTAATAATACCATCTACTCCATCTTTATAAAGATGTGGGTCATCCCAAAAGTAATGTCTCAAGTCGTAGATGAATTTTTTCTTTTGTTGGTATGTGAAGCTAGGTGGTATATATTTAGCGACAATGTAGTTAGCATAATCAGCATACCAAGGGGTGTTTTGTGAAACACTTATTGCAGCTAACTGTTCGTCAGGGAAACTATCATCAATAGGTAGTGGGTCATCAAGAATATTTTCTAACTTAGACAAGTTATCAGCTACGGGGTTCACAGCTCCCTTCCTATCAACGATGTGTAAATCAAATTCTTGAAGCAAGAGAACCCACCTAATGAGTCTAGGTTTAGCATCTTTCTTTTCCATAAGATATTTTATAGCAGCAAGATCGGTGTGAACAATAACTTTTGAGTCAACAATGTAAGACCTAAACCTATCACAGGCAAACACGACCGCTAAAAATTCTTTTTCTGTAGTAGCATAATTTCGTTGAGCACTGTCTAGAGTTTTACTAGAATAATGGATAACATTCAATTTCTTATCAACTCTTTGTCCTAGAACAGCACCAACAGCATAATCACTAGCATCACACGTAATTTCAAAAGGCAAGTTCCAATCAGGTGGTTGAACGATAGGTGCAGAGGTTAAGGCTTTCTTGAGTGTTTCAAAGGCTTCCACACAATCATCATCAAAAATAAAAGGAATATCCTTTTGCAAGAGATTAGTAAGAGGCCTTGAAATTTTAGAGAAGTCTTTAATGAACCTCCTATAAAAACCAGCATTACCAAGGAAACTTCGAATACCTTTAATATCTTTAGGACATGGCATTTTCTCAATTGCATCAACTTTAGCTTTATCCACCTCAATACCTCGTTCAGATATTTTATGCCCCAAGACAATGCCTTCATTAACCATAAAGTGGCACTTCTCCCAATTCAAGACGATATTAGTTTGTTCACACCTCTGCAAAACTCGATCAAGGTTGCTTAAGCAATCATCAAAAGAAGTGTCGTAAACAGAAAAATCATCCATGAAAACCTCCACAATCTTTTCACAAAAGTCAGAGAATATAGCAGTCATACATCTTTGAAAGGTAGCAGGTGCATTGCATAAACCAAAAGGCATACGCCTATAAGCATAGGTTCCAAAAGGGCAAGTGAAGGTGGTTTTCTCTTGATCGGATTGTGACACAGGTATTTGAGAGAAACCAGAATATCCATCTAGGAAGCAAAAGTGTGTGTGCTTAGATAATCTTTCTATCATTTGATCAATGAAAGGTAGAGGATAATGATCTTTTCTAGTAGCTTTATTTAACTTTCTAAAATCAATTACCATTCTATAACTAGTAACAATTCTTTGTGGGATGAGTTCATTCTTATCATTGGGGACAACGGTAATACCTCCTTTCTTAGGGACACAATGAACGGGACTTACCCATCTACTATCAGATATGGAATAGATTATACCTGCTTCCAGAAGCTTTAATATTCAGTTCTTACCACTTCCTTCATCTTAGGATTCAGTCGTCATTGGTGATCAACAACGGGTTTAGCATCAGGTTCCATATTAATCTTGTGCTGACATAGAGTGGGACTAATACCCTTAAGATCATCAAGAGTATATCCAATAGCATCCATGTGCTTCCTTAGAACTTTTAATAATCTTTCTTCTTCATGTTCTGAAAGGTTAGCACTAATAATAACAGGATATATATTTTTTCTCATCAAGATAAGCATACTTCAAAGTGTCAGGCAACTGTTTCAATTCAAACACAGGATCACCTTTAGGTGGAGGAGGACCTCCAAGAGTTTCAATAGGCAAATTGTGTTTCAGGAGAGGTTGTTGTTCAAAGAAAATTTGATCTATTTCGTTTCTTTCACGCAAGTGCATATCATTTTCATGGTCAAGCAAATATTGTTCTAATGGATCGGTGGGAGGCACAGTAATAGAACCAAGACCAATTATTTCATCTTTACTAGATAACGCTTTATCACGAGGTTGTCTACTAAACTTGGAAAATTTAAACTCATGAGACACACTACAAAAACTGACACCGACAGTTTGTTTTTCACAATCTATCTTAGCATTGACGGTGCTCAAGAAAGGTCTACCAAAGATAATGGGACAAAAATCGTCTTGTGGGGAACCAAGGACTAGAAAATCAGTAGGGTATTTCACTTTCCACACAAGACTTCAACATCTCTAACAATCCCAAGTGGTGTGATAGTGTCTCTATTAGCAAGTTTAATAGTAACATCAATGTCTTCTATTTCAGCAGGTGCTATTTCATCCATAATTTCTTGGTATAATGTAAAAGGGATAGCACTCACACTAGCACCCAAATCACATACACCATGATAGCAATGATCTCCTATTTTGACTGAGACAACAGGCATGCATTCTATGGGTCTATGTTTATCTTTTTCATCGGGTTTAGCAATTCTAGCAGCTTCATCACAGAAGTAGATAACATGCCCATCGATATTTTCTACCAAGAGATCTTTAACCATAGCAACACTAGGTTCTACTTTAATTTGCTCAGGGGGCTTAGGTGTTCTTATATTACTCTTACGAACCACAGTTGATACCTTAGCATGTTCCTTTATCCTAACAGGGAAAGGTGGTTTTTCAATATAAGCGGTAGGCACGACTGGATCAACATTATAAATGATGGTTTCATCTTTAGCTATGACCGGTTCTTTAATTTATTCTTTAATAGGGGGATGATATTTAAACCACTTCTCCTTAGGGAGATCAACGTGAGTAGAAAATGTTTCACTGAAAGAGGCTACTATCTCAGAGTCAAGTCCATATTTAGTGCTAAACTTGTGAAAAGTATCGGTATTCATAAAAGATTTAACACAATCAAACTCAAGCTTTATACCTGACTCATTACCTTCTCGAATTCCCAATCTTCAAAGTTGTGTTTAATTATTTCTAAGAGATCCCACTTGAATTCAATAGTCTTCTTCATATAAGAACCAGCACAAGAAGTATCGAGCATGGATTGATCATTATGAGAAAGCCGAGCATAAAAATTCTGAATGATAACTTCTCTCGGAATGTCATGATTGGGGCATGAATATAGCATTGACTTAAGCCTCCCCCAAGCTTGAGCGATACTTTCTCCTTCACGAGGCCAAAAATTATACAGATAATTCCGATCACGATGAACTAGATGCTTGGGTGATGTTCTTACTTGAACAACCTCCCACTTATGATTAACCCCCTCGCAAGCATCCTTAACTACGAGAAAAGTATTAAGATAAAATCTAACCATAGTATTAAACTTTTGGATCCAAATCAGCCCCTTACGAAGTAGCGCATAAACTAGGGTTTAAGCTTATGTCACTCTAGCAACCCATCATCTAATAACTAATCCACAATGGATTCCCTTCGGCCCATGAATGGTGAAGTGTCATGTAGTTGACATTCACATGACACCACTAAGGGAATCACAACATACATACCATCAAAATATCGAACACATATTAAATCCACATGATTACTTGCAACATGACTTCTCCCGTGACCTCAAGAACAAAGGTAACTACTCACAAATAATAATCATGCTCAAGATAAGAGGGGTATTGAATAGCATAATGGATCTGAACATATAATCTTCCACCAAATAAACCATATAGTACTCAACTACGCAAGGTAATCAACACTACTAGTCACCCACAGGTACCAATCTGAGGTTCCGGTACAAAGATTGAACACAAGAGATGAACTAGGGTTTGAGAGGAGATGGTGTTGTTGAAGATGTTGATGAATATTGGCGTCCCAAATATGAGAGGGGTGTTGGTGATGACGATGGCTTCGATTTCCCCCTCCGGGAGGGAAGTTCCACCGGCGGAATCGCTCCGCCGGAGGGCAAAAGTGCTCCTGCCCAAATTCTGCCTCGAGGCGGCGGCGCTTTCTCCCGAAAGTCCTCCTATGATTTTTTCTAGGTCAAATGTGACTATATACAAGAAGATGGGCACCGGAGGTGGGCCGAGGAGGCCACAACCCATCAGGGCGCGTCCAGGGGGGCTGGCGCGCCCTGGTGGGTTGTGCCCATCAGGTTTGCCCCCTTCGGTAGTTTTCTGGTCCAGTATTTTTTATTTATTCCAAAAATAATCTCCGTAAAATTTCAGCTTCATTGGAGTTGTGCAGAATAGGTATCTCTGATGTGCTTTTCTTGGGTCCAGAATTCCAGCTGCCGGTATTCTCCCTCTTTGTGTAAACCTTGCATATTATGGGAGAAAAGGCATTAGAATCACTCCCCAAAGCATTATTATTCAACAAAACATAATAAATAACAGTAGGAAATCATGATGCAAAATGGACGTATCACCTTTTCAGGTACTTTAGGATATTCTTGATCGTCGTCCAGTGATCCACACCTGGATTACTTTGAAACCTTCCGGCCATACTTATGGCAAGGTTGACGTCTGGTCTTGTGCACAGCATTGCATACATGATAGAGCCTATGGCAGAAGCATAGGGGATGACACTCATCTTTTCTCTATCTTCAGCAGTCACTCGGCATTGAGTCTTACTCAACTTCACACCTTGCAATACAGGCAAGAACCCTTTCTTGGACAGATCCATTTTGAGCTTCTTCAAAACTTTATCAAGGTATGTGCTCTGTGAAAGTCCTATTAAGCGTCTTGATCTATCTCTATCGATCTTGATGCCTAATATGAAAGCTGCTTCTCCTAGGTCCTTCATTGAAAAAGTCTTGTTCAAATATTCCGTTATGCTTTCCAAAAATTATATATTGTTTCCAATCAGCAATATGTCATCCACATATAATATTAGAAACATAATAGAGCTCCCACTCACTTTCTTGTAAATACAAGCTTCTCCGTGAACTTGTATAAACCCAAACGCTTTGATCACCTCATAAAAGCGCTTATTCCAACTCCGAGATGCCTGCACCAGTCCATAAATGGATCGCTGGAGCTTGCAAACTTTGTCAGCATTCTCTGGATCGACAAAACCTTCTGGTTGTATCATATACAACTCTTCCTCAAGGAAACCGTTAGGGAACGCTGTTTTGACATCCATCTGCCAAATTTCATAATCGAAAAATGCAGCTATTGCTAACATGATTCTGACGGACTTAACCATCACTACGGGAGACAAAGTCTCATCGTAGTCAATTCCTTGAACTTGTGAAAAACCCTTTGCCACAAGTCGAGCTTTATAGACGGTGACATTATCGTCCGCGTCCGTCTTCCTCTTAAAGATCCATTTATTCTGAATGGCCTTTCGCCCTTCAGGTAATACTTCCAAAGTCCACACTTTGTTTTCATACATGGATCCTATCTCGGATTTCATGGCCACTAACCATTTGCCGGAATCCAGGCCCACCATCACTTCTCCATAGCTCGTAGGTTCATCGTTGTCCAACAACATGACCTCTAAGACAGGGTTATCGTACCATTCAGGAGCAGTACGTGCCCTTGTCGACCTACGAGGTTCGACAGTAACTTCATCCGAAGCTTCATGATCACTATCATTAGCTTCCTCTTCAACTGATGTAGGCTCCATAGAAACATCTTTCTGCGCTGCGCTACTCTCTGGTTGAAGTGAAGGTTCAACAACCTCATCAAGTTCTATCTTCCTCCCACTCAATTCTTTCGAGAGAAACTCTTTCTCGAGAAATGACTCGTTCTTAGCGACAAACACTTTGCTTTCGGGTCTGAGATAGAAGGTGTACCAACCGTCTCTTTTGGGTATCCTATGAAGACGCATTTCTCCGCATTGGGTTCCAGCTTTTCAAGCTGAAGCTTTTTGACATAAGCATCGCATCCCCAAACTTTAAGAAACGACAACTTTGGTCTCTTGCCAAACCACAGTTCATACGGCGTCGTCTCAACGGATTTAGATGGTGCCCTATTTAAAGTGAATGCAGCTGTCTCTAACGCATAACCCCAAAATGATAGCGGCAAATCGGCAAGAGACATCATAGACTGCACCATATCCAATAAGGTTCGATTACGACGTTCGGACACACCATTACACTGTGGTGTTCCAGGTGGCGTCAACTGTGAAACAATTCCACATTGTCTTAAGTGATTGCCAAATTCATAACTCAGATATTCTCCTCCTTGATCAAATCGTAGTAATTTAATCTTTTTGTTACGATGATTCTCAACTTCACTCTGAAATTGCTTGAACTTTTCAAATGTTTCAGACTTATGTTTCATTTAGTAAATATACCCATATCTACTTAAGTCATCGGTGAAGGTGAGAAAATAACGATATCCACCGCGCCTCAATGCTCATCGGACCGCACACATCAGTATGTATGATTTCCAACAAGTCACTTTCCCGTTCCATTGTTACAGAGAACGGGGTCTTAGTCATCTTGCCCATGAGGCATGGTTCACATGTGTCAAGTGATTCAAAATCAAGTGAGTCCAAAAGTCCATCAGCATGGAGTTTCTTCATGCGTTTTACACCAATATGACCTAAGCGGCAGTGCCACAAGAAAGTGGTGCTATCATTATCAACTCTACATCTTTTGGCATCAATGTTATGAACATGTGTATCATCACTATCGAGATTCAATAAGAATAAACCCCTCACAATGGGTGCATGACCATGAAAGATATTACTCATATAAATAGAACAACCATTATTCTTTGATTTAAATGAGTAACCGTCTCACAATAAACAAGATCCAGATATAATGTTCATGCTTAACGCAGGCACTAAATAACAATTATTCAGGTTCATCACTAATCCCAATGGTAATCGAAGAGCGAGTGTGCCGACGGCGATCACATCAACCTTGGAACCATTTCCCACGTGCATCGTCACTTCGTCCTTTGCCAGCCTCTGTCTATTCCGCAGTTCCTGTTTTGAGTTGCAAATGTGAGCAACCGAACCGGTATCAAATACCCAGGCACTACAACGAGAGTTGGTAAGGTACACATCAATAACATGTATATCATATATACCTTGTTTGGTGTTGGTTGCCTTATTGTCGGCCAGATACTTGGGGCAATTCCGCTTCCAGTGGCCAGTACCCTTGCAATGAAAGCACTCAGTTTCTGGCTTGGGTCCAGCCTTGGGTTTCTTCACGAGAGGGGCAACTGATTTGCCACTCTTCTTGGAGTTACCCTTCTTTCCCTTGCCATTCTTCTTGAAACTAGTGGTTTTATTGAACATCAACACTTGATGCTCTTTCTGGATTTCTGACTCAGCGACTTTCAGCATCGCAAATAGCTCATCCCTTGCATCCCTTGCATGTTATAGTTCAACAGAAAGCTCTTGTAGCTAGGTGGCAGTGATTGAAGAACTCTGTCAGTGATCGCCTCCGGCGGGAGAGAAATTCCCAACTCAGCCAGACAGTTGGAATACCCAGACATTCTGAGTATGTGTTCACTGACAGACCCGTTCTCCTCCATCTTGCAAGCATAGAACTTATCGGAGGTCTCATACCTCTCGATCCGGGCATTCTTTTCAAAGATAAACTTCAACTCCTGGAACAACTCATATGATCCATGACGTTCAAAACGCCTTTGAAGTCCCGGCTCTAAGCCATACAACATAGCACACTAAACTATTGAGTAATCATCTGAACGCGACTGCCAGGCGTTCACAACGTCTGCAGACGACACTGGAGCGGGTGGCTCACCGAGCGGTGCATCAAGGACATAAGCCTTTTGGGAAGCCGTGAGGATAATCCTTAGATTACGGGCCCAGTCTACAAAGTTACTTCCATCATCTTTCAGCTTGGCTTTCTCTAGGAACGCATTGAAATTAAGGGGAACTACTGCGCGAGCCATTGATCTACAACATAAATTTGCAAAGACAACTTAGACTATTGTTCAAGATAATGAGTTTAGTTAATCATATTACTTAAAAACTCCCACTCAAATTGACATCCCTCCGGTCATCCGAGTGCTACATGATCCAAATTCACCAACCCAAGTCCGATCATCACGTGAGATGAGGTGGTTTCAATGGTGAACATCTTCATGTTGATCATATCTACTATATGACTCATGTTCGACCTTTCGGTCTCTTGTGTTCCGAGGCCATGTATGTACATGCTAGGCTCGTCAAGTTTAACCCGACTGTTACGCATGTGCAACACTGGCTTGCACCCGTTGTATGCGAACATAGAGTCTATCACACCCGATCATCACGTGGTGTCTCAAAATGACGAACTTTCGCAATGGTGCACACTCGGGGAGAACACAATTTTATCTTGAAATTTTAGTGAGGGATCACCTTATAATGCTACCGTCGTCCTAAGCAAAATAAGATGCATAAAAAGATTAACATCACATGCAAATCATAAGTGACATGATATGGCCATGAACTTGTGCTTTTGATCTCCATCTCCAAAGCACCGGCATGATCTCCATTGTCACCGGCATGACACCATGATCTCCATCATCTTGATCTCCATCAACGTGTCATCGTCGGGGTTGTCGCGCCAACCATGCTTCTACTACTATTGCTACCGCTTAGCGATAAAGCATTACATAGCGCTTAATGAGTGACACGCAGGCCACATAATAATTAAAGACAACCCTATGGCTCCTGCCGGTTGTCGTATCAACATGCAAGTTGATATAAACTATTACAAAACATGATCATCTCATACATCAAATATATATCATCATGTATTTGGCCATATCATATCACAACATACCCTGCAAAAATAAGTTAGACGTCATCTAATTTGGTGTTGCATGTTTTACGTGGTTGCTATGGGTATCTAGCAAGAACGATTCTTACCTACGCAAAACCACAATGGTGATATACAAGTTGCTATTTAACCTTCTACAAGGACCGCCTTTGTCGAATCCGATTCAACTAAGGTAGGAGAGACAGACACCCGCCAGCCATCTTACGCAACAAAGTTACATGTCAGTTGATGGAACCGGTCTCATGTACGAGGACATGTAAAGTTGGTCTGGGCCGCTTCATCCCACAATACCGCTGAATCAAGAAAAGACTAAAGAAGGAAGAAAACTGAATATCAACGCCCACAAACTCCTTTGTGTTCTACTCGTGATCTCATCTACGCATAGACCTAGCTCATGATGCCACTGTAGGGGAACGTTGCATGGGAAACAAAAAATTTCCTACGCTTCACCATGATCAATCTAGGAGATGAGCATCTACGAGAGGAGAGATCGGATCCACATACCGTTGTAGATCGCTAAGCGGGAAGCGTTAAGAAACGCGGTTGATGTAGTCGAACGTCTTCGCGATCCAAATCGCAAGCCGTCCCGCGATCCAATCACGATCTAGCGCCGAACGGACGACACCTCCGCGTTCAGCACACGTACAGCTCGATGACGATCTCCGCCTCCTTGATCCAGCAAGCGAGGGCGGAGAGGTAGATGGGTTCTCCGGCAGCACAATGGCGTGACGGCGGTGGTGGTGGAGCTGATCCGGCAGAGCTTCGCTAAGCAATACCGAACCAATCTAATCTAGAGGAGAAACGATCTAGGGGAGAGGGAGGGCTGTGTCGTGGCTTAAGGTCTGGAAGCCCTCCCAAACCCCCACTATATATAGGGGGAGAGGAGGATGGGGCCGGCGCCCTAAGGTTCCCATCCCTAGGGGTGCGGCGGTCTAGATGGGGCCGGCGGCCAAGGGGGTGCCTTGGCCCCCAAGGCAAGTGGTGGCCGGCCCCCCTAGGGTTCCCCCAATGCCCTTCGGCCGCATGGGCCCTTGTGGGAGGTGCATCCAGCCCACCAGGGGCTGGTGCGCACCCTTTCACAGCCCATGGGGCCCTTCGGGGCAGGTGGACCCACCCGGTGGACCTCCGGAACCCTTCCGGCACTCCCGACGAAACTCGGGCGAACCCCGAAACTATTTCGGTGCCCGAACATCAACTTCCCATATATCAATATTTACCTCTGGACCATTCCGGAACTCCTCGTGACATCCGGGATATCATCCGGAACTCCGAATAACCTTCGATCACCAACATACATAACCCAACAATACTTATTCGTCACCGAACGTTAAGTGTGCACACCCTGCGGGTTAGAGAACTATGTAGACATGACCGAGACACTTCTACGGTCAATAACCAATAGCGGGACCTGGATGCCCATATTGTCTCCTACATATTCTACGAATATCTTTATCGGTTGAACCTCTATGTCAAGGATTCAATTAATCCCGTACGCAGTTCCCTTTGTTTATCGGTATGTTACTTGCCCGAGATTCCATCGTCGGTATCTCCATACCTAGTTCAATCTCGTTACCGGCAAGTCTCTTTACTCGTTCCGTAATACAAGATTCTGTGGCTAACTCTTTAGTCACTTTGCTTGCGAGCTCATTGTGATGTTGTATTACCGAGTGGGCCCTGAGATACCCCTCCGTCACATGGAGTAACAAATCTCAGTCTTGATCCATGCCAACTCAACAGACACCCTCGGAGATACCTGTAGAGCATCTTTATGGTCACCCAGTTATGTTGTGACGTTTGATACACACAAGGTACTCCTCCGGTGTCAGTGAGTTACATGATCGCATGGTCATAGGAACATATACTTGACATGCAGAAAACAATAGCAATAAACTGACACGATCATATGCTACGTTCATAGTTTGGGTCTTGTCCATCACATCATTCTCCTAATGATGTGATCCCGTTATCAAATGACAACTCATGTCTATGGCCAGGAAACCTTGACCATCTTTGATCAACGAGCTAGTCCTATAGAGGCTCACTAGGGACACGGTGTTGTCTATATACCCACACATGTATTTGAGTTTCCAATCAATACAATTATAGCATGGATAATAAAAAATTATGATGAACAAGGAAATATAATAATAACCATTTTATTATTGCCTCTAGGGCATATATCCAACAACACATAGAGTATTCTAAAAAATTATGATGAAGGTGTGTGTCTCTTAAATAGGTGTGTCCAGCAAACAATTGTTGTGGCAAACTGAAAGTAAAAGCAAACAAAAGCAAACGACGCTCCAAGCAAAACTCATATCATGTGACGAATAAAAATATAGGTTCAAGTGACATACCGATGGATTTGAGACGAAAGAGGGGATGCCTTCCGGGGCATCCCCAAGCTTAGACGCTTGAGTCTCCTTTTAAAATATTACCTTGGGGTGCCTTGGGCATCCCAAATCTTAGGCTATTGCTACTCCTTATTCCTTTGTCCATCAAGATAACACCCAAAACTTGAAAACTTCAATCACACAAAACTCAACAAAACCTCGTGAGATCCGTTAGTATAAGAAACATATTGCATACTTTAAGTACTGTTGTAAATTGATTCTAATTTCATAAATGAATAATAGGTATTGTATTATAACTTCTCCATGGCTTATACCCCCTGATACAATCCATAGTTTAATCAAAATAAGCAACTATGCAAGCAAAAACAGAATCTGTCTAAAACAGAACAGTTTGTAGAAATCTGTAGAGAACCTATACTTCTCTAACTCTCAAAATTCTGAAAAATTAGGACAACCTAAAAAATTTGTATAGAAACACTGTGTAAAAAGTTCAGATCATTATAACGCTCCAGAAAAAAATCATGTACTGGAGTCAAAAGTTTTTGTTTTGTTTCAGCGTCGATTCTACTCATCTTGCGAGTCATCCCAAAGGCTTTAATTGGCACAAACACTAATTTAAACACACAAAAATAATCATTACATAGGCAATAATCATGCTATTAAAAATAAACAGAAAGTTCTAAGCAAAAATTTAAAGATAACTATTGGGTTGCCTCCCAACAAGCGCTATTGTTTTATGCCCCTAGCTAGGCATAATGCATAGTTTCAAGTATTGTCATCTTTGACACTCCACCCATAAGTAGCTCTCATAATTGATTCATAAGGTGGTTTAATTCTCTTTCTAGGAAAGTGTTCCATCCCTTTATTTAATGGGAATTGGAATCTTACGTTTCCCTCTTTCATGTCAATGATTGCACCTATAGTTCGTAAGAAATGCCTTCCAAGTATTATGGGACAAGAAGGATTGCAATCAATATCAAGCACAATAAAATCTAGAGGAAAATAATTTTTATTTGCAATAATAAACACATCATTAATTCTACCTAAAGGTTTCTTGATGGTAGAATCCGCAAGATGCAAGTTGAGGGAACAATCTTCAATATTAGTGAGACCGAGTACATCACAAAGAGTTTTAGGAATAGTTGAAACACTAGCACCAAGGTCACACAAAGCATTACATTCATATTTTTTGATCTTTATTTTGATAGTAGGTTCCCACTCATCATGAAATTTTCTAGGAATATAAACTTCAAGCTCAAGTTTCTCATCATAAGATCTTATCATAGCTTCTACTATATGTTCGGTAAGAGCTTTGTTTTGTTCATAGGCACTGGGTGAGCTAATAACGGATTGCAACAAGGAAATACATTCTACTAAAGAGCAATTATCATAATTAAGGTCCTTGTAATCCAAGATGGTGGGTGCATCACTAGTTAAAGATTTGACCTCTCCAAATCCACATTTTCCAGTTTTAGCATCAAAATCATTACCCTCCAAGCAAACGGGACGCTCCTCTACTAAAGTTGACTCATATCCAGACCCTTTATCATTTATATTCAGATAGGCAAATAAAGATTCAATAGGATAAACACCAATCATTTTAAGATTTTTATCATGATTCTGGTAAAAACCGGGTGGAAGATCTTTTTCTAAGAATTCCCGCTTAGCTCTCAACTTAGCGGTCCTCTCCTTACTTTCGCTGATAGATATTTGGATAGATTTAATAGCATCATTGAAATCATGCTTGGGTGGCAAAGCTTTATTTTTAAGAGTTTCCACATCAAGAGCAATTCTATCCATGTTTTTAACCAAAGTGTCAACTACATGCATTTTTTCTTCTACCATAGTGTTGAAAACCTTTTGAGAATTAATAAATTATTTAATTATGTTCTAAAGATCAGAGGGTATCCTATTAGAATTTGTAGAAGAATTGTCATAAGAATTACCATAAGAGTTTCCATAGTTGTTAGAGGAATTACCGGGATACGGCCTAGAATTGAAATTTCCTCTATAAGCATTGCTATTGAAATTATTTCGCGAGACAAAGTTCACATCAATGGCATCATTATTTTTCTCAATCAAAGTAGACAAGGGAACATAATTGGGATCAACATGAGCATTTTTACTAGCAACCATATTCATAAGAGCATCCACTTTTTCACTCAAAGTAGCGATTTCTTCAACAGAATTTACCTTCTTATCGTTTGGAGCCCTTTCGGTATGCCATTGAGAATAATTTGTCATGATGTTGTCCAGAAGTTTTGTGGCCTCTCCTAAGGTCACATCCATAAAGGTACCACCTGCAGCAGAATCTAGAAGATTTATAGACACAAAGTTTAGTCCAGCATAGAAGTTTTGGATAATAATCCACATATTTAAACCGTGAGTTGGACAATTCCTTATCATTAATTTCATTCTCTCCCAAGCTTGTGCAACATTATCTTGATCTTTCTGCTTAAAATTCATTATTTTATTTCTAAGGGAGATGATCTTAGCAGGAGGAAAATACTTGGCAATAAAAGCATCTTTACATTTATCCCATGTTCCAATACTTACGAGGTAAAGATGAAAACTAAGCTTTAGCTTTATCTCTTAGTGAAAAAGGAAATAATTTTAATTTCACAATATCATTATCCATATCCTTTTTATTTTGCATGTCACATGATTCAAGAAAGGTATTAAGATGTGACGCGGGATCCTCATTAGGACTTCCCGAAAATTGATCTTTCATGACAAGATTTAGCAATGCAGCATTAATATCAAAAGCCTCCGCACTAGTGGCGGGTGGTATAGGTGTACTAATAAAATCATTATTATTAGTATTTGAGAAGTCACACAACTTAGTACTATCTTGAGACATGGTGACCGAGCAAGCAAAGTAACAAGCAAAACAAGCAAACTTGCAAGCGAAGAAGTAAACTAGTAACAAGCAAAGATAAATATTTTTGTATTTTTGATTTTTATGAGACAAGCTAAATATAACCGCAAATAAAAAGAAGAACAAGTGAATGAAAATTTGTGTGAAGTTACTTGGTAGTTGATGATGATATTCCCCGGCAACGGCGCCAGAAATCCTTCCCGATACTTGTGATCTGCGTTGGGTTTTCTGTGAAGAGGAACGGGTAATTGCAGCACAAAGCGGATAAGTATTTCTCTTAGTTATGAAACCAAGGTTTATCGAACCAATAGGAATATCAACCCTCAACCGTCTTCAGTGGCTGCACACAAATGAACAAACAACTTGCACCCAACGCGGGCAAGAGGGTTGTCAATCCCCTTGATCTCGTTATTTGCAAGCAAATGAGTTGTGTAGATAATTGTTGATAAATATAAATTGAAAAATAAATAAAAAGTAAATAAAAGCAGCAAGGTAAATATAGCATTTCCGAATATATATATAAGTGAATAGACCCGGGGGCCATAGTGTTCCCTAGCGACATCTCTCATGTAGGCAGCATACGGTGGGTAAACAAATTACTATTGGGCAATTGATAAAAAAAGCGGATAGTTATGCAATGTTCACATCAATGATCATGTATATATAGGCATCACGTCCATAAGCAAATAGTCCGACTCCTGCCTGCACCTATTACTATTACTCAACTCATCGACCGCTATCCAACATGCATCTAGAGTATTAAGTAAAACAGAGTAATGCTTGGAGAACGATGACATGATGTAGACAAAGTAAACTCAAACAATATGAATAAACCCCATCGTTTTATACTTAGTAGCAACAATACAAATACGCATCATGTCCCCTAGTTTGTCACTGGGATATAGAAACTCGCGAGGTTGAACCTACCACAACGCACCACTCCCACCAATGAAATATCAATCTACTTGCCCAAAGCATATCAATAGATCGGAGAGCATTACGAAGCTATAATGATCATGCACATAAGAGATAATATAATTCAGAGGCATCTCAAATACTTTTCATGAATAATCTGAACATAAACCCAAAATTCATCGGATCCCAACAAACACGCCGCACAATAGGATTACATCGAATAGATCAAAGCGAAGATGCGATGACCATTGTATTGAAGATCATAAGAGAGAGAGATTTCCATCTAGGTACTAGCTATGGACCCATAGGTCTGTGGTGAACTACTCACACATCATCATGAGGGAAGAAAGGTTGATGAAGAGGCCCTCCGTGATCGATCCCCCCTCCGGCAGGGTGCCGGAATGGAGCTCCAGATGGCCTCGCGATGGAACAGAGACTTGCGGCGGCGGAAAAAGGGTTTCGAGACTGCCTCCAGGGTTTTCAGAATATTAGAGAATGTATAGGCCGAAGAGGGACGTCGGGAGGTGCCCGAGGGGGCCACCACATATCAGGGCGCCCCCCAGGGCGCACCCTGATGTGTGGTGGGGCCCTCATGTGCCTCCCGGCTTCCTTCCGAAGCTTCTAGGTCTTCATATAGTCCAGAAAAAAAAAATCAAAAAGTTTCGTGTTAATTGGACTTCGTTTGGTACAGTAAACCTGCAAAGGAAAAAACACGCAGAAAACAGCAACTGGCACTGGGCACTAGTTCAATAGGTTAGTGCTCAAAAATATTATAAATTGGTAAATAATGACCCAAAAAGTATCCTAGAATGATAATATATCAACATGGAACAATCAAAAATTATAGATACGTTGGAGACGTATCATGGTGTTGGGAGCCTCTAATTAAGTTGTGGAGATTGTCCCAACCTTGTTTGTAAATGTTCAATCGCCGCCTTCAAGGGCACCACTAGTGGAATCATGGCATCTTGCATTGTGCGAGGGTGTGAGGAGAATACAGTGGCCCTAGTGGCTTCTTGGGGAGCATTGTGCCTCCACACCACTCCAATGGAGACGTAACTCCCCTTAAAAGGAGGGAACTTCGATAACACATCCTCGTCTCCATCGACTCCACTTTTGGTTATTTCTTACCTTTACATTGTGCAAGCTTTGTTGTGGTTGTATATTGTGCTTTCTATTGTTGTTGTCTTTGAGTTCATCATATAGGTTGTCCATGCAGTTGCATATCTAGACAACCTATTTATTGTTGAGCCTAATTTGATAAAAAAAGAACCTAAAATTGTTAGTCGCCTATTCATCCCCCTCCAGTCGACCATATCGATCCTTTCAATTGGTATCAGAGCTACATCTCTTTTAAGGGCTTAACCGCCTAAAGAGTATGGTCGGCGATGGAAATAATGAGGGGGAGAACTCCGCGGCTGCGTCTGAGACCGTTGTCACCCGTGGTGATTTGAATGAGGCCATGGCCTCACTCAAATCGTCCGTGGTGGACGAAGTCAAGGACACGTTAAATAAATTCCTTGAGAGCTTCAAAATTCCTACCGCTCCCGTGGAAATGGTTAACCCATTCACCTCAGGAACAGATGCCAACTCCACTAAGGAGTTAGCTAGTTCTTTGAATCTTAAGTCACCTCAAGGAAAGAATGGGACGGGCACCCATGTCGCGGTTGCCCCTCCTCAAACCTATGGTGCACACATCCCTTCACCTCATATAAATTCTCATGGGCACCCACCCAAACTTGATATGTCTAATTTTCCTAATTGGGTTTTTGTATCAAGTATCATTTGAATCACAACTCAACTCAACTTTGTAGGGTAATCGAGCAAGGCTTTTGCCCTTATGATCCAAGCAACATGACGCCAAGAGAAGAAGTCGACAACCAACTAAATGCATCTGTGTTGTTCATTCTTCAAGACGCCATGCCACCCAAAGAGCTTCCTCACTTGCGCCCCTTCACCATTGCCAAAGATGCTTGGGCGCACATCAACTCTTTGTACAAAGTAAGCTCGAGCATTCAACGCTCTCACTTTGAGGTGGTGCTTGATGAAGTCGGTGAGTTTGTGATGAATGAAGATGAAGATCCCCGAGAGCTTGATACGTCTCCAACATATCTATAATTTTTGATTGTTCCATGCTATTATATTATCAATCTAGGATACTGTATATGCAATAATATGCTATTTCATATCAATTTGTGGGAACTAACCTACTAACCCAGTGCCTAGTGCTAGTTGATGTTTTTGCCTGTTTTTGGTTTCCCAAGAAATCGGTACCAAACGAAGTCCAAACGCTACGAAACTTTTTGATGATTTTTTCTGGACAAAAGAGACCCTGGAAGCTTTGGGATGAGTCAGGAAGCGAGACGAGGAAACGGCAAGGCAACAGGGTGCGCCTAGGGGGGTAGGCGCGCTCGGATGCCTTGTGGGCCCCTCGTGGCTCCGTCTGACCTAATTCCACCTCCATAAATTCTCTAAAATCAGGAAACCAATAGGGAGCCAACCGAAACACTTTTTCCGCTATCACAAGCCTCTGTTCCGATGGGAGGCCATTTGGAGACCTTTTCCGGTACTCTGCCAGCAGGGGAATCGATCACGGAGGCCATCTACATCTCCATGATGATGCGTGAGTAGTACACCACATACCTAAGGGTCCATAGCTAGTACCTAGATTGCTTCTTCTCTCTCTTTGATCTTCAATACCATGTTCACCGTGATCCTCACGGTGATCTATCCAATGTAATCTTGTTTTGCGGTGTGTTTGTTGGGATCCGATGAATTGTGGGTTTATGATAAGATTATTCATTGAAAGTAATTGAGTATTTTCTGAATTCTATTATGCATGATTGTTATAGCTTCGTATTTCTCTCCGATCTATCGGTTTGGTTTGGCCAACTAGATAGATTTATCTTCGGCAGGAGTGGTGCATTGTAATGGGTTCAATCTTGCGGTGCTCTATATCCCAGTGACAGAAGGGGACAAGACACGTATTAATATTGTTGCCATTAAGGATAAAACGACGGGGTCTGAACATATTGCTTGTCTAACTTTGTCTACATCATATCACCTTGCTCCAAGCATTACTCTGTTTGTCAAGAACTTAATACCATAGATGCAGGTAGGAGTCCGTCAATTGGTGGAGTAATAATAGTAGATCCATAATCGTTCAGGTCTACTTGTTTATGGGTGTGATGCCTATATACATGATCATTGCCGTGAATAACATGTCATAACTATGCGCAATTCTGTCAATTGCCCAACAATAATTTGTTTACCCACCGTATGCTATATTCAAGAGAGAATCTTCTAGCGAAAACTATGGCCCCCGGGTCTACTTAAACATAACTACAAAAACCCTAAAAATACTTTGCTGCACTTTATTTACTTTTATTTTAATTTTCCTTTACATTACTATCTCTATCAAGATTTAATCCTTGCAAGTAACAAGTTCAAGGGGCTTGACAACCCTCTTGCCCGTGTTGGGTGCAAGTGTTTAGTTTTGTTTGTGTAGGTGATGTCGATGGGAGTTTGCTTGGTTCTCCTATTTGTTTGATAACCTTGGTTCTCACTGAGGGAAATATTTATCTCTACGTAGAAGCATCTCTTCTCCTCTTCGAGGAAAATCCCAACACAGCTCACAAGTAGCAGGAAGAATTTCTGGCACCGTCGTCGAGGAGATATCATCAAACTCTTGTCAGGTCCCTACACATAAATTATCTTTCACTTGTTCTACTTTTTATCTGCTGTTATATTTTGATTTTTATAAAATAAAAAATACAAAAATATTTTTATTTGGTTGTTTGTCATTATGGTTGGTCCTTCTATCAATGTTTCTCCGGACTTTCAAGTACTCTATTTTAAGCAAAGGCAAGGACAGAGCCTAAAAGACGATTGGTACCGTAAAATAGAATCCCATCTTAATGCTACTATAAAAATGATATGAAGATTCTTCTTCGTAATTTTTATGTGGGACTTAGTTTATCCAATAGAAAAATTCTAGATTTTGCGGCTAAAGGGATTTTTAGTGAGATTGATTCTAGCGCGGCACATGAAATAGTAGAAGGAATTGTTGGAACCCCTCCTTTACTCAAATCACTCCTTATACTCATGAAGGATTCAAATATTAGAAAATCTAGGGTATATACAGAAGAATTTGAGCGCAGTACAAAAACTAAATTAGCCTATCAAAACTTTAGGTTCTTGCCTAAATCTCATGAATTCGCTCCTTACGGTTTATAACAAGAGACTTGATGCTTTAGGGAAAATGACAACTTTCCTTTCAGAGATTATGGGTAAACGTAAAGAACCTCCCAGGTTCGAGAAAGGCCCTTCTAAGGTAGCCAAGATAGATGATAAGGATGATAATACTTGATACTATGCATTATGCCTAGCTAGGGGGGCCAGAGGCAACCCAATAGTTATCTTTAAATTTTTGTTTTACTTTCTATTTTGGTGTGTTGACATGATTATTGCTACTGTAGTTATTGTGTTTTTATGTTTAAATTATTGTTTGTGCCAAGTTAAGCCTTTGGGATTATTTGGAAGATAGTAGAATTGATGTTGTGAAAAAACACAGACTTTAACGTCCAGTGCAGAATTTATCTGATTTTACTGGTACGTCTTTTTTATATTAATTTTTTACACGGTATTGGAATACAAATTTGCCAGGCTTTCCTATTTTTTCAAAAAAATTGGAGTAACAGAAGTATGGTTTTAGTATAGATCGTTATAGACTGTTCTGTTTTAGACAAATATTAGGGTCTTGCGGCTCCTTATTAAAAGACCCTGTTGGGGAACGTTGCATGGGAAATAATTTTTTTGGTACGAACACCCAAGATCTATCTATGGAGATGCATAGCTACGAGAGGGGAGTGTATCTACATACCCTTATAGATCGCTAAGCGGAAGCGTAGAAAACACGGTTGATGTAGTCGTACTCTTCACGATCCAATCGCGATCCGATCCGATCTAGCGCCGAATGGACGACACCTCTGTGTTCAGCCCACGTGCGGCTCGATGACGTATCCTCCTTCTTGATCCAGCAAGCGAGGAAGGAGAAGTAGATGGGATCTCAACCAGCATGACGGCATGGTGGAGATGGTGGTGGAGCAATCCCGGCAGGGCTTCGTCAAGCGCTACCGTAGATGCGATCTGAGGAGAAAACGGAGTAACGGGAGAGGGAGGGCTGCCACCGGGGCGTAGGAATTGGTGTGTGCAGACCTCCCCTCCCCTCCACTATATATAGGAGGCAAAGGGGAGAGGGGAGGCGCAGCCTTGACCCCTCCTCCAAGGGAGGGGCCGGCGGCCAAGGGAGAGTCCTCCCTTTACAAGGAAGGGAGGAGTCCCCCTCCTCCAAGGAACCTCCGGGGTGCCTTGTCCCTTTGGGACTTTTGCCCCCAAGCCTAATTAGCTTCTAGGGGCTGATGCACCTGGCCCATGATGGCTAGGTCGCACCCCCTATGGCCCATGTGGGCCCACGGGGCAGGTGGACCCCCCGATGGACCCCCGGAACCCTTTTCGGCACCCCGGTACACTACCGGTAATGCCAGAAACTTTTTCGGTGACCAAAATAGGACTTCCCATATATAAATCTTTACCTCCAGACCATTCCAGAACTTCTCGTGATGTCCGGAATCTCATCCGGGACTCCGAACAACATTAGGTCACCAACGTACATATCCCAATACTACTCTAGTGTCACCGAACGTTAAGCGTGCAGACCCTGCGGGTTCGAGAATCATGTAGACATGACCGAGACAACTCTCTGGACAATAACCAATAGTGGGACCTGGATGCCCATAGTGGTTCCTACATATTCCACAAAGATCTTCATCGGTCAAACCACGATGTCAAGGATTCAGTCAATCCCGTATGCAGTTCCCTTTGTCCAGCGGTATGTTACTTGCCCGAGATTCGATCGTCGGTATCTCCATACCTAGTTCAATCTAATTACCGGCAAGTCTCTTTACTCGTTCTGTAATACAAGATCCCGTGACTAACTCCTTAGTCACATTGCTTGCAAGCTTCTTTTGATGGTGTATTACCGAGAGGGCCCAGAGATACCTCTCCGTCATACGGAGTGACAAATCCCGGTCTCGATCCATGCCAACCCAACAGTCACCCTTGGAGATACCTGTAGAGTACCTTTATGATCACCCAGTTATGAAGTGACATTTGATACACACAAGGCATTCCCCCGGTGCCAGGGAGTTGCATGATCTCATGGTCTTAGGAACATATACTTGACATGAAGAAAGCAGTAGCAATAAACTAATACGATCAAATGTTATGCTTACGGTTGGGTCTTGTCCATCACATCATTCTCGTAATGACGTGACCTCGTTATCAAATGACAACTCATGTCTATGGTTAGGAAACTTTAACCATCTTTGATCAACGAGCTAGTCTAGTAGAGGCTCACTAGGGACACGGTGTTGTCTATGTATCCACACATGTATCTGAGTTTCCGATCAATACAATTCTAGCATGGATAATAGACGTTTATCATGAACAGGGAAATATGATAGTAACCAATCTATTATTGCCTCTAGGGCATATTTCCAACATTCTCCCACTTGCACTAGAGTCAATAATCTAGTTCACATCGCCATGTGATTCACACCCAATGAGTTCTGGGGTTCGATCATGTTTTGCTTGTGAGAGAGGTTTTAGTCAACGTGTCTGCAAAATTCAGATCCATGTGTACTTTGCAAATCTCTATGTCATATTGTAGATGCTACTACGACGCCCACTTGGAGCTATTCCAAATGACTACTCCACTATACGTATCCAGTTTGCGACTCAGAGTCATCCGGATCGGTGTCAAATCTTGCATCGACGTAACCCTTTACGATGAACTCATTATCACCTCCATTACCGAGAAACATTTCCTTAGTCCTCTTTAGGTACTTAAGGATAATTTTGACCGTTGTCCAATGATCTACTCCTGGATCACTCTTGTACCCCCTTGCCGGACTCATGGCAAGGCACACATCACATGCGGTACACAACATGGCATATAGTATAGGGCCTATGACTGAGGCATAGGGGACAACCTTCGTCCTTTCTCTTTCTTCTGTCGTGGTCGAGTTTTGAGTCTTACTCAACTTCCCACCTTACAACTCAGGCAAGAACTCCTTCTTTGACTGATCCATTTTGAACTCCTTCAAAATCTTGTCAAGGTGTGTGCTCTGTGAAAGTCTTATCAAGCGTCTTTATCTATCTCTATAGATCTTGATGCCCAATATGTAAGCAGCTTTACCCGGGTCTTCCTTTTAAAAACTCCTTCCAAACAACCCTTTATGCTTTCCAGAAATTCTACATCATTTCCGATCAACAATATGTCATCCACATATACTTATCAGAAATGCTATAGTGCTCCCACTCACTTTCTTGTAAATACAAGTTTCTTCATAAACTTTGTATAAACCCAAAAGCTTTGATCACCTCATCAAAGTGTATATTCCAACTCCAAGATGCATGCACCAGTCCATAGAAGGATCGTAAGAGCTTGCATACCTTTTAGCATCCTTAGGATCGACAAAACCTTCCGGTTGTATCACATACAACCTTTCCTCACGGAAACCGTTAAGGAAATGATGTTTTGACATCCATCTGCCAGATTTCTTAATCAAAAAATGCAACAACTGCTAACGTAGTCCCAACAGACTTTAGCATCGCTACGAGTGAGAAAGTCACATCGTAGTCAACTCCTTGAACTTGTCGGCAACATCTTTGCGACAAGTCAAGCTTTATAAATAGTGACATTACTATCATCGTATGTGTTTGTACTTAACGGCCTGTCGGTCATCGGGCAAGTCTACCAAAGTCCATACTTGGTTTTCATACATGGATCCTATCTCGGATTTCATGGCTCCTAGCCATTTGTCGGAATGGCCACCCACCAGCGCTTCTTCATAGTTCGTAGGCTCATCGTTGTCTAACAAAATGATTTTCAAGACAAGATTACTGCACCACTCTGGGCAGTACGTGTCCTTGTCATCCTACGAGACTCGGTAGTAACTTGATCTGAAGTTTCATGATCATCATCATTAGCTTCCTCTTCAATTGGTGTACGCATCACAGGAACACTTTTCTGCATCGCGCTAATTTCCAATTCAAGTGAAGGTTCGATAACCTTATCAAGTTCTACCTTCCTCCCACTCACTTCTTTCGAGAGAACCTCCTTTTCTGGAAGGATCCATTCTTGGCAACAAAGACCTTGCCTTCGGATCTATGATAGAAGGTATACCCAATTGTTGCTCTAGGGTATCATATGAAGATGCACTTTTCCGCTTTGGGTTCGAGCTTATCAGACATAAGTGTCGTATCCCCAAACTCTAAGAAATGACAACTTAGGTTTCTTGCCAAACCATAATTCATACGGTGTCATCTCAACAGATTTAGATGGTACCCTATTTAAAGTGAATGTAGTTGTCTCTAATGCATAACCCCAAAACTATATATAGTGGCAAATCGGTAAGAGACATCATAGAACGCACCATATCCAATAGAGTATGGCTACGACGTTCGGACACACCATTACACTGTGGTGTTCCAGGTGGCGTGAGTTGTGAAACAATTTCCACCTTGTCTTAAATTGCATACCAAACTCGTAACTCAGACATTCAACTCCACGATCATACCATAGACATTTTATCTTCTTGTTACGATGATCTCCAACTTCACTCTGAAATTGCTCGAACTTTTCAAACGTTTCAGACTTGTGTTTCATTAAGCAAATATACCCATATCTACTCAAATCATCAATGAAGGTAAGAAAATAACGATATCCACCGTGCGCTTCAATACTCATTGGACAACATAGATCAGCATGTATGATTTCCAACAAATCACTCGCCCGCTCCATTGTTTGGGAAAACGGGGTTTTCGTCATCTTGCCCATGAGGCATGGTTCGCATGTATCAAGCGATTCAAAATTGAGTGATTTCAAAAGTCCATCAGCATGGAGTTTCTTCATGCGCTTTACACCAATATGACCTTTAGCGGCAGTGCCACAAGCATGTGGTATTATCATTATTACCTTTGCATCTTTTGGAATCAATATTATGAACATGTGTATCAATACGATCGAGATTCAATAAACCATTCACATTGGGTGCATGACCATGCAAGGTATTATCCATGTAAACAGAACAACCATTATTCTTTGACTTAAATGAATAACTGTATTGCAATAAACACGATCTAATCATGTTCACGCTCAACGCAGACACCAAATAACATTTATTTAGGTTCAACACTGATCTCGAAGTTAGAGGGAGCGTGCGATGGTGATCACATCAACCTTGGAAACACTTCCAACACACATCGTCACCTCGCCCTTAGCTAGTCTCCATTTATTCCGCGGCTTTTGTTTCGAGTTACCAATATTAGCAACTGAACCGGTATCTAATACCCATGCCCTACTAGGAGTACTAGTAAGGTACACATCAATAACACGTATATCAAATATACTTTTGTTGACGTTGCCAGCCTTCTTATCTACCAAGTATTTGGGGTAGTTCCGCTACTAGTGACCGTTTCCCTCACAATAGAAGCACTTAGTCTCGGGTTTGGGTTCAACCTTGGGTTTCTTCACTGGAGCGGCAACTGGCTTGCCATTCTTGAAGTTTCCCTTCTTTCCCTTGCCCTTCTTGAAACTAGTGGTCTTGTTAACCATCAACACTTGATGCTCCTTCTTGATTTCTACCTCCGCGGCGTAAAACATCGTGAATAGCTCAGGGATCATCATCTCCATCCCTTGCATGTTATAGTTCATCACAAAGCTCTAGTACCTTAGTGGTAGTGACTGGAGAACTCTGTCAATCACTATCTTATCTGGAAGATTAACTCCCACTTGATTCAAGCGATTGTAGCGCCCAGACATTCTAAGCACATACTCACTGACTGAGCTATTCTCCTTCATCTTGTAGGCAAAGAACTTGTCAGAGGTCTCATACCTCTCAACATGGGCATGAGCTTGAAATACCAGTGTCATCTCTTGGAACATCTCATATGCTCCATGGCGTTCAAAACATCTTTGAAGCCCCGATTCTAAGCCGTAAAGTATGGCGCACTAAACTATCAAGTAGTCATCAGAACGTGTCTGCTAGACGTTCACAACATCCACAGACGACGCTTGAGGGGGTGGCGCATCGAGCGGTGCATCACGGACATAAGCCTTCTGTGCAGCAATGAGAACAATCCTCAAATCATGGACCCAGTCCGCATTATTGCTACCATCATCTTTCAACTCTATTTTCTCTAGGAACGTATCAAAATACAGGGGAGCTACAGCGCGAGCTATTGATCTACAACATAATTTGCAAAGACATTTTGACTATGTTCATGATAATTAGTTCAATTAATCAAATTACTAATGAACTCCCACTCAAATCAACATCCATCAGGTTGACTAAGTGTGACATGATCCAAATCCACCAACCCAAGTCCGATCATCACGTGAGATGAGGTGGTTTCAATGGTGAACATATCCATGTTGATCATCTCTACTATATGACTCATGTTCGACCTTTCGGTCTCCTGTGTTCCAAGGCCATGTCTGTACATGCTAGGCTCGTCAAGTTTAACCCAAGTATTCCGCGTGTGTAAATCTTGCTTACACCCGTTGTATGCGAACGTAGAGTCTATCACACCCGATCATCACGAGGTGCTTCGAAACGACGATCCTTCGCAACGGTGCATACTCGGAGAGAAAACAATTTTATCTTGAAATTTTAGTGAGGAATCATCTTATAATGCTATCATCGTCCTAAGCAAAATAAGATGCATAAAAAGGATAAACATCACATGCAAATCATATAAGTGACATGATATGGCCATCATCATCTTGTGCTTTGGATCTCCATCTCCAAAGCACCGACATGATCTCCATCGTCACCGGCATGACACCATGATCTCCATCATCATGATCCCCATCATTGTGTCGTCACGTGGTTGTCGCACCAACTATTGCTTCTACAACTATTGCTAACTCATAGCGATAAAGTAAAGCAAATGGTACAAATAAATTAAAGACAACCCTATGGCTCTAGCCGGTTGCCGTACTCATCGACATGCAAGTCGTGATAACTATTACAAAACATGATCATCTCATACATCATATATATCGAATCACGTCTTGTCCATATCATATCACAACATGCCCTGCAAAAACAAGTTAGACGTCCTCTACTTTGTTGTTGCATGTTTTACATGGCTACTATGGGCAACTAGTAAGAACCGTTCTTACCTACGCAAAGCCACAATGGTGATAATCAAGTTGCCTTTTAACCTTCTACAAGGACCGCCTCTTTCGAATCCGATTCAACTAAAGTGGGAGAGACAGACACCCGCCAGCCACCTTTATGCAACTAAGTTACATGTCAGCCGGTGGAACCGGTCTCTTGTATGTGGACAAGTAAGGTTGGTCCGGGCCGCTTCATCCCACAATACCGCCGAATCAAAATAAGACTAAGGAGGTAAGCAATTTGAACATCAACACCCACGAACTCTTTGTGTTCTACTCGTGCATATCATCTACGCATAGACCTAGCTCATGATGCCACTGTTGGGGAACGTTAGATGGGAAACAAAAAAATTCCTATGAACACCCAAGATCTATCTATGGATATGCATAGCTACGAGAGGGGGAGTGTATCTACATACCCTTGTAGATCGCTAAGCGGAAGCGTATAAAACAATGTTGATGTAATCGTACTCTTCACGATCCAATCGCGATCCGATCCGATCTAGCGCCGAACGGACGACACCTCCGCGTTCAGTACACGTGCGGCTCGATGACGTCTCCTCCTTCTTGATCCAGCAAGCGAGGGAGGAGAGGTAGATGGGATCTCAACCAGCACGACGGCATGGTGGAGATGGTGGTGGAGCAATCCCAGCAGGGCTTCGCCAAGCGCTACCATAGATGCGATCTGAGGAGAAAACGGAGTAACGGGAGAGGGAGGGCTGCCACCGGGGCGTAGGAATTGGTGTGTGCAGCCCTCCCCTCCCCTCCACTATATATAGGAGGCAAAGGGGAAAGGGGAGGCGCAGCCTTGACCCCTCCTCCAGGGGAGGAGCCGGCGGCCAAGGGAGAGTCCTCCCTTTACAAGGAAGGGAGGAGTCCCCCTCCTCCAAGGCACCTCCGGGGTGCCTTGTCCCTTTGGGACTTTTGCCCCCAAGCCTAATTCGCCTCTAGGGGCTAATGCACCTGGCCCATGATGGCTAGGGAGCACCCCCTATGGCCCATGTGGGCCCACGGGGCAGGTGGACCCCCCGGTGGACCCCCCCCCCCCCCCCCCGGAACCCTTTTCGGCACCCCGGTACACTACCGGTAATGCCCGAAACTTTTCCGGCGACCAAAATAGGACTTCCCATATATAAATATTTACCTCCGGACCATTCCGGAACTCCCTGTGACGTCCGGGATATCATCCGGGACTCCGAACAACATTCGGTCACCAACGTACATATCCCAATAATACTGTAGCATCACCGAACGTTAAGCGTGTGGACCCTACGGCTTTGAGAATCATGTAGACTGATACGTCTCCAATGTATCTATAATTTTTGCTTGTTCCATGCTGTTATATTATCATTCTTGGATGTTTTACAATCATTTTATAGCAACTTTATATCATTTTTTGGGAGTAACCTATTGACATAGTGCCAAGTGCGAGTTGCTATTTTTTGCTTGTTTTTTACTTCGCAGAATATCAGTACCAAACGGAGTCCAATCGTGACGAAACTTTTTGGAGAATTTTTTTGGACCAGAAGAAGGTCAGTGGGCCAAAGAAGTAACCAGGAGGGAGCCCAGGCTGCCCACAAGACACTAGGGCGCGCCAGGGGCCCCGGGCTCGCCCTGGTGGGTTGTGGCCGCCTCGGGAACCTTCTCCACCACCTCTGAGCTCTATAAATACCCAAATATTCCAGAAACCCTAGAGGAGTCGACGAAAAATACATCCAGTCGCCGCAAGTTCCAGAACCGCGAGATCCAATCTAACACCATCACGGAGGGGTTCATCGTCCTCATTGGTGCCTCTCGGATGATGCGTGAGTAGTCCACCATAGACCTACGGGTCTGTAGGCAGTAGCTAGATGGCTTTCTCTCTCTCTCTCTTTTGCTTCTCAATACAATGGTCTCTTGGAGATCTATTTGATGTAATGACTTTTTGCGGTGTGTTTGTTGGGATCCGATGAAATTTGAGTTCATGATCAGTTTCTATCCATGAATATTATTTGAGTCTTTTTTGATCTCTTATATGCATGATTACTTATAGCCTCGTATTTCTTCTTCGAATCTTTGGTTTAGTTAGTCCAACTAGATCGATTTTTCTTGCCATGGGAAGAGGTGCTTTGTGATGGGTTCGATCTTGCGGTGTCCTCTCCCAGTGACAGAAGGGGCAGCGAGGCACGCGTGTATCGTTGCTATTAAGGATAACAACATGGGGTCTATTCCTACATGAATAGATCTTGTGTACATCATGTTTATTGCATTACTCTGTTTTTCCATGAACTTAATACACTAGATGCATGCTGGATAGCGGTCGATGTGTGGAGTAATAGTAGTAGATGCAGAATCGTTTCGGTCTACTAATCTTGGACGTGATGCCTATATAATGATCATCGCCTTGGATATCGTCATGATTATTTGATCTTCTATCAATGGCCCAACAGTAATTTGTTCACCCACCGTGTGCTATACTCATGAGAGAATCCACTAGTGAAACCTACGGCCCCCGGGTCTACTTTTCCAACATATTGCTTTCCGATCTATCTTTTTGCCGCTTTTGTTTTCAGATCTATTATTCCAAAAAAACAAAAATACCTTGCTGCACTTTTTATTTGCCTCTTTTATTTTGTGTTCTTGCGAGATCTATCTATCCAATCTATCACAACCTAATCTATCTTTTCACCGTGGAGACATTGACAACCTCTCTTTCGCGTCGGGTTGCAAGTATTTGTTCTTTGTGTGCAGATGTTGTTTACATAGTGTTGCGTGATCCTCCTACTGGTTCGATACCTTGGTTTCATAACTGAGGGAAATACTTATCGTCGCTGTGCTGCATCATCCCTTCCTCTTTGGGGAATACCGACGCAGTCTCAAGCCACGTCATAGACATGACTGAGACACCTCTCTGGCCAATAACCAACAACGGGACCTGGATGCCCATAGTGGTTCCTACATATTCTACAAAGATCTTCATCGGTCGAACCATGATGTCAAGGATTCAGTCAATCTCGTATGCAGTTCCCTTTGTCCAGCGGTATGTTACTTGCCCAAGATTCGATCGTCGGTATCTCTATACCTAGTTCAATCTCGTTACCGGCAAGTCTCTTTACTCGTTCCGTAATACAATATCACGTGACTAACTCCTTAGTCACATTGCTTGCAAGCTTCTTGTGATGTTGTATTACCGAGAGGTCCCAAAGATACCTCTCCGTCATACGGAGTGACAAATCCCAGTCTCGATCCATGCCAACCCAACAGTCACCCTTGGAGATACCTGTAGAGTACCTTTATGATCACCCAGTTATGAAGTGACATTTGATACACACAAGGCATTCCTCCGGTGCTAGGGAGTTGCATGATCTCATGGTCTTAGGAATAGATACTTGACATGAAGAAAGCATTAGCAATAAACTAATACGATCAAATGCTATACTTACGGTTGGGTCTTGTCCATCACATCATTCTCCTAATGATGTGACCTCATTATCAAATGACAACTCATGTCTATGGTTTGGAAACTTTAACCATCTTTGATCAACGAGCCAGTCTAGTAGAGGCTCACTAGGGACATGGTGTTGTCTATGTATCCACACATGTATCTGAGTTTCCGATCAATACAATTCTAGCATGGATAATAGACATTTATCATGAAGAGGGAAATATGATAATAACCAATTTATTATTGCCTCTAGGGCATATTTCCAACAGACCCAAGCGTCTAAGCTTGGGGATGCCCCGGAAGGCATACCCTCTTTCGTCTCCAATCTATCGGTATGTCACTTGAAGCTATATTTTTATTCATCACATGATATGTGTTTTGCTTGGAGCATCGTGTGTTATATTTTTCTTTTCCTTTTGTTTGCCACAATCATCGTTTTCTGGACACACATATTTGAGAGAGACATGTGGTCATCATAATTTTTTAGAATACTCTATATGCTTCACTTATATCTTTTGAGCTAGGCAGCTGCTCTAGTGCTTCACTTATATCTTTTAGAGCACGACGGCGTACATATTTTGTAGAAATAATTGAACTCTCATGCTTCACTTAAATATTTTTGAGAGTATAAAAGAAATAGGAATGGTAATGGGCACGTGTTATAAGACTAGTCAAAAAGGATAGGTATTCGAGGGGGATATAATAAAAACTTTCATGTAGCTCGCTAAAGAAGAAACATGGGTTGATTATATAGATGTGGTAATATGAAAGGGCATGAGTACATGATCGTTGGTTGTTAGAAATACTGGTAATTAAAGCTTGTTATTTGTTATTCATCCATGTATTAACTATGGCATGGTGATGATGTGTGTGCATTTTTATGTCTGAAATGAAATCCTATCGTGTTGTTCGAATAGGGGATGCGTGATGGTTAACTCCTACCAACCTCCTCCCCAAGGACATCCGGTAGTACTTTGCTTCGAGAGAGTTAATAAGGCTTTACAATAAGTATATGAATTCTTTATGACTAATGTGAATCCATGGATATACGCACTATCACCTTTCCGTAATTTGCTAGCCTCTTCGGTACCGTGCATTGCTGATGTCTACTACATAACTTTATTCTTGTAGACTCGTGTTGGGCCTCCAAGCGCATAGTTTTGTAGGACAGTGGCAATATTCCCTCAAGTGGATAACCTAAGGTTTATCAAACCGTGGGAGGTGTAGGATGAAGATGGTCTCTCTCAAACAACCCTGCAATCAAATACAAACAATCTCCTATGTCCTCAACACACCCAATGCAATGGTATATTGTATAGGTGCACTAGTTCAGTGAAGAGATGGTGATACAAGTGTAGTATGGATAGTAGGAACAGGTTTTATAATCCGAATAAACAAAAACAGCAAGGTAGCAAGTGGTTCTTGAAGACGCGGAGTGTGCGGAGGAGCATGTTCTCAATTTGAAGGGCTCGATCAAGGGTCATCGAGTGCTCAATCGCAACAGGGTGTGCGGGCATTTGACACTGATGGTCGACTACTTTGCCCCCGATGCACTATTCCTTAACCATTTTCGGATGCGCAGGACTGTCTTCGATCGTTTGTACCATGGCGCCCAGTCATACGATGACTACTTCATCCTGAACAAGGATGACGTGGGAACGATTGGCTGCTCTGGTTACCAAAAGTGCACGGCCGCACTCCGAATGCTTGCATATGCATGGCCGTCGATTCGTGGGACGAGTACCTACGGATGTCTGAGAGCACCTGCGGAGATGCCATGGTCAGGTTTGCAACTGCCGTTGTCGAGGTGTTCGGACCTCAATACCTGAGAGAACCAACTGTGGCAGACACCGAGAGGCTCTTGGCAATCTCAAAAGCAAGAGGGTGGCCAGGTTTGCTTGGATCTCTTGACTGCATGCATTGGAAATGGAAGAACTGCCCGAAGGCTTTGCAAGGACAATATCATGATCATGTTAAGAAGCCCACCATCATTCTTGAAGCAGTTGTGTCACATGATCTTTGGATTTGGCACGCTTTCTTTGGCATGCCCGGGTCTCACAATGACATCATGTGCTATAACAATTGTCGTTGTTTGCGAGGCTGACTGAAGGAAAAGCTCCTTCTCGCCACTATACTGTCAATGGACATGAGTACAACATGGGTTACTATCTCGTTGACAGTATCTATCCTTCATGGGCTACCTTTGTCAGAATCATCTCTAACCCAAAAGGCCAAAAAAAGTCTCACTTTGCCCAAAGACAAGAAGCAACTAGAAAGGATGTCGAGAGGGCATTTGGAGTTCTGCAGGTCCGTTTTGCAGTTGTTCGTGAACCTACAAACTGTGATCATGCACAACATGATCGTCAAGGATGAGGATGACGATGCTACCGCAGGTTTGGAATTTGAGAACATGGGTGATCCAATCCAACTTCCAGAACAGAATCCTGCCACATTTATAGAGTTTATCCAAATCCATCAACAAATTCGGCATCGACCAACTCACGAGCAGTTGAAAGAAGATTTGATTGAGCATCAATAGGCGTTGAAAGGGGACAACAATGTTGGGTTGTAATATTTGAACTTTTTAAAATTTAAACTAATGTTGCGTGCGGCAATTTTAACGTATGTACCCTTTGCATGCGGCTGGTTGATCATGCGGACTTTATAAAAAAAGAGGAAGGCTGGATATATACAGCTACAGTTGGATGGCGTTCTCTCACATCAGTGTCCGCGAACTGGTCCCTCCCTGTCCTCAGACGGATGCGGGAAGAAATTTGCAGGTCCGCCTTGGAGATGCCCTAAGCAGGCAGGAAAGCATATACCGCAACAAGATATTTTGTCTGTAGAGCAAGAATCAAGTAGCACCATGCAATTTCCAACGTTTGCTCCATATCGAGATACTGGTAAGTGCCAGACAAAGTTACAACAGAGGGGAAGCAGACCCCGGTAAACAAGACAGAAACAATGCCCATTTCTAGAGCAAGAGGGGGAAATAGTTAAATAACATATTTACAATGTTTGCCTTCCATCAAAATTTGTGTACGACAGATAAAATTCTAATGAGCCATGTACAAGGGGGGCACTACTACACTAATCTGTCTGGAACTTCGTAGGAGCTCTATAGGTGTCAGATAGATCTACTAGTATGTGTTAGATCTAATCGCTGTATGGTTAGCAGCTAAGACTAGGGAATCTGAGGCGTCCCTGTTTGGCACAAGCTATACGTAAATAGATGTACAACACCCTGTCAGGTATATGCTTGCAGGTGAAGTTGAATCGCCACCGCACAGTACACGGAGAATGAACAAATCATACTGCGTGCCAGAGAAATATGTTAGTTCACTGAAATGCTGATACTATCTAGTGTGTATGGGTTTCGAATGTGTTGTTTTGTTCAAGCGGCACATGCAGTCGGGACATGGAAATGTGTATATCGATTCATTTGGTCTTTTCATTTCGACCCCTTTGGCATCACTGTGTGCTCTCATGTTGAGTAAGTGACGTTTCAATGACTTCCATCTGCATAAAAACGAGAAGGCATGGGTAAAGACTACAGACATGAAGCATATGAGTCTGTAAATGCTTAGGCTCTGAAATAAAAATAAACTAAGGGTGGTCCAGTGTATTACCCGATACGTGGATTATCAAAGAGTATGGCCAGCCTTCTTTTGTCTGGCTTAATTGTCTTTGAATGTCCACCATACAAGTATCTTCTGTGTCCCATTAGGAAATGAGGGAAATTTCCACCTTGTGTGGTCACGAAAACTTCACTATAGGCGCAAACAGTATAGTCTATTGCAGCCATCCTTGAGGAGAAATTCTGGCAACAATGTGTCGTTTTACAACAATGCCCATATAATGAAATTCCAAAGCTTGCAGCTGACAAGGCAAATACCTTAAATGGAGCAAGTTCCTCATCTGATGCTAGTGTTTCTTTTGTCTGTAGAAGAGGAAACATTTCAAGAAGAGGAGCCATGGTTTTCTCTGATCTGTAAATCTTTCCAGAGGCCAAATAAATTGCAGTCTTATTGTTGAAACCCATCCCACGAAGCATTAATCCAACCTAAAGGTCATGTAGCATAAACATGTAGATCATCAAGATCCTAAACGGAAAATGTCTTACTAGACGAAAGAAACTGGGCAGAGCATGGACTAGCAAAATGTGCTCAAGAAATAAAGAAGTCAAGAGTTTCACTAACATGCTAACAGCGGTGAGCATCTGTTCTCATATCAGATGCAGACATACCTCCAAAGGTGTAAGTGGACATTTCCCGTTCATTCTTATAACTCCTGGCCTTATAACCCGCCCTCTCTTTGTAAACTTCCCTCGCCAACCTATTTCTCTGGCCACATCCATTTCCTTCTTCTCCTCGTCACCACCATCATATACACAACATGAGAAGGCAACCATATCCTGCAAGACAACAAATTAGTTGATGCCTCCAAAATTTCCTAACACCAGAAAATAATGAATCCCAAGTTCCAAATAATATCAAATAATCTTCACGAAGGAAATCAAACCTCCTCAAAACGAAGATGCACTGCGATATATTTCCCATTGCTTTCAGCACTTTTTTCTTTCATTCGAGAAATTAAAGTCTCCGATAGAGTAGCAATTGGGTTTGAAAATTTTAAAGCTTCAAAATTCACCAAGCATCTCAACCGTTGAACAACAGGTGGGGCATCAAATGAGAGTCGGTTTGCGAAAGGAGAAATTCGGATGAATCTGTAGTCCAGAACAGAGTATAACTTCAGGAACAGTCGCATAATAATAAAAGCAAGCACATTATCGTATTTTAAATATGAGATATCAAGTGTAGTCACTTCTTGATGTGCTACGATGCAATCAAACTTTGATTCGGGGGACCAAATTATCATTAAATTTCTGATAAATAGTACAGTCTATAAAGTATTCAACAACAACAACAACAACAAACAAAGCCTTTAGTCCCAAACAAGTTGGGGTAGGCTAGAGGTGAAACCCATAAGATCTCGCGACCAACTCATGGTTCTGGCACATGGATAGCAAGCTTCCACGCACCCCTGTCCATGGCTAGTTCTTTGGTGATGCTCCAATCCTTCAGGTCTCTCTTTACGAACTCTTCCCATGTCAAGTTCGGTCTACCCCGGCCTCTTTTGACAATATCAGCACGCTTTAGCCGTCCACTATGTACTGGGGCTTCTGGAGGCCTGCGTTGAATATGTCCAAACCATCTCAGACGATGTTGGACAAGCTTCTCTTCAATTGGCGCTACCCCAACTCTATCTCGTATATCATCATTCCGGATTCGGTCCTTCCTTGTGTGGCCACACATCCATCTCAACATGCGCATCTCCGCCACACCTAACTGTTGCACATGTCGCCTTTTAGTCGGCCAACACTCAAGCCCCTCTAAAATTGCAGATTCAAAATGAAAATGTGCCTTTTCCTTTTTCCTTCTGAATTATCTTTTCCCATTTAGCAGAATGAAATTCACCTTGAAATATTAGACAGGGTAGTGTGCATTCAGAAATACATCTAGATTCTTTTCTTTGGGGCTGGGGGGAGAGAGAGGAGAGGATCATGACCGACTGTGTGAATGCAGCACACTAGGTGATTATAGGATATGTTTCCATTTCACGAAATGTGATGGGCACAATACATTGGCAATTTAGGAATTAGATTAGAAAAGAACCAAATAAAGATAAGAGATTATCTAGTTAGTAAGCTATATATAAGCTTTATTTGCAAATTAGACAAAAGAGATCCAGTCTTGTGGATCAAGCCGGTAGTCCTATATATCAAGGATTGGTGCGAGACCTTTTGAGAAACTATGAGAAATCCAAAGTGGCAACGTTAAATTAAGCGAATCTACTACCCAGGCATTAGGCCTTGCAGTGGCTAGATGAGGGTGGGTTGCCCATTCCCCACCTTTGGACCCTTGCCAGTTCATCCCTTTAACACAAATAATGAAGAGCATTTCCAAAAGAACTGGATGATGTCAGGTTCATTCCTGGCAAAATAGCAGTATCTGGATATGGGAAATTTGACTTGTTTAAACTGTAAACTAGCTCTTCTGTTTTCATTTTCCTAAAATCTGGAGAAACATCCCAATTTTCATACATTAAACTAATTTTCATATGAATCTAACTGTAAAGAGAAGAGTCAACAATTTAACAATCTTCAGAACAATCGTTCAAACTAGGCAGTCCCACTGGTTATGGCACCTTTGAAAGCAAGGAACTGAGTCAGCACAACAAGTTGTTACGAGCCAGTTTCCAGTGTAAGAAGGTATCTCACTAACAAAACTGAGCATGGTACTGGAGAAGAGATGCTCCAACCATATTTCATCAATAATTGCTAGTATCAGAATGTCCTACATTAACTAACTACATATAGGTCTAGGGATGCAAATTGATTGTTCTTAGGGTACCCTCTGACCCTACTTAATTCAACCAAATGAACTAAAATTTCTGAAAGTAATGTGATTTTGAAAATTTAGTTCATTTGGTTGAACTAAAAGGGGTCAGAAGGTACCCTAGGGTAACTTTTAGGGTACCCATTTGCACCCCTGTATAGGTCCATAACTAAGGCTAGAAGCTCTTGCAGAAGCATATCACTTGCATAGTTACATCGCATGCAAGGGAAGTGAATAACGAAAAATCCTACTATATACCTAAGAGAGGGAAATACTTTTCATTCCATTATTCTACTTATATTCAATAAATATATTACAACTATACATAATCAAATACTCCCTCCGTCCCAAAATAAGTGACTCAAAAATGACTCAATTTTGCACTAACTTTAGTACAAAGTTGAGTCACTTTTGAGTCACTTATTTTTGGACGGAGGGAGTATATAATAAGACGAATGTATTTTAAATTTTGGTTCACGTGTTATTAATCTAAATATTTATATTCCACACAATCATATCTCATTGAAATATATTGCAACCGATTCCTGCAGCAAAGCGCGGGGTATCGTCTAGCTAACATAACACGCTAAAACATATGCATAACAAACCAGGATACAGCCAAAATATATTCACACAAGCAACTTTAATTCCGAAGTGACAAGTGATTTGGATATTAACTCACCTTTCTTCAACTAACTTCGGAAGAACAACATCTTTGTAGTATTTACTAGAAGACCAAGCCTTTATCTTGAAATTGAATACATTGCTTAGATTGTGACCAAAACGCTCCATTATAAAATCAGGCACTTTGTCAACTACTCGAACATCATTCTGTAGACGTTTTACAAAGTGTTCTTCATCATAAATATCACTGAATTTGCTGTACCCAAAAGAAAACATCAGCAAGCATATTTGTGCTACAAAATCTACAGTTGTATACAATTTAACTTGAAGGAGCCTGAACAAAAGGCACCGGCATCTATCCAACAAGAACGAATATATAAGTTGCCCAGCACCCAAAGCGGCCCAAAGTCCAGTACTGTGTGCTAGTTCATCTCTTAAATATTTAATTAATCTCACTCTTTATAACCTTAACAGTAAAGATAACCACCGCTCCTACAATGAATTCAAATTATCGATAGAGCATGCAAATAAGGATAACAACCCATATCAGTTTTGGCCCTTTTCGGAGTGATACCCTGTGTAGTCAACTACAACTAGCAAGAGAGTGTAGAAGCAACTTCATATGTGCATAAATTTGTTTGTTTTAGACGAACGTACAGAAGGAGAATTGGGGTGGGTGAGATTGGGTGGGGGAGGGGTGTGTCCTGGTTCCAACTTTGACAGTCTTAATTGACATGGCATTCTAATGTGAAGTTAAGCCTTACAAGGTACTACCTCCGTAAACTAATATAAGACGTTTTAGATCACTAAAATAGTGATCTAAAACATCTTATATTAGTTTACAGAGGGAGTAGTAATCAAGCATATGAGACTGAAGAGCAACTTAACTGTTCTAGAAACCTCAAGGTTTTGAAAGAAAACACTGAGTAACATGGTGTTTGGCAGAGATACATATGACTGACTAAAATGGTACAGGAAAAATACAAAGGAACATGTGCATACAAAAAAAAAGATAGGCAGACATCCAAACAAAGGGCAATTGGTTTGGGCACAAACCAAACACACTGTTATCGAGCAATAATACATATATTTCAGACTTACTGTCAAGTAGACAGATATTCAAAAATGTATTTGAGAATGAAGTGGGAGAAATGAGGAGACCTTGGATCCTTCCAAATGCTGTGGAAATGGAAATTCGGGATAATAAGAGTGGCATTTAGAAAACCAGCAACAGCAACCGCATTGCATATCTGAAAACAAGAAAAACAGAAGAAAGAGAAGCCCAAGTGAGTAACTTAAGTTACCAGAAAACAAGTATGACGTGAACAAACATAAACTGTCACATATGAAGAACCGTTGAGAAAAGGCAACTACCGATGTCCTTTGTTGATTCAAACCACCATTTGCCTCCACATATATGTAGCCATTTGATTCAGGCAAACCTACACAAGTACGATAAACTATTAGGCACCAATTTAGTGGTACTGTGTCTTGTAAACTTAAGAAGACATCCATGTGAGTTCTCCAAAACTAGCACGCCCAAGTGTTCCAAGTACTCCCTCCGGTCCTTTTTAGTCTACATATTAGTTTTGTCCGAAGTCAAAGTATCTCTACTTTGACCAAGCTTATAGAAAAATGTATCAACATTCACAATGCCAAATCAATATTGTTAGATTCATTACGAAATGTAGTTTCATGGAATGTGTATTTGGTATTGTAGATGTTGATATTTTTCAATATATATTTGGTCAAACTTTGTAAAGTTTGACTTGACACAAATCTAATATGCGGAGTAAAAAGGACCGGAGGGAGTATGTTAAACTTGGTCAGAAAAGTGTATCAGGTTGATGAAAAGCTAATCCAACCACGATTGGTCTCAGAATGTTTTCATGCAGTGCTGGTAAGTTTTGGCAAGTTGGTAGTTGGGGACTTAGTTCTCAACGTTATCAGCGCGTATGCCCCGCAAGTAAGCCACAATGAGAACACCAAGAGGGAGTTCTGGGAAGGCCTGGAGGACATGGTTAGGAGTGTACCGATTGGCGAGAGGCTCTTCATAGGAGGAGACCTCAATGGCCACGTGGGCACATCTAACACAGGTTTTGAAGGGGTGCATGGGGGATTTGGCTATGGCATCAGGAATCAAGAAGGAGAAGATGTCTTAAGCTTTGCGCTAGCCTACGACATGGTCGTAGCTAACATCCTCTTTAAGAAGAGAGAATCACATGTAGTGACTTACAGTAGTGGTCAACACTCTAGCCAGATTGATTTCATCCTCTCGAGAAGAGAAGACAGGCGTGCGTGCCTAGACTGTAAGGTGATACCTGGAGAGAGTGTTGTCCCTCAGCATAAGCTTGTGGTTGCTGACTTCCGCTTTCGGATTCATGTCCAGCGGGACAAGCATGCCAAAGTCGCTAGAACAAAGTGGTGGAAGCTCAAGGGGGAGGTAGCTCAGGCATTCAAGGAGAGGGTTATTAAAGAGGGCCCTTGGGAGGAAGGAGGTGATGCAGACAACATGTGGATGAAGATGGCGACTTGCATTCGTAAGGTGGCCTCAGAGGAGTTTGGAGTGTCCAGGGGAAGTAGAAGAGAAGCTAAAGATACCTGGTGGTGGAACGATGATGTCCAGAAGGCAATTAAGGAGAAGAAAGATTGTTTCAGACGCCTATATCTGGATAGGAGTGCATACAACATAGAAAAGTACAAGATGGCAAAGAAGGCCGAAAAACGAGCTGTGAGTGAAGCAAGGGGTCGAGCGCATGAGGACCTCTGCCAGCGGTTAGACACGAAGGAATGCGAAAGGGACATCTATAAGATGGCCAAGATCTGAGAGAGGAAGACGAGGAATGTTGACCAAATCAAGTGCATCAAGGACGGATCAGATCAACTCCTGGTGAAGAACGAGGAGATTAAGCATAGATGGCGAGAGTACTTTGACAAGCTGTTCAATGGGGAGAGTGAGAGCTCTACCATTGAATTGGACGACTCCTTTGATGACACTAGCAGGCGTTTTGTGCGGCGAATCCAGGAGTCGGAGGTCAAGGAGGCTTTAAAGAGGATGAAAGGAGGCAAGGAGATGGGCCCTGATTGTATCCCCATTGAGGTGTGGAGAGGCCTCGGGGACATAGCGATAGTATGGCTAACCAAACTTTTCAACCTCATTTTTCGGGCAAACAAGATGCCAGAAGAATGGAGACGGGGTATATTAGTACCAATCTTCAAGAACAAGGGGGATGTTCAGAGTTGTACTAATTACCATGGAATTAAACTGATGAGCCATACAATGAAGCTATGGGAGAGAGCCATTGAGCACCGCTTAAGAAGAATGACAAGCGTGACCAAAAATCAGTTTGGTTTCATGCCTGGGAGGTCGACCATGGAAGCCATTTTCTTGGTACGACAACTTATGGAGAGATATAGGGAGCAAAAGAAGGACCTGCATATGGTGTTCATTGACTTGGAGAAGGCCTATGATAAGATACCGCGGAATGTTATGTGGTGGGCCTTGGAGAAACACAAAGTCCCAGCAAAGTACATTACCCTCATCAAGGACATGTACGATAATGTTGTGACAAGTGTTCGAACAAGTGATGACAACACTGATGACTTCCCGATTAAGATAGGACTGCATCAGGGGTTAGCTTTGAGCCCTTATCTTTTTGCCTTGGTGATGGATGAGGTCACAAGGGATATACAAGGAGATATCCCATGGTGTATGCTCTTTGCGGACGATGTGGTGCTAGTCGATGATAGTCGGACGGGGGTCAACAGGAAGTTGGAGTTGTGGAGACAAACCTTGGAATCAAAAGGTTTTAGACTTAGTAGGACTAAACGAGTACATGAGGTGCGCTTTCAGTACTACTAGGCTCGAGGAGGAGGAGGATGTTAGCCTTGATGGGCACGTGGTGCCTCAGGAGGACACCTTTCGATATTTGGGATCAATGTTGCAGAAGGATGGGGATATCGATGAAGATGTGAACCATCGAATTAGAGCCGGATGGATGAAGTGGCGCCAAGCTTCTGGCATTCTCTGTGACAAGAGAGTGCCAGAAAAGCTAAAAGGCAAGTTCTATAGGACGGCGGTTCGACCCTCAATGTTGTATGGCGCTGAGTGTTGGCCGACTAAAAAGCGACATGTGCAACAGTTAGGTGTGGCGGAGATGCGCATGTTGAGATGGATGTGTGGCCACACAAGGAAGGATCGAATCCGGAATGATGATATACGAGATAGAGTTGGGGTAGCGCCGATTGAAGAGAAGCTTGTCCAACATCGTCTGAGATGGTTTGGGCATATTCAGCGCAGGCCTCCAGAAGCCCCAGTGCATAGCGGACGGCTAAAGTATGCTGATAATGTCAAAAGAGGCCGGGGTAGACCGAACTTGACATGGGAAGAGTCCGTAAAGAGAGATCTGAAGGATTGGAGCATCACCAAAGAACTAGCCATGGACAGGGGTGCATGGAAGCTTGCTATCCATGTGCCAGAACCATGAGTTGGTCGCGAGATCTTATGGGTTTCACCTCTAGCCTACCCCAACTTGTTTGGGACTAAAGGCTTTGTTGTTGTTGTTGCTGCTGATAAGTTTTGGCAGGGAACTCACCGCAAAGAGGTTGTGCCTAAATAATGGAGAGAAACAAGATCTAACATGATATTCTCATTTGAAAAACAAGAAGAGGAAATGGTGGTAACAGTGCAACTCCTGACCAACGAATCCATAAGACATCACAGTTAAGTTCCTCATGATAGAATACAAGAAAGCAGGTCTTCTCTACCATAAATCTGAATGCATTCGGGGGTTTATCAACAACAACAACAAAGTCTTTAGTCCCAAACAAGTTGGGGTAGGCTAGAGGTGAAACCCATAAGATCTCGCGACCAACTCATGGTTCTGGCACATGGATAGCAAGCTTCCACGCACCCCTGTCCATGGCTAGTTCTTTGGTGATGCTCCAATCCTTCAGGTCTCTCTTTACGGACTCTTCCCATGTCAAGTTCGGTCTACCCCGGCCTCTTTTGACATTATCAGCACGCTTTAGCCGTCCGCTATGTACTGGGGCTTCTGGAGGCCTGCGCTGAATATGTCCAAACCATCTCAGACGATGTTGGACAAGCTTCTCTTCAATTGGCGCTACCCCAACTCTATCTCGTATATCATCATTCCGGATTCGGTCCTTCCTTGTGTGGCCACACATCCATCTCAACATGCGCATCTCCGCCACACCTAAGTGTTGCACATGTCGCCTTTTAGTCGGCCAACACTCAGCGCCATACAACATTGCGGGTCGAACCGCCGTCCTATAGAACTTGCCTTTTAGCTTTTGTGGCACCCTCTTGTCACAGAGAATGCTAGAAGCTTGGCGCCACTTCATCCATCCGGCTTTAATTCGATGGTTCACATCTTCATCGATATCCCCATCCTTCTGCAACATTGACCCCAAATATCAAAAGGTGTCCTTCTGCGGCACCACCTGCCCATCAAGGCTAACATCCTCCTCCTCCTCGTGCCTAGTAGTACCGAAAGCGCACCTCATGTACTCGGTTTTAGTCCTACTAAGTCTAAAACCTTTCGATTCCAAAGTTTGCCTCCATAACTCCAACTTCCTGTTGACCCCCGTCCGACTCTCATCGACTAGCACCACATCGTCCACAAAGAGCATACACCATGGGATATCTCCTTGTATATCCCTTGTGACCTCATCCATCACCAAGGCAAAAAGATAAAGGCTCAAAGCTGACCCTTGATGCAGTCCTATCTTAATCGGGAAGTCATCAGTGTCGCCATCACTTGTTCGAACACTTGTCACAACATTATCGTACATGTCCTTGATGAGGGTAATGTACTTTGCTGGGACTTTGTGTTTCTCCAAGGCCCGCCACATAACATTCCGCGGTATCTTATCATAGGCCTTCTCCAAGTCAATGAACACCATATGCAGGTCCTTCTTTTGCTCCCTATATCTCTCCATAAGTTGTCGTACCAAGAAAATGGCTTCCATGGTCGACCTCCCAGGCATGAAACCAAACTGATTTTTGGTCACGCTTGTCATTCTTCTTAAGCGGTGCTCAATGACTCTCTCCCATAGCTTCATTGTATGGCTCATCAGTTTAATTCCACGGTAATTAGTACAACTCTGAACATCCCCCTTGTTGTTGAAGATTGGTACTAATATACTCCGTCTCCATTCTTCCGGCATCTTGGTTGCCCGAAAAATGAGGTTGAAAAGTTTGGTTAGCCATACTATCGCTATGTCCCCGAGGCCTCTCCACACCTCAATGGGGATGCAATCAGGGCCCATCGCCTTGCCTCCTTTCATCCTCTTCAAAGCCTCCTTGACCTTCGACTCCTGGATTCGCCGCACAAAAAGCCTGTTAGTATCAGCAAAGGAGTCGTCCAGATCAATGGTAGAGCTCTCACTCTCCCCATTGAACAGCTTGTCAAAGTACTCCCGCCATCTATGCTTAATCTCCTCGTTCTTCACCAGGAGTTGATCTGCTCCGTCCTTGATGCACTTGATTTGGTCAACATCCCTCGTCTTCCTCTCTCGGATCTTGGCCATCTTATAGATGTCCCTTTCGCCTTCCTTCGTGTCTAACCGTTGGTAGAGGTCCTCATACGCCCGGCCCCTTGCTTCACTCACAGCTCGCTTTGCGGCCTTATTTGCCATCTTGTACTTCTCTATGTTGTCTGCACTCCTATCCAAATATAGGCGTCTGAAACACTCTTTCTTCTCCTTAATTGCCTTCTGGACATCATCGTTCCACCACCAGGTATCTTTAGCTTCTCTTCTACTTCCCCTGGACACTCCAAACTCCTCTGAGGCCACCTTACGAATGCAAGTCGCCATCTTCATCCACATGTTGTCTACATCACCTCCTTCCTCCCAAGGGCCCTCCTTAATGACCCTCTCCTTGAACGCCTGAGCTACCTCCCCCTTGAGCTTCCACCACTTCGTTCTAGCGACTTTGGCACGCTTGTCCCGCTGGACACGAATCCGAAAGCGGAGGTCAGCAACCACAAGCTTATGCTGAGGGACAACACTCTCTCCAGGTATCACCTTACAGTCTAGGCATGCACGCCTGTCTTCTCTTCTCGAGAGGATGAAATCAATCTGGCTAGAGTGTTGCCCACTACTGTAAGTCACTAGATGTGATTCTCTCTTCTTAAAGAGGGTGTTAGCTATGATCATGTTGTAGGCTAGCGCAAAGTTTAAGACATCTTCTCCTTCTTGGTTCCTGATGCCATAGCCAAAACCCCCATGCACCCCTTCAAAACCTATGTTAGATGTGCCCACGTGGCCATTGAGGTCTCCTCCTATGAAGAGCCTCTCGCCAATCGGTACACTCCTAACCATGTCCTCTAGGCCTTACCAGAACTCCCTCTTGGTGTTCTCATTGTGGCCTACTTGCGGGGCATACGCGCTGATAACGTTGAGAACTAAGTCCCCAACTACCAGCTTGACCAGGATAATCCGGTCCCCACGTCTCTTGACGTCTACCACTCCATCCTTGAGGCTCTTGCTGATCAAGATGCCTACTCCATTTCTGTTTGCAACCGTCCCCGTGTACCACAGCTTGAAGCCGGTACCCTCCACCTCCCTCGCCTTTTGTCCCCTCCATTTGGTCTCTTGGACGCAAAGGATATCAACGCCTCTCCTCACCGCGGTATCAACTACCTCCCGAAGCTTACCTGTCAGAGACCCTACGTTCCAGCTACCTAAGCGAATCCTCCTAGGCTCGGCTAGCTTCCTTACCCTTCGCACTCGTCGAGTCAAATGCGAAGACCCTTGCTCAATTTCCACTACACCCGGGCGCCGATGTAGCGCGCCACTAAGGATGCGACGACCCGATCCTCGCTCACTTGCCACCGTATCCAGATCAAAATACGGCGCGCCACCTGGGGGGTGACGGCCCGGCCCTTGCCCATTTTCCACCACACCCGGGTTCCGATGTGGCGCGTCACTGAGAGGGTTACGCCCCAACAAAAATCTTTTGGGTTTCATCTCCATAAGAGTGGCTGAGTTTTGACGTTGGCTCGCCAAGCCTATCACAACCCTCCTCCTTTATCCGGGCTTGGGACCGGCTATGTTGAGACAACATAGGCGGAGTTGGGGGTTTATCAACATGTGGAAAAAAACATATCTCAATGGAATTACACCAAATAAAGAAATACTACATATTATCATGAAGAAAGAACAAGAGGCAGGTATAGATGGCGTACTGTTTGACAAATTGTGTATGCAAGGTCGCCAGACACCACCTTTGTAAGTTTGCCTCCATACAGTTGCTAACTACAAAAACATGACAAGGTGAGAGAAAGGAGCGTGTATGCAAAATATACATAGATTGTAAATAAGCGAGCAAGACAATTATGTGGATGAAGCAACAGAAATATCATAAAACACATACAGTGGAATAAACTACAGTCAGATGTCACACACTCTTCTTCTGTTCAATTAGGCAGTTGTATTAAATTCAGAAGCACGAGAATTCGTCCTCCTGTCAAACATCTTGCGGGCATTCAGAGGTTACATTGCTGAACGAACAGATCGCGACATACCTTAAGCCTGCAGCTAGCAAACCAAGGTACACTATCTAACTCAAGCAGTCAAGCAGGACTGACTAGATGATATAAGACGCTTGACAAACCGAATCAAGCTTCTGATGATGAGGAACCTTTAGGTAGTTTGGGTCATCCACGGGCTGCAACAATCACATGAAGTAGCAAAAAACTAAGGAAAATCCGACAGGTCAACAACCACTCCACTGCCATTTCAGGCTAATTGAAGGAGACCACAGCTGAATTCGAACTAATCAACTTGGACTAAACTAATAATCTAAATAGATACCAACAACCACCCACTTGCTAATGGCGCGTGGTAGACTAACTATATGTGCTAGATCAGTAAATAACTTCGACACGCCAAGTCAACCAAACCAGCCCACTTGGTAACAGCGACACAGTTGTTACAGTCACTTATAAACGGCCAAGCATTTGCGCCCACATTGCAGCCGAAGATCGAAATGCGGCGAGGAATGGGGCAAAAAGGAGAGGAGGCGCTGACTAACCGCGTCGGTGGAGTTGTCGGCGTCCATGTCGGCGCGGAGGCGCGCGTACAGCTGGGGGCTGCGGTAGACGGAGCCGGGCGCGGAGCGCGTGATGATCCGCGGCACGACGTCGAGCGGGAGCGAGCCCATGTAGAGCAGCATGGCGGCGACGTAGAGCAGCGGCGCGAAGAGGAACACGGCCTGCCTCCGCAGCAGCGCGGCGAGCAGCGCCCACGCCGCCCGCCTGGCCGCGCCGCCCCACCCGGCGGCCCCCGCCGCCGCCGCCGCCGCCTCCTGGGACCCCCTCGCCGCGCCCGCCTTCCCCGGCGTCCGCCTCCCCGCGCCGCCGCCGCCGGCCCGCACGGGGGACGGGGGCGGGGGCGGGGACGGCGTGCCCGCCGCCCCGCCGAAGCTCCCGAGGCGGCTGTACACCTGCTGGCCCTGCATCGGGCGCGCTCACTCCTCCCCCGCGGCAAAACCGCTGACCAGTTCTGGGCTAGGTTTAGGGCTGGCTGGCTCCCCGCGCGGGCGCGATCGCGCAATGGAGGCGGGGCTGCACGGGAGGGCGGCCGCGCGACCTAGGGAGGGGAGGCGCGTCACGGCGCCGTGCGGGGAGGGAGGGACGGGGGAGGCGCTTGTGCGCGGCACGTTGGCCGGCCTCGGTCGCACGCGGCGGGCCACTGCACTGCGCAAGCCGAGCTGGAGTCCGGTCTGGGCTTTTAGAAACCGCCCGTGCCTTTCCGCCACAGTCAAACCTCAAACGGAACCAGAAAAGGGGAGGAAAGAGACGCGGCACGGCCATCTCCAGGCGCATCCGACGGTGCAAAACTAACCGCGATGAGCCTACGAATCTGTACTACTAGCATAGACCCTTTCGTCAAAAAAAAAAAAGCATAGACCCTTTCGTCAAAAAAGAAATATAGCACGGACCATTAACAAAAGCACTTTTGACGATTTAAAAAAAATGAGCGCAGACCCTTACAAAATGCCAGAGTACATCGAAGTGTTCGGAGTGCCGAAGCGTTCTTCCTCCTGCATTCATCCACGGTGCGTCGTACACAAAGCTCGTTGTCGCCTCTACGTCTTCGTTTCAACGGCGCAAATTTGTTAAAACCCGAAGAACGTGTAAACAGAACGGACGTTGAAGCCGTTGATGTCGAAACTGAGCTGGGAGGAGAATTTTCAAAGTGTCACGCGCAGCCAGGTGGCCTTCTCCACTACACTAGGAAAGGAAAAGGCCCGACCAAGGAAAGGAAAAGGCGAGCAACAGCTCGGTTCCGTTTCAAACGGAAAAAAAGGGGGGGGGGGGGGGGGGGGGGGGGCGTGGAGGAGAAAGCGACTGATGAGTCAAGGAACGTACTCCCGGCGCGTTTCAGGCGCTTAAACTCGGGCGGTTAAGGTGCGGAACAGCGAGGGATGTGCACTGCACTGCCACTACGGTCTTTGATTTCGATAGCGATGGGGGGTGGTTGGAGCTATGAGCCCATGGTTAAGTGTGAGACAACAGGGTGCCAATCATAAGCCAAGTCTATGGGTTTGGTGGCGAGGCCGTGCACGGGGAGCAGTGTGCAAGAACTAATCATTAGTCCCTTTTTTTCCCTAAAAAATATTATTTGTTACCGCAAAGAAAAGGATTAACGATGTCATGTGGGGATGAATCCTACAACCCACGCGGATGCATAGCTTTATACTGCTAATCATAAGGATTTGGTAATTACGCCGTGAACGGAGTGCTCAAACTAATCATTAGTCTTTTTTCTGCTGAAAAATATTAGTGATTTTCGAAAAAGATTAATGATTTGGTGGTGAATCCTACCGCACAGGCAGATCATAGCTTTATACTGGAATAAAGCGTATTTTCTTTTCTCTAATCTTTTCTTTAAGTCAGTCCCCAAGATCTTGATTCATTAAAAAAAAAGGAGAGTTGCCCAGGCTAAAACCGTAATAATAGCCCATACTGGATAACACTGGTCGATCTGACCACCCACATGAAGATACAAAACGTCGCGGAGAAGAAACGCGAAGTTGAAGTTGTCACTCCTTTCACACAAACATTCGTGCAGTTGATGATAGTTTATCTAGATATGCCTTTCTTCTGAGAGAGATCCATGCCCTTATGCATGATAATCGTGTAATTTCCATTACCAACGATGCCAAGCCTAGGCTAGTGATGAAATGGCATCTTAGAGCATCTACAGCCAAGTATGGTAAATACTGACCCCTCAAACGTCCGCGGACGCGTCCGGACGCATTCGCGAACACTGACCGGGCGCGCCTTATTTTTGCCTTCCACATCCGCATCCCTCATATCTGAACCCTCATATCCATACAAACGCATGCAACGCTACGTAAAACAGAGATCAACATCTTTCATCAGATCGGATTGCTTCGCCGAACAAAAGGATCATAGTTCATCGGAGTTCATCGGCAAATTCAAACTAGAAACTACTTAAGCATAATTAAAATATTTACAAAACTAGGAAGGGCGGAGGAAATCACCATTTCCTCGCCGCCCCCTTCCCCTTCCGGTCGTCCACGCAGTTGTGCCCATCCTCCGTGTAGGCGTCGGCGTGCGATGGAGCGTCGTCGTCGTCGTCATCGGAGCCGGAGATGGAGGCGTCATTGTCGTCCTCGTCGGAGTTGCAGCGCATGCCGGACAGCCTGCGGAGTAGGCGGGCCTGCTCCTTGGCATGGCGGGCCGCTTTCGCCTTCGCCGCCGCCTCTTTCGCTGCCTCACGCTCTGATAACTGGATGGCCAATCGAAGCGCGTCGGCACTCTTGCGGCGGATGCGGCGTGCATCCGACTCCGCCGTCGTTAGCGAGCGACGCAGGATGCCCGCGAGGAGCGCGTCCTCGGGGTCGGCTGGCGCGCTCAAGGTTGAACGCCATGCGGCCAGCGCCTCCCCCCTCTCCCTCGCCCGTTGCCGCTTGCGACGGGCTGCACGCGCCTCGGACTCCGGCGTCCTCGTGCGCCCCGTCCCCGAGGACCCAGCGATGGTCGGGCACCGCTTCCGGAGCAGAAGGTAGTGGAGGTGGGCGGCGTACCTGACCTGGAGCGGACCGGCTGGAGCGGGAGCCGACGGAGTTGCGCGCCTCACGGGAAGGGCCTACGACGTCGTCGGCGCTCCGTCGGCGTACGACGGGCCCGGAGGATGCAGATCCACCGTCGTCGGGGCTGCCTTGGTCCTGCAGCGACCGGCGCAACGCGATGCGGAGGGCCACCTCCTCCACATCGACGTTCGATCCGTCGGAGCTACTTCCGTCGCCGGCCATCGAATCGGAGGGTGGGGAGGGGAAGTGGAGTGGACGGAGAGTGAACTGTTGGATGTCTAGGGTTTTCCGGATTCGGGTATTTAGTGGGGTTCGTGGTGGGCCGGGCTGACGTGGCGGTGGGGTCGGTGGTGGGTCGGGCAGTCAAGCGGGCGTGCGTGGGCGCGCCCGGGCTCCCCCATATCCGCCCCATATTTGGGCTGGATATGAGGGATGTCGGTCAGTCCGGGCGTTTGAGGCCCGTTTAGGGAGTCCGTCTTGGTCGATTTTTCGTGACCGGACGGCCTGCCCGGACGTATGAGACGGATATAAGGGGTCCGGTTGTAGATGTTCTTATGGACGCACCCAACCTAGAACCGCAGTATGGGTAGGTCAGGGACAGGCTTTTTGTTGAACTTTTATAATAGCGATCGTGAAGGTCTATTTTGACTAATACAAATTACTACTTCCCTGACATGGCTTGGACTGCGTCGGTATTTCCCCCAAAGAGGAAGGGATGATGCAGCACAGCGACGGTAAGTATTTCCCTCAGTTATGAAACCAAGGTTATCGAACCAGTAGGAGGATCACCACCACCCAATAAGCAGCACCTGCACACAAACAACAAATACTTGCAACCCGACGCGAAAGAGAGGTTGTCAATCTCTCTACGGTAATAAGATAGATTAGGTAGTGATAGATAGGAGAGATAGATCTCTCAAGAACACAAATAAAAAGAGTAAATATGCAGCAATATATTTTTGGGATTTTGGTTTTGTAGATCTGAAAACAAAGATTGCAAAAAACGTAGATCGGAAAGCAATAAGATAGAAAAGTAGACCCGGGGGGGGGGGGCGTAGGGTTCACTAGTGGCTTCTCTCATGAGTATAGCGCACGGTGGTTGAACAAATTACTGTTGGGCAATTGATAGAAAATTGAATAGTCATGACGATATCCAAGGCGATGATCATTATATAGGCATCACGTTCAAGATAGATAGACCGACTCCTGCCTGCATCTACCTCTATTACTCCACACATCGACCGCTATCCAGCATGCATCTAGTGTATTAAGTTCATGAAAAAACGGCAATAAGAACGATGACATGATGTAGACAAGATCTATTCATGTAGGAATAGACCCCATCTTGTTATCCTTAATAGCAACGATACATGCGTGTCTTGCTGCCCCTTCTGTCACTGGGAAAGAACACCGCAAGATCGAACCCATCACAAAGCACCTCTTCCCATGGCAAGAAAAATCGATCTAGTTGGCCTAACTAAACCAAAGATTCGAAGAAGAAATACGAGGCTATAAGTAATCATGCATATAAGAGATCAAAGAAGACTCAAATAATATTCATGGATAGAAACTGATCATGAACTCAAAATTCATCGGATCCCAACAAACACACCGCAAAAGTTTACATCAAATAGATCTCCAAGAGACCATTGTATTGAGAATCATAAGAGAGAGAGAGAGAGAGAAGAAGCCATCTAGCTACTGCCTACGGACCCGTAGGTCTATGGTGGACTACTCACGCATCATCGGAGAGGCACCTATGAGGAAGATGAACCCCTCCGTGATGGTGTTTAGATTGGATCTCGAGGTTCTGGAACTTGCGGCGGCTGGAATTGTGTTTCGTCGACTCCTCTAGGGGTTTTGGATTTCCTGTGAATTTATAGGCACGATAGTCGGTTGAGGGGGTGCCCGAGGTGCCCAGCACCCACCAGGCCGCGCTAGGGGGCCTCTAGCGCGCCCTGGTGGGGACTGGCCACCCTGGGCCCCCTCTTCTGGTGTTCTTTGGCCCATCTGGTTTCTTCTGGTCCGTAAAAAATCCACAAAAATCCCCGCAGCGTTTTGTCTCCGTTTGGTACTGATTTTCTGCGAAGTAAAAAACAAGCAAAAACAGCAACTAACACTTTGGCACTATGTCAATAGGTTAGTCCCAAAAAATGATAGAAAGTTGTAATAAAATGATTGTAAAACATCCAAGAATGGTAATATAACAGCATGGAACAATCAAAAATTATAGATACGTTGGAGACGTATCATTCCCAAAGAAAAGTTGTCCACAGAAAATAGTTTTGCTAGTACTGGTGTGAATTGTTTTTTCATGCGCATGGACTATATTATGACATAAGTTGATTTCGCGTGGAGGAAGAAGGTGGTTGCAGCAGAATTCAGGCCGAAGCCAACACCGGCGCTGCAAGCGGCAACAAACTGTGACGGAGACGACATAGAAGGTTGATCCAGGACCTCATCAAAGACGAAGATGATGCTATGAGCGGCATTGAGCAATGGTATCACAGTCGGATGCGATAAAGCAGGTTGAAGGGTGCAGGTGGGGGTGCGGTGGCTTGCTGGAAAAATTGATCGCCTAGGGAGGATTAGAGAGATTTTTGGGGGTTGCGGCAGCACGACGATGGGCGGCGACAAGGGGAGGGTGGGGCGGCGGCAGGCGAATCGGCTGGTGGGGATGAACGGCTTAGAAATGGAAGAAGGTAGAGGTAGAAGATGATCGAGTGCCGTCCGATGAGGATCCAACCGCTAAAGAATCGACTTACGCAAAAAAAAGATTCGTTGACTTACATATAGTTAGACCCGTTTCATGTGAGGAATGCACTTGAACAAGGAGGCGGCAACTGGGCTGAAGCAAAGGATGGATGTTTTGTCCATGTCTCAAACTGTCTGCCTAGTGTACGACATTCCTTACAAATGAAAAGATAGTTGCAACCAGCATGTGACATAATAAGTGAACCCCATTCCCCTCGCATCGCCCCTGCCCAGGGCGACTCGAGGGCCGTAACCCTAGCGGCGGCGCCACCCCCTCTCCCTCCCTTCCCTCCTCACGTTGCCGTCGAAGGATGCCGACGCATGATAACCCACAAGTATAGGGGATCGCGACAGTCTTCACGGGTAGTATTTCACCCTAATTTATTGATTCGACACAAGGGGAGCCAAAGAATATTTATTGGCCTTGACAATTGATTTGTCAATTCAACCGCACCTGGGATATCTCTCTGCAGCAAAGGTTTAGTAGCACAGCAAACAATAGTAGCAAAAGTAACAGTAGTAATGACAGCAGCAATTTTGTAGCAGTTGTGACAGTAGCAGTAGCAATAGTAACTTAGCAAGATTCAGTATTTGTAAAGCATAGGCACGTGGATCGGTGATGGATAATAATTTAGATGACATTGATCATATAATAGTTACACACTAGGGCGACACAGAACTAGATCCAATTCATCAATGTAATGTAGGCATGTATTTCGTATATAGTCATACATGTTTGCAATAAGAACTTGCATGACATCTTTTGTCCTACCCTCCCGTGGTAGCGGGGTCCTATTGGAAACTAAGGGATATTAAGGCCTCCTTTTAATAGAGAACCGGAACAAAGCATTAACACATGGTGAATACATGAACTCCTCAAACTACGGCAATCACCGGAAAGAATTCCAATTATTGTCACCTTGGGGTATGCGGGTCAAAACACGTAATAGGTGCATACAACTTGCAAGATAGGATCCAAATCACTCTTATATTCATGAAAACATAATAGGTTCAGATCTGAAATCATGGCACTCGGTCCATAGTGACAAGCATAAGCATAGCAAAGTCATAGCAACCCCAATCCCAGAACATAGTGGACACTATGGATCAAGCCCTATCAAACTCAACTCGACTACATGATCAATCTCATCCAATCCCACCACCGTCCAGCAAGCCTACAAAGGAATTACTCACTCCCGGTGGTGAGCATCATGGCGGTGTTGATGGAGAAGGGTTGGTGATGACGATGGCGACGATTTCCCCTCTCCGGAGCCCCAAACGGACTCTAGATCAGCCCTCCCAAGGAAGAACAGGAGGTGGCGGCGGCTCCGTCTCGTGAAACGCGGTGAAAACTTCTCTCTGATTTTTTTTCTCCGAAGATGTGATTTTATAGGACTGGAATTAGGGTCGGAGGAGCCACGAGGGCCCCACAAGCCATCAGGGTGCGGTCTAGGGGGGCGCCCTGATGTGTGGTGGCCCCCTGGCACACCCCCTCCGGCAGGTCTTCGCTCCATAATTCATTATAATTCTCAAAAATAATTCACAAAAAGTTTCGTCCGATTCCGTGAACTTTTATTTCTGCACAAAAATAACACCAAGGTAGTTCTGCTGAAAACAGCGTCAGTCCGGGTTAGTTTCATTCAAATCATGCAAATTAGAGGTCAAAACCAGAGCAAAAGTGTTTGGAAAAGTAGATATGTTGGAGACATATCAACTCCCCCAAGCTTAACTCATTGCTTATCCGCAAGCAATTCAGTTGACAAACTGAAAGTGATAAAGAAAAACTTTTACAAACTCTTTTGTTCTCGTCGTTATACACATGCTTAGCTAGTGCTCAAGTTTTCAGCGTAAATCATAAATGACCACATCCATGATAACAATTAAGCATCATATCAACTCATGGCAATACATAACCAACTAGCAAGAAAATAATAAGATATCTCACATGCCAACAATTTATCAAAATGATCATGATATAATATGGTGACATGGTATTTCGCTAGCCCTTTATGAGACCGCAAAACATAAATGTAGAGCACCTCTGAGGTTCAAGCAGCGACTAAACATTATAATTCAGAATAGAAAAATCCAGTCATGCTCGTATTCAACATTAACTAGTCTCAATGCAAAAAAATGACAATAGTGCTCTCTGGTCTGGTGCTTTTAGTAAGAGGATGATGACTCATCATAAAAATAAATAGATAGGCCCTTCGCAGAGAGAAGCATTGACTTGCAGAGGTGCCAGAGCTCAAGTTTTAAAACAGAGAAGGAATTTGGTTTTGAGTGGTGCACTTTTCCTGTCAACGTCACGACAAAGGTTTTCAATATCTTCCATGCTAAAGTCATTATTGGCGGTTCCCAAACATAATAGTAAAGTTTACTCCTATCCTCCATCCTTACACAAACCATGGCTGACCGAATCTACGGATGCCTGCCAACATGTCAATTGTCCCAAGGAGTTTTGTTTAATTACTTTTTTGATTATGCAGGACCGGGCATCCTTTTACCAGCCTCTCTCGTGCAATGACGGCGAATAAACGACCGTCTTGACAATAACTCATTTAGCATGGAAAATATTGACCGCCTCGTCGCTCCATGAGCGAGATGCGTGTACAAAATAGATGTTTGTTTGAATGTTTAGAGATGGCACATGCAAATTTACTTACAACGACAGGGTAATACCGCATATAGGTAGGTATGGTGGACTCATGTGGATAACTTGGTTTAAAGGTTTTGGACGCACAAGCAGCATTTGCGCTTAGTACGGGTGAAGGCTAGCAATAGGTTGGGAAGCGACCAGCTAGAGAGCGAAAACGGCCATAGGCATGCATTGTGAATAATTAACATTGGACATGGCATGAGTAGGATATGAACGCTCTGAATTTAAACATCATGAAGGCTGCATTGGTTTTGAATCAACTACATGTTTGCACATGGGCCAAGTCAAGCCGCTTGAATTTCTTAGAGGAAAATACCATACTACCATACCACATCATAACCATTTTAATGCATGTTGATCTATAAGATAAATCATTATCCACTACTAGCTGTTTAAGCATGGCATGAGAAGCTATAATCTCTAATTGTCATCATGAACATGTTCACTCATAATATATTGAATCGAGATCGAACGAGCTAAACATATTTACAAAAACGGAAAACAAGAAGAGTTCATACCAGCTTCCCTTGCCAAGATCACTTCGTCAAATATCGTCATTATTGCCTTTCACTTGCATGTCCGAATGATGTGATAATAATAATGGTGCAAGAATACCGTGGACTAAGCTGAAATCTGCAAGGCAGTTTTGGACAACGGAGAAGACAAGGTAATATTGGCTCTGTGTTAGGTAAACAATAAAGCATATAAGAGCCACTCAACATTTTCATCGTGGTCTTCTCCTTTCAAGAACTCAACAAAAACAAAAAGGAAAGAAATTCAGAGAAACACACTGAAATATTTTTGGAATTTTTGTTTTTCTCAAGCAAGCAAATAAACTAAGGGAAAACAAGAACAAGAAAACTATTTACACGGGAAAGCTCCCAACATGCAAAGGAAATCTTTTTGTGTTTTCCAAAGTTTTTCAAACATACAAGAAGAAAGTAAAAAAATCTAACATGAATATACAATGAAAGAGGATGAACACCAACAATTTATATGAAGTGTGCGAACGTGAATGTAATGTCGGTGAGAAATACGTACTCCCCCAAGCTTAGGCGTTTGCCTAGCTTGGTGATCACAACTGATAATAGCCGTCAGGTCCAGGAAAATGTTTCCGCTGGGGTACCTGAGCATCCCATGCCTGGGCCTCGGCCTCCGCAGCAGCCAGCTCATTCCGATAAGCAATTATATCTTCTAGCATTATTCTGTATCCGTGCCTGGCATGATAGTTAAACAAAGAAGGTGCAGGCAAAGGAATAATATCGCAAGTCTTCTCGCTAAATACTAAGCTGTAACGAATATGATGAGGTGTTTGTGATTTCTCAAGAAATTGGTGTTCCTCCATGGATTGGTGGTCAAGATAGACCTTAGGCAACAAATAATCAGTAGGGCGTATAGCCACTCCGAACCGAGTTGCCAAGCGAGTAGCATAAATACCGCCATGAATTTTGCCTTTGTTTCAGTTAATGTTTAATCGACGTGCAACAATAGCTCCTAAATTGTAAGAATTGTCACCATAAAGTGCACGGCATAGAATAGCCATGGTAGGGGCACTGAGGCCACCACCCTGTTCCATGGCAGTTATGCATTTTCCTATGAATAGAGAAAAGTGGTGCACGGAAGGAAAATGCAAACTAGTAGCTCTAGCATGCGACACGCCCCTAGTTTCTCCCACAGTTAAGGTTTGGAGGAAATCCTCAAACTCCTCAGGTTTAGGTTCACGCATTCCCACGTTAGAAGTAAGCAAACATATTTCACAAAATTCATGTAGAGGCAATTCATAGCTGGTGGCGTAAAGATCAAAGCGTACCATGGGAGCACCGGGCGTATTTTCGAAGAAAAAGTTTTGCACGAAGGAATTGGTAAGGAGATAGTATTGATCACACTCATCTGCGAGGAAGTTGGTTAGCCCGGCATTTGCGATGAATTGCGTGAACTCTTCATAAAAACCCGCTTCGCTCATGAAGGGTGTATGTGGCCATTCGCACGGCCTAACCTCCGCGTTGCGAATAAGGTTGATATCTTGGTCCGGAGTTCTTCTAGCAACTCCCTTGGGACTCTGGCGTGAAGAACATTTCCTCAAGAGGTTCATTTTCCTAAGCACAAATTTCTGAAATTTTTGAGCCACAAATTCATGTCAATAAAATTTTGCAAGATTGATAGAAACTACTCATATGGATGCCTAGAGGCCATATCAAGCATTCATACTACTTGGAACTCAAAGAATTCAACATGCAAGGTCATTTTCTGTAGCACCAAGTGCAACACGTTATGCAAAATATAAACCACTAAAACAAAAACTAATTGGAGGAATGGAGGAGTCATATACCAAGGAACAATTCCTCAAAACAGTTTCGGAAACGGAGTTCCGAGCAAAGAGATCGAAAATTTCACTTTCTGGGTGAAGATCACGGGAGAGGGATGGCTAGAAATTTTTTGCTGGAGGTAGGAGAGAGTGTGGGACGAAGGGATAAGGCAGGGGGCCCTGTGGGCCCCACAAGCCATCAGAGCGCGGCCTAGGGGGGCGCCCTGATGTGTGGTGCCACATAGGTGCAGCCTCCTGCTGTTATTTTTATGCCAATATTTTTCATTTATTCTAGAAAAAAATCATGTTAAAATTTTGTGGCATTCTGAGACTTTTTATTTTTGGGCATTTTTGTACACACGGGGAAAAACAGAAAAACGGAAAACCAAGCTAATTTATTTTATTCAAACTGAAAATAACAGAGTATAACTTTTAATACAGAGAGTTGTGAATACTAAATTCATCAATCGCATGCCTTCGTGAAAAGATTCATTAATAAAGTTGATCAAGTCTTATTAACAACCGCTTCCGGTTAACATGAAACCGAAGAACTCTCGTATGTCACTAGCTTACCTCAATGGGGATTTGCATATCCCCAACAATACGATTATAATATCTCTTCTTAACAGTAGGTAGAGGAATTGCAAAGCTTCCAATGATAACCATGGGAGTAGGCTCAATGACATTAATATTATTAACCAAAGTTTGCTTCTTCGGAAAATGCACGGTATGTTGCTTGCCATTGACGTGAAAGGAAACCTTGCTTTTATTGCAATCAATAACAGCCCCTGCAGTATTTAAGAATGGTCTACCAAGGATGATCGACATATTGTCGTCCTTGGGCATATCAAGAATAAAAAAGTCTATCAAGATAGTAATATTTGCAACCACAACAGGAACGTCCTCGCAAATTCCAATAGGTAAAGCGGTGGACTTATCAGCCATTTGCAAAAATATCTCAGTAGGTGTAAGCTTACTCAAATCAAGTCTTTTATAAATGGAGAAAGACATAACACTAACATCGGCTCCTAAATCACATAAAGCAGTTTTAACATAGTTTCTTTTAATGGAGCAAGGTATTGTGGGTATGCCAGGATCTCCTAGTTTCTTAGGTATTCCTCCATCAAAAGAATAATTAGCAAGCATAGTAGCAATTTCAGTTTCAGGTATCTTTCTTTTGTTGGTAATAATATCCTTCATATACTTAGCATACAGAGGCATTTTCAATATATCAGTCAAACGAGTACACAAAAAGACGAGTCTAATCATTTCAGCAAAGCGTTCAAAATCTTCATCATCCTTATTCTTAGAAGGCTTACGAGGGAATGGCATGGGTTTTTGAACCCATGGCTCTCTTTCCATTCCATGTTTTCTAGCAACAAAGTCTCTCTTATCATAGCATTTATTTTTAGGAGGTGGGTTATCAACATCCTCAGCAGGTTCTATTTCTACATCATCATCATGTTCTTTATTACTCTCTGGTGGAGCATCTACTTGCACATTACTATCCTCCTTTTCATTATCACTAGGTGCATGTTCACTACCAGATTGTGTCTCAGCATCAGAAATAGAAACATCATTATGTTTCTAAGTAGGTGTTTCTATGACAGGTTCACTAGAAGCATGCAAGTTCCTATCATTTTTCTTCTTCTTTTTCTTATTAGAGGAACTAGGTGCATCAACATTAATTCTCTGGGAATCCTGTTCTATTCTTTTAGGGTGATCTTATGGGTAGAGAGGTTCTTGGGTCATACGATCTCCCCTAGTCATTACTCTAACAGCATGATCATTCATATTATTATTTACTTCAGCAAGCAAATCATTTTGTGACTTAGCAACTTGGTCTAGTTGGGTGTGAACCATAGAAGCATGTTTACCTAGACCTTTTACATCATTAGCAATTCTAAACATCAAGTCACTTAAACGGACTATCAACATAGCATTACGTCTCAATTGATCTTTAACATAATTGTTGAAGTGTTCTTGCTTGACAACATAATTATCATATTCATCCATGCATTGTTCAGGAGTCTTATTGTAAGGTATATCATTTTCAGTAAAGGAGCGGAGAGAGTTTACCTATACTACCTATGTCGGGTTATCAAGTCCATGTATTTTTTCAATAGGTGGTAATTTCTTGATATCCTCAATTTAATACCTTTCTCCTTCATAGATCTTTTGGATTCTTGCATATCTTCAGGGTTGAGGAATAGAATAAATATCTTCTTTTGAATAGGTTACAGAGGTGGTTCAGGAAGTGTCCAATCATCGGCATTTTGCAATATGTTATTCAATAATTCTTTAGCTTGACCGACGGTTCTTTCCCTAAAAACACAACCAGCACAACTATCTAGGAAGTCCCTAGAGGCATCGGTTAGTCCATTATAAAAGATATCGAGAATTTCATTTTTCTTAAGAGGACAGTCAGGCAAAGCTCTAAGTAACCGGAGAAGCATCCCCCAAGCTTGAGGGTGATTCTCGTCTTCAATTTGCACAAAGTTAAATATTTCCTGTAAGGCAGCTTGTTTCTTATGAGCAGGAAAATATTTTGCAGAAAAATAATGGAGCATATCTTGGGGACTACGCATACAACCAGGAGCAAGAGAAAGAAACCATTCCTTAGCCTCGCCTTTTAGCGAAAAAGGAAAAAGCTTAAGGATATAATAGTAGCGTATATTTTCATCATTGGTAAACAGAGCAGCAGTATCATTTAGTTTCATAAGGTGTTCGATGACATTTTCATTTTCATAACCATGGAAAGGATCAGATTCTACTATAGGAATTAACTCGGGGAAAACAGAGAATTCATAATCCTTATCAGTAACAAATATAGGAGAAGTAGCAAATTTAAGATCATATTTCATTTTCTCCATCATAGATTTTTCTTTCAGTTTGCATAGTAGTTTTTTTAAATCATCTCTATTTTCACTAGCAAAGAAATCACTAGTTGTTTCCTTATCCACGACATAACCTTCAGGCACATGAGGCAATTCATATCTAATAGGAGAGCGAGGTGTAACAGGTGATTCAAAGTCCTCATCAGTTTCAGCATTTTCAAGTTCTCTAGCTTTAGCAAGATGAGCATCAAGTAATTCATTCAGTGGCACATTTTCAGTTTCAACATGTATAGCAATAGTACCATCATTAATTTCAGAGGTAGCATCATCAAGTTCATGTGACATATCAGGACGATCAACAGGTGGCGGTGTAACAAGCTGATTCAAAACAGTAGGTGAGTCAAAAGCAGAGCTAGATGGCGGTTCCTTACCTCCTCTCGTGCGAGAGGGGACGATCTTAGTTCGAGTATCTTTCAGATTCTTCATAGTAGCAATTGGATATCCTCAAGTTAACACAATAAATAGAGCTATGCTCCCCGGCAACGGCGCCAGAAAAAGGTCTTGATAACCCACAAGTATAGGGGATCGCGACAGTCTTCACGGGTAGTATTTCACCATAATTTATTGATTCAACACAAGGGGAGCCAAAGAATATTTATTGGCCTTGACAGTTGAGTTGTCAATTCAACCGCACCTGGGATATCTCTCTGCAGCAAAGGTTTAGTAGCACGGCAAACAGTAGTAGCAAAAGTAACAATAGTAATGACAGCAGCAATTTTGTAGCAGTTGTGACAGTAGCAGTAGCAATAGTAACTTAGCAAGATTCAGTATATGTAAAGCGTAGGCACGTGGATCGGTGATGGATAATCATTTAGATGACATTGATCGTATAACAGTTACACACTAGGGCAACACAGAACTAGCTCCAATTCATCAATGTAATGTAGGCATGTATTCCGTATATAGTCATACGTGCTTGCGATAAGAACTTGCATGACATATTTTGTCCTACCCACCCGTGGCAGCAGGGTCCTATTGGAAACTAAGGGATATTAAGGTCTCCTTTTAATAGAGAACTGGAACAAAGCATTAACACATGGTGAATACATGAACTCCTCAAACTACGGCAATCACCGGAAAGAATCCCAATTATGGTCACCTTGGGGTATGCGGATCAAAACACGTAATAGGTGCATACAACTTGCAAGATAGGATCCGAATCACTCTTATATTCATGAAAACATAATAGGTTCAGATCTGAAATCATGGCACTTGGGCCCTAGTGACAAGCATTAAGCATAGCAAAGTCATAGCAACATCAATCTCAGAACATAGTGGACACTAGGGATCAAGCGCTATCAAACTTAACTCGGTTACATGATCAATCTCATCCAATCCCACCACCGTCCAGAAAGCCTACAAAGGAATTACTCACTCCCGATGGTGAGCATCATGGAGGTGTTGATGGAGAAGGGTTGGTGATGACGACGACGACGATTTCCCCTCTCCGGAGCCCCAAACGGACTCCAGATCAGCCCTCCCGAGGAAGAACAGGAGGTGGCTTCAGCTCCGTCTCGTGAAACGCGATGAAAACTTCTCTCTGATTTTTTTCTCCAAAGATGTGATTTCATAGGACTGGAATTAGGGTCGGAGGAGCCACGAGGGCCTCACAAGCCATCAGGGAGCGGCCTAGGGGGCGCCCTTATGTGTGGTGGCCCCCTGGCACACCCCCTCCGGCAGGTCTTCGCTCCATAATTCATTATAATTCTCAAAAATAATTCACAAAAAGTTTCGTTCGATTCCGAGAACTTTTATTTCTGCACAAAAATAACACCAAGGTGCTGGCCCCCTGCCACGAAACTTTTTGATGATTTTTTCTGGACCAAAAGAAGACATGGAAGCTTCAGAAGGGGGCCGGGGGCCACACGAGGGCCGCACAAGCCAACAGGGCGTGCCCCCCCTGATGTCTTGTGCCTCCCTCGGCTACCTCCCGATGCCCCTCTCTGGCCTATAAATTCTCTTTCACCCTAAAAATAACGGAGGCAGTCCCGAAACCCTTTTTCCGCCGCCGCAAGTCTCTGTTCCGTCGTGAGGCCATCTGGAGCTCCGTTCCGGCACCCTGCCGGAGGGGGGATCGATCACGGAGGGCCTTTACATCAACCTTGCTGCCCTCATGATGATGTGTGAGTAGTTCACCAAAAACATACGGGTCCATAGCTAGTACCTAGATGGCAATCTCTCTATCTCTTGATCTTCAATACAATGGTCATCGCATCTCCGCTTTGATCTATCTGATGTAATCTTATTGTGCGGTGTGTTTGTTGGGATCCGATGAATTGTGGGTTTATGTTCAGATTATTCATGAAAAGTATTTGAGATATCTCTGATATATATTGTCTCTTAATTGCATGATCATTATAGCCTCGTAATGCTCTCCGATTTATTGATGTGCTTTGGCCAAGTAGATTGATATTTCATCGGTGGGAGTGGTGCGTTGTGGTAGGTTCAACCTGACGAGTTTCTATATCCCAGTGACAAAGTAGGGGACAAGATGCGTCTTTGTGTTGTTGCTACTAAGGATAACACGATGGGTTTCATTCATATTGCTTGAGTTTACTTTGTCTACATCATGTCATCGTTCTCCATTCATTACTCTGTTTTACTTAAAAATCTAGATGCATGCTGGATAGCGGTCGATGACAACCTGCTTGCCCTTGTCTACTTTGCAAGTGAGTTGTGCAATTGAAAATTATATACACAACTCACTTGCTTGCAAATAACGAGATCAAGGGGATTGACAACCTGCTTGCCCGCGTTGGGTGCAAGTTGTTTGTTCATTTGTGTGCAGCCGCTGAAGACGGTTGATGATTGATATTCCTTTTGGTTCGATAAACCTTGGTTTCATAACTGAGGGAAATACTTACCCACCTTGTGCTGCAATAACCCGTTCCTCTTCACGGAAAACCAAACGCAGATCACAAGTATCAGGAAGGATTTCTGGCGCCGTCGCCGGGGAGTATCATCATCAACTATCAAGTAACTCCACACAAATTTTCAGTCACTTGTTCTTATTTTTATATGTTGTTATATTTATCTTGTCTCATAAAAATCAAAAATACAAAAATATTTATCTTTGCTTGTTACTAGTTTACTCGTCTTGCTTGTTACTTTGCTTGTTTAGTCACCATGTCTCAAGATACTACGAAGTTGTGTGACTTCTCAAATACTAATAATAATGATTTTATTAGTACTCATATACCTCCCGCCACTAGTGCGGAGACCTTTGATATTAATGTTGCATTGCTGAATCTTGTCATGAAGGATCAATTTTCGGGAAGTCCTAATGAGGATCCCGCGTCACATCTTAATACCTTTGTTGAATTATGTGATATGCAAAAGAAAAAGGATATGGATAATGATATTGTGAAATTAAAATTATTTCATTTTTCATTAAGAGATAAAGCTAAGGCTTGGTTTTCATCTTTACCTCGTAATAATATTGGAACATGGGATAAGTGTAAAGATGCTTTTATTGCCAAGTATTTTCCTCCTGCTAAGATCATCTCCCTTAGAAATGAAATAATGAATTTTAAGCAGAAACATCAAGAGCATGTTGCACAAGATTGGGAGAGAATGAAATTGATGATCAGAAATTGTCCAATTCATGGCTTAAATTTGTGGATGATTATCCAAAACTTCTATGCTGGACTAAACTTTGTGTCAAGAAATCTTCTAGATTCTGCTGCAGGTGGTACCTTTATGGATGTGACCTTTGGAGAGGCCACAAAAATTCTGGACAACATCATGACAAATTATTCTCAATGGCATACCGAAAGGGTTCCAACCGGTAAGAAGGTAAATTCTGTTGAAGAAATCGCTACTTTGAGTAAAAAAAGTGGATGCTCTTATGAATATGGTTGCTAGTAAAAATGCACATGTTGATCCCAATGATATGCCCTTGTCTACTTTGATTGAGCAAAACAATGATGCTATCGATGTGAACTTTGTCTCGCGAAATAATTTCAATAACAGTGCTTATAGAGGAAACTTTAATTCTAGACCGTATCCCGGTAATTCCTCTAACAACTATGGTAATTCTTATCGAAATTCTCCTACAAATTATAATAGGATGCCCTCTGATCTTGAGAACACAATTAAAGAAATTATTAATTCTCAAAAGGTTTTCAACACTATGGTAGAAGAAAAATTGCATGTAGTTGATGCTTTGGTTAAAAACATGGATAGAATTGCTTTTGATGTGGAAACTCTTAAAAATAAAGCTTTGTCATCCAAGCATGATTTTAATGAGGCTATTAAATCTATCCTAATATCTATTAATTAAAGTAAGGAGAGGACCGCTAAGTTGAGAGCTAAGCGGGAATTCTTAGAAAAAGCTCTTCCACCCGGTTTTTACCGGAATCATGATGAAGATCTTAAAATGATTGGTACTTCTCCTATTGAATCTTTATTTACCTATCTGAATATAAATGATAAAGGGACTGGAGATGAGTCAACTCTAGTTGAGAAGCGCCCCGTTTGCTTGGAGGGTGATGATTTTGATGCTAAAACTGAAAAACGTGGGTTTGGAGAGGTCAAAACTTTAACTAGTGATGTGCCCACTATTTTGGATTACAAGGACTTTAATTATGATAATTGCTCTTTATTAGAATGTATTTTCTTGTTGCAATCCATTATTAACTCACCCAATGCTTATGAACAAAACAAAGCTTTTATCGAACATATAGTAGAAGCTATATTGAAAGCTTATGATGAGAAACTTGAGCTTGAAGTTTCTATTCCTAGAAAATTGCATGATGAGTGGGAACCTACTATAAATATAAAGATAAATAAATATGAATGCAATGCCTTGTGTGACCTTGGTGCTAGTGTTTCAACTATTCCTAAAACTCTTTGTGATGTGCTTGGTCTCACTAATATTGAAGATTGTTCCCTTAACTTGCATCTTGCGGATTCTACCATTAAGAAACCTCTAGGTAGAATTAGTGATGTGATTATTATTTCAAATAAAAAATATGTGCCTGTATATTTCATTGTGCTTGATATTGATTGCTATCCTACTTGTCCAATAATACTTGGAAGACCTTTCCTATGAACTATAGGTGCAATTATTGACATGAAAGTGGGAAACATAAGGTTCCAATTCCCATTAAAGAAAGGGATGGAACACTTCCATAGAAAGAGAATTAAACCACCTTATGAATCAATCACAAGAGCTACTTATGGGTGGAGTGTCCAAGATGACAATGTTGGGGAACGTTGCATGGGAAACAAAAAAATTCCTACGCACACGCAAGATCTATCCATGGTAATGAGCATCTACGAGAGGGAGAGTGGATCTACATACCCTTGTAGATCGCTAAGCGGGAAGCGTTAAGAAACGCGGTTGATGTAGTCGAACGTCTTCGCGATCCAAATCGCCGAGCGTCCCGCGATCCAATCACGATCCGTCTCGTGATCCAATCACGATCCGTCCCACGATCCCATCACGATCCGTCCCGCGATCAAATCACGAACCGTCTCGTGATCCTGATCACGGTCCTTCCGATCTAGTGCCGAACGGACGGCACCTCCGCGTTCAGCACACGTACAGCTCCATGATGATCTCCGCCTTCTTGATCCAGCAAGAGGGGGCGGAGAGGTAGATGAGTTCTCCGGCAGTGCGACGGCGCGGTGGCGATGGTATATATAGGAGGGAGGGAGGGGAGGAGGCAGCCTCAAACCCTCAAAGGTTGGCCGAAATAGGAGGTGGAGGAGTCCTACTCCAATCCTACTAGGAGTAGGATTCCTCCTCTCCACTTGGAAACCATTTCCACCTCTCCACCTTAGGGTTTTTCCCAACCCTACCCGCATGGGCCTTAGTGGGGGAGTCGGCCAGCCCACTAGGGGCTGGTTTGACTCCTCCCACAGCCCATGAGGTCCTTTGGGTCGAGACACCCCTCCCGATGGCCCCCGGTACCCTCCCGGCACTCCCGGTACGCTACCGAAGTACCCAAAACTTTTCCGGTGACCAAAACAGGACTTTCTATATATCAATCTTTACCTCCGGACCATTCTGGAGCTCTTAGTGACGTCCAGGATCTCATCCGGGACTCCGAACAACTTTCGGTTACCACCATACATAACTCTATACTACCGAAACGTCACCGAACCTTAAGTGTGCAGACCCTGCGGGTTCGAGAACTATGTAGACATGACCGAGACACCTCTACGGCCAATAACCAATAGCGGGACCTAGATGCCCATATTGGTTCCTACATATTCTACAAAGATCTTTATCGGTTGAACCTCTATGTCAAGGATTCAGTTATTCCCGTATGCTGTTCCCTTTGTTCTTCGGTATGTTACTTGCCCGAGATTCGATCGTCAGTATCTCTATACCTAGTTCAATCTCGTTACTGGCAAGTCTCTTTACTCGTTCCGTATTACAAGATCCCGTGGCTAACACTTTAGTCACATTGCTTGCAAGGCTTGTTGTGATGTTGTATTACCGAGTGGGCCCTGAGATACCTCTCCGTCACACAGAGTAACAAATCCCAGTCTTGATCCATGCCAGCTCAACAGACACCCTCGGAGATACCTGTAGAGCATCTTTATAGTCACCCAGTTACGTTGTGACGTTTGATACACACAAGGTACTCCTCCGGTGTCAGTGAGTTACATGATCTCATGGTCATAGGAACAGATACTTGACATGCAGAAAACAATAGCAATAAACTGACACGATCATATGCTACGTTCACAGTTTGGGTCTTGTCCATCACATCATTCTCCTAATGATGTGATCCCGTTATCAAATGACATCTCATGTCTATGGCCAGGTGTCGGTGTACTAAAGTATGGGTCTTTTTAGTACCCCTTACTTGTGCACGGGCAGTTGTAGCCGTACCGCGGCAAGCCTTGCCGGGGAATAGCTATGAGTAATCACGAGACTAAGATGCCAAGGAGACGTTCAAGTCAATGATCAGACCAGAAGACAGAAAGCCAAAGGGTTGCGGAGGCCCGGCAAGACCCTTGCCGGCAAGGCCTCGCACCCGGCAAGACCCGATCCCGGCAAGCCCCGGGCCCGGCAAGGATTCGGTCCCGGCAAGCGTCGGGCCCGGCAAGGATTCAGCCCCGGCAAGGCTCTGCACAGTGCAGCGCTATCGCTCCAGTGCAGCGGCCAGCCTTGTCGTTTAGGGCTTGTCCTCATGGTGACGTGGTGTGATGCTGGCCACGAGATGCTTAAGCGGTACTGATGGGATGGCTGCTTTTGCCCATCCCCTGTAAAGCTTTTCCAAGCCCAAGACGCTGAGGGACACCTCGACGGACACCTCACGGTGCATTTAATGAGCTTGTCCTAAGCCGTCAGGGTTAGGTATGATAACACTGTAGCTACTTTCCACCTCATGCCTTATCTCGTACGCCACTGTGGTAGCCCCTTTGACCCATATAAAAGGAGGCCTGAGGCGTACAGAGAGAGGGGACTTCAGAGGGCCCATTCTGTTTGCGTAGCCACTGAGTACTATAGCTCCCAGAGCTTGGCCAAGAACACAATTAATACAATCAAAGCAGGAGTAGGGTTTTACGCATCCGTGCGGCCCGAACCTGGGTAAATCCCCGTGCGCTGCTCGTTAGTTCTGCTCTTTGTGTAATCCTTTCCCCTTGCCGAACCGTAAAGGGATCCGCTCGATAGCGATCCCATAGGTGTCTCTTTCCCACGACATCTTTGGCGCGCCAGGTAGGGGGAAGGAGGTTGTGCGAACCTGATCTAGCGATCAGCGCGTCAGATCTTCGATCATCTTCACCACCATGGCTCCCAAGAAAAAGGGTTTCATGGCGGTTGGTCCATCTGCATCCGTCGTGCCTGATGCTGCGCGCACAGGCGACAGGGTAGACGCTGGTGGAGGAGGTGGAGGCTCCGAGCTTCCACGGCGTTCCCGCGATCCGAGCCGGACGAGCAACAGGTCCAAGGATGGAGCTGCGCAACCTGCGGGTGGTGCAGCGACTTCCAAGGATGGAGCTGCGCAACCTGCGGGTGGTGTAGCGACTTCCAAGGATGGAGCTGCGCAACCTGCGGGTGGTGTAGCGACTTCCAAGGATGGAGCGGCGCCCTCCAGGACGAATACGCCGGCGCATGCACCGCGACCTTCTCAGGACGCGCATGACGTGCGGCCTCAAAACGTTGGTGGTTCTAGGCGTCCGCATGGGAAGACCCCTGCGCATCACTCTAAAGATGCGCAGGGCCAAGATCCGCGCCAGCGCGCTGGTGGAAGCTGCGCGCGGGTGCAGAGTCGTGATGATGCTCCTTCTAACCCTGTTAGGAGTTTGAGCACCTCACGTTCTTCGCACCTATCGCCGCCGCCTATGCCAGCAGAGGCGTTGGCGTGAGCTCAGCTGCTCCTAGACTTCCCTCCTGCCGCGGAGAAGCTAGACGAGTGGCGAGCCGCTATCCAGAGCCTCATCGGCCTAGCCAACAACGACGTACCGCAGCAGGGTGAACCCTCGCGGCTGCAGTCGTCTAGGCTGGTGCGTGGCGATGGAGAGAAGACCGGAGCTGGAACGACTGCGTTGCGTTCCCCTCCGCTTCATCAAGAGCGGTCGTTAACTCGACGGACCAACGCCCGTGAGGATGATTCCACAGTGTCGTCTGATCCGCGGGCTCGCCGCGATCAACATCACGTTCTTCGGGAACGGAAGAAGGAGGACGCTCGAACCACCATCGAGCGCCGAAGGGAAGCGCGTCGCCAGTCCGACATGCGCGTTGGGACCACTGTTGACGAGCCCGCGCCAGGGTACCCTGGCTGCCTACCTTACGAGGTGGGTTGCCCAGCGTTTACTCGTGAGCTGCGGCAAGTCCAGTGGCCCAGGTCCCGCTCCTTCAAGCCGGAAGTACCGGAGAAGTACGACGGCAAGACTCATCCGTCCGAGTTCTTGAGCATCTACACCATCGCGGTGCAGGCTGCCGGGGCTCGTGACGATAAGGTACTGGCCAACTACTTTCCGTTGGTGCTGAGGCCCAACGTGAGATCGTGGTTGATGCACCTGCCCGAGAATTCCATCTCTTCTTGGGCCGACCTGTGCCACCAGTTTGTTGGCGCCTTCACCGGCGGCCATCAAGCTCCCGGCCAGGAGAGTGATTTGCACATCATTCCCCAGAAGGAGGGCGAAACCTTGCGCAAGTATATCCAGAGGTTCAGCCGCATCCAGCACAACATTCCTGACGTTCATCCCGCCGCCGTCATCAGCGCCTTTCATCAGAATGTGCGCAATCGTAAGATGCGGGAGGAGCTGGCGATGAACAAAGTCAGAGATGTCGCCGAGCTCTACGCTTTGGCCGACAAGTGTGCTCGGGCAGAAGAAGGAAGGAGGCTCCCCGGCGAGAACGCTGGCGCCGGAGTCGACTCCGAGAGCGAAGACGCTCCTGCCCCGGCAAGGAAGGGAAAGCGGAAGAACAAGAAGCGCAAGGGCAAGACCGTACTTGCCGTCGAAGGTTCCGGCAACCCCGGCACGGCCAAGAAGTCCAAGACCGACGACCCCGGCAAGGAGGTTGCCGGGTGTGCGGCGTGTCAGGCCTTGGCGGCTGCCGACAAGCCAGAAGGATCCGGCAAGCAGTACTGCAAGATCCACCGTACCAAGGGCCATGATCTCCAAGACTGCCGGCAAGTTGAGGAACTTGCCGAGAAGCAGCGCGCCGAGTACGAAAGGCGCGACAAGGAAAGAGCCCAAGATGGTACCGGGGGGTCTGGCAGGAAGCGCGGTCGAGGAGGTTGCCGCGGCAAGCCCAGGCAGCAGCAAGAGAAGCCTGCCCGGGGCTGTGGCAAGAGGCAGGGGGATGATGATGATGATGCAGAAGGCGACGAGTCCAGCGAACACGAGTTCCAGAAGGCTACAGAGGCCATGTGCGTCGACGGGGGCACTTCGTTGCATTCCTCTCACCACCAGCTCAAGCAGTGGGCGCGCGAGATTAATGCGGCAGAGCCATCCCTCAATGCCCGGAAGCCACTGAAGTGGTCCCACACGCCTATCATTTTTGACGCCGAGGATCACCCTAATCGCACAACTGCGGTCGGGTGTTTGCCGTTGTTGGTTTCACCAACGATCCGCAACCTCCAGGTGACGAGAATGTTAGTTGACGGTGGGGCCGGCCTGAACTTAATCTCGCCAGACGTCATCAAGAGGCTACAGATTCCTGACGAGGACCTTGAGGAGACAGGCTCATTCCAAGGGGTCAATCCGGGAAGGAACCAGCCGAAAGGCAAAATCACGCTGCCGGTAACATTCGGCAGCGAGCTGAACTTTAGGACGGAGAAGGTCGTTTTTGACGTCGCCAAGATTCCGTTACCTTATAATGGAATCCTTGGCCGCCCAGCGCTGGCTAAGTTCATGGCGGCCTCGCACTACGCCTACAACGTCTTGAAGATGCCCGGTCCAATGAGCGTCATCACTGTCTACTTTGACAAGAAAGACGCGCTCATTTGCACCGACAAGCTCTACCGGGAAGCAGTTGCAGCGTCCGCCGCCAAGGCGCATGCTCCTGCCGCTCAAGGTCCCGGCAAGAAGGAGAAGCCCGGCAAGACCTCTGGGACAAACTCCGGCAAGCGCGCCTCTCCGGAGTGCTGCGCTACCGTCGAGGATGCACCGGAAAGCTCTGCCGGCCAGACCAAGAAATCCAAGGCTACTCCACCTAAGACCAAGAAGGTGCCCGCCAAGGAGGACGGGACGGGGGGAACTTTCACTATAAGTTCCACCCTTGATGGCAAATAGGAAAGCGCGCTCGTTGCTTTCCTGTGGGCGAATGTCGATGTGTTTGCATGGCAACCATCTGACATCCCCGGTGTTCCCAGGGAAGTAATTGAGCACCACCTAGCTGTCTGTCCTCACGCGCGGCCCGTCAAGCAGAAGGTGCGGAAGCAAGCTTTGGAGCGGCAAGAATTTATTGCAGAAGAGATTAAGAAGCTTGAGGCGGCAGGCCTGGTTAGAGGAGTCCTCCATCCTACATGGTTGGCCAATCCAGTTGTTGTGCGCAAGGCGAATGGTAAATGGAGGCTATGTATTGACTTTACAGATATCAATAAAGCCTGCCCAAAAAATCCCTTTCCCTTGCCGCGCATCGACCAGATTGTGGATTCCACTGCCGGCTGCGATCTGCTGTCATTCCTTGACGCATACTCAGGCTATCACCAGATCTTCATGGCGAAAGAAGATGAAGAGAAGACCGCATTTATCACCCCGTGTGGCACATATTGCTTTTTGCGTATGCCTTTCGGGTTGAAAGTGCTGGTTCGACCTTCGCAAGAGCTGTCCAGATTGGTTTCGGGGCCCAGCTGCATAGAAATATGGAAGCTTACATGGATGATATAGTGGTCAAAACCAAGGACAAGGCAACGCTCATTCAAGATCTGGAGGAGACTTTTGCGAACCTGCGCAGGATCAACCTGAAGCTCAACCCCGAGAAGTGTGTGTTCGGTGTCCCATCCGGCAAGCTTCTCTGGTTCTTTGTATCTCAGCGTGGAATTGAAGCCAATCCCGACAAGATCAAGGCAATTGAACAGATTGAAGCGCCGAGACGAGTCAAGGATGTGCGCCGCCTTGCCGGCTGCGTCGCTGCTTTGAGTAGGTTCATCTCAAAGTCCGCTGAGCGCGCCCTGCCATTTTTCAAAATTTTGAAGAAGGCAGGTCCAATGAAATTGACCCCAGAAGCGGAGGCAGCGCTGCAGGATTTGAAGAAGTACCTCTCCTCTCCGCCAATACTAGTCGCGCCTAGACCACAAGAGCCGTTGCTGCTATATCTAGCGGCAACGAATCAAGTGGTTAGTGCTGCGCTGGTGGTAGAGAGAGAAGCAGAGGAGGATGCAGCGGCAACGGTAGGTCCGCCAAGTGACTTGCCGGGGCCGGCCCCGGCAGAGCCTGGTGCCGACAAGGAAAGATCCGCCCATTCAAGTCAAGCAGTGCAGAGGAAGAAGATGGTGCAGCGCCCAGTCTATTTCGTCAGCTCCCTATTGCAGGGGGCTAGGTCAAGATATTCTGGCGTGCAAAAGCTGCTCTTCGGCCTCCTTATGGCCTCGAGGAAGCTGCGCCATTATTTCCAAGCACATGACATCACCGTCGTCACTCGCTTTCCGCTGCAACGGATTCTCCGGAACCCAGAAGCAACCGGCAGGATCGTGGAGTGGGCGTTGGAGCTGTCATGCTTTGGTCTCAAGTTTGAAAGTTCTTGAACTATCCAGAGCAGAGCCTTGGAAGAGTTCATTGCAGAATGGACCCCAACGCCAGACGACGAAGTTCAAGAATCAGCGATTCCCGGCAAGGAAACAGATCGCGAATGGATCATGTACTTTGATGGAGCCTTTTCGCTGCAAGGCGCCGGTGCCGGCGTGCTGCTTGTCGCACCCACCGGAGAGCACCTCAAGTACGTCATCCAGATGCATTTTTCCCGGGAGAGATCGACCAACAACACGGCAGAGTATGAAGGACTGCTTGCCGGTCTCAGGATCGCGGCAGACCTTGGGATCAAGAAGCTCATCGTCAGAGGTGACTCCCAGCTCGTCGTGAGGCAGGTCAACAAAGATTATCAGAGCCCGTTGATGGAGGCGTACGTCGATGAAGTGAGGAAGCTGGAGGAGCGCTTTGACGGTCTTCATACAGAGCATGTTCCTCGATCAGAGAACAGCATTGCCGACGACCTGTCGAAGCGTGCCGCACTCAAGCTGCCTGTGGAACCAGGGACTTTTGTGCTCCGCTTGACTCAACCATCCGTGTCGCCATCGACAAGGCCTGATAAGAGAAGAAAGTTAAGTACCAGCGAGTACCTCCCGGCAGGGCTTCCCGAAGCCCCCGGCAAGGATCTTGCCGGGAACGACATGGTTGCCGGTGAGCAGCAGCTTCGCACAGAACCTCAGGTTCTTGCCGCCGAAGCAAGCGCCCCTGCTGCCGAAGAAATACCGGTTGCCGGTGAGCAGCGGCTTCGCGCAGAACCTCGGGTTCTTGCCGCCGAAGCAAGCGCCCCTGCTGCCGAAGAAATACCAGTTGCCGGTGAGCAGCTGCTCCGCCAAGAACCTCAGGTCCTTGCCGTAGAAGCGAATGCTCCCGTAGCTGAAGAGTCGCCTTTAGTCCTTGTCGTCGAGCCACATGCTCCGGCATGGGCACAGCAAATAGTCCATTTCCTTTAGACAGGAGAACTCCCTGAGGAGCAGGAAGAAGCTGAGAAAGTAGCCCGTCAGTCAAGTATGTACCAGTTCGTCGACGACGTCCTGTACAGAAAGAGACCCAACGGTGTGAAATTGAAGTGCATTCCTCGGGAGGATGGACTAGAGCTGTTGGCGGAGATTCATGGGGGGATATGTGGATCCCACATAGGCTCGAGAGCCCTTGTCGGCAAGGCATTCCGGCAAGGATTCTTCTGGCCTACTGCCCTCCAGGATGCAGCTGCACTAGTAACCAAGTGTGAAGCGTGCCAGTTCCATTCAAAGCAACTTCATCAGCCAGCTCAAGCCCTCCAGACGATCCCTCTCTCCTGGCCCTTCTTGGTCTGGGGGCTCGACATACTGGGTCCTTTCCCCCGCGCTGCCGGGGGCTTCGAGTACTTGTACGTTGCTATCGACAAGTTCACGAAGTGGCCGGAAGTGGAAGCAGTGAGAAAGGTGACAGCACAGTCAGCCGTCAAGTTCTTCAAAGGAATAGTGTGCCGTTTTGGTGTGCCGAACAGGATCATCACCGACAACGGTACGCAGTTCACTAGTCGCACCTTCATGCAGTACGTCCAAGACCTTGGCGGCAAGATTTGTTTTGCCTCTGTTGCTCACCCGAGAAGCAATGGCCAAGCGGAAAGGGCGAACGCTGAAGTGTTGCGTGGTCTCCGGACCAGAACTTTCGACAAGCTGCACAAGCATGGAAGACGCTGGATTGATGAGCTGCCGGCGGTTCTTTGGTCGATCAGGACGACGCCAAATCGAGCCACCGGCCAGACGCCCTTCGCTCTGGTTTACGGAGCGGAAGCAGTTCTCCCCACGGAACTCATATACGGTTCACCTCGAGTGCTCGCTTATGATGAGCTTGAGCAAGAGCAGCTGCGGCAAGATGACGCGCTGCTCCTTGAGGAGAACCGTCTTCGGGCTGCTGTGCGAGCCGCTCGCTACCAGCAAGCTTTGCGCCGCTACCATAGCCGCAAGGTTCAAGCCCGGAGTCTTGAGGAAGGCGACCTTGTTCTTCGGCGCGTTCAGTCGGCCAAGAATTCCAACAAGTTGACGCCGAAGTGGGAAGGCCCTTACCGGGTAGTGCGAGTCACCAGGCCTGGCACTGTCCGCCTGGAGACCGAAGAGGGCTTGCCAGTGAGCAACTCCTAGAACATCGAGCACCTTCGCAAGTTCTACCCGTAAGGGGCAGTTGTTCGGGTTTCTTGCTGTGATAGCGATACGGCCAGCAGGCTGCTGACGACCCGAATCTAGCGCTCGCGGTAGCGTAACGCTCCGGCAAGATCCCGGCAACGCCATTCTGTACGAGTGTTGCCGGATGGCATGTAATCCTTTGTACAGAGCAGGCGCATCCTTTGTGCATATTTAATAAGATGTGTGTGCTTTACATTTCTTGTTGATTTCATGTCATATATATGCATGTATTATCTGAGATGTGTATTGCACTTGATCCCGGTAAGAGCTAACGAACCGTCAAGGTTCCATACCTTTATTTTCTCTTCTTTCTTTTTCTCAAGAGACAGAAGATTCCCTCACGCGCAAGTTTGCCGAGGGGGGGAAGGAATGGTGGTATGGATACCAGACGACGTTCAAGGTTGGCGCCTTGCCGGAAGAAGAAGAATAGCGACGAAAAGCAGAGCTAAGTTGCTGAACCCCTTAAGCAGATTTTTGATTTTTGTAAGGTTGTATTCCCTTGAACGATTTCGGCTTTGTATGGAAAACCTGCACGCGATGGAATCTTGTCGTGATCGGCTGCGCCCTTACTCTGTTTCGAGTCCGCTCAACAGTCTAGGTGGCCGCGCTAAAAGCGTCAAGATTTCTTGCCGTGAGCAGCACTGCCCGCAAGCTGCTAACGACCCGAATCCAGCGCTCGCGGCAGGGTTATGCTCCGGCAAGTTCCCAGCAAAGCGTAGGGTATACGCCATACAGAAAGAAATTGAACAAAGGGAATAGCATGCCATAATTCAAATAGAGCAAATTATATTACATCCAGTGCTTGCCACGTTTCTGACATAAGGCAAATTGTCTTTTCCATGGAATGCTGGCAGCAAGATGAGGAAGAGATGAGGCGGATGTGGCTAGTCCCGACGATCGCCCTCGACCCTCTTCACCTGGCTCACCCGATCGACGATGGGCATGACAAGCTCTTCGAGAGCCTTGACGTCCGCGTCCTTCGGCAAGCTCTTCGAGGCTTTGGAGAGGTCGATGCCAGGGTTCCTGTACGCCACCTTCATCAACACCTTGCGGAGGACGAGCTGGCAGAGTTTCCGGGACTCGTCGGCCAGCTTGCTTGTCTGGTTCACCTGGAGTAGCTTGAGGGTGTCGACAAGCTTGTCGAAGAACATGGTTAGCCTGGCGCTTGAGGATATGTTGTCGTCGACAGAGTATCCAAAGCCCGGCAAGTCCATGGCCTCCAGCTCCGCGCCAAGCTTCTCGGCGACATCCGCCAGCCTGGCAGTCCAGAGCTTCACGCTAGAAGTGTACTCATTGTGGGTGGTGGCGGCGTTCTAGAGCAACTCTTGTTCGTCGGGGAGGTCTTTGATAAGAGTCCTCTCGCGGACTCGAGCAGCCTCAAGAGACTCCTCCAGCGTGGATAGCTTCAGCTTCAGATCTTCAATGGAGTCCTTGGCGGAGGAAAGCTGCTGGACCTTCTCGGATGCGGCAGCCTGCGTCTCCATCTGGCTATGGAGAGCCTTGTCTCTCTCGGCCTCGAGTGCTGAGACCTTCTTGCCATGGTCCTCGAGAGCGGCCTCCAGCCGCTTCGTTTTCTCCTCCAGCAAGTTCTTGGCGGTCTCCGCAGCTCCGGCAGCGTCGAGGGCCTCTTTGAGCTTGCCGGCGTGGTCTTCAGTTAGAGCTCTGAGCGTCTTCAAGTGTTTCTGCTCAAGCTCCTGGACCCGCCGTGCAACAAGACTTTCGAGCTCTTCATCCTTGTTGCGAAGCTTGGCGGCAAGCGCCGCCTCGCGCACGGCAAGGTCCTCTTCTTGGGCGTCAAGGCTGATGCGGCGCTGCATCAAAAGGGCTCCTGCCGCGGCGGCTTGCTGGGCGGCCTCCTCCTGCGCTTTCTCGATGTCTGATTGCTTAAGCAGGAGGATGTTCCGCTCTTCCGCTAGCTGCTCCCGATAAACATTCAGCTCTTGGAGGGCCTCGCCGTACCAAGCCTGTGTCTCTGTGACACGTTGTTGGAAGTCTCCTTCCGCTGCCTCGACGAGCGCTGCCCGGGAGTCTAGTTTCTCCTTCCGGGCGCGGTAGAGCGTTTGGAGCTTCCGATAGTTGTCATTCATGGCTTGGAGTAGCTGCTCCTCCTTGAGCTCGCTGGCGGCGGCGACGATGATTTCCCCGTCAAGATGTTCTCCTTCAACCAGCTCTTCGATGTTTGCCGACCCCGGCATGCTGACAACGTTTTTGCCGGCCCTGATGTATTGGCTTGAGAAAGGGGCCTGGGTCGACGAGGGTTGGTCTTCGGCAGTCGAAGGCCCCGCGGCAGTAGAAGCGCCTGGCGCTCCTGCAGCGGAAGCACCGTCAGTATGGCCACGGGTCTCCTCGCCAGCTCCCTCGGTGGACACTTTGGCGGCCTCCTCTTGCGCGGCCTTGGCGGCCTCAGCGGCAGCAGCCTCGGCGGCAGCAGCTTTGGCGGCCTCGGCGGCGGCATGCTTGGCGGCCTCTTCGGCAGCAACCTTGTCGGCTTCAGTGGCGGCATCCTTGGCAGTCTCTTCAATGACAACGTCAGTGTCCATGAGCTCTGTCAGAAGAAGATTGAAAGCCAAGGAGTTAATTAAGATGAAGCTGGAAAGGAAGTTCAAGAAGACGAAAAGAAGAAAAACCAAAGCGACAAGAGTTCTGGGCTGAGCCATTTACCTGCGTCAGGGAAGGGGTTGCCGGAGCTTACGCTTGCCGGCCCCTCCTTATCGTCATGGTAGAGCTTGCCCGAGGACTCGCCCCTGGGTGGTGTGGTCGACGGAGGTGGCATGACAGAGGCAGCTCCCGCTGTTGCTTCTCGCTGTTGCTCCGCTCCTGCATGCCCGGAGATGTCAGCATAGAAGATGCACACCCCGGCACGCGCCAGTGGGTAGTGAGTAGAAGACTCACGCTGGGGGCTGCGCCGGGGCCTGCGTCGAGGGCTGCATCGAGGGTTGCGTTCTGGGCTTGACTCCGAGCTGACGAGAACCGTTTCCGGCGCGCCCGAGGTGCTTGCCGGCGGCTCGACGCTTGTTGAGGTCTTAGCCCTCTTCGCCATTCTCTGCGCCAGAGTCTCCGTATCCCTGAGGAGGCAAAAACAGAGCAAGTTAATCAAGCAAAACTAGAAGGATAAGAATCGAAGCTGTGGCGGGACTCTTACTCTTCTTCTTCTTCCTCGGAGCTGATGGCGGAGAGGTCGAAGCCGACCCCCGCCGCGGTACCTGACGGAGGAGGAGGAGTGGTCCTGGGCCGCTTGGCAGCGGCAGGTTGCGGTGCGGCCTCGCCGGCCGCCCCTTTGCCGGAAGCCCCGCTGCTTGAGGAAGGTTGGAGGGTTGGAGCGCCAGTGGCGTTCTTCCGGAGGACGCGCCTCTTCCTGTGTTGAAGAGCTGGGGGCTCTTCCTCCTCCTCTTCTTCCTCTTCGGCGGCGCCTCCGGCAGAAGAGCTCCCGGCAGCGGCTCCGCTCGGCTCCCCGGCAGCCTTATCTCGCCCGGCGAGGTCTTCCCGCAGCGAGTCCTCGCCTTCGCTGGACTCAGCGCTGCCGGCTTCTTCGGCAAGGTTCGCCTCTTCCGCCCTGCTGGCGATGTAGGCGAGCTCCTCCTCTGTGGTGGCGCGGACAAGGTTCTCCTTGCGGATGGCCTTCTCCATCAAGTTGTCAAAGAACGCCAGCGCCTGCTCCGCGGACGGCTCGATCCACCTCTCGTCGATGCTATGGGCATTGAGCACCGGCATCATGGCGATGATGGAGGTCAGCGACGAGTTGTTGCATAGTGGGACGACGCCTGCCGGCAAGTCTCCCACTGCTCCAGATTTGAACAGCTGTTGGCAGAGGACTGCGTGCCCCATGGCTGTCAGATCATTATCCAGCCCAGGCCACACCCTCATGACGTCGGCAGCGTTCATGTACTCCCAGGCAGGGCGCCCCTTGTTCTGCAGTGGGGCGATGCGCCGGCGAAGGAAATCTGAAGCAATCATCTCTTCCTTCAACCCGGCAGTCTTGAGGCGCAGTATCCTGGTGATGGCGATGGTGAGCTTGCTGTCGTCAGGGTCCGCGACGCCCCAATCCTTGCCGCGGACCACCTTCTGCTTCCGCACCTCGCAGAACAGTTTGGGCTCCTTTTCCCAGACCCAGCACCACTTGCCGCGCCACTCATCACATCTCTCGCGGTAGAGCCCCTCTGGGTACGCCTCCTTGGTCGCCGTCCTCGGAATCCAAGTGATGCTGCCGGAGAGGGCGTCGCCCTTTTGGATGCGGGGGTAGAAGTAGTGCCGGAAAAGTGCAGTGCTCGGGATGACCCCGACAAAATTCTCGCAAAGGTGCGCGAAGACGGACATGCAAGTCACGGCATTCGGCGTGAAATCTAGCAGCTGGAAGCCGTAGGTGAGCATGATATCTACGAAGAAATCCGAGTACGGAGGACAGAGGCCGCACCAGAAGTAATCGGCAAAGAAGGGATAATCTCCTGGCCCTGCCTTACGAGAAGCTACACTCACTTTGGTGGCTGGATGCGTCGTGGTCTCAGCCGCCCATGCGAACTGGTACCTCTTCTTCAAGGTCTCCGCATCAAGCATCGAGGGGAAGACAGCGCGTTCCTTCCGCATCTTCGCCAACCTACTCTCCATGGCGGCCGCTTCCGCCGCCTTGCCCTTGCTCGACTTGGGCGGCATAGTGGCTATGGAAGTGGGCGCTGAAGGTGTCGAGAGCGCGGTGGAGGAGGGTGGAGGTAGGAAAGCTCTGCTTTTGGGCGCGAGGAAGAAGACGATGGCGACGACTCTGAGATTGAGATTGGAAAGGCGGAGGGGGTAAATGAGCAGTGCCCTCTGTGATTCCCTTTTTTATGGGGAAGGCGCGAGGCAGGCTCTTTACCGCCCGCTTTTGCAGTGGAGTTTCCGCCCACGTCTCCCACGCCGCGCGATTAATGCGCATAGTGGAGGGGCGTGGTAAAAGAGATAATGATTGCGGGCGGTTATTCCCTGCCACGCGTGCCCGTGCACTGTTTTGGGCCTAGCCCAACAGGCCTGGCACCCATGTATGGCCTAGGCCCGGGGGCTCCTATCGGTGTACTAAAGTATGGGTCTTTTTAGTACCCCTTACTTGTGCACGGGCAGTTGTAGCCGTACCGCGGCAAGCCTTGCCGGGGAATAGCTATGAGTAATCACGAGACTAAGATGCCAAGGAGACGTTCAAGTCAATGATCAGACCAGAAGACAGAAAGCCAAAGGGTTGCCGAGGCCCGGCAAGACCCTTGCCGGCAAGGCCTCGCACCCGGCAAGACCCGATCCCGGCAAGCCCCGGGCCTGGCAAGGATTCGGTCCTGGCAAGCCCCGGGCCCGGCAAGGATTCAACCCCGGCAAGGCTCTGCACAGTGCAGCGCTATCGCTCCAGTGCAGTGGCCAGCCTTGTCATTTAGGGCTTGTCCTCATGGTGACGTGGTGTGATGCTGGCCACGAGATGCTTAAGCGGTGTTGATGGGATGGCTGCTTTTGCCCATCCCCTGTAAAGCTTTTCCAAGCCCAAGACGCTGAGGGACACCTCGACGGACACCTCACGGTGCATTTAATGAGCTTGTCCAAAGCCATCAGGGTTAGGTATGATAACACTGTAGCTACTTTCCACCTCATGCCTTATCTCGTACACCACTGTGGTAGCCCCTTTGACCCATATAAAAGGAGGCCTGAGGCGTACAGAGAGAGGGGACTTCAGAGGGCCCATTCTGTTTGCGTAGCCACTGAGTACTGTAGCTCCCAGAGCTTGGCCAAGAACACAATTAATACAATCAAAGCAGGAGTAGGGTTTTACGCATCCGTGCGGCCCGAACCTGGGTAAATCCCCGTGTGCTGCTCGTTAGTTCTGCTCTTTGTGTAATCCTCTCCGCTTGCCAAACCGTAAAGGGATCCGCTCGATAGCGATCCCATAGGTGTCTGTTTCCCATGACACCAGGAAACCTTGACCATCTTTGATCAACGAACTAGTTAACTAGAGGCATACTAGGGACACAGTGTTGTCTATGTACCCACACATGTATCGGTGTTTCCAATCAATACAATTATAGCATGAATAATAAATGATTATCATTGAGCAAGGAAATATAATAATAACTACTTTTATTATTGCCTCTAGGGCATATTTCCAACAGTCTCCCACTTGCACTAGAGTCAATAATCTAGCTCACATCACTATGTGATTTACATTGTAATGAATCTAACACCCAATGAGTTCTGGGGTTCGATCATGCTTTGCATGTGAGAGAGGTCTTTAGTCAACGGGTCTGTGACATTCAGATCCGTGTGTACTTTGCAAATCTCTATGTCATACTGTAGACACTGCTACCACACTCCACTTGGTGCTATTCCAAATGGCTGCTCCACTATACGTATCCGGATTGCTACTCAGAGTCATCCGGATTGGTGTTAAAGCTTGCATCGACGTAACCCTTTATGACGAACTCTTTATCACCTCCATAATCGAGAAATATTTCCTTAGTCCTCTAGTTACTAAGGATAATCTTGACCGCTGTCCAGTGATCCACTCCTGGATCACTCTTGTACCCCTTGACAGACTCATGGCAAGGCACACACAGGTGCGGTACACAACATGGCATACTATACAGAGCCTATGGATAAGGCATAGGGGACGACCTTCGTCCTTTCTCTTTCTTCTGCCGTGGTCAAGCATTGAGTCTCACTCAACTGCACACCTTACAAATCAGGCAAGAACTCTTTCTTTGATTGATCCATTTTGAACTCTTTCAAAATCTTGTCAAGGTATGTACTCACTGAAAGTTTTATCAGACGTCTTGATCTACCTCTATAGATCAAGATGCCCAATATTTAAGTAGCTTCATTCCAGGTTTTCCTTTGAAAAACTCCTTTTCAAACAACCCTTTATGCTTTCCAGAAATTCTACATCATTTCCGATCAACAATATGTCATCCACATATACTTATCAGAAATTCTATAGTGCTCCCACTCACTTTATTGTAAATACAAGTTTCTCATAAACTTTGTATAGACTCAAAAACTTTGATCACCTCATCAAAGCATATATTCCAACTCCGAGATGCTTGCTCCAGTCCATAGAAGGATCGCTGGAGCTTGCATATATTTTAGCATCCTTAGAACTGACAAAACCTTCCGGTTGTATCACATACAACCTTTCCTCACGGATACCGTTAAGGAAACGATGTTTTGACATCCATCTGCCAGATTTCATAATCGAAAAATGCAGCAACTGCTAACATAATTCCAACAGACTTTAGCATCGCTACGGGTGAGAAAGTCTCATCGTAGTCAACTCCTTGAACTTGTGAAAAACCCTTTGCCACAAGTCGAGCTTTATAGACGGTGACATTATCGTCCGCGTCCGTCTTCCTTTTAAAGATCCATTTGTTCTGAATGGCCTTTCGCCCTTCAGGTAATACTTCCAAAGCCCATACTTTGTTTTATTACATGGATCCCATCTCGGATTGCATGGCCTCTAACCATTTCTCGGAATCCAGGCCCATCATCGCTTCTCCATAGCTCGTAGGTTCATCGTTGTCCAAAAACATGACCTCTAAGACAGGGTTGCCGTACCACTCAGGAGCAGTATGCGTCCTTGTCGACCTACGAGGTTCGATAGTAACTTGATCCGAAGCTTCATGATCATCATCATTAACTTCCTCTTCAACTAACGTAGGCTCCATAGAAACAACTTTCTGCGTTGCGCTACTCTCTGGTTGAAACAAAGGTTCAACAACCTCATCAAGTTCTATCTTTCTCCCACTCAATTCTTTCGAGAGAAACTCTTTCTCGAGAAAGGACCCGTTTTAGCAACAAACACTTTGTGCTTGGATCTAAGATAGAAGGTTTACCCAACTGTTACGTTAGGGTATTCTATGAAGATGCATTTGTCGACTTTGGGTTCGAGCTCATTAGGTGAAAACCCTTTTTCACATAAGCGTCGCAGCCCCAAACATTAAGAAATGACAGCTTAGGTTTCCGCCAAACCAAAATTCATACGGTGTCATCTCAACGGATTTAGATGGTGCCCCCTTTTAAAGTGAATGTAGTTGTCTCTAATGCATAACCCTAAAACGATAGTGGTAAATTGACAAGAGACATCATAGTTCGCACCATATCCAATAGAGCACGACTACGACGTTCGGACACACCATCACACTATGGTGTTCCAGGTGGCGTGAGTTGTGAAACTACTTCCACATTGTCTTAAGTTGTTTACCAAACTCGTAACTCAGACCTCCACGATCATATCGTAGACATTTTATCTTCTTGTCACGATGATCTCAAACTTCACTCTGAATTTGCTTGAACTTTTCAAACGATTCAGACTTGTGTTTCATTAAGTAAATATACCCTATATCTACTCAAATCATCAGTGAAGGTAAGAAAATAATGATATCCACCGCACGCTACAACACTCATTGGACCATATACATCAACATGTATCATTTCCAATAAGTCACTTGCCCGCTCCATCAAGCCGGAAAACGGGGTTTTAGTCATCTTGCCCTTGAGGCATGGTCCGCATGTCTCAACCGATTAAAAATCGAAAGAGTCCAAAGATCCATCAACATGGAGTTTCTTCATGCGCTTTACACCAATATGACATTTAGCGGCAGTGCCACAAGTATGTGGTACTATCATTATTAACTTTGTATCTTTTGGCATTAATATTATGAACATGTGTATCACTACGATCAGGATTCAATAAACCATTCTCATTGGGTGCATGACCATTGAAGGTATTATTCATGTAAACAGAATAACCATTATTCTCTAACTTAAATGAATAGCCGTATTGCAATAAACATAATCTAATCACGTTCATGCTCAACGCAAGCACCAAATAACATTTATTTAGGTTCATCACTAATCCCGAAGGTAGAGAGAGCGTGTGATGGTGATCACATCAACCTTGGAAACACTTCCAACACTCATCGTCACCTCACCCTTAGCTAGCCTCCGTTTATTCTGTAGATTTTATTTCGAGTTACTAACATTTAGCAACTGAACCGGTATCCAATACCGAGGTGCTACTAGGAGTACTAGCAAGGTACACATCAATAACGCATATATCAAATATACTTCTGTCGACGTTGCCAGCCTTCTTATCTACCAAGTATCTAGGGTTGTTCCGCTTCAGCGACCGTTCTCCTCATAATAGAAGCACTTAGTCTCGGGTTTGGGTTCAACCTTGGGTTTCTTCACTGGAGCAGCAACTGACTTGCCATCCATGAAGTTTCCCTCCTAGCCCTTGCCCTTCTCGAAACTAGTGGTTTCACTAACCAGCAACACTTGATGCTCCTTCTTGATTTCTACCTTCGCGGTGTCAAACATCGCGAATAGCTCAGGGATCATTATTTCCATCCCTGGCATTTTATAGTTCATCACGAAGCTCTAGTAGCTTAGTGACAGTGACTTGGAGAACTATATCAATCACTATCTTATCTGGAAGATCAACTCCCACTCGATTCAAGCGATTGTAGTACCCAGACAATCTGAGCACATGCTCACCGATTGAGATATTCTCCTTCATCTTGCAAGCAAAGAATCTTGTTGGAGGTCTCATACCTCTCAACACGGGCACGAGCCTGAGATCCCAATTTCAGCTCTTAGAACATCTCATATGTTCCGTGACGTTCAAAACGTTTTGGAGCCTCAATTCTAAGCCGTGATGCATGCCGCACTAAACTATCAAGTAGTCATCAGAACGTGCCTGTCAGATGTTCACAACATCTACAGACGACGCTTGAGGGGTTGGCGCACCGAGCGGTGCATTAAGAACATAAGCCTTCTGTGCAGCAATGAGGACAATCCTCAGATCACGGACCCAGTCCGCATTATTGCTACCATCATCTTTCAACTCTATTTCTCTACGAACATATAAAAAATTCAAGGGAGCTACAGCACGAGCTAGTAATCTACAACATAATTTGCAAAGACATTTTGACTATGTTCATGATAATGAGTTTAGTTAATCATATTACATAAAAACTCCCACTCAAATTGACATCCCTCCGGTCATTCGAGTGTCACATGATCCAAATCCACCAACTCAAGTCCGATCATCACGTGAGTTGAAGTGGTTTCAATGGTGAACATCTTCATGTTGATCATATCTACTATATGACTCATGTTCGACCTTTCGGTCTCTTGTGTTCCGAGGCCATGTCTGTACATGCTAGGCTCGTCAAGTTTAACCCGAGTGTTCCGCATGTGCAACACTGGCTTGCACCCGTTGTATGCGAACGTAGAGTCTATCACACCTGATCATCACGTGGTGTCTCGAAACGACGAACTTTCGCAACGGTGCACACTCGGGGAGAACACAATTTTATCTTGAAATTTAAGTGAGGGATCACCTTATAATGCTACCGTCGTCCTAAGCAAAATAAGATGCATAAAAGGATTAACATCACATGCAAATCATAAGTGACATGATATGGCCATGAACTTGTGCTTTTGATCTCCATCTCCAAAGCACCGGCATGATCTCCATCGTCACCGGCATGACACCATGATCTCCATCATCTTGATCTCCATCAATGTGCCGCCCTAAGGTTGTCGCGCCGACTGTTGCTTCCACGACTATTGCTAACTCATAGCGATAAAGTAAAGCAAAACGGCGAAAATAATTAAAGACAACCCTATGGCTCCTGCCGGTTGCCGTACTCATCGACATGCAAGTCGTGATATTCTATACAATACATGATCATCTCATACATCACATATATCTCATCATGTAATTGGCCATATCACATCACAACATACCCTGCAAAAACAAGTTAGACGTCCTCTAATTGTTGTTGCAAGTTTTACGTGGCTGCTACGGGTATCTAGCAAGAACAATTCTTACCTACGCAAAAACCACAACGGTGATACAAAAATTGCTATTCAACCTTCTCAAGGACCGCCTTTGTCAAATCCGATCCGACTAAAGTGGGAGAAACAGACACCCGCCAGCCATCTTTATGCAACGAAGTTACATGTCAGTTGATGGAACCGGAATCTCGTAAGCGTACGAGTAATGTTGGTCTGGGTCGCTTCATCCCACAATACCGCCGAATCAAGAAAAGACCAAGGGAGGAAGCAATCTGAATATCAATGCCCACAAACTCCTTTGTGTTCTACTCGAGATCTCATCTACACATAGACCTAGCTCATGATACCACTGTCGGGGAACGTTGCATGGGAAACAAAAATTTCCTACGCACACGCAAGATCTATCCATGGTGATGAGCATCTACGAGAGGGAGAGTGGATCTACATACCCTTGTAGATCGCTAAGCGGGAAGCGTTAAGAAACGCGGTTGATGTAGTCGAACGTCTTCGCGATCCAAATCGCCGAGCGTCCCGCGATCCAATCACGATCCGTCTCGTGATCCAATCACGATCCGTCCCGCGATCCCATCACGATCCGTCCCGCGATCAAATCACGAACCGTCTCGTGATCCTGATCACGGTCCTTCCGATCTAGTGCCGAACGGACGGCACCTCCGTGTTCAGCACACGTACAGCTCGATGATGATCTTCGCCTTCTTGATCCAGCAAGAGGGGGCGGAGAGGTAGATGAGTTCTCCGGTAGCGCGATGGCGCAGTGGCGATGGTGGTGGAACTATTCCGACAGGGCTTCGCCTAAGCACCGCCGAAACTAGACTAGAGGAGAAAACGATCTAGAGGAAGTAGAGGGAGCACGTGGCAATTAGGGTTAGCTCTCCCCTCTAAATGCTCTAGTATATATAGGAGGGAGGGAGGGGAGGAGGCAGCCTCAAACCCTCAAAGGTTGGCCGAAATAGGAGGTGGAGGAGTCCTACTCCAATCCTACTAGGAGTAGGATTCCTCCTCTCCACTTGGAAACCCTTTCCACCTCTCCACCTTTGGGTTTTCCCCACCCCTAGCCGCATGGGCCTTAGTGGGGGGTTAGGCCAGCCCACTAGGGGCTGGTTTGACTCCTCCCACAGCCCATGAGGTCCTTTGGGTCGAGACACCCCTCCCGATGGCCCCCGGTACCCTCCCGACACTCCCGGTACGCTACCGAAGTACCCGAAACTTTTCCGATGACCAAAACAGGACTTCCTATATATCAATCTTTTCCTCCGGACCATTCCTGAGCTCCTCGTGACGTCCATGATCTCATCCGGGACTCCGAACAACCTTCGGTTACCACCATACATAACTATATACTACCGAAACGTCACCGAACCTTAAGTGTGCAGACCCTGCGGGTTCGAGAACTATGTAGACATGACCGAGACACCTCTACGGCCAATAACCAATAGCGGGACCTGGATGCCCATATTGGTTCCTACATATTCTACGAAGATCTTTATCGGTTGAACCTCTATGTCAAGGATTCGGTTAATCCCGTATGTTGTTCCCTTTGTTCTTCGGTATGTTACTTGCCCGAGATTCGATCGTCGGTATCTCTATACCCAGTTCAATCTCGTTACTGGCAAGTCTCTTTACTCATTCCATAATACAAGATCCCGTGGCTAACACTTTAGTCACATTGCTTGCAAGGCTTGTTGTGATGTTGTATTACCGAGTGGGCCCTGAGATACCTCTCCGTCACACGGAGTAACAAATCCCAGTCTTGATCCATGCCAGCTCAACAGACAACCTCGGAGATACCTGTAGAGCATCTTTATAGTCACCCAGTTACGTTGTGACGTTTGATACACACAAGGTACTCCTCCGGTGTCAGTGAGTTACATGATCTCATGGTCATAGGAACAGATACTTGACATGCAGAAAACAATAGCAATAAACTGACACGATCATATGCTACGTTCACAGTTTGGGTCTTGTCCATCACATCATTCTCCTAATGATGTGATCCCATTATCAAATGACATCTCATGTCTATGGCCAGGAAACCTTGACCATCTTTGATCAACGAACTAGTTAACTAGAGGCATACTAGGGACACAGTGTTGTCTATGTACCCACACGTGTATCGGTGTTTCCAATCAATACAATTATAGCATGGATAATAAACGATTATCATTGAACAAGGAAATATAATAATAACTACTTTTATTATTACCTCTAGGGCATATTTCCAACAGACAATACTTAAAACTATGCATTATGCCTAGCTAGGGGCATAAAATAATAGCGCTTGTTGGGAGGCAACCCAATAGTTATCTTTAAATTTTTGCTTTAAACTTTATGTTTGTTTTTAATAACATTATTATTGACTGTGTAATGATTATTTGTTTGTGTTTAAATTAGTTTTTGTGCCAAGTAAAGCCTTTGGGATGACTAACAAGATGAGTAGAATCGATGCTAAAACAAAACAGAAACTTTTGACTCCAGTACAAGAATTTTTATTTTTTACTGGAGCGTGATAATGATCTGAAATTTTACACAGTGTTTATATGCAAAGTTTCGAGGTTGTACTATTATTTCAGAATTTCTAGAGTCACATAAGTATAGGTTCTCTACAGATTGCTACAGGCTGTTCTGTTTTAGACAGATTCTGTTTTTGCTTGCATAGTTGCTTGTTTTGATTATGCTATGGATTGTATCGGGGGGCATAAGCCATGGAGAAGTTAGAATACAGTACCTATTATGAAATTATGAAATTATAATCAATTTATAACAGTACCTAAAGTATGCAATATGTTTCTTATAATAACGGATCTCACGAAGTTTTGTTGAGTTTTGTGTGATTGAAGTTTTCAAGTTTTGGGTGTTATCATGATGGACAAAGGAATAAAGAGTAGCAAGAACCTAAGCTTGGCGATTCCCAAGGCAACCCAAGGTAATATTCTAAGGAAGACTCAAGCGTCTAAGCTTGGGGATGCCCCGGAAGGCATCCCCTCTTTCGTCTCAATCCATCGGTATGTCACTTGAAGCTATATTTTTATTCGTCACATGATATGAGTTTTGCTTGGAGCGTCGTTTGCTTATGTTTGCTTTTACTTTAAGTTTGCCACAATCATTGTTTGATGGACACACCTATTTAAGAGAGACACACCTTCATCATAATTTGTTAGAATACTCTATGTACTTCACTTATATCTTTTGAGCTTAGCAGTTGCTCTAGTACTTCACTTATATCTTTTTTAGCACGGTGACGTGTAAATTTTATAGAAATAATTTCACTCTCATTCTTCACTTATATTTGTTTGAGAGTTAATAAATAGTGACAGTAATTTGCATGGGTCATAAAACTAGTCCAAAAATATTAGGTATCCAATGAGTGATAATCAAAACCATCATGTAGCACATATAGAGAAATTGTGGGTCAATGATATTGATGTGGTAATATGAAATAGGTGTGAGTTCATAATTGTTGACCCGTAGAAGTGTCGATATTAAGAGAGGTTAACCTTTTTGTTCATCTAAAAATTAAAGAGGCATGGTGATGATGCGTGAGCATTTCTATTCCTCGTTGAAATCCTAGTGTTGTTTCGGGTCGGAAGCGTGCGATGGTTAACTCCTACCAACCTCTTCCCTCGGGGCATGCGAGTAGTACTTTGATTTATGATAAAACTGATAAAACTTTGCAATAAGTATATGAGTTCTTTATGACTAATGTGAAACCATGGACATACGCAATCTCACCTTCTCATATTTGCTAGCCTCGTCGGTACCGTGCATAGCCCATTCTCACCTCGAGGATCGGTGCAACTTTCGCCAGTGCATCCAAACCCCGTGACATGATATGCTCTGTTGCACATAAGCCTCATTATATCTTCCTCAAAACAGCCACCATACCTACGTATCATGGTATTTTCATAGCTATTCCGAGATATATTGCCATGCAAATTCCAACGTCACTTCACATGACTAGTTCGTTCATCATCATATTGCTTTGCATGATCATATAGAGCTGACATAGTATTTGTGGCAAAGCCACCGTTCATCATATTTTTGATACATGTCACGCTAGATCATTGCACATCCTGGTACACTGCCAGAGGCATTCATACAGAGTCATATCTTCATATCAGTTCTTCATATCGAGTTGTAAGTAAATAAAAGTGTGATGATCATCATTATTAGAGCATTGTCCCAGTGAGGAAAAAATGATGGAGACTATGATTCTCCCACAAGTCGAGATGATACTCCGGACAAAAAATAAAGATGGGGGAGGCCAAATGAGCCCACCATCCATTCAAAAAAATGAAATGAGAGAAAATGAGAGAAGGGACTTTGCTACTATCTTTCACCACACTTGTGCCTCAAAGTGGCACTATGTTGCTCATGCAGAGAGTCTCATGATATATCATTATCATATGCTAGTGGGAATTACCTATTCATTATTACAAACTTGGCTTGTATATTCCTATGACGGGCTTCCTCAAATGCCCAAGGTCTTCATGAGCAAGCAAGTTGGATGCACACCCCACTTAGCTTCATTTGAGCTTTCATACACTTATAGCTCTAGTGCATCATTTGCATGGCAATCCCTACTCCTTGCATTGACATCTATCGACGCGCATCTCCATAGCCCGTTGGTACGCCTAGTTGATGTGAGACTATCTTCTCCACTTTTTACCCCTTTGATATCTACCACCATACTCTATTCCACCTAAATGCTATGTCCAATGGCTCACGCTCATGTATTGTGTGAAGAATAAAAAGTTGATGCATATTGAAAAAGTACGATCCAATTGCCTGACTTGGACACTGTGGTGCTTGACATTTGTATTAATGTGGTGAAGATGGAGCCATTCCTTGCTAATATAATAAGATGAATGGGGGGTAAACATTCTTTAAGGATCGTATACTTTGAAAGATTGATGATTTTGTTTCTTACACTTTAATTATTGCTATGTTAATATTTGTTGATTCATCGTTTCTCAATGAGCATACATGCATAAGATTACATAATGGATAGCATGTCACATCAAAAATTCTCTTTTTATCATTTACCTACTCGAGGACGAGGAGGAATTAAGCTTGGGGATGCTTGATACGTCTCCAACGTATCTATAATTTTTTTATTGTTCCATGCTGATATATTATCATTCTAGGATACTTTTTGGGTATTTATTTACTAATTTATAATATTTTTGAGCACTAAACTATTGACCCAGTGCCCGGTGCTAGTTGTTGTTTTCTGCGTGTTTTTTACTTTTCAGGTTTACATTACCAAATGAAGTCCAATTGCCACGAAACTTTTTGATGATTTTTTCTGAACCAAAAGAAGACCTGGAAGCTTCGGAAGGAGGCCGGGGGGCGCACGAGGGATGCACAAGCCAACAGGGCGCGCCCTAGGGGGGGGCGCGCCCTGATGGCTTGTGCCTCCCTCGGCTGCCTCCCGACGCCCCTCTCTGGCCTATAAATTCTCTTTCACCCTAAAAATAACGGAGCCAGTCCCGAAACCCTTTTTCCGCCGCCGCAAGTATCTGTTCCGTCGCGAGGCCATCTGGAGCTCCGTTCCGGCACCCTGCCGGAGGGGGGATCGATCACGGAGGGCCTCTACATCAACTTTGCTGCCCTCATGATGATGTGTGAGTAGTTCACCACAGACCTACGGGTCCATAGCTAGTACCTAGATGGCAATCTCTCTATCTCTTGATCTTCAATACAATGGTCATCGCATCTTCGCTTTGATCTATCCGGTGTAATCCTATTGTGCGGTGTGTTTGTTAGGATCCGATGAATTGTGGGTTTATGTTTAGATTATTCATGAAAAGTATTTGAGATATCTCTTATATATATTATCTCTTAATTGCATGATCATTATAGCTTCGTAATGCTCTCCGATTTATTGATGTGCTTTGGCCAAGTAGATTGATATTTCATCGGTGGGAGTGGTGCGTTGTGGTAGGTTCAACCTGACAAGTTTCTATATCCCAGTGACAAAGTAGGGGACAAGATGCGTCTTTGTGTTGTTGCTACTAAGGATAACACGATGGGTTTCATTCATATTGCTTGAGTTTACTTTGTCTACATCATGTCATCGTTCTCCATGCATTACTCTGTTTTACTTAATACTCTAGATGCATGCTGGATACCAGTCGATGAGTGGAGTAATAGTAATAGGTGCAGGAAGGAGTCAGCCTATTTGTTTATGGACGTGATGCCTATATACACATGATCATTGCCGTGAAAATCGCATAACTATCTGCTTTTCTACCAATTGCCCAACAGTAAATTGTTACCCACCGTATGCTGCCTACATGAGAGATGCCGCTAGGGAAAACTATGGCCCCGGGTCTATCCACTTATATATTTACAAACTCTACTATTACCTTGCCGCCTTTATTTACTTTTTATTTTATTTTGCAATTTACAATTATCTACACAACTCATTTGCTTGCAAATAACGAGATCAAGGGGATTGACAACCCTCTTGCCCGCGTTGGGTGCAAGTTGTTTGTTCATTTGTGTGCAGCCACTGAAGATGGTTGAGGATTGATATTCCTATTGGTTCGATAAACCTTGGTTTCATAACTGAGGGAAATACTTACCCACCTTGCGCTGCAATAACCCGTTCCTCCTCACGGAAAACCCAACGCAGATCACAAGTATCATCGGGCGCGTGGCTGCAGGCCACGCCGAGTGGTGGCATTCCTCGAGGTGGCGGGGCTCGTTGGTGGTGGCTTGGGCGTCGGCAGGCGTACTAGCGAGGCCTGGTGTGCTCGGGGAGGCAGCTGGCTGCAACTTCTTCGAGCGGCGAGTGTTGTCCTCCTTGCGGCTGGGGTGCACGACGGCTTCCTCGAGGGCACGACGGCTGGAGGATCTGGACGGGCGGCGTGGGAGGCGGCCTGGTGACCGACGGACGGTGGCCCGGGCCGGCGTAGTTCTGGTGGGACCCCGGGGCATGGGACGACGGGGCCTTGAGGGTGCGCCCCTCGGGCTGATCCGATGTTGCCAGATCTGGCCTAGTGGAGGCTGGTTGTCCCGGTTATGCGACGATGGACAGCTTTGGCGGCGGCATATGGGCAGGTGGGCCGTAGGTTGCTGTTGGGTGTCTCCAGCGAGCCTCGTCCCCGGTTGCCTCGTCGGTTTTGGGGGCTAGATCTTGATGGGATCTGGCCCCCGTTGCCGGAGGTCCCTTCCTCACGTGGATAGGGGTCCAGCCCTATGCCAGTGGTGTCCATGCCAAGGTGCAGCCTTGGGGATGCTCTCATGGTCCGGAGGCAGCGATGAGGCGGTTTTAGGTTTCGAGGCGGCGACCTCGGGTGGCGGGCTACACAACTTGCCTCTCCAGCAAGCAATGTGGTGTCAGGTGTTGGCGGTATACCTTGGCTATGTGGGTGGCGACGTGTGCTGTGATGGGTGACCCTGGCGTAGAGGGCGTCTTCGTTGGCAGTTTTGCCTTGATCTGGATCTGGTGCTCCTGTTCCGTCGTGGTGGGTTCCCCGTCATGGAGTTTCCTTGATGTGGTGGTAGGTGTGGTCAAGTGAAAGCTTTGCGCTCCGGAGGCGACAAGGCATGTGGGTGTTGTGTTCCTCTTAGGTGTCGCCTTGGACCTCTCCTTGCCCTTCAACTCTCAGGGTGAAAACCTTTGTTAGTTTCGGCTGATGCGGCGATGGCGACGCTTTGCGCCGTCACTGGTGAGTGTGGGTCTTCCTCGAGCACGATGGCAGGTCTCATGTGCTTCTTCTCGGCTGCTGGCTCAAGGCGTTTAGATGCACTTAGTGCGTTTGTAGCGTTCTTGGCTAGTATTAACTATTTTCTTTTGGATCAGCTTATTATGAGGATCTCCTCAATGCCCTTGTATCGTATGACATTGTATTGGTTTGGTTGTGTTGACCTTTATCTATAAAGGGGGCAAAAGTTTGTTTTGAGACATTCCTTGCAAATACAACAAAGATGTTTCCCGTTGCATATACTGTGCGTACTCCTTTTGAGATGCCCACATTATACCATTTGAGCGTTGGCATTTTGAAGGACATCAAATGATGTATATCGATTATGCCGTATCAAATAATGTATGATAAAAGAAATTTAATTTCCAAGTAGCCCGTCTAGCTCAGTTGGTAGAGCGCAAGGCTCTTAACCTTGTGGTCGTGGGTTCGAGCCCCACGGTGGGCGATTGTTTTTTCGATTTCGACTGATGCTGCGTCAAAACAAGTAGAAAATCAAGTGATGGGTTCCTACAAATATGCAGGCAGACTAATGTTCGAAATCTTCAGCACCAAAAACTAAAAGAATCTAATGCTCGAAATCTTATGCGAAATATGCAAATCATTTTCAGGTGCTCGTCCAAGGAAGCTAGTGAAATATGCTAGCCATTCAATATGTCAGATTCCAGAGAAAATTTGCGAAGACAAACCATTCAGTATAGAAGATCCCAGAGAAAATTTCCATCACATTAGGAAGACAAATGGCAAGAGAAAATTTGCAACAAGACCCATTGCTCTATGTAGCAATGGCATCAGCAACAGGCCGACCGTTTAACAGTACAACTACAACTCTGTCAACAACATGCTGACATTTATCAATACAAGTACAACACTATCCTTGTGCACGGATGATGAACACATGACCAAGCATCTCCAAGGTGGTAGATTATGGCAGTCCATTCTGTGATTTCCATGCAACAGTCCATTCTAGTGATCATTTGAAGATTCCAGTGGCTGTTTTCCGTAGGATGTCTTGGATCTGTTTGATTGCAGTATAAGCAAGTGGTTAAGGGCGCTGTTTGTGCACATAAATTGTACAGGAAAGAGCACAAGAATATGTCAAAAACAAATCCAGCTTACTTGTTTCGATGATAGACCTATATTTCCCAAGTCCGAAAGCTGCCAAATCACATTATGTTAAAAAGCTGACAAATACAGGTAGTAATAAAGATTTCATGGTACAGAAATCTTACAGATTGGAACGGTCTGGGCGAATCCTCCCGGAGCTCAAGAATGTAGTCTGCTCTCTTTTCACCAATTCCCTGAAGAAGAAATGGGAAACATTAGTAGGAAAAGGACATGCTGCTATACCATCCATCAGATTATCATGAAATGTAAGGACCATACTTTGAGTTGCTGTAGCTCTTCCCTGCACCCACGAATAGGCCGAGTAAATAATTAGAAAGGATAAATGATGCCTTGTGCATTTAATAGAAGCCAACTACATAAATGAACTATGAAAAACTTGAGAGTTTAACTTACTTGTTCGCAACATTTAAGAACTTGAGATACTGTTGAATAAGAGATTCCTGCGTAACATAGAGATCTTTAGAAATCGGCACTGAACCAAAACAGGTTGCTGATGTATGAAATAGGAGAAAAATCATGCACACCTTTAGGTTAGATCCCAGTGCATTAAACTTATCAAGAGGTGTGTCATTTGGATTCTTCTCAACCATGTGACATGCTCCTATTGGAGTTTTGGGCTCAAATGAAGGAGGGCAATTGACATTACAAGGAGTCATCATGTTTGAAGGAATGGGAGAAAGAGCTTTCCTAAGAGGAGATTCAGATTTGTCCTCTTTGCAAGGAGTTAACAAAGGGGGTACCTCTGCATAAGACATGTCATACGGCTCAGACATTAAAATGGAAACATAGATCAAGTTCCAAAGTTATACAACAAGCAAACCGCAAGTAGATGTGTGCGCTTACTTTCAATTGAATAGATATCTTTTGTAATTTAAACAGTTTCATTTCTGTTAATGGGCAAGTCATGAACATTCTTCCATTGTTGGTGCAACTTTCGGTTTGTAATTTTTTTTGCTCTGGAACATTATCTTTCTAATACAGTGTCACTGAAAGCTCTTGTGTGTTCATTAGAGTTTTCCTTTTTGTTCCTGGCTTATTGATCTTTGTACGTTCAGAATCTATATTCAATACAAATATAAAACTCATCTGCATATTTCAAACAACATACCTTTCTTAGTTGTCTTTACTAAATCTCGTGAGCTTGGTCTTGATGTGTTTTCAGCTGTTGTATGGACTGCTGAATCAAAAAGCACCCTGTGCAACAGAAGATCAAATAACTCAGAGCTCTTAATTTCAGGTGGTCTATGTCAGACTTGCAGAGCAAAATTGGAGACACTGACTTTTTTATTTTAGCACCGTCTTGGTCCATTGCTTTAGCTCTACCAGACACCCGAGCAGATAGCGGTTGTTTCATATGGCTCATGGAAGGAGTCCTCCATCCAGTTGGGGAGAAAAGTCCATTCAGTCTTTGGGTGCTCTTGGTTTTCCCCTTTGATTCCAGCCACAATTGCAATTTCGCTTCCATGTCCACCTTTACTTTTGGAGTGTGTTCCTTGCTTGCCGAAGGTATGTTGGTCACCACATGGCCTGAACGAGCAGCCATACTTAATGTGTGGACTGCCTCCTGGTATACCACAGGATTCTGTGACAAATGAAAAGCAATCAGCATGGATCTATAGTTCTATACTCTGTGGGGTGTGACATCTTGAGCGGCAACTCACCAAGCAAGCTATCATCACAGCACGGCTATTGCCTCCTAGAGAATCTTGCAGTATGCGGGTCAATCTACTCTCTCTATAAGGTACCCGTGACTCATTCTTCTTGAGAGCTGAAATGACATTAGACAATGCAAACAGCGATGAATTGATTTTAGAGCTTTCTTGAAGGCGGATCCCTTCATTGCAAGCCCTTTTATTATCCTCATTTCCTGAAATGAAACCAAGACAGCATGGTCTTAAGCTGGAAATTCAAAGCTTTATACGTTATATCCACCTTATTGCAGGGGGTCATACCAGCAAGGTCGATGAGGTTAAGCTTCCCTTTGACAGTATCATTACTGACCCTGATAGATAGCACAGCGTGGCTTCTACTTGAAACATCGTTCAGGCCTGTGTGGGCGGCTTTCCGCCTCTGCACACCTATCGAGTAGACCTCCAGAAACTCCTCCATGGATCGCACGGGGACCTTAAACCATGAAAAGACAACAGTAAGCGCACTGCCTAAGGTACATTCCAGCAAACACGTACTAGATTCAAGGATGACCAAGGGCCAGCGCATTACCCAAGCCAAGCCCTTGAGCTGTAGGTTACCAAATTTGTCATCCAATGCCATGATCTCCTTTGCTTTGGGCTCGAGCAAGTCATAGCACCGTTCCATGTACACCTCATAGTACGAGATCTCGACGGAGCACCACGTGCCAGTACAGCGCGCCAGGATTGTCGCAACCGACAAGGGGATGAGCCCCGGCAGATCTTCGCTGCCCTGCATAGCAGCCAGGTTTGTTTCAGAAATAGGTTCGCAGTGCAGCAGTGCGACGTTTCGACAAACAGGTTACGGGCAAGACCGGGAGAATGGAAAGGGCACCTGCATCGTGTAGGTCTTGCCGCTGCCGGTTGCTCCATAGGCAAACACGGTCCCGTTGATGCCCTCGAAGATGCCCGGGATGAGGGCGCTGACCTCCTGGTCGAATACGTCGGAGACCCTGTCCTCTTGGCCGAAGTACGCGTCCACCTTGTAGCACTCGTTCCGGCTGCATGAATCAGGAACAAATCGGTTTACCAGCGGAAGGATCACGAAACAGGCAAGCAAAACTGGCAGAATTAGCCGTCGGCACAGCTGCACTAAGAGTTAATCAGATCTCAAATCATGTTGCATTTCCCTGAAGGCAGCACCAGGAGGGAAGGGAGCTGCGAATTTTAGGAAATTGCCGGTGACTGCTCGATTAGCACAGGAACGACTCCGAGGGTTCTAGAGGTGGGTACCTGGTGTGCTGGTCCTTGAGCTGGACGGTGACCTCGCCGCCGGGGTGGCTGCCGATGAGGGAAGCGCAGGGGGGCGCCGCCGCAGAGCTGGCCTCAGAAGGGAGGAGCGGGCGCACCCGCAGCACGACACGCACTGGCTGCAAGGATGATGACGAGGAGGCGGGGGCGGCGCTCGCCATTGGAGAGATGTTGACGCGGTACACGGGACGGGGCGGGGTCGGAGGCTAGGCGGCCGGGCGGGGAGTAGATCGGGGATGAGGCGAGGTTTTGGGTCACTTCGGTGTCGTGGACCCTTTGCGGGGAGCGGAGAAGGTGACCGTTGCGAAGCTGCCGGGGAAGCGGTTCGAATTTGAACACGGGAGGCGCGTCTAGTGAGGAACGCCTGGGCGCCGTGAGCACGCGAGTAACTCTTGACTTGTGAGAGCATCTCTACTTGCAGCGTATCTCTAGCAGACCTCGTATAATGCCCCGACTCGCATAATAACCGTCAAAATACGGGTCCGCGCGAAAAAAACTACCCGATCAAAGACTGTAAACGCGTTGAACCCGTAAAAAATTTTGATGGGCGCGGTAAAATCCCACCTTCAACCCGCGAAAACACAGGTTTCCCCATCACCCCGACGGGGGCCTGTATCTCAGAAAAGCGGTTGGCGGGAGGGACATTTCAGCCCGCGCGCGTTCCACACCCCCTTCCACAGCCGCTCGCCATCGATTCCGCCCGTCCGCCGCCGGCGATTTCGACCATATCTGCGGACGGAATCATGCCGCAGAGGCGCCCCTCACCCGGTTCCACCTAGCCGCTTCACCGGCTCCCCGGATCCGTCGAGCCATCGCCGCCCCGAGTCGCCGTCGCCGCCCTGGGATCGACCGCCGCAGAGCCATCGCCCCGAGCCGCCGGTGAGTACTTGTGCTTGTGCTTTCGGATGCGATATGCATAGTTGGTTCATGCGGCGTGCGTATTTGTGATTTTAGATGGAATTGAGCCCACGCGAGAGGTTTTTGCTCGAGGATTCGTTCGATTCGGATGACTCGGATGTAGAGACGCTGCTTGAGAACCATCGGCAGCAGATGTTGGTGATGGCCCTCGCCATGAAGGAGCACGACGATGAGAACCGAAAGAGACGGCGAGGATCGACCGTCGGCCGTCTTTTCATTCCTCGTAATCGCCATCTCGGGAATGAGATGTTTATGCAAGACTACTTCGCGGACAATCCAACATATCCACCGCACCTCTTCCGGAGAAGGTACTGAATGCGCTGATCCCTCTTTGTAAAAATAGTGCAAGCGTGCGAGGCCAATTGTTGGTATTCAAAGAAGAAATGCCGCGGGCTTGAAGGGATTTAGTGCATATCAAAAAATCTCGGCAGCTATGCGGGTAATTGCATACATCATTCCGGCTGACTATGTCGATGAGTACCTTCGCATTGGTGAAGATACTACAATTGAGTCAGTGCGTAGTTTTGCCAAAGTGATCATCTGTGTCTTTGGTCCTGAATATCTTCGGGCACCAACGAGGAAGACATAAAAAATTTGATGGCATCGAATGAGAGAAGAGGTTGTCCTGGCATGCTATGAAGCATTGATTGTATGCATTGGACTTGGAAAAACTGCCCAAAGGCATGGCATGGAATGTATTGTGGCAAGTCTGTGATGCAACAATTGTGCTAGAGGCCGTAGCATCCGAGGATTTATGGATTTGGCATTGCTTTTTTGGTATGACGGGTACTCTCAATGATATCAATGTGTTGCAACGGTCTCATTTGTTTGCTAGGCTTGCTAGTGGTGATGCTCCTGCTTGCAACTACACTATCAATGGACATGAATACACAAAGGGGTACTATCTTGCAGATGGTATCTACCCTTCTTGGTGCACATTTGTCAAGAGCATCAAAGAGCCCAAAAACAAGAAACAATGTGAATTTGCAAGGGTACAAGAGGCAGCCCGAAAAGATATTGAAAGAGCATTCGAGGTTTTGCAATCTAGGTTTGCCATTGTTCGTGGTCCTGCTCGTTTTTGGGACAAGCGATCCCTGAAAAACATCATGACATGCTGTGTGATTCTTCACAATATGATTCTCGAAGATGAGAGAGGCATGAACTTGGAGTTCTTCTACGACAATGTGGGTAGCCGTGTCAAACCAGCTAGAGACCCTAACCGCATTAGAGCATTTCTTCAGACCTACTGGAAGATTGAAAACACAAACACCCACTTTCAGCTTCAGAAGGATCTCATTGAGCACCATTGGCAAAGGGCTGGGCAGTAATAACACATTCCATTTTTGTATTCATTTCATTTAATTCATGTGTGATTTGTATTCGGGACAAGTTTTGTATTGAATTATTTAGTTTGCTTCGGTGATTTCAATAATTATTGTAATTTGGACGATTGCTGTATTGTAATATTGACATTTTATCTTATATTGAATTAATAATTATGAATATGTGGCATATGTGTCAAATTCAGATTAAAACCTATCTGATTTGCGGGTTGGCGCGGGCTGCGGCCGAGCAGACCCCGCATAGCGAAACTATAAAACAGAATATCCGCGAATATTCTGTTTTACAGTTCCGCTATGCGGGGTCTGCTCGGACGCAGCCCGCGCCGGCCCGCAAAGCTGTTTTTCCGCGAACTGTAAACGAGTTTTGCAGGTCGGCGATATATGGGGTCTGCTAGAGATGCTCTTAGTTGATCCCTAAAAAGTTAGAGCAGTAAAATTTTGGTTTTATTCCTCTAACGACACCTAATAATCAAAATCGTGAACCGCATAGAAGAGTATTGCTTTTTCTCACCGCCTCGCAGCTGCCTATTTTTAGTCGGTCTCTCACCGCTCGAAACTCCCCTTCTCGGTCGCACGCACCCCGCGCCGCATCTACTCTCGCGCCACCCTTCCCACCGTCACCGGATTTGACGCATCCGGCCGCCGGCGCCTTTGTCATGGATTGGCCGAGTACCGAACCGCACAACCCCAACAACGACTCCGCAATGCATCTAGGTATGGCATCCTCCTCTAACCGCTCAGAACTCACTCAGGGGCGAACCACTGTCAAAGCCACGACCGGCCGTCGGCCGGGCTCGGCACTAGTCCGGCAACTCGCCGGGTCTCCACTGCCGGTCATCAAGTGTGACCACCGCCCATGACAAGTGTTACGCCGAGTTTCGAGCACGTCGAAACATTCTAGATGGGTGTTCTTCAACTGGGAAAAGGATGAGGTGAGTGCTTCTTGCTATGGTTGTTCTTCGGATTAATTATAATTTGTAACTTATCGTTTGCTCAAAACCGTTTGTATGATGGATGCAAGTTTGGTATTGGAAAGAAGACTACATTGATCTATTGATAGCAAGAATTTGATATATGTTTGTTCATTACTTGCTAAAATAGAGATTAGAGAAGAGACTAGAGACAACACAATGTCAAATTATGTGGAACTAGAGAAGAAAGAAGTGTGCAAGCTTGAGAAGCCAATTGAGAGAATCAACAATGCTTAAAATGAAGACACGGAGAAAATATTAATCCAACTAATGGGAGTAGTTATGGAAGTTGGATTTCTATTAAAGTGTATAATTGTGGTTCTTTTTCCTTTGGATTGGTTCTCTTAGTGAAGAATTGATGAATTATGTACTTTGGTATATCAAGATGTCGTTCAATTAAATAAAAGAAGCAGCTAAAATTATTTCGCTGACCAAGAATGAAATGAAAATGAAAAAAAAAATACTCCTGTTGGGGATATAACCCCGTGGTGAGACCCGTCCAGGAGGGGCCGGGTCATATGGTTGGCGACTTACGACAAGATTAGGAGTAAGCTTATCCAATGGGCCTGGAGGCCCAGAACCAGAAGACAAAATGTAACCCGGCGGGTTCGAGCCCCCGGTGGCGTCTTGTTAGACAAGGCATGTGTAGTTAGAGGTGAGGTCGGTTATCAAGCATAACCTGCCCCGGACTCTTGTAAGCCCAGGGCCTTGACCTATGTATATAAAGGCGGGTTACCTGGGCGGCTTAGAGCACGAAACAATTCATCGATAGCTAGGTCAAGCGAACTCGCTCCCTTGTAATCGATACCCAATCAATACAGCACAAAGCAGGACGTAGGCTTTTACCTCTTTCCGAGGGGCCGAACCTGGGTAACCCTTGTCTCTCGATTCCGATCAACCCCTTCAAGCTCACCTTAGCTATGGCCTCGAACCTAAGTCCTTTCACGGGGATCTGAGCCGCCCCTCAAGTTTGTGGCAGAGGATACAAAGATGGTGGATTTCACTCCTGGCGACTCATCACAGCAGTTCACTATTGGGGCTAATATGGATCCCAAATAGGAAAGCGCGCTCATCAAATTCATCCGTGAGAATCGGGACATCTTTGCATGGAAGCCTTCTGACATGCCGGGTGCACCGAGAGAATTTGCTGAGCACCACCTTAATGTGGATCCTAAGTTTAAACCGATCAAACAGTTCCTCCGTCGATTCAATGAGGAGAGGCGTAAGGCTATTGGGGAATAGGTGGCCCGGCTCTTGGCAGCAGGGTTCATCATTGAAGTTTTTCACCCGGAGTGGCTAGCTAACCCGGTGTTGGTACTCAAGAAGAACGGCACGTGGCGCATGTGCGTGGATTACACGGATCTTAACAAGGCGTGTCCGGCTGACCCATTTGCTCTCCCCCGTATCGATCAAATCATTGATGCGACGGCGGGTTGTGAGAGCCTATGCTTCCTGGATGCTTATTCAGGTTATCATCATATCAAGATGGCAGTCAAAGACCAAGAGAAGACGTCTTTCATTACGCCTTTTGGAGCTTTCTGCTATGTGTCTATGCCTTTCGGGCTCAAGAGTGCCCAGGCGACTTATCAGCATTGTGTGCAGAACTGTCTTCATGGTCAGATTTGGCGCAATGTTCATGCTTATGTGGATGATATTGGGGTCAAGTCAAGGAAGAAGGAAACTCTGCTGGCTGATTTGAAGGAAACTTTTGACAATCTGTGGGTTTACAAGATGATGCTTAACCCGGCAAATGTGTGTTCGGTGTACCTGCAGGCAAGCTCTTGGGATTTTTGGTCTCTGAGCGTGGCATCGAGGCTAACCCGGACAAGATAAAAGCCATCACTTCTTTGTCTAAGCCGGCGTGTATTAACAATGTTCAGCGCCTGGCGGGTCGTATTGCTGCACTGAGCCGGTTCATAAGCCGCCTGGGTGAGAAAGCTATTCCTTTATACCAGATGATGAAGAAGACAGACGATTTCATCTGGAGTGATGCGGCTAATGAGGTGTTTTAGGCGCTCAAAAAGCAATTGGCTGAGCCGCCTATTTTGGCCGCTCCTGTGGAAAAGGAGCATCTGCTCTTATATGTGGCGGCTAACAATAAGGCTGTCAGTGCTGCAGTTGTGGTGGAGCGCAAGGCGGCGGGTAAGGAATACCCAGTTCAGCGGCCGGTTTATTATGTCAGTGAAGTTTTGACGGAGTCTAAGCAAAAATATCCACATTGGCAAAAGCTGGTGCTTGGGGTGTTCATGGCCAATCGCAAGCTAAAGCATTATTTTCTTGGTCACCCGATCACAGTGGTCAGTTCTGCTCCTTTGGGAGATATAATTCAGAACAGAGAAGCCACTGGAAGGATTGCTAAGTGGGCAATTGAGCTTGGGCCTCTCAATCTGAAATATGTGCCCCGGACGGCTATCAAATCTCAAGCCCCGGTGGATTTTATCAATGACTGGACAGAGTGTCAAATTCCTAAGGAAAAGCCGGACAATACTTACTGGACGATTCACTTTGATGGATCCAGGCAATTGGAAGGCTCGGGGGCTGGAGTTGTCTTAACTTCCCCACGAGGTGACAAATTCTGTTATGTTTTGAGGCTAATGTTTCCTTGTACTAACAATGCAGCGGAATACGAGGCTTTGCTTCATGGGCTCTGGGTGGCCAAGGAGATGAACTTGAGCCAGGTCAGATGTCTTGGCGACTCAGACCTGGTGGCTCAACAAGTCTCTGGCACGTGGGATTCTAAGGACCCTCGTATGGCGGCTTATTGTCAGGCGGTTGATGTTATTGCTGGCCACTTTAAAGGTTATCAGGTGGATCATATTGACCGCCGGAAGAATGAGGCGGCTGACGCTTTATCAAGGCTGGGGTCTCAGCGTAAGCCGGCGCCGCCTAATGTGTTCTTGGACGTGTTACATCACCCATCGGTCAAGTTACCGTCGGAGGAGGATTTGGCTATACCTGACCCGGAAGGGCAGTTGGTGGCGGCTCTTCACGCGATTAATACGGTGGGTGAACAAATTACTGTCGAGCAATTGATAGAAAAGCGAATAATTATGAAGATATCCAAGGCAATGATTATGCATATAGGCATCACGTCCATGTCAAGTAGACCGAAACGATTCTGCATCTACTACTATTACTCCACACATCGACCGACTCCTGCCTGCATCTAGAGTATTAAGTTCATGAAGAACAGAGTAACGCATTAGGTAAGATGACATGATGTAGAGGGATAAACTCAAGCAATATGATGAAAACCCCATCTTTTTATCCTCGATGGCAACAATACAATACGTGCCTCGCTACCCCTACTTTGTCACTGGGTGAGGACACCGCAAGATTGAACCCAAAACTAAGCACTTCTCCCATTGCAAGAATTACCAATCTAGTTGGCCAAACCAAACCAATAACTCGAAGAGACTTGCAAAGATATGAAATCATGCATATAAGAATTCAGAGAAGATTCAAATAATATTCATAGATAATCTGAACATAAACCCACAATTCATCGGATCTCGACAAACACACCGCAAAAGAGTATTACATCGGATAGATCTCCATGAAGATCATGAAGAACATGGTATTGAAGAACAGAGAGAGAGAAGAAGCCATCTAGCTACTAGCTATGGACCCGAAGGTCTGTGGTGGACTACTCACGCATCATCGGAGGGGCAATGGAGTTGATGTAGATGCCCTCCGTGATCGAATCCCCCTCCGGCAGATTAGCGGAAAAGGCTCCAAGATGGGATCTCACGGGAACAGAGGCTTCCGGCGGCGGAAAAGTATTTTCGTGGCTCTCTTTAGTATCCAGGGAATATTTGGGAATTTATAGGCCAAAGAATAGGGTTAGGAGAGCTGCCGTGGGGCCACAAGCTAGGAGGGCGCCCCCCCATAGGGCGCGCCCTAGTGGCTTGTGACGCCACGACAAGTCTCCTGCCTTCATCTCCAAGTTTGGCAGGTTTCTTCTGGTCCAAGAAAAATCATTCCGAAGATTTTATTCCGTTTGGACTCCGTTTAATATTCCTTATCTGCAATACTCAAAAACATGGAAAAAACAGAAACTGGCACTAGGCTCTAGATTAATAGGTTAGTCCCAAAAATAATATAAAATAGCATATTAATGCATATAAAACATCCAAGATAGATAATATAATAGCATGGAACAATCAAAAATTATAGATACGTTGGAGACGTATCAGCGTACCTGACCCGCGGCGAGTTACCTCAAGATGAAAATTTGGCACGACAGATCATAAGGCGATCTAAGTCTATGACTATTATCAACGGCGAGTTACATTGGTGCAGTGTGACTGGTTTCTTTCAGCGCTGTGTTTCTCCTGATGAAGGCCATGAGATCTTACATGAGATCCATGCGGGTGATTGTGGTCATCACGCCGGGTCAAAATCTTTGGTGGCCAAGGCTTTTTGACATGGTTTTTACTGGCTGACGGCTCATAAAGATGCAGAGTACTTGGTCAGTAAGTGTGACAGGTGCCAGAAATTTGGACGACGTGCCCATGTGCCGGCTCAGGAGTTGCGGATGATTCCAATCACTTGGCCGTTTGTAGTCTGGGGGCTTGATATGGTGGGACCTTTTAAGAGGTCTAAGGACAAAAAGACCCACCTCTTGGTGGCGGTTGACAAGTTTACTAAGTGGGTTGAGGCTGAGCCGGTCAGCAAGTGTGATGCAGCAACAGCAGTTCAATTCGTCAAAAAACTGATCTTTCGTTTTGGCTATCCGCATAGTATCATCACTGATAATGGAACAAATCTGTCCAAGGGGGCTATGAAGGAGTTCTGTGATGAGGAGCATATCCGTCTGGATGTACCTTCGGTAGCTCATCCACAGTCTAATGGTCAAGCTGAGCGTGCCAACCAGGAATTTTTGAGAGGTATAAAACCCCGGCTCATGGTTCCTTTGGAGCGCACGCTGGGTTGTTGGGTGGAGGAGTTGTCGTCTGTTCTTTGGAGCATAAGAACCACCCCCAACAGGTCTACATGTTATACACCTTTCTTCATGGTTTATGGCGCAGAAGCTGTTCTCCCCAGTGATATTCGTCATGACTCGCCCAGAGTGGCGGCTTACGTGGAAACTGATAACGAGGCGGTGCGTCAGGATGCTTTGGACGCCTTGGACGAAGAACGGGATCTTGCAGCAGCTCGGTCGGCGATTTACCAACAAGACCTGCGTCGCTATCATAGCCGCAGGGTCAAGACCCGGACGTTCCAAGAAGGCGACTTAGTACTCCGGTTGATTCAAGACCAGCCAGATATGCATAAGTTGTCACCTCCCTGGGAAGGACCGTTTGTGATCAGCAGAAATCTCAACAATGGTTCCTATTATCTCATTGATGTGCGGGAAAGTGACAAGTCTCGCACTTCTGGTGAAGAGACCAAGAGGCCATGGAATATTGCTCACCTTCGGCCATACTATACTTAAGCCGCCAGTCCGGCTCTCATTAATGTACATATCCCTGTCATTGTATATACCATTTTTATGATATAATAAAGTGGGCATCCCCATGATTAGGGGCCTCTGCCGTTTTTCAGCACCAAAATTCATGCAAAGGAGTTGATCCTTCATCAGGTCACTTGGGGGCTTCCAACCCACTGGGTTTAGCTTTCATACCCTCTTGGCCAGGCTTTATATGCCATGTTCGAGTTAAACCTGCCTGTTTGCAACCGAACTCTTGACAGTTATTCTTGATAAGAGACCCTGAACTTTCATAAGTTATTCTCGCATGAAGACCCTGAACTTGTCAAGGTTTAAACGATGGCTTTTGTCACGAGAGAGCCGGCTTACAGTGAGCTAGGATAAACTCGTCTTGTCTGCCGTAACCCCTCCGCTATGTGGCCCGTTCGTACTCTTAGCAATGTCAATCTTTTAAAGACCCTGAACTTGCTAAAAGTTTAAACGACGGATTTATGTCATGTGAGAGCCGGCTTACAAGTTTTTTAGGCTTTCCGCCTAGTTTCTTCGGAAACAATACAACATTTTTCATAAAAAACAAAAGTTATCTTGTCCTACCGCGCCTTTAAAGCCGGCTTATAGGACGAGACATACAAATTATTTGTTTTTGCAGATATTCTCATGATAAGATTCTAAGTTTTGGAAAATTCCGGCTTGGTATTGCTCAGGGAGTATAACCCGCCCGGCGCGTCAAGGCAGTCAAACGATTATATATCAAAGACGAATTTGTTAAGTCGCCGGAAGAAGTTTAAATAGTGCATCAAAAGCACAAGAGCTGGCAGATAAATGTTTTCCTACTGCTATTACAAGGCTGTTCACAATGCCCAAAAGTTACAGACTTCAAGTTTTTTCAGTCAATTCTAAACCGGCGAATTAAGCAAGGCCGGGCTAACCTCACATGATGCAAAGGTTTTCTCTAACTCGCCGCCGGGTCATCCTGCGCCTGGTCTTCGGTCTCTTCGATCTGGAGGTTGTCCACATCCCAATTGCAGTTGGTTAAAGCTTCAAACATGGCCTCATCGTGCATGATTGGAGATGGGTCAACATCAGGAGCGAAGAGGTGCTTACGGTGTTGAGGAATCAGGCTCTTCGCTTCAAAAGTGGGCCCTCGAACACGCTTGTTATCTTCGGAGTAAGCCGCCTGATATACTGCCAGATCAGCCTCTGCGGCCAGCCGGCTTGCCAGAACCCGGGACGCCATATGACAGCGAGAGTAATCTTCCTGTGTAAACTCCGAGCCGTCATCCTTCAGTTGAGGGAAGCCATCCATCATCTCGGCCGGGTTAAGCTCCGGGGCATAGGCCAGCGACCGGCTCAACGCAGCAATTGCGCCCTTGCGGGCGGCTGATCTCTTTAATTCTTCCAGCTGCTTTGGGATGGTCAACATGATTTCCAGCATGCCCTTCATGAGTTTCGGAACACCCCTTTCAGTCATGACAGCCCTGATGGTAATTAAAGATCCGGCATACAACTGTTCTGTCAAAGAGTATAAAGCCTTGAGTTTCAGCAGGCTGTTGCCTGACAGTTGGCGGCTCTGTTCACCGACGGCAAGTCAAATTTTATAAGCCGCCAGAAAAGGTTCGACAAGCGCCTTTCTAAAATTGAAGGATAAGGATGCTTACCAAAAACAGCTCCAATCATACGGGATATTTGGCCCTTCAGAGTGTTCAGCTCGTCAGTTATCATTTTGAGACGGCCTTCTGCGTCTTCAGCGCGCTTGGTCAAGGCGGCTTGGACCGATTCGGCATCTGTCTTGAAGGTTTTGAGCTCGGCCTTGATCACGTCCAGCTCAGTCAAGGCGATCTGGTACTTGGCATCAGTCTCTGCTCGGCCTTCCTACTGCCGTGCCAGACTCTTTTTCAGGTCTGACACGATCGTCTCAGCGGCGTTCAAAGATTCCTGCATAGGACAAGTCATGACAGAGCAAGGTTGTCAGTTTTAAGCCACCGGTCCGGCTCACACAATTTTTTGTCAAAGTTTGGCACAATGGTTACAAGTCCCAAGCAGATTGCAAGCAATAAACTTGACACTTGGGGGCTAATGTATCTCAGTTCTTTTTTATTGAGCCGGCTCATTACTTGGGTAATGACCCGGCCCTTGGGGGCTACGATTGGCTCTTACTCTAAGTTTGAGCGCCGGCTCATTATTGGCATAATGACCCAACCCTTGGGGGCTACACTTGGCTCTTAATGTATCTCAGCTCTTTCTTATAGAGCCGGCTCATTACTTAGGTAATGACCCGGCCCTTGGGGGCTACAGTTGTCTCTTAATCTATGATTGAGTACCGGCTCATTACTTAGGTAATGACCCGGCCCTTGGGGGTTATGATTAGCTCTTAATTTATGATTGAGTGCCGGCTCATTATTGATATAATGACCCGGCACTTGGGGGCTACGATTGGCTCTCAGTCCATGTTTCACATACTGATGACTCTTCAAAAGTTGCCAAATTAATGCAAGACCCGGCTGACCTTCTGAGAGATCAACCGGTTCTTGGGGGCTACATAAGTATATATATGAAGAGGCAAGGGAAGTAAAGTACCTCGTATTTTTTCTTCATCTTGGCGACCAAGTTGACCTCCATGTCTCGGCTGGCAAACAGACGACTCAGATAGCCGGCATGCAATTCATCGGCAGAAAGTTTCTCCAAATTTGAAAGATCAGAGGGAGTTTTTTCTTCCTTGGAGGGAGCCGCTGCGTCTTCATTGATATGTTTTGATAGCGCATGTGAGGGAGCTGGAGGTTTGTAAGCCGCCCCGGTGACGATGACCTCTTCATGAGAAGCCATATTTTCAGTTGACGGCCGGGGGCTGGGCGGCTTAGGAGCAGAATCTGGATGGGCTTCAGGAGCTTCAATGTCCATAGTAGCCGGCTCGTTCTGTGGAGGAACCTCTCCATGGGAGTCAAGTTCTACCTCTGAGTCATCTAAATCAAATAACTCTTCTGCTGACTATTTCCTCTTGTGGGTTGGTGCCTTAGTTTTTGATGCCTTGGGGACCTTGCTCTTCTTCTTGAGAGTCGGGGGCAACAGTTTTTTCCAGAAGGAAGAGCCGGCCTACGTATGACAAAGCATATTGGCAGAAAAGGTTTAACAAAGTATGGAGTTAAAAGAATGGATGAGGGTTAGGATGAAAAGACTTACATCCGGAGCCGGGTTAAGTGCGGAGAAGGGACTTAAGCTAGTCTTGCTGCAGGCGGCTAGTGATTCCCCCAGCAAAGACTTGACGATAGTGTTGAGATCCTGATCCTTCAAAGGGGTCTGGTTGAAGCGTTGAGGGTCGTCCACTTTACCAGTGTATTGGCACATTAAGGCGCCGCGGCGGCACAACGGCAGAATCCTCCAAGAAACCCAGCAGCGGGTTAGATCAACACCCGTCAACCCATTGGCCAACAGGGCCCTGACTTTTGAGAAAGTGGAGGCATATTGAGCACGTCCGGCGGCTGACATCCGATCTGGAAGCTCTGTATCTGTGCTAAGCCGGTAGGAACGGTAGCCCGGCAGTGGGTTCTCCCCCTCTGGTGAAGTGTCTTGACAGTAGAACCAAGTCTTGTTCCACTCTTTGGGGTGACTTGGCAGGGTCGCTGCTGGGAAGAGTACGTCCCTCCGCCTCTGAAGAGTAACGCCCCCGAGCTCAAGGCTTAACCCGTCCGCCATTTCTGCTTGGCGATTGATGTAGAAATACTCTTTGAAGAGGTCGACAGATGGTTCCTCTTGAAGGCAGGCTTCACAGAAAGTTTGGAATTGGCACATATTGGTGACAAAATTCGGGCCAATATCTTGGGGGTGCAGTTTGAATGCATGTAAGACATCCTGGAAAAACTTAGACCCGGGCAGGGAGAAGCCACGCAACAGATGATCCGTGAATACAATGACTTCCCCGTCTTTGGGTTTAGGGGTGGTCTCACTGCCTGGAACCCGCCAGTGGATAACGTCTTGAGCCGGCAGAACTCCCATGGTGACAAATTCTTTGAGTAACTCTTCGGTCACTCCAGACTTTACCCAATTGCAGGTGGATGGGGTTTTAGACATGGTGACGGCTTAGGAAGCTGCGGGAAGACATGAATATTCGGCGGGTTAAAAATACATTCTGACCAAGGTCGCTATGACTAGAAATGGTGACAACGTATGGCGGGTCAATATAAAATTATGAGCCGCCGAAGCTACTTGCGGTATGATAGCGTGAGCCGACAGCTTTACGGCGGGTCAAGGTTATCAGCGCAGATTGAAAAATTACTAAGTGTTGAGAAACATATTCTGCAACCACGGCTATGGATTCAATATCTACGAGTGAGGGAAAAAGAAAAATATTCTAGCCCTAAAAGGACCAGTGGAAGAACAGACGGCCTCTGCGCAGATTGGAAGGAGCTGTAGATCTAAAATGAGTACGGCGTGATTATGGAGCGGACAACCGCATGATTTGGACAGTATTACGAAGCCCTAAGGAGGTGCTTTCCATCTAATCAGTGAAGAACGTTCTGATGAACGGAGACGAACACCGAAGGAACCCGACGAACTCAGGAAAGATCTAAAGGATTAAGTACATATCTAACAGGGAGCGATAATGAAACCTGGAGGATGCGAGCGGATGCGGCGATGCTCTGGACGCGTTCAGGTTGATGCAGCGGTCGGAGTTGATGAAGATGACGAGCTTCGGCGGCGCAGCGAGCTTCGGTGGTCCAGAGGAAGAAGAAGAAGATGGCGGCGGGGAAAATGAAAGTGATAGCCGCTCGTGCTTATTTATAAGGTTATAATAGTCTCACAAACGGTCCGGTGCGGGAATCGAGGGAGCATGATGATGATTAAACTAAGAAGACGCCTCGATTTTTGGGCTGGTCATATTAATGACGAAAGATCCGCTCTGACGTCAGAGAAATCTTTATTGATTTTTCTGATGACGTCACGGCGGGTCATGAAAGCTTGTCAGAAGCAACGATCGCCCATTTTCGGCGGGTCATGAAGATTATCAGAGAAGGCAAGACTCGCCAACCAGAAGATTTGGAGATTGACATGAACCAGTTCAAATCAATCTGGGGCCTAATGTTGGGGATATAACCCCGTGGTGAGACCCGCCCAGGAGGGGCCGGGTCATATGGTTGGCGACTTATGACAAGATTAGGAGTAAGCTTATCCAATGGGCCTAGAGGCCCAGAACTAGAAGACAAGATGTAACCCGGCGGGTTCGAGCCCCCGGTGGCGGCTTGTTAGACAAGGCATGTGTAGTTAGAGGTGAGGTCGGTTATCAAGTATAACCCGGCCCGGACTCTTGTAAGCCCAGGGCCTTGACCTGTGTATATAAAGGCGGGTTACCTGGGCGGCTTAGAGCACGAAACAATTCATCGATAGCTAGGTCAAGCGAACTCACTCCCTTGTAATCGATACCCAATCAATACAGCACAAAGCAGGACGTAGGCTTTTACCTCTTTTCGAGGGGCCGAACCTGGGTAACCCTTGTCTCTCGATTCCGATCAACCCCTTCGAGCTCACCTTAGCGATGGCCTCGAACCTAAGTCCTTTCATGGGGACATCTACCGTGACAAAACCACGACAACTCCACTAAATTTAGAAGATTGGTGACGAGTGATATTTTTACACTCATTCACCCCTTGTTTAAACGGAGATATTTCGTTAAAACAGAGATATTCGCTTCGATATTGCTACTAATGACTAATGAATGCAAATGATTTCAGAAATCCTCTCTTTATCGTGTATCTACAGGGGCTATAAATGGACGAAATCAAGCCAAAACAAGGAAATAAGTAAAAGAGGAGATAGAGGAGATCAAGAAGAGGCGCACCCAAAGAAACAGAGCAAAAGACGGTGTTCCATACAACCACAAACGTTTGTATGGGCGGTCATATGGCGTGGATTCCGTGGCTCCTCGTCCACCTGAACATCTTTTATAAAGGAAATCACGCCGAAATTTAAACAAAACGTCCGTGAGCGAAGCCAAAAGAGAGTCATCTTCATCCCGTTCCATCAACCCTAGCCGCCGACATCTCCATCTCCATAGCCACCATCACCATCATAGTTCATCTTCCTCTAGTTCATACATGTAATCGTGCATGACACAAGGCAATCATTGTAAGACATATTACCAATCAATCGATCTTCAAGATGTGTTCTTTAATGTTTTCTGCATGTTATCTGATCTCCTTGTGTGAGTAGTTCGGTAAGGTATGGGTTGAGGCATAGGCCTTTTAACCCTCTATTTTTGTTGTGGGGATCAATGGAAGAGCTTTGAATTAACGTCCCATATGCTGATGAGTCCAATTTATGTGATGTTTTCCCCATGTTTTTTGTGCCTACAAGGTGGGCTTTATGGAATTTTACCACGTCCGCGAACTTCTTTTTGTTGATAATCCCTCAGGTAACGTCTTTTGGAGCAATATTTATTTAATGGAGAATATCCCCAAAAATGGTAGTGGAATCATGTATTAAAGGTGATAAACACACTTTCCATAAAAAATCAAGTAAGAAGGCCAAAGAAACAACCTTCATCGTTGAAAGGATCGATATGGTTGACTAGAGGGGGGGGTGAATAGGCAACTACCAATTTTTAGCTTTTCTTTAACAAATTAGGGTTAGCAACAAAATAGGTTGTCTAGATATGCAACTAGGTGAGCAACCATATGATGCTAACAATTACAACACAAGCAAGCAAAGGATACAATACAAGTATATCAAGCACAATGTAAAGGTAAGAGATAACCACAAGTGGAGCCGGTGAAGACGAGGGTGTGTTACCGAAGTTCCTTCCCTTTGAGAGGAAGTACGTCTCCGTTGGAGCGGTGTGGAGGCACAATGCTCCCCAAGAAGCCACTAAGGCCACCGTATTCTCCTCACGCCCTCACACAATGCGAGGTGCCGTGATTCCACTAGTGGTGCCCTTGAAGGCGGCAACCGAACCTTTACAAACAAGGTTGGGGCAATCTCCACAACTTAATTGGAGGCTCCCAACACAACCACGGAGCTTCACCACAATGGAATGTGGCTCCGAGGTGACCTCAACCGTCTAGGGTGCTCAAACACCCAAGAGTAACAAGATCCGCAAGGGATTAGTGGGGGGAATCAAATATCTCTTGGTGGAAGTGTAGATCGGGGCCCTCTCCTCCAAACCCTAGAGCAACAACAAGATTTGATGGCTAGGGAGAGAGATCGGGCTAAAATGAGCTTTTGGAGTAACAATGGAGCTTGGGGGAAGAGGTGAGTCCACTTGGGGAAGAAGACCCACTATTTATAGGTGGGACAAATCCAACCGTTATCTTCCCCCAGCCCGCACTCAAGCGGTACTACCGCTCCTAGGAGCGGTACTACCGCTTGTGCGGTAGTTCCCGTTGTCCCGTGCGAGTAACAGAAAACAGGAGCGGTAGAACCGCTCCAAGCGGTACTACCGCTCATCGCAGCGGTACTACCGCTTAAGAAATCGCAGGACAGAGGAAACAGAGGTAGCAGGGTAGTACTGGAGCGGCAGTACCGCAGCAAGCGGTACTACCGCTCTACTACCGCCCCACTACCGCTTAGGGAAAAATAATACCAGAAGAAAATACGGTAGTGCAACGGTAGTAGGGGCGGTAGTACCGTGTCAAGCGGTACTACCGCTCTACTACCGCTTTACTACCGCTTAGCGAAAAAAGATGCCAGTAGAATTCACGGTAGAAGATCCGGTAGTACCGTGTCAAGCGGTACTACCGCAGTCCCAAGCGGTACTACCGCTTGGGTGAATTCAAATGGCCCAAAGGCAGATAGAAAGAATGCTCCATGTTGCGGGAAGGCTTTGTGGGTGCATATGGTTTGTGTACGTGTTGATTCCACCCATACCTTCCAATGCGGACCCCCTCTTAATAGTACTGGTTCCCTACGACTCAAATCCACCAAAAAGAAATCGTCGGAGAATAACCGTCTTCGCTCTTTATCACCGAGGGGAATAAACCGTCTCGTGCCACCTAATGAAATCTGAAATGCTCAAGGCACACGGTTAGTCCGCTAAAGCATTGTCATCAATCACCAAAACCATCAGAGAGAAATTTGCCCTAACAATCTCCCCCTTTTTGGTGGATTGATGACAACACCAGATTTGCATAGGAGATATCAAATAATACAATGCAAACCGAAACTCTACAAAATATAGATGAGCTCCCCCTAGATGTGTGCACTATTTAAATATGCTTTTGGAATGCAAAGCACACACATATAGGATCAACACTCCCCCTATATTTCATAGACAAGGCAATACTTGCAACAAACATAATATAAACTTTAATCATAGAAGCAAGTATAAGCATGCGAGCATGAAGACAATAGGGCGACAATATAACATAGCTCCACATACTAGAATAAAGACATAAGATGATAGCAACGAGATAAGTGTATGTCTTACACCATACAAATAAAGTTTCCAAGTCTCACACGAAAGCAACTAAGATAAAGGAGTTCACAAGCGAAAAATATGGCAAATGAAAAAACGAGCTTGTGACTCGGCAACCCATGCAAATCCCCGGTCCTAGACTCTCTCCCCCTTTGGCATCGAGACGCCAAAAAGGCAAAGAGTAACTAAAGCGACCCGAGGTGGTAGCCCTACTCCGCAGCCTCCTCCGTGGAGTCCTCAGTCCTGTCATCATCACTGCCATCATCATCACTGTCGTCCTCAGACTCCTCGACGATCTCCTCAGTCCGTCGGCGTGTAGCATCACGCTGGCCCCTCGTAGCAGCAGACGGAGCAGAGGTGCCAACATCATCGTCTGATTCAGTCCACGTGCCGTGCTCGGAGATCCATCTGTCCTCAGGCGTGATGGTCTTCTCAGAACCGCTGGGAGCATCAATCTCAAGCTTCCTCATCATCAAGATCTGGCGGCGGCGATCCATCTTCTCCCTGACATGGGCCTGATACATGCGGTGCTGGAGATCAGACTGGAAGCAGAACAACTTCTTTACCTTCCTCTTGAGCTTAGCAGCCCAAGATGGCTGCTCTGAAGGAGGAACATACTCAGGCTCATCACTGTCTCCGGAGTCAGCACCCGGAATCTCCACCTCTGGAACTGCACCCCAGTGCTCCTTCTGCCTCAGCTTGGTAACATCATGAGACACTAGAGGACCGGTCTCAAGGTTGTCAGTAGGAAACATCCTCTGCCAGGTATCCACAATCAGCTTGAAAATCATGGGAGCATAGATGGGTACCTTCCGCCCATAAGCAGCCGAGCGAAGCTCACTCCACATGACATGTGACACATCCAGCACACACGTCTTGCCCTTCTCCTTCTGGCACATGACCAACATGTCAACCAAATACCCATGTACCATGTCGAAGTTCCCAACACGAGGGAAAAGAGTGTTCCGGAGAATGCGATGCAGAATGTCTAGAAACGGAATCAGCTCCTTTGTTTCTCCCCTGCCAGTCCTCCTGAAGTGCATGTACGGCAGAAGCTTGTCCTTGTTGGAGGGAGACGACTTCAAGTGGGGGCGAAGCCCAAGAGAGTTGTCGATGCCATCATCTCCGTAGCCAAGGCTGTTCATGAAAGCCTTCCAGGTAGACTGCAGCTGCCTACCATGTGTCATCCAGGTGAGGGTCCTGGCATTGTTGGTCCCAAAGTGCACGGTGGCAAAGAATTGCGCCACCAACTCCGGATCGAAATCGTTGTTGAAAGTCATGATCTTCACGATGTCGAACTGCTCACAGAGTGCCAGAGCCTCACCAAAGTAAGCCATGTCAGACCTCATGTGCTCAATGTCAATGGACTTGGTCTTGACAAAAGTGTTTTTCTTCCCCTTGATCACATCATGATATGCAGCAGCTTGATCTCTGTTCCAGAACGGGCGCATCACCAAAGCAGGGTCTTGAGGGCGAGTGTAGGGATTGACCGAACGGTAAGCCCAATACTCATTGGCGTTCATTTCTGACACAGACTTGGCCTTCTCTTTCTGCTTCTTGGCAACAGACTTCTTGCTCATCCTTCTGGTAGGAGCTGGAGGAGCATCTTCTTCATCACTCGTGGTAAAAGCTTGCTGAGGATACTGAGTGCGTGCACGCTTTGGATTCTTGCGACGAGCTGCATGAGGAGCGGAGCTACTACCACCTGAACCAGACACACACAAACACAAGGGAAAGCAGGTGTAAAGACAATGCATAAGCCAAGAAATAAGAGCGAGAGAGAGGAACTAGTTGTAACAATTTAGAAGAAATGGATCTCAAACGGTAGTACCGTTCCTGTAAGCGGTAGTACCGCCTGTGAGACAAGCGGTAGTACCGCTGGTCAGAGGGCGGTAGTACCGCTTGAGCGGTAGTACCGCTTCTGACCGAGCGGTAGTACCGTGGTCTGCACAGGCGCACATCCGTGCCAGATCCGGTAGTACCGGAGACCCAAATCTTCGAAATTGTCACAAAAAGCACCTAACCTCCTATCTAGCAATCAAGCCTCGTCCTACTCATGCCACAATCTTGCCTAAGATTGGTTTTTCACCAAGCATTGCCCTAGAGCCTAGATTCAAAAGATAGAACCATAGGAACGAGAAACGAGGGCAATACCGGCGTCCATTGCACGAGGGAGTGGTGGGGATCGACTCCACCGGTCAGAATCGAGGAAGATGGCGCGGAAACGGCGTACCGGAGGCGGCCGCCGCGGCTGTTCTTCGCTGCAGAGAGAGAGAGAGAGGCGTGGGGAGGAAGAGACGAAGGGGTATGGGGAGGTAACTCCCCCCCCCCCACATAACCCTTCCCACGACCCTCTAAGCGGTAGTACCGCTCAGGAGCGCGGTAGTACCGCTTCGGCACGAAAACCAGCAGGAGGCCGGTAGTGCCGCTCTCAGCGGTAGTACCGTGCTATCGGGAGGTAGTACCGCTGGAAGCGGTAGTACCGTCCATTAACAGCGGTAGTACCGCTTGCAGCTCAGAAAACAGCCAAGATCAAATTTGGAGTGGTGGCTTATGCAATTATAAGATGTTTTGAGATGAGATGGGCTTGGGTTGGAGACTCGAAAACCAGCAAATGGGAATGGACACTCCAAGGTTTAAAAGCCAATAAAATGAAAAGCAACCGAGGAGTGAACCAAAACACAACGAAACCCAAAAAGACTAGAAAAAGCAACGAGAATTACAAGAAAGCCAAAACCCTCCAAAAGAGAGGGTCGGTGGCCGAAGCCACCTTTGTTCGAGTCGAATGGTTTGGCACCGCGGAGATTTTAACCTTGGGCCCAAGACCAAAACTCATCTTTGAAGCACAAGTACCATCATGAATGGCTAATGTGAAAGATTTTGATTAATTTTGGCATAATAGGGGGAGGGAGAGTTCATTGAGAGAACAACACTCCCCCTAAATCCATGCCTACATCTAGAACAAGATAAACATGATGAGTGTGGTGGGATGTGACGAGGATCAAGCCACGTTGCTCGAATCAATGATATTTAGCTCATGCCTTAACTCACGAAACCTTGCTTCATCCAATGGCTTCGTGAAAATATCCGCTAGTTGCTCTTGAGTGTTAAGATGAATAATATCAATCTCCCCACGCTTGACGTGATCCCGAATAAAATGATGACGAATCTCGATGTGCTTCGTCTTGCTATGTTGCACCGGGTTGTAGGAGATTGCAATTGCACTTTCATTGTCACAGAAAAGAGGCACTTTGTCACAAGTGACACCGTAATCCTTTAAAGTTTGCCTCATCCAAAGCAACTGAGCACAACAACTTGCGGCAGCTACATACTCGGCCTCGGTGGTGGAGAGAGACACACAGTTCTGCTTCTTCGAAGACCAACTCACCAAAGAGCGACCAAGGAATTGGCACCCTCCGGAAGTTGACTTCCTATCCACACGGTCTCCCGCCCAATCCGAATCCGAATAACCCATTAGATCAAAGCTTGCTCCTTTGGGATACCATAAGCCAAAGTTTGGGGTATGAGCCAAATATCGAAAGATCCGCTTGACTGCCACATAGTGACTTTCCTTAGGCGCGGCTTGAAACCGTGCACATATTCCTACACTCAACATGATATCCGGTCTAGATGCACAAAGGTAAAGCAAGGATCCAATCATGGAACGATATACCTTTTGATCCACCGCTTTACCATTGGGATCTATGTCAAGTTGGCACTTGGTAGGCATTGGAGTCTTGGCCGGCTTGACATCATTTAACTTGAATCTCTTGAGCATGTCTTGGGTGTATTTGGCTTGGTTGATGAAGGTTCCTTCTCTTCTTTGCTTGACTTCGAATCCAAGAAAGAACTTCAACTCTCCCATCATAGACATCTCAAATTTCTCGGTCATTAGTGCGGCAAACTCATCATTGAAAGCTTTGTTAGGAGAACCAAAGATAATATCATCAACATATAGTTGGCATATGAACAAATCCCCTTTAACCTTCTTAGTAAAAAGAGTGGGGTCGATTTTCCCAATTTCAAACCCACGGTCTTGCAACAACTCGGTAAGGTGCTCATACCACGCACGTGGAGCTTGTTTAAGGCCATAGAGTGCCTTATCGAGCTTGTATACATGATTGGGGAACTTGGGATCCTCGAACCCCGGAGGTTGTTTGACAAATACCAACTCATTAAGGGGACCGTTAAGAAATGCACTCTTCACATCCATTTGTTGCAATTTAAAATCATGATGAGAAGCATATGCAAGCAACATACGAATAGATTCAAGACGAGCAACGGGAGCAAAAGTTTCACCGTAGTCGATACCCTCGACTTGGGAGTAGCCTTGTGCCACCAATCTTGCCTTGTTTCGAGTGACAACACCGTTCGTATCTTGCTTGTTCTTGAAGATCCATTTGGTTCCAATGACATTATGATTCTTCGTTGGCCTTGGCACCAATGTCCACACTTTGTTGCGCTCGAAGTTGTTGAGTTCATCATGCATGGCTTCAAGCCAATCCGTGTCCTCGAGCGCCTCATGTACCTTTTGGGGTTCAACATACGAAACAAACGCGTGATGCACACAAAAGTTTGATAATTGTTTACGAGTGGTTACCCCTTTCTTTAAGCTTCCATAGACATTTTCCAGGATATGTCCCTTTTTCTCGAGTTTGGAAGCAATCTTGGCGGCACGACGCTCCAATAGCTCCTCCGGAGTCACTTGAGGAGGATCATCTCGAGCATCATCTTGAACTTGCTCTGTGTTGTGATCTTGATCTTGGGCATCATTTGGTGCATCACTATCATCTTGAGGTTGATCTTGCCCTTGATCTTGATCACTTGGTTGAGGGCCTTCGGTTTGTTCTTCGGAAGCGTGTGGGTCATGTGTCGGTGATGGTTCCATTTGCGTAGAACATTGTCCTTCTCCTTCCACCACAAGGGGTTCCTCAATGGGTAGGATTTGGCCCACACCCATTCTTCTTATGGCTTGAGGAGGAATTTCATCACCTACATCACAAAGACCACTTTGCTCCACTTGGGAGCCATTATTCTCGTCAAAATCCACGTTACACGTCTCCTCAAAGAGTCCATTGGACTTGTTGAGAACACGGTAAGCATGAGAGTTTGTAGCATAACCAACAAATATGCCCTCTTGAGCTCTAGAATCAAATTTAGACAGGCGAACACCTTTCTTGAGAATGAAACACTTACAACCGAACACCCGGAAGTATTTGAGGTTGGGCTTGTTGCCGGTAAGTATTTCATATGGAGTCTTGTTCAAGCCTTTGCGAAGGTAGAGCCGATTGGATGCATGACAAGCGGTGTTGATGGCTTCGGCCCAAAAGTTGTATGGAGACTTGAACTCCGCCATCATGGTTCTTGCCGCGTCCATCAACGTCCGGTTCTTCCTCTCCGCTACACCGTTTTGTTGAGGGGTATATGGTGCGGAATATTGATGCTTGATCCCCTCATCACTAAGAAACTCATCCAAGGTGTAGTTCTTGAACTCGGTGCCGTTGTCGCTTCTAATGATCAATATCTTTGCATCATGTTGACGTTGAGCTTCATTTGCAAAGTCGATCACGGTTTGTTGGGTCTCGCTCTTCCTCTTGAAGAAATATACCCAAGTGTATCTTGAATAATCATCCACAATCACCAAGCAATACTTTCTTCCCCCAAGACTATCAAAGGATGGCGGTCCAAAGAGATCCATGTGAAGGAGCTCCAAGGGCCTCTTCGAGTAGATGATAGTCGTGGGTCGGTGAGCCGTCTCATGTAGCTTTCCTTCGATACAAGCACTGCAAGCACGGTCTTTGGCAAAGCTCACATTTGTTAGTCCTCGGACGTGGTCCCCTTTGAGGAGACTTTGCAAAGATCTCATATTGACGTGGGCTAAACGGCGATGCCAAAGCCATCCCACGTCAACTTTAGCCATTAGACAAGTCGCGGTCTTAGTGGGTCGCTCCGAGAAGTTAACCACATAGAGACCGTTCTCGACATGCCCAACAAAAGCTACTTTAAGAGTCTTGCTCCACAAAAGGGCCACGGTATCAATATCAAAGAACGTTGCAAAGCCCATAATAGCAAGTTGACGAACGGAAAGTAAATTGTATGCAAGGCTCTCAACAAGCATGACCTTCTCAATGGACAAGTCCGGTGAGATGACCACCTTGCCGAGACCCAATACCTTTGACATCGAGGCATCACCATATTGAACATGGGTGGGCATAGATGAACTTGCTTGAACGTCCACCACCAAGTCCTTGCTTCCGGTCATATGATTTGTCGCTCCACTATCAAGCAACCATGACACTCCACCGGAAGCAAACTCCTACATAAGATTAATGCTTGGTTTTAGGTACCCATTCTTGAATGGGTCCTTTCATGTTAGTAACAAGGATCTTAGGAACCCAAATAGACCATTCAATGTACTCATAAAAGGAACCAACAAATTTGGCATAAACATGCCCATCACTAGCACGGCATAAAACATAAGAAGGGTTAAAATCGCCGGCTTTGTTGGGATGGGTGATCTTGCCCCTTTTGACATTACCACCCACCGCCTCGTTCTTCTTCTTCTTAGGAGCACCCTCTCCCTCTTTCACAAATGTATCTTTGAGAGGGAGAGCTTGCTTGGTCTTGCTTTTCTTGTTTGACTTCTTCTTCTTCGACTTGGGTGCAAATCCAAGCCCCTCCTTGGCCACAACTTCCTTTTGATTGCTCAAAAGTTCGTTGAGGTTTTTCTCACCTTGTATGCACGACACAAGGCCTTTCTCGAGTTGCTCTTTCAACTTGGCATTCTCCTCAACAAGGTGTGCATGCTCACAACAAGGGTTAGTTGCACGAGCATTATCAATTAGAACAAAAGGAGGACACGTGGCAATTTCTTTAGTTAGCTTCACTTGGAGTTGATCATGAGACTCCTTGAGTGTAGCATGAGCACTTTTCAAGGCCTTGTGAGCCTTGTCAAGTAAGTCAAACTCCTCTTCGAGTCTAGCATGGCCAACCCCAAGTTCGGCTTTCTCATTTTTAAGCATATTAGCAAGAACTTGAGCATGATCACGATCTTTCTTTAATTTAGCAAGATCTAGATTGTGTGTCTCCTCAAGAGCCACTCTATGACCTTGCTCTTCCTCAAGAGCAATAGAAAGATCAGCAATCTCATCGGCATAATCTCTACTATGCCCTTCCAACTTGGAGATTGTCTCTTCATGAGAATCTATGATTTCATTTGCCTCACCTAATTGTTCCAAGAGAGCCACAAAGTGCTTCTTGTTCTCACCTTTGAGCTTGGCCATGAACTTGTCAAATTCATTTTCTTCCACCTTTGCCTCCTCACTTTCTTCCTCACAATTCATCAAAGAAGGAGTGGAAGAAATGCTAGTTTTGATGTTGGAGGTTACCTTGTTGGTGGCCTTGGCCATGAGGCACTTGTGGGTGATGATGGAGTTATCGTTGGGGGAGTCGAAGAGGGACACCTTTGGTGATGGAGAGGTGGCGATGGCGACGGAGGCCGTAGCAACCCCTTCACCATTTGCATCTTCATCATCATCGGAGTCGTACTCTTCTTGCACCACCAAACTCTTTTGAGGCATCTTCTTGGTGAACTTGTTTTTGCTTGGGAAGGACTTGCCCTTGTCTTTACGGATGAGCTTGCCACCATTTTCCTCCCTATTCTCATACGGGCAATCGGCGACGAAGTGACTCACATTACCACAGTTGTAGCAAGTCCTCACACGTTGACTTTTGCCTTTAGAGCCATTAGTCTTGTTTCTTGAAAAGTTGGGCTTGGAGTTTCTTTTGTTGCCCCAAAATTGTCTTGACGCAAGAGCCATGTGCTCGTGGTAAGCGTATTTGGTGTCTTCGGGACAATCTTCATCCTCATATTCTTCTTCTTCTTCCTCTTCATGAACTACCTTGGCCTTCAAAGCAAGGTTGGGCTTCTTTGAGCGTTGAACACGAGCAAGTGCGTTGTCGGCAGTCTTGTTCAAAATGTTCATAGCAACAAACTCATCCAACACATCACTGGAGGACAAGGTGTGGAAGTCCGGTCTTTGACGAATCACGGAGGACATGCTCTTGTTGTAAGGCATAATGGCCTTGAGGAATTTGCGCTTGATCCAATTGTCATCCGTGTCCTTGCTCCCGTGATCTCGGAGTGAGACCGCAAGAGTAGTCAATCTCCGGTAAAGCTCACGAGGATCTTCATCTTCATTCATAACAAACTCATCGGCCTCATCAAGAATAACCTCAAAGTTGGAGCGTTGAATGCTCGAGCTTCCCTTGTACAATGAATTGATATGCTCCCATGCATCTTTGGCAAGAGTGAATGGGCGCAAATGAGGAAGCTCTTCGAGAGGCATGGCGGCTTGAAGAATGAACAAGGCGGATGCATTGAGTTGGTTGTCCACTTCTTCTCTTGGGGACAAGTTGCTTGGGTCATGCGGATAATAGCCTTGTTCAATGATTCTCCAAAGTTGAGTTGAGCTATAATTCAAATGAGACTTGATACGAAACACCCAATTAGCGAAGTTAGTCAAATCAAGCTTAGGAGGAGGACCATGATTGTTTATATGAGGCGAGGGGACCGGTCCTCCATAGACTGGGGGAGGGGGAACCGAGGTGTGTGTTCCCGTCCCATTCTTACCATGAGGGGAAGATATATGAGTGTCTTTAGCCGTTTCCTTGCCGGAATTGGCCTCCGATGCCGATGCGGCGGGATTAACCACAAGCAACGGATCGGGAGGAGACTTCAACCCCTCAAGGAGCTCTTTCATCATGGACTTAACCTCGGCCGTCATAGACGTCTTTAGTGAAGCCATAGCTTCATTCAAAACGTCTATAGTGACCGTGGTCAACTCCACGGCCTCGGGAACATTCCCAACACGCTCCCCGTCGTCAGCCATACTCTTCGGGTGGTGAAACCCTTAATAAAGAGACGAGGCTCTGATACCAATTGAAAGGATCGATATGGTTGACTAGAGGGGGGGGGGTGAATAGGCAACTACCAATTTTTAGCTTTTCTTTAACAAATTAGGGTTAGCAACAAAATAGGTTGTCTAGATATGCAACTAGGTGAGCAACCATATGATGCTAACAATTACAACACAAGCAAGCAAAGGATACAATACAAGTATATCAAGCACAATGTAAAGGTAAGAGATAACCACAAGTGGAGCCGGTGAAGACGAGGGTGTGTTACCGAAGTTCCTTCCCTTTGAGAGGAAGTACGTCTCCGTTGGAGCGGTGTGGAGGCACAATGCTCCCCAAGAAGCCACTAAGGCCACCGTATTCTCCTCACGCCCTCACACAATGCGAGGTGCCGTGATTCCACTAGTGGTGCCCTTGAAGGCGGCAACCGAACCTTTACAAACAAGGTTGGGGCAATCTCCACAACTTAATTGGAGGCTCCCAACACAACCATGGAGCTTCACCACAATGGAATGTGGCTCCGAGGTGACCTCAACCGTCTAGGGTGCTCAAACACCCAAGAGTAACAAGATCCGCAAGGGATTAGTGGGGGGAATCAAATATCTCTTGGTGGAAGTGTAGATCGGGGCCCTCTCCTCCAAACCCTAGAGCAACAACAAGATTTGATGGCTAGGGAGAGAGATCGGGCTAAAATGAGCTTTTGGAGTAACAATGGAGCTTGGGGGAAGAGGTGAGTCCACTTGGGGAAGAAGACCCACTATTTATAGGTGGGACAAATCCAACCGTTATCTTCCCCCAGCCCGCACTCAAGCGGTACTACCGCTCCTAGGAGCGGTACTACCGCTTGTGCGGTAGTTCCCGTTGTCCCGTGCGAGTAACAGAAAACAGGAGCGGTAGAACCGCTCCAAGCGGTACTACCGCTCATCGCAGCGGTACTACCGCTTAAGAAATCGCAGGACAGAGGAAACAGAGGTAGCAGGGTAGTACTGGAGCGGCAGTACCGCGGCAAGCGGTACTACCGCTCTACTACCGCCCCACTACCGCTTAGGGAAAAATAATACCAGAAGAAAATACGGTAGTGCAACGGTAGTAGGGGCGGTAGTACCGTGTCAAGCGGTACTACCGCTCTACTACCGCTTTACTACCGCTTAGCGAAAAAAGATGCCAGTAGAATTCACGGTAGAAGATCCGGTAGTACCGTGTCAAGCGGTACTACCGCAGTCCCAAGCGGTACTACCGCTTGGGTGAATTCAAATGGCCCAAAGGCAGATAGAAAGAATGCTCCATGTTGCGGGAAGGCTTTGTGGGTGCATATGGTTTGTGTACGTGTTGATTCCACCCATACCTTCCAATGCGGACCCCCTCTTAATAGTACTGGTTCCCTACGACTCAAATCCACCAAAAAGAAATCGTCGGAGAATAACCGTCTTCGCTCTTTATCACCGAGGGGAATAAACCGTCTCGTGCCACCTAATGAAATCTGAAATGCTCAAGGCACACGGTTAGTCCGCTAAAGCATTGTCATCAATCACCAAAACCATCAGAGAGAAATTTGCCCTAACAATCGTGCTTCCAGAGTGAACGACGGCGTTCCATATGACTGCAAGCGCTCACATGAGCGGTCGTTTGGCGCACCGCCACCTCTGGGAGATTAGTTATTTTCACCCCATCGAAGAGGATCATGAATCAGACGCACATATACTCTACAAACTCATCCAGAAGGAAGAACCCTAGCCTCAAGAGCCCATCCAGAGGGAGGATCAACCACGAGAAGAAGGGGATTCCCCTCACCCCGAGGGGAACGACATCATCATCACCATCTTCATCATCACCGTCATCATCATCATCATCATTATCATCCGCATCCTTATCATCTGCAACATCAAGAACCCTAGTGGATCCTTCGGTATATCGGTTGAATCATTCATCCATGTATACAATTACCATTACTATGATGATTGTTGTTCCCATGTGTGAGTAGACCCCTAGTTCTCGGGGATATGGATGAACCTTGGTATGTGTAGGATCAGAAACGTTTATTATGGATATGAGATCCTCTGTTGAATGCTTATTTTAATAACTTCAGGAATGTTGTGAAGGGGCCCACTCAACATTTGTGCCTTTATTGGGCACAAAGTATATCACTCTCTTTGAATAGGTCTAGGTTGTGGAGGTAATTTGAGGTGACAATAAAAGCCTACTGCTCCTTGATACGTCTCCAACGTATCGATAATTTATGAAGTATTCACGCCATATTCACCTATGTTTACATTATTTATCTGGTTTTGGTGCACTTTATATGATTTAATTGGAACTAACCCAGACCGACGTTGTTTTCAGCAGAATTGCTGTGGTCAGCATCGACACCACATTATGATCGTCTGCATAGGTTCATCATGTGTGCGCAAACGTAGTATCCACATAGGCTAGTCCCTTGTTGTTGTTGAGGACACTGAATTTTTTTGTACAGTATTAGTCATGTATTTGCCCTGTTAGGAACAACCTAACCGGTGTAAATTATTTTTTCTTTTTTCTTTGGAGAGAAATAGTAAGATGTTTACTTAGAAACTTGAACATCTGACCAGCATTTTATGAAAATAACGTATTTCGTTGTCTTACCGGATAAACGATCTCGTGCTGCAGAGGTAGTTGGCGGTCGAACCGGCATCCTCCTGAAGTTATGTACCTTGACAATACACTGCAAATGAAGATGAAATTTCACATACTCAATTCTTGAACCATATATGAACACAACATATTAACATCAAAGAATTCAATACCTATCCATGAAATCTTGAAGATCATTCAGATCCTGACGCTCATTTGACTCTCTGGGAGAATCCAGGTAGTAAACTATGTTGCGTTTTGGAACAATGACCACCAAGATCCACTGATGGCTACAGTTTAAGAAAACCTTGAACTTACGAACTATGTCGAAAACTGAAAGACGATCAATGCATGTGTGGTTGTATATTTAACTTACTGTTCATGATATGGCCACATGAAGAATTCTCCTGTCTGTAAGTCAAACAAGATCTTGGCGACACGATCAATGGAAGCCTTGCGTGTCTCATTATTACGTAAGAAAATGCCGTTTGCTAAATCAGGATCTATGAAATGTGTATGCACCCTTAATGATCTCTGCGCCGTCAATCCCCTGAGAGGAATATAATACAATTAGTTTTTTCATTTATAGCCTTGTATGGAGAAGTTGATCAGAGTTTGTGAAGTACTTACAACATCAAGCATTTGACAAGAGTGACAGCAAGCTGATCAAAGTTGAAGAAGAGATGAAAGTCGTCGAATTCCACATTGATGGTACCCTCACGGTGATTGAAATGCCTACTTTCATAGTGCACTTGCAGAATGTTAGTATCTTCTCCTTCTGACATTTTGTCCATGCAATATTTATGTAATTTGCGACAAGTGGAACTGCACTCCACATAGTATTCGCCAACAAGAAATGGCTGGCCATGCTTGTACTTGCGTGCTTCACATGGGTCTTCATCGGCCATGCCATGGTTCTGCTTGAAGAGTCTTTGTAGTAGGATGCTCTGGTTCTCATCCCTCCTCTATTTCTGTCATGTGTAATAACAAATTGCCAATTTTACCAGGAAGCTAAATATAAATGCAACAGTCTTTGTAGTACAAGATGCACATCGGCAGTGTTTGAATGAGATCAAATTAGCAGTGACAGGTATGTACATTCTACTATCAAACATGCCAATCTGTTAAAAACTGCTGCTCTTGCACCCTGTTATTTTCACCAAGTCTGAGAATTTGTTTATTACTGATTGCCATGTTGTGTTGATGCTAGCCATGTTTCTGTGCATAATTAGACCTTGCTCATGTTGAATGAAATGAAGTGCATCATGTCTACTACCATGCTGTAAATTTTCATGCCATGATAGGTCCTGTAGCATATAGTTTTCTTGTTGTCAATATGCCTTTAGGTTAAAATAGTTTGTGAAAAAATGTTACTTTCACTATGTCCCTAAATGCTATGTTTTATAGTCATGTTGTGAGATTCCTACCATGTGATCCGAACAAACTTATAACATATTACTACTGATGTCAATTAAAATGGCACTCACAATCGTAGAACTGTGACAGTGTCTTAATCACATCCATAATCAAAAAGCACACGGGAAGTGTCTGAATCACACCTAATATAACAAATGATTTCTAACAACGAGAGTTGGGCTAACCTTCTTTGCACGTGCCAGAAACTTCCTCCCACTGTACCCAAATTCAAAAGCTCATAACTTCACGGATGGAAATTGATGTTGACCATGAACAGGCAGGTCTTCAGCTACCCCGCTCCATTCCTTGGAAGTGATTGTCCTAGGGATCTACAAGAGAAAGAAATGGCTCAAATCGTCCTGCCGCTTTAAAATCCCCAATTCCAAACCAAAACCCTAAGCCTAGTTGAGCCAGAGAGAAGAGAGACGAATACCTGGCTGGTGAGAGATTCGTCGTCGGAGATACCGCTTGAGGGGTCATTCGAGGAGACCATGGCATGTCCGCGGCGGTCGGATCACTACTGCAGGATGCTGCTAACGCGACACATCAATCAGAGACCCTTCGACAAAACTGTGTGCGATGACCAAATCGCAAACGGTATAGTTATAGCTCCGTCGCTAATGATGTTAACTGTGTGCGATGGCGTATCTATCAAATATGATCTAAAAATAGTTGCGTGTGCGATGTTTGGCAAACAGTTGGCCTAGATAAACTATTTGCGATTAGGTAATATAACACAAACGCTTATAAAAATACAAGTGTGTGCGATGTACGGCATACAGTTCACCCCGATAAACTATTTGCGCTGATCAAGCAGAACACAAACTATTGTCCAGATGATCACGTGTGCGATAGACGGCATACAGGTCACTCAGATGAACTGTTTGCGATGAGGTAAAATAACATAAACGGTTATATAGATCAAGATGTGTGTGATAGACCGCATACAGGCCACTGGGATGAACTGTGTGCGATAAGCAAAAATAACACAAACGGTTTCTCAGATCAAGATGTGTGTGATGTACACAGGCCACTCGGATGTGTTGTGGGCAAACGCTTCCGGATAAAGAACTATCAGGGACTGATGAAATCATCACCGACGGTTGGTTGTTTATTCCGTATGCGCTGTGATTTGCTCAATCTGCCCACAAACATCTATGCTCTATTTAGAAGAACATGATTGCATAACCAAATTAAGCATCCAATACACACATAACATTGGCGCACACCTTAATAAACTATTACATGCATAATAAACTTATACCTCTAAAACTACGAATATTTATGCATAGAGGGAGTATGAGAATTGAGAAACGATCATCAAATCATCTACTTCTTGTGACGCTTGCCGCCAGCGCTCTGCTTGTGGCTCGATCCCTCGTTGTCTTCAGGTAGGAGGCACTTCCTCATGTCAACGATCCACCTGAACATGTCGTAGCATGTGTACGCTTGCTTGGCCGCGGTCTGGAGGTGATATTCATCCAGTTTCTTCACCCAGCCCCTGTGCCAGACAGGCTTGTTCTTGTCGCACTCAGCCTCCATGTCAGTGTAGTAGGAGTCGATGATGGCCTCGGCCAGGTCAACATGGGAGTCCATGTGCTTCTTGCTTCCCTAGACCCTGTAGTGGCCGTGGATGTCGACAAGCTTTTGGCAGGCCAAGCCCGAAGTCTTGAGCACCTTTGGATCATCGGTGGTGTCCACCGTAGCGAACCTGTAGTTGGGGTTGTTGACAGACCTGGTGAAACGCTCGCAAGGCACTGTGGCCATGCAGTAGTGGTAGAGGAGGACATGATGGCCGACTCATAACTGGGCGACGACAACCTTCTGATCATGCCCGACACGACCGCCGGTGTAAGCGAGGTCGAAGCCGGCCACTTTGTACCTGTCATCCGCATCAAGCAGCCGCTCCATGGTGTCGATGGAGTCCTCCAACATGCCCGGGTCATTGGTGTACACCACCGTGAGGTCCGTCTTCCTCATGTGGGTCTCCACATGATGCATGCCGAACTCCATTGGAGCACCGCTAGACATCCTCCCTGTATGCGTCGTCCAGGGTGCGCTTATTGTGTTGTGGGGCGCGATCGAAAGCGTGAAGAGACAATGGTTAATGGCCGTGGGTATAAATGGGGGCCGGATACATCTCCAACGTATCGATAATTTATGAAGTATTCATGCCATATTCACATATGTTTACAATACTTTTATATGGTTTTGATGCACTTTATATGATTTATTTAGAACTAACCCGGACTGACGCTATTTTCAGCAGAATTACCGTGGTGTTGTTTTTGTGCAGAAAAATGAAAGTTCTCGAAATCGCCCGAAACTTTTTGGTGATTTTTTCTGGACCAAATAAGCAATATTGGAGCAAAGAACCATCGGAGAAGAGCCACGAGGTGGGCACAACCCACCAGGGTGCGCCAGAGGGCCCAGGCGCGCCCTGGTGTATCGTGCCCTCCTCGTGGCCCATCTTGGCATGAAACCGACGCCCAAAAATCCTATAAATATAGAAACCATCAGAAATAACCCTAGACTCTCCGCTCCGCCGCTGCAACTCTCTGTATCGACGAAAAACCAATCTGGAGGTGTTCCAGTACCCTGCCGGAGAGGGGAATCCATCTCTGGTGGCCATCTTCATCATCCCGGCGGAGGCCATGACGAGGAGGGAGTAGTCCACCCTCGGGGCTGAGGGTATGTACCAGTAGCTATGTGTTCAATCTCTCTCTCGTGTTCTTGAGATGTCATGATCTTGATGTATCACGGGCTTTGTTAATATAGTCGGATCACATGATGTTATTCCCTTACTATCTTGTTGTGATGAATTGAATCTTTACCTTTGAGATATCATTATGTTGGATTGAATATTGGATTTGAGAACACTTGATATATGTCTTGCATGTGGATACCCGTGGTGACAATGGGGTGTTCTATTGATTCACTTGATATATGTTTTGGTACTCAACTTGCGGATTCCCGCGGTGACATTGGGGTAATCTATGCATAGGGGTTGATACACGTTCTTATCCTACTTTCTCCGATAGAAATCTTGGGGTACTCTTTGAGGTTCTTTGTGTTGGATTGAGTATTATGAATCTGAAATTGTTTGATGCGTATCGTATAATTAACTCATGGATACTTGTGGTGACATTGGAGTATCTAGGTGACATTAGAGTTGGTTGATGCGTATCATATGGTGTTATTCTAGTACAAACTCTTGGATAGATCGATCGAAAAGGATAACTTTAAAGTGGTTTCATACCCTAGAAACAATTTCTTCTTATGTTCTCCGCTAGATAAGAACTTTGGAGTGATTCTTCGTTGCACGTTGAGGGATGGTTATGTGATTCAATTATATTAGCATTATTGAGAGATTGCACTAGCGAAAGTACGGACCCTAGGCCTTGATTTCAAGCATTGCAATACCATTTGTGCTCACTTTTGTTACTTGCTACCTTGCTGTTTTTATATTTTCAGATTACAAAAACCTATATCTACCATCCATATTGCACTTGTATCATCATCTCTTCGCCGAACTAGTGCACCTATACAATTTGCCATTGCATTGGGTGTGTTGGGGACACAAGAGATTTCTTGTATTTGATTGCAGGGTTGTTTGAGAGAGACCATCTTCATCCTACACCTCCCACGGATTGATAAACCTTAGGTCATCCACTTGAGGGAAAATTGCTACTGTCCTACAAAACTCTGTGCTTGAGGCCCAACAAAGTCTACAAGAATAAAGTTGCGTAGTAGACATCAAGCTCTTTTCTGGTGCCGTTGCCGGGGAGGTGAGTGCTTGAAGGTATATCTTTAGATCTTGCAATTAAATCTTTTAGTTTCTTGTTTTTCACTAGTTTGGTTTTATAAAAGAAAACTACAAAAAAATGGAGTTAAGGTTGCATCATTTTTTTCGTCTTTATAATGTCTTTCGTGAAAATAAGGATTCAGAAAATTGTGCTCAATTGGTAGAGGAAGAAACTATGAAAATACTAAATGAGAATTCCTTGAATGATGAGCATGATTTCAATGTTCTTAGTATGAATTCTATGAATATCCAAAATACTAATGATGATTGCACTAGACATGATAATTTTTTTTCTTATAAGCATGTCAATTTTTGTGGAGTGCATAAAGTTTGTGAAGACGTCCCTTATAGGGATGATAGATTTTGTAAGAAGCATAAACATGATAGAACCAATTCTTTGCTCAAAGTGATAGATGAATTTGCTACAAAATTATGTTCTCTTTTTCCTATTACTTGTGAACTTTGCAATAAAGTTGGTCATCTTAATTTCCAATGCAATCTTTTTCATGATCAAATCATGGCCAAATATTGTAATGACTTGATCACCCTTGAACTTTATGATGAGCTTTCTCTATTTTTGGGGAGTGAAGAATTGACACATAAAAATAGTTGGTTTGAAGTATTCATTCTCACGGACGACATTGAAACTAATCTAAAAAATATCTATATGTTTTGCATGGTAAATTGCAATGAGAATGCTTATATTGCCAACTATAGAAATATGGGAAAACCAATAGAATATAAAAGTAATACTAATGAAAGGGTAAAGAATTCCACTTTCCCTCCTATTGTCTCTCATGATTTAATAGGTGATGAGGAGGAGCTCCCTATTCAACCAATCTCATCAATAAGAAGCTCGAAAAAATTAATTAAACCCACACATGATGTGGTGAAGAAGAAGAAAAGAATAAAGAGTAGAGGTAAAAAGGTATCTCTTCCAAATGATGTTGTTCCTATTATCGTTGTGCCTCATGAGGATGAATCAAAAATAATTGTGGAAGATGATACACTTGATGATGATTTTGTATACCTATTGCTTGTTGTGATGACTATGATTGGGAACAAAATGATACTTCTTATAATCTTGAAAATCGTTTTGGCACCAACTTGGGAAATTATGATAATAATTGTTATACTATTGGTGCTATTCATAATATTAATGATGAGAGTGATTATGCTTATGATATGCCAAGCCACAAGCTTGGGGATTCTATGCTTAATGAAGATGATCTTTTTAGTTCCCCTACTTTGAATGATCAAATTTGTTATGATGATTGCATGCCTCCTATTTATGATGATTGTGATATTTATGAAAGCGAGTTTGGAAGAGTGTCAACTTTAGATAATTATTATCCCACTATTTTGGAGGGTGTTGAATTTTATTATAATAATAAAAGTGGATTTGGAGAGGTCATGACTTTATTTAGTAATGATTCCACTATTGCGGAAGAGGTTTCACTTGACTATGATGAGAACAAAGTTGCTACTTATGATGATTATTGTGATGATACTTATGTTATAAAAAGTAGTGATAATTATTATCATAATTTTTAATATCCTTTTACTGAACATTACTCTTTTAATGTGGAAACAATTTATAGTATTCGAGTTTCATTTGATGCTCCCACTTTTATGAATGAAAAGAAAATTGCTTATGTGGAGAGTAATAAATTTTCTATGCTTGTAGATCATGAAAAGAATGCTTTATGTGGTAGTTATATTGTGGAATTCCTTCATGATTCTACAGAAAACTATTATGAGGGAGGAACATATGCTTGTAGGAATTGCAATAATATCAAGTTTCCTCTCTATGTGTTCAAAGTTTTGAAGTTATGCTTGTTTTGCCTTCCTATGATAGTTGATTCTTGTTCCCATAAATTATTTTCTCACAAAATCCCTATGCATAGGAAGTGGGTTAGACTTAAATCTGCTTTTCATGAGATTCATGATGCTCTCTTACATGTTTCAAATACTATTCCTATGTGAGCATCATTGAAATCATCATGACTAGCTAAAAGGCTTTAAAGAAAAGTGCTTGTTGGGAGACAACCCAACACTTTTCCTTTCTGTTTTTGTGTGTTCACATGATTTAGCTACTGTAGTAATCATGTTTTGTGCCTTTTATTTCAATAATGTGCCAAGTAAAGCCTTTGGGATAGTATGGGTACTTGTTGATTTGATGCTGTGCAAAAACAGAAACTTTTGCCTACAGTAAAGAATTTCTCTGATTTTACTGGAGCGTAAAAAAATTCTGAAATTTTTACACAGTTTTTATACACAATTTATTAGGTTTTCTTAATTTTTCAGAATTTTTGGAGACAGGGAAGTATGGTTACACTACAGATCTTCACAGACTGTTCTGTTTTTGACAGATTCTGTTTTGCATGCATAGTTTGCTTGTTTTAGTGTTCCCATAGCTTATATTCAGTGGTATAAATTATGGGAATGGTAGAATACAGTAGGTATCATGTGGGAACAATTATGAATCTTGTATTGACAGTACCTAAGTGGATGATTTATCTTTATTACACTAACCCTTCTCACGAAGTTCCGTTAAGTTTTGTGTGATTGAAGTTTTCAAGTTTTGGGTGAGACACCGATATGAGGAGAATAAGGAGTGACAGGAACCTAAGCTTGGGGATGCCCAAGGCACCCCCAAGGTAATATACAAGGAAGGCTCGAGTGCCTAAGCTTGGGGATGCCCCGGAAGGCATCCCCTCTTTCGTCTTCAACACTATCGGTATATCTTACTTAGAACTATATTTTTATTCGTCACATAATATGTGTTTTGCTTGGAGCATCATTTTATTTTGTTGTTATCTGTTAGGTGTTATTTATAATCTTGTTTTTCAATAAAAAGTTCCAAGAATTGCCTTTAGGATGCTTGCATTGCATGTTTGATGTGTGCTGTGTAAAGACAGAAACTTTCTCTGTAGTGTTTGAATTTTCATATTTTACTGGAACGTGGAAAGTTACTGAAATTTTTACAAAGTATTGTCATATAAATTATTTAGCATGTCCTAAATTTTCATAATTTTTCGAGTTACAGAAGTACACTGGTTTAATAGATTGCTACAGACTGTTCTGTTTGGACAGATTGCTGTCATAGTTTCGTTATCTACCTATCCTATAGTTTACATAGCCTATATTGGTAGATATAATTTTTGGAAATGATAGTAAACAGTAGATAATGTTTGGAAATTATTATGCAACTTGTCTTGGCAGTACATGAAGTGTTGATTTATTCTTATGTGTACTAACCTATCTCACGAGTTCTTCTCGAGTTTTGTGTGGATGAAGTTTTTGAGAATAGGTGAAACCATGATATGAGAGGATTGAACGAGATACAAAATCTCAAGCTTGGGGATTCCCAAGGCATCCCAAGTAAATATTTCAAAAAGTCTCAAGCATCTAAGCTTGGGGATGCTACGCATCCCACCTCTCTTCGTCAACTATCGGTTAGCCTATGTTGAGCCTAAAATTTTATTTGTCCACATGATATGTGCTATTCTTGGAGTGCTACTTTTATTTTGCTTGTTGTTTAAATAAAATACTCAGATCTGAAAATCTTTATTGAGAGAGAGTCCTCACATAGCTACTTTATTGTTTGACTACTCTTTGATCTTCACTTTTATCTTTTGAAGAGTAGTTTGATGTTTACTCTTGTGCTTCACTTATATCCCATGAATAAATTGTGAATGAATTGAATATCATAAATCTGAAATTATTAATGTGCTTTATGCTTAGTAGTAGTTTCACATCTGGTTTATAAAGTAAACTCTATTGAAGTTTGACAATCACAATATTGGTGATACAGGCAATTCAAGAATAATTAGTATAAGGAAGAGAACTTTCACATACAAATATATTATCTTGGACATCTTCTATTATTTTGAATACCCATTAATTATTTTCAAACTTGAGCAAATTAGTTGAAGTTGGACAAGGAAGACAACGTAATGAGTTATGGTTGTGTATATTTGCATAGAAGTTATATTGTTATGGATCCTCCAACATGTGGTGCTTGTTTAGAACCATTTGCTAGCCAACACTTCGTACTAAGTAGAGATACTACTTGTGCATCCAAATCCTTGAGCCAAGTTTCTTCCATAAGAGTCCACCATACCTACCTATATATGGTATTTCACTGCCATTCCAAGTAAGTTTGCATGTGCCACCTCTAAACATTCAAATAAACATCTGTTTTGTGTGCCTGTACCGCTCATGGACGGGGGACGGTAAGTATCTTCCATGTTAAGCGGGTTATTCTCATGATGAGTGTTTATTCACTCGTCCTTGCATGAGAGGGGCGGTAATAGGGATTCCCAGTCCCGAAATAAAAAAAATGCAAATAATTAAACAAAACTCCCCCAGGAATGTTGTTGGTATGGACGGTACCCGTGGATTCGGCTAGCCGTGGAGTGTGTTTGTTGGTGGAGGGGGGGTAAACCTTTACTTTTATCGCTTGGGAACCGCCGCTAATGTGTTTAACATGGAAGATATTGATAACTCTTGGTCGTAACGTTGACAAGAAGAGTGCACCTCCCAAAACTATATTCATCTCTGTTTTTAAACAATGAGCTCTGGCACATATGCAAATCCCTGCTTCCCTCTGCGAAGGGACAATCTATTTACTTTCATGTTATTTAGTTTTCATGTTGATTCAACTTCTTATTCCAACCTACTTCTATTAGTTGGCAAGCACCATGTGGCGGGGAAAGATCTAGGCACATATGGCCAGTCAAATATATTTGATCTTGACTTATTATTGTTGACAATTATCTCTATGATATATGAGTTGGGAGGCGAAACATTAAGCCCCTATCTTTCTATGTGTTCGATGGATATCATTTGTTCTAAAAATATGCTTTGAGTACTAGCAATCATAGAAGACTATATGATGATTGAGTATGTGGGGATCTTACTTAGACTTTGTTGAGGATAAGTTGAATAGGAATTGTTTGGTGACTAAGAACATATGTTGCTAAGTTTCAAGAGAATTAATTGTTTAAACCATAACTTGTGAATTGGTTGCTACTCTATCATGATGATTTTTAGGAGAAAAAGTTGCTGGTTATGCTGCTAGAAAATTGATTGAAATTATCATTGATCAAACTTATGCACTATGCTAGCATTCACACTTCATAAATTATTTCTGTTATCATTTACCTACTCGAGGACGAGTAGGAATTAAGCTTGGGGATGCTGATACGTCTCCAACGTATCGATAATTTATGAAGTATTCATGCCATATTCACCTATGTTTACAATACTTTTATATGGTTTTGATGCACTTTATATTATTTATTTAGAACTAACCCGGACTCACGCTGTTTTCAGCAGAATTACCGTGGTGTTGTTTTTGTGCAGAAAATGAAAGTTCTCGGAATCGCCTGAAACTTTTTGGTGATTTTTCTGGACCAAATAAGCAATATTGGAGCAAAGAACCATCGGAGAAGAGCCACGAGGTGGGCACAACCCACCAGGGCGCGCCACAGGGCCCAGGCACGCCCTGGTGTATCGTGCCCTCCTCGTGGCCCATCTTGGCATGAAACCGACGCCCAAAAATCCTATAAATATAGAAACCATCAGAAATAACCCTAGACTCTCCGCTCCGCCGCTGCAACTCTCTATATCGACGAAAAACCAATCTGGAGGTGTTCCAGTACCCTGCCGGAGAGGGGAATCCATCTCTGGTGGCCATCTTCATCATCCCGGCGGAGGCCATGACGAGGAGGGAGTAGTCCACCCTCGGGGCTGAGGGTATGTACCAGTAGCTATGTGTTCAATCTCTCTCTCTCTCGTGTTCTTGAGATGTCATGATCTTGATGTATCACGGGCTTTGTTAATATAGTCGGATCACATGATGTTATTCCCTTACTTTCTTGTTATGATGAATTGAATCTTTCCCTTTGAGATATCATTATGTTGGATTGAATATTGGATTTGAGAACACTTGATATATGTCTTGCATGTGGATACCCGTGGTGACAATGGGGTGTTCTATTGATTCACTTGATATATGTTTTGGTACTCAACTTGCGGATTCCCGCGGTGACATTGGGGTAATCTATGCATAGGGGTTGATACACGTTCTTGTCCTACTTTCTCCGATAGAAATCTTGGGGTACTCTTTGAGGTTCTTTGTGTTAGATTGAGTATTATGAATCTGAAATTGTTTGATGCATATCGTATAATTAACTCATGGATACTTGTGGTGACATTGGGGTATCTAGGTGACATTAGAGTTGGTTGATGTGTATCATATGGTGTTATTCTAGTATGAACTCTTGGATAGAATGATCGAAAAGGATAACTTTAAGGTGGTTTCGTACCCTACAAACAATTTCTTCTTATGTTCTCCTCTAGATAAGAACTTTGGAGTGATTCTTCATTGCACATTGAGGGATGGTTATGTGATCCAATTATATTAGCATTGTTGAGAGATTGCACTAGCGAAAGTACGGACCCTAGGCCTTGTTTTCAAGCATTGCAATACCATTTGTGCTTACTTTTGTTACTTGCTACCTTGCTGTTTTTATATTTTCAGATTACAAAAATCTATATCTACCATCCATATTGCACTTGTATCATCATCTCTTCGCCGAACTAGCGCACCTATACAATTTGCCATTGCATTGGGTGTGTTGGGGACACAAGAGATTTCTTGTATTTGATTGCAGGGTTGTTTTGAGAGAGACCATCTTCATCCTACATCTCCCACGGATTGATAAACCTTAGGTCATCCACTTGAGGGAAAATTGCTACTGTCCTACAAAACTCTGCGCTTGGAGCACCAACAAAGTCTACAAGAATAAAGTTGCATAGTAGACATCAGGGCCGGACGTCCTGGAAAACCGGCACGTCCGGATGGCAGTTTTTGCAGCGCGTGATTCAGTCGTGGAGCACGTAACTGCATGGGGCGACGCGCGTGGCGCAACCACATGCATATGGAGCCCCGAACTTGATCGTGGGCCGGCCCCAACCGCTAGTAGCGCGCGCGGAGGGCCGCGAGAGCAGAGCACGCGGTGGGACGCGAGGTCGAACCTGACCACTCTGTACTTGTCCTCGTCAAGTAAGAGGTCCATGACGTTGGAGTTCTCCATCCAGATCGGATGTTTGGTGTACACCACGAACGGACAGAGAGTGTCTATGGCATGCATGGTCCAAACACGACACATCAATCAGAGACCCTTCAACGAAACTGTGTGCGTTGCATGAATCGCAAAAGGTATAGTTCAAGCTCCGTCGCTAATGGCACGAACTGTGTGCGAAGGTGGATCCATCAAATATGATTCAGAAAGTAGTTGCGTGTGCGATCTACAGGAGACAGTTTGTTCTGATGAACCGTTTGTGATTAGAGAAGATAACTGAAACGGTTACCAAAACTACATAAGTGTGCGAAGTACGGCATATAGTTCACTCGGATAAACTGTATGCGCTGATACAGCAGAACACAAACGATTCGGCATAACAAGATGTGTGCGATATACAGCAAACAGGTGAGTAATGAGAATCGTGTGCGAACACCAGATATAACACAGCCGATTGGTGCTAATAACATGTGTGTGTGTTGTGGGGAAACGTTTGCAGGTATACAACTGTCAGCGATTGATGAAATCATCACCGACGGGTTTCGTAGTTTAGTCCGTGTGTACTGTGATTTGCTCGGTCTGCACAACATCAATGCTGCGGCTACAGAACAACAACATATGTACTTAAACAAATTCCAGCATAACGAGGCCCAAATTCAAAGATTACAAGGTACAAAATGACATTAGAAATCAAAATCAATCTTCAGGATCCATGGGATGAAATATTTCTGCGAAGGGATCATCCACCGAGAAGTCATATATCGGCTCGATAGAATCGCTTCCGAATAATCTGTCATATGAATTTCCAAAGTAAAAATCAGCTTCTACACAACCTTTTCCATTCTGCTGTAGACGCCTCCGCTGGTCAGTAAACCATCCATCGTGGTGCACTAAATATAGTGAAAACCTCATTACCTTGAGCACCCTTGCTTTCTGAACAAAGAAACTGACAAATTGAATCTCTGGATTGGTGCCTCGGTACTCGTTCAAAGTAATTTCTGTGAGATGGAATTCAAGGCATTCGATGGGATTGTTATATTGGGTCACCTTTTCCACTCCAACTCCTGCTTGTATCTGCAAATGAAGACAATATATCAGTGCTTAGATGCAGTATCGAACACTACGGGCCTCTTCGATTTGCATGATTTATAAAATACACTAATAGATTGACATGCCATCTTCGATCGTTCATGATTAACATCTCAAAAAATGTATAGTACACATTTCATTGTAATCATGGGTAAAAGTACCAAAAAATTGAAGTCCGTTGTGGTTAAGAATTAACAGGAAAGGAACATCACCTCGACGTATAGCTTCTCCGTGCACGAAAAGCATATAAGGAACTTAACAACTTCATCCAGATTGGGGCCGATAGATTGTAGTGCCAAGATCTTCACTGTGCGCAGAGACAATGCGAGGCTTGTGGGAATCATTTTCTGGATGACAGCCGAACATAGATGAACAAAAACTAGATAAAATGTGATGTACAATAATAAGAATGAGAAGAAGATTGTTGTACCTAAACGGGTATGGATCCAGCTGTAACAAGTTCAGAGAATTCAGCACACGAATACCCCAACACTGTCAATTTCGGTGCGCCAATGACCATGATTCTTGTTCGACCTTCTTTATCAATTACAAACAATCTCTCTAGGAAAGGCGCATTCTCAATGACCATATCATGAAACTGCTCAACTGACAGCGTGTTGCGGCACCAGCCATGCACATAAATCGTACGGAGATTCGTCGTAGCGATGTGGAGGCTACTGAACCCAAACATCATCTGAAGACGAAGGTACTCGAGCGTTGTACAGCCATCGAGCAGGCGCTCCAAATCCGACTTCGAGATGTTGACGCTAATGAGCTCGAGGTGCTTCAGTTTAGGGAGATGAAGAGCGTGCGCGGCATTAATCTTGGGGAAAAGGCACCGCATGAACGTAGCGCGACGCAGCGTGGGCGCGAGGCAGAGGACGGACGGAGGCAGCGAGCGCCCATGTCCAGCATCAAAGTTGAGCTCCTCGAGCTGATCTAGGGCGGGGGATAAGAACCAGTCATGAAACTTGGGTTAAGCCTTGCAGTTTGAACGGAAAGTGCCGATGGCAAGGCGTCTGACGGGCGCAGTGTGCGTGGCGAGGATGTGGGACAATGCATCCAAGCATTTGTGATCCCCATTGCAGTGCTCGTTGTCGTCGAGGAGGTCAATGGGGGTGGAGTGCCATAGGGGGCGCCACCGCCTGGAGAGGATGGTGGTCTACACGGCAGATTTGATGGGGAGGAGGGACATGATGGTTACCAACATCTCGTCGGGGATGCTGTTGATGAAGTCCACGCTCGCCGGAGGCTTGTGTGGTTCAGCCTCCACCCGCCCCCGCTTGTTGGCCACCTCGTCGTCCATCGAAAAAGGAGGCGATCCGCGGCGGCGACCCAAATAGATAAGACCGGAGGAGAAGGTGTAGCTCTAATGGAGAACTTGGGAGAGAATAGGGCTGTGGGTGGTAGTCCGAGGTCAAAGGGCTTGATTCCCGGTGAGCCAGCTGTGCCTACGCGGCAGACTGCTTGCACGCATCCCTATGAGCCTGCACGGCGGATTCCTCGCACGCGTCCCGTCTAATCAAACCTGCACCCACAGCATAGGCAGGGCCCACCTCTCATAGAGGCAGGGCCACGCGTCTGCTCGATGAGCCCGTTCCCAAACGGTTTCTAAAAACCATAAAGTATTCCGTGCTTGGGAACTAAAACCATCCATGAATATTGAGCTTGTTTCCTTTCACATTCCAAATTACCACGTGCTAATTTTTTTCGCAAATCAGTTCACACCTACCTAACCTAAACGTGTTCTCACTTAGCAGGTGTTTACTGTAGTAGGCTATAAAAACACAAACTCGTACTCGAAAATTACCGCACATTCTTCACCCCCGCCACCAAAAAAACAGGCCTTTCTTTGTTAGTCCTTCATTCCATCTGCCATGGCCGGTAGGGGGGGGGGGGGTTTCTGGGTCGAGATATAACTAGGGAAGAAATACCAAAGCCGCGGAAGCAACCAAGAGGTCCTGCCGCCGCGCCACAGAAGCACGAGAGAGCTCCAGCCACACCGCTTTGGCCGTAGCAGAGACGTCCGATGGCGCCGCGGATGCCCGGGAGGATCTTTCGCGGAGAGGCGACGGCTCTCACAGTCACAAGCGCATTCGCCTCGGAGGTGAACTGGACGATTTGGCAGTCTGTGATTCCTCAGCCAGCGACGACATGAGCACTGAGCTCGATAGGAAGGACACCATGATCGATGACCTGGTGAAGCTGCTAGAGAAGAGCGATGCCTCGGTTGACAGGGCGACCGGCCTCGTGGAGAAACTTATGGAGGAGAACGACGCCTGGAAGAAACTCCTCGAGAAGAAAAGTGCCTCGGAGGGGAGGCTGAAAGAACTCTCCGAGGCCAGTGACGACATGCGCACTGAGCTCGATAGGAAGGATGCCATGATTGATGACCTGGTGAAGCTGCTGGAGAAGAGCGACGACTCGGTTGACAGGGCGACCGGCCTCGTGGAGAAACTTATGGAGGAGAACGACGCCTGGAAGAAACTCCTCGAGAAGAAAAGTGCCTCGGAGGGGAGGCTGAAAAAACTCTCCGAGGAACTTTTGAAAGACTTGGTGAAGCTCTACATCGAGCGGGAGGGGCTGTTGAAGGAATCCGTGAAGCGCGTGAAGGAACTTCATGCGTACGCGACGCAGGCCATCGACGCTTTCGAGCAAAGAGCCCGCGCCATGGCCGCAATGCGGAAGATGTCGGATGAGAGGCGACAGGAGATGGAGGTCGTGGAGGCGATGAAGAAGGAGATTGAGGAACTCCGTGCCCAGCAATCCATGAAGAATTAGATAGCAGCGGGCCAGATTGTTTTCTTTGTCTTCCTTCTTCAACCTCTTCCTTCTTCTTTTGCCCCTGTGTCTTTGGGGAGTTGCCACATGTGGCATTTTTTATTATCATGCATATATAAGAAAAGTATTATCTTTGCCGGTGCTAATTTGTTGTTATATTATTTCGTTCGTTTGTACATGTATACAAGTCGAAAACAGACGAAACGTCAAAATTCTCGGCTAGGCACGAACAGAACAGTGATCACAAGCAAACTAGTCCCTCTGTCCATGCGATTAACCACATGATAAAACAACGGGTAGGACGCCATTAATTCAGATGTTATGAGCGAGGCGAGCGCGGGGGGGGGGGGGGGTGGAGGTCAAAGTATTGCTTCCCGATGAGCACGCGCAGTAGACTCTCATGCGTCCCATCAAGCATGCACGGCGGACAGCTCTCACGCATCCTGTCAAGCCTGCGCGGCGGACAGCTCACACGCGTCTCGTCGAGTCTGCGCGGCGGAAATCTCACATGCGTCTGATACGTCTCCAACGTATCTACAATTTTTTATTGTTCCATGCTATTATATTATCTGTTTTGGATGTTTTATATGCATTAATACGCTATTTTATATTATTTTTGGGACTAACCTATTAATCTAGAGCCTAGTGCCAGTTTCTGTTTTTTCCATGTTTTGAGTATTGCAGATAAGGAATATTAAACGGAGTCCAAACGGAATAAAATCTTCGGAATGATTTTTCTTGGACCAGAAGAAACCTGCCAGACTTGGAGATGAAGGCAGGAGACTTGCCGTGGCGTCACAAGCCACTAGGGCGCGCCCTAGGGGGGGGGGCGCCCTCCTAGCTTGTGGCCCCACGGCAGCTCTCCTAACCCTATTCTTCGGCCTATAAATTCCCAAATATTCCCTGGATACTAAAAAGAGCCACGAAAATACTTTTCCGCCGCCGGAAGCCTCTGTTCCCGTGAGATCCCATCTTGGAGCCTTTTGCGGTAATCTGCCGGAGGGGGATTCGATCACGGAGGGCATCTACATCAACTCCATTGCCCCTCCGATGATGCGTGAGTAGTCCACCACAGACCTTCGGGTCCATAGCTAGTAGCTAGATGGCTTCTTCTCTCTCTTTGTTCTTCAATACCATGTTCTTCATGATCTTCATGGAGATCTATCCGATGTAATACTCTTTTGCGGCGTGTTTGTCGAGATCCGATGAATTGTGGGTTTATGTTCAGATTATCTATGAATATTATTTGAATCTTCTCTGAATTCTTATATGCATGATTTCATATCTTTGCAAGTCTCTTCGAGTTATTGGTTTGGTTTGGCCAACTAGATTGGTAATTCTTGCAATGGGAGAAGTGCTTAGTTTTGGGTTCAATCTTGCGGTGTCCTCACCCAGTGACAAAGTAGGGGTAGAGAGGCACGTATTGTATTGTTGCCGTCGAGGATAAAAAGATGGGGTTTTCATCATATTGCTTGAGTTTATCTCTCTACATCATGTCATCTTACCTAATGCGTTACTCTGTTCTTCATGAACTTAATACTCTAGATGCAGGCAGGAGTCGGTCGATGTGTGGAGTAATAGTAGTAGATGCAGAATCGTTTCGGTCTACTTGACACGGACGTGATGCCTATATGCATAATCATTGCCTTGGATATCTTCATAATTATTCGCTGTTCTATCAATTGCTCGACAGTAATTTGTTCACCCACCGTATTATTTGCCATCATGAGAGAAGCCTATAGTGAAACCTATGGCCCCCGGGTCTATTTTCCATCTTATATTTTCAGATCTAAAACCAAAAATACCAAAAATACCTTGCTGCAATCTTTTTACTTTTAGTTTACTTTTCGTTTTAGCAATCCTATCTATCTATCTCTATCAGATCTCATCCTTGCAAGTAACCGTGAAGGGATTGACAACCCCTTTATAGCATTGGGTGCAAGTGTTTGATTATTTGTGTAGGTACATCTATTGGGGACTTGCTTGTATCTCCTACTGGATTGATACCTTGGTTCTCAACAACTGAGGGAAATACTTATCTACTTTGCTGCATCACCCTTTCCTCTTCAAGGGAAAACCAACGCATGCTCGAGAAGTAGCAAGAAGGATTTCTGGCGCCGTTGCCGGGGAGATCTACATCAAGCCTACCAAGTACCCATCACAAACTCATCTCTTGCATTTACATTATTTTCCATTTGCCTCTCGTTTTCCTCTCCCCTACTTCACCAATTTGCCGTTTTCTTCGCCCTCTTCTTTGTTTGCCCTTTTTTCTCGCCGGATCTCTTTGTTTGCTTGTGTTGATATGTGCCTTCTATATGCTTGCATCTTCGCTTGCTAAAAATCTATTGATATGGATCCTCATCCACTTGCTAATCTTTTTAAAAGACCAAATTATGATGAACCAATTGCTAGTGAGTTGAGTGCACTTGATTATCTCTATGAAGTTTTGCTTGAAAATCATGAATCTGAAAATTTTGATGAAGTGTTGAAAGAAGAAATCTATAAGGTGATTCATGATAGCTCCTTGATTGAAAAACATGATTGCAATGATGTTACTATAAATTCTATTAATGTCAATTACGCTAATGATATGCAAAGCCACAAGCTTGGGGATGCTATGTTTGATGAAGATGATATTTTTTGTCCCCCAAGTTTTGATGAGCAAATTCATTATGATGATTGCATGCTCATGCATCATGAAAAGAATGATTTATGTGATAGTTATATTGTTGAATTCATTCATGATGCTACTGAAATTCATTACGAGGGAGGAACATAGGCTAGTAGGAATTGCACTAATATCAAGTTTCCTCTCTATGTGTTCAAAGTTTTGAAGTTATGCTTGTTTTGCCTTCCTATGCTAGTTGATTCTTGTTCCCATAAATTGTTTGCTCACAAAATCCCTATTCATAGGAAGTGGGTTAGACTTAAATATGTTTTTCATGCTATTCATGATGCTCTTTTAGATATCTCAATTACTACTTTTTATCTGAGCATCATTGAAATCGTTATGCCTAGCTAGGGGCGTTAAACAATAGCGCTTGTTGGGAGGCAACCCAATTTTATTTTTATGCTTTTGTTTTTGCTTCTGTTTTTGAGTGTTTTACAAATTATTACCTCTGTATTAATTGTGTTTTCTTGTTTAAATTAGTGTTTCAGCCAAGTAAGACCTTTGGGATGGTCTACGGTGTTTGTGATTTGATTTTGCTGAAAAACAGAAACTTTTGCTCTCAGTCCAGGAATTTTGTAAATTCACTGGAACGTGATTTTGATCTGAATTTTTTAAAAAATATTGATATACAAATTTCCCTGATTGTCCTAATTTTTCAGAATTTTTGGAGTTACAGAAGTATTCGAAGTCTATAGATTGCTACAGACTGTTCTGTTTTAGACAGATTCTGTTTTCTTTGTGTTGTTTGCTTATTTTGATGTATCTATGGGTTGTATCGGGGGGTATGAACCATGGAGAAGTTGGAATACAGTAGATATTACACCAAAATAAATAAAGAATGAGTTCACAACAGTACCTAAAGTGGTGATTTAATTTTCTTATACTAACGGATCTCATGAGTTTTCTGTTGAGTTTTGTGTTGTGAAGTTTTCAAGTTTTGGGTAAAGATTTGATGGACTATGGAATAAGGAGTGGCAAGAGCCTAAGCTTGGGGATGCCCAAGGCACCACAAGCCATATTCAAGGATACCAAAAAGCCTAAGCTTGGGGATGCCCCGGAAGGCATTCCCTCTTTCGTCTTCAATCCATTGGTAAATTTACTTGAAGCTATATTTTTATTCACCACATGATATGTGTTTTGCTTGGAACGTCTTGTATGATATGAGTCTTTGCTTTTTAGTTTGCCACAATCATCCTTGCTGCACACATCTTTTGAGAGAGACATGCTGAATCATGAATTTATTAGAATACTCTATGTGCTTCACTTATATCTTTTGAGCTAGGCAATGTTGCTCTAGTGATTCACTTATATCTTTTTAGAGCACGGTGGTGTTATATTTTATAGAAATTATTGAACTCTCGTACCTCACTTATATTATTTTGAGAGTCTTTAAATCAGCATGGTAATTTGTTTAGGTTATGAATTTAGTCCTAATATAATGGGCATCCAAGAGGGATATAATAAAAACTTTCATATAAAGTGCATTGAATACTATGAGAAGTTTGATTCCTTGCATATAGTTTTGAGATATGAAGATGGTAATATGAGAGTCATGCTAGTGAGTAGTTGTGAATTGGAGAAATACTTGTGTTGAAGTTTGTGATTCCCGTAGCATGCACGTATGGTGAACCGTTATGTAACGAAGTCGGAGCATGATTTGTTTAATGATTATCAGCCTTTGTGTGAGGGTCGGGAGCGCGCGATGGTTAACTCCTACCAACCTCTCCCCTAGGAGCATGCGTCTAATGCTTTGTTTGATAACTAATAGACTTTTGCAATAAGTATGTGAGTATTTTATGACTAATGTTGAGTCCATGGATTATACGCACTCTCACCCTTCCACCTTTGCTAGCCTCTCTAGTACCGCGCAACTTTCGCCGGTGGATCAAACCCACCTTCCTCAAAACAGCCACCATATATTTTCCTCAAAACAGCCACCATACCTACCTATTATGGCATTTCCATAGCCATTCCGAGATATATTGCCATGTAACTTCCACCGTTCTGTTTTTCATGACATGCACCATCACTTTCATATTGCATATAGAGTCATGTTTTGTTCTAGGTATCGAGTTGTAAGTAAATAAAAGTGTGATGATTTCCATTATTAGAGCATTTGTCCCGTGTGAGAAAAGGATGATGGAAGCTATGAATCCCTCACAAGTTGGGATGAGTTTCCGGACTTTACAAAAAATAAGAGGCCAGCGAAGCCCAACTAAAATAATAATAAAAGAGGCCAAAGATGCCCACCAAAAAAAAGAAAAAAAAAGAAAAAGAAAAAAAATGATGAGAGAAAGAGAGAAGGGACAATGCTACTATCTTTTTCCACACTTGTGCTTCAAAGTAGCACCATGATCTTCATGATAGAGAGTCTCCTATTTTGTCACTTTCATATAGCTAGTGGAATTTTTCATCATATGCACAACCACTTAGTGTCTTTTTGAGTCTTAAATACACTTATAGCTCTAGTGCACCCGTTGCATGGCAATCCCTACTCACTCACATTGATATCTATTGATGGGCATCTCCATAGCCCGTTGATACGCCTAGTTGATGTGAGACTATCTTCTCGTTTTTCCTCATCACCTCCACCATATTCTATTCCACCTATAGTGCTATATCCATGGCTCACGCTCATGTATTGCGTGAGAGTTGAAAAGGTTTGAGAACATAAAAAGTGTGAAACAATTGCTTGACTTGTCATCGGGGTTGTGCATGATTTAGATACTTTGTGTGGGGAAGTTGGAGCATAGCCAGACCATATGATTTTGTAGGGATAACTTTCTAAGGCCATGTTATTTCGAAAGGACACAATTGCCTTGTTGGTGTGCTCGAAGTATTACTGTTTTTATGTCAATATTAGAATTTTGTATTGAATCTTATGGATCTGAATATTCATGCCACAATAAAGAATATTACATGGATAAATATGTTAGGTAGCATTCCACATCAAACATTCTGTTTTTATCATTTACCTACTCGAGGACGAGCAGGAATTAAGCTTGGGGATGCTTGATACGTCTCCAACGTATCTATAATTTTTGATTGTTCCATGCTATTATATTATCTGTTTTGGATGTTTTATATGCATTAATATGCTATTTTATATTATTTTTGGGACTAACCTATTAATCTAGAGCCTAGTGCCAGTTTCTGTTTTTTCCATGTTTTTGAGTATTGCAGATAAGGAATATTAAACGGAGTCCAAACGGAATAAAATCTTTGGAATGATTTTTCTTGGACCAGAAGAAACCTGCCAGACTTGGAGATGAAGGCAGGAGACTTGCCGTGGCGTCACAAGCCACTAGGGCGCGCCGGGTCTATTTTCCATCTTATATTTTCAGATCTAAAACCAAAAATACCAAAAATACCTTGCTGTAATCTTTTTTACTTTTAGTTTACTTTTCGTTTTAGCAATCCTATCTATCTATCTCTATTAGATCTCATCCTTGCAAGTAACCGTGAAGGGATTAACAACCCCTTTATAGCGTTGGGTGCAAGTGTTTGATTATTTGTGTAGGTACATCTATTGGTGACTTGCTTGTATCTCCTACTGGATTGATACCTTGGTTCTCAACAACTGAGGGAAATACTTATCTACTTTGCTGCACCACCCTTTCCTCTTCAAGGGAAAACCAACGCATGCTCGAGAAGTAGCAGCGTCCTATCATCAACCTGCAGCTACACGCACGGCTCCCCCATATCAAGTACTCCCTCCATTTCTTTTTAGTTAGCATATAAAATTTGGTCAAATTCAAAAAGAAATGGAGGGAGTAAAAAATTGACGCGTGGCACCAAATGGTTATCATACAAGTTTTGTACGTACAGGAATTCAATAAACCAATATTATCAATGATTGCGGCTGATCTATCATGCCTAAATGTTTCTAATTCATTCACATTCGTATGAAAAGGGCCCTAGAAAACTCAATTGATGTATAGAAAGGGCCGAATTGCTGCACTAGAGGACACGTTGAATGTAGTTTCGTCAAAAAAGGTGTCATGTTTCCTATCGAAACCACAAGGTCAGAGCATGTGCCTCTAGTTCAAAATTTGAACTACGCATATTAAATCCCTAGAAAACTCAATTAATGTATAAAAGGGGCCAAATCGGTGGACTAACGACTCATTGAATGTAGTTTCACCAACAAAGGTGACATGTTCCCTATCAAAATCACAAGGCTTCTTGAATAAGCTTTGGCTTGTAAGATGCATGTCCCAATATTTGTCCCAAATTCTTCAGAAAACAAAATGCACACTGTACATGTGTCGTGGCATGACACTGTGTAATTTTCGTGAATTCATGGCGAGCTTTGGGTTCTCTCGTACTTTGAAACCAAGATTATCAATGTTTGCGGTCTAGTCACGACACCGAGATGTTTGTAATTCAGTGACCATCAGTGCATGGGATCTAAACATGGACCCAATGACACAAATTGGTTTTTAATCCATTTTGGTGCGCTGGAGCCCATGCTTGTAATTCAAACTTAAGTTCTTCACATTAAGTGCATGCCTAGAAAACTCACATGTCGTTTCGACCACAAAGGTGACATGTTCCATATCGAAACCACCATGCTTGTCGTGGGAAGCTCCAATTTGTAAGAGGTTTGTCCCAAAACTTATATACCATGTCCTATAAGTGTCATGTTGAGACACCAGTTTCAATAATTTCACATTTTAGCATTGCACTTGTATTAGCCTATGTTGCATGTAGAAAAAAAATATCAACGCAAGAAGAGACATCGAATGTCGTTCCCTCCACGGAGGTGACATGTTCCGTATCGAAACCACGATGGTTCTTGAGAGAAGTTTTGGTGTGCAAGAGACTTGTCCCACATTGGACAAAAAAATATCATGTCGTATAAGTGTCGTGTCATGACACCGGGGTAAGTTTCATGAATTTTAGACGAGTTGTGGATTTATGATGATTTAATAGCCAAGTTTCTCAATGTGTGTGGCCTCGTCATGACTTCGAGATGTTTGCAATCCATTCACGTTCATTTGCATGGGACCTAAACAAGGAACCCAAGGACACAAATACCTTTTTTCAACCCATTTTGGTGACATGAAGCATGTTCCTTTAGTTCAAATTTGAATTATGCACATTAAATGTCTACAAACTTGATTAGTGTAGTATACAAAAAGCTAAACGAACCATGAATAATTTAAAGCAGTTCTATACGCCCGTCTGAAGCTCGTGCGTGTGTAAGCACGGCGTGCGTGTGTCGTGCTAGCTCGAGCTTCCTTCTTTCAGAAGTTATCCAATTTGTATTAAAATGATGTTCTATCCAAACACGCTTCTGCCGCCACTCCCCCAATCGGTCTCCCGCCACTCCCCCAATCGGTTTCCTGCTGAAGCGCCGGCCCCGTCATCAACCTACTGGATGAGGAGGACGAGACAGAGTAGGCCGGAAAGCAGGCAAAAGCGGCATCACGCCATCGAGCATCAGCAAGACGTCATCATCAGCCCCCATGCCACCATCGCACACGGTTTCTAGTACTACCAGAAACGTCTGCGATGCGTGTCTGGTCCCACCAGGTGCCCATCGGGGCACGCCTTGTATATGATAGGAGGCAACCGTTACCAGCAAGATGCGGCTTTCCAGCCCGTAACCCATTCGAATGGAACTCGGAAGTTAAGCGTGCTTTTGGTGTAGTAGTCAAGGACGGGTGACCGGTTGGGAAGTTGCTAGATTTCAAGGTTCATTTAGGCGGTGTGATATGATCACTATAGGCATAAATAAAAATGCCTGTAGTGATATGTCATTCCGGCTAAATAAATCTTGAGATCCTTGTTTTGAAAATATCCATGATTTTTTTTGCTTCTTTTGCTGTTTTGAAAATGTCAAGGATCGAGTGTATGTGTGATATGTCATTCCCACTAAATAAATCTGATCATTGTTTCAAAAATATCCATGATTTTCTTTTGCTTCTTTTCCTGTTTTGAAAATGTCAAGGATCGAGTGTGTGTGTGTGTACCAATGCCTGTGTGTGGACCATGTGCCTACATTGTACGGTTTCTGATGACAAACCTATCGGTGGGCCCTTAGGATCTGCCATGCCTTTTACAGAAAACGATGGAAGGCCAACGATGGGTGACGATGTGTGTGTGTGTGTGTGTGTGTGCGTGTGTGTAAACCCATATGCTTGTGTGTGGATCATGTGTACATTGTGCGGTTTCCGACGACAAACCTATTAGTGGGCCCTTAGGGTGTGTCATGCCTTTTATTGACAATGCTGGAAGGCAAAGGATGGGTGACGGTGTGCGCGCACGTGTGTGTGTGGGGGGGGGGGGGTGCGCGCGTGCGCGTGTGTGAACCCATGCATGTGTGTGGACCATGTGCCTAGATTGTTCGGTTTCCGACGACAAACCTATCGGCGGGCCTTTAGGGTTTGTCATGCCTTTTACTGACAACGCTGGAAGGCCAAGGATGGCTGACGGTGTGTGCATGTGCGTGTGTGCATGTCTCTCTCTATCTCTCTCTTTCTCTGTGTGTGTGTGTGTGTGTGTGTGTGGACCATGCATGGGTCCATTGTGCGGTTTTCGACGACACGCTTATATACCGATGGGCCGCTATATATCATCCATTTGAGTGACAACGCTGGAACGTCACCCTGCTACGTGTCATGTGTGTGTGGGGGTGGGGGTGGGGGGAGGGGAACGATATATATAACCAATCTTAAGGGGTATATATATATATGTGTGTGTGTGTGTGTGTGTGTGTGTGTCCATTTATCTCAGCTAGGTGCATGCCACATCATAGATAGTGTACCATTGTGTATTAATTGTTGAAACACCGGACCACACCATTTTCGCATATACATTTGTCCATATGTAGGGGGATGGTGTTTTTCTAGCCCCGCTCAACTGATCTTCAATGACGCGCCAAGTCATGGGACCGCGTGATCTATATATCCCTATTGTCCAACAACAATATGTGATGGTTTGGCCATATTAAGGATAAATTCTCCTGGTTGTCTTACGAAAATTCAAACATGGATAAATGTGTGACAAAGTTTGAACCAGGTCATGTGTTCATAGGACCCCATATATCCTCCGGCACATAGTGTAGGGGGCAACACCCTATATTATGTTTGTCATGAAACCTTTTGGTGTCACATTGAACACTTTTAGGCATGCACATATGCAGCATGTGCCACACATTAAATTTGCGCATTGCGAATTTAAACATGACAACACCATGTTCGTACATATATATACTTCATCTGAACCTAATTACAAGTCTTTTTTACAGATTTCACTACGAACTACATATATATTTAGGAACGGAGGGAGTATATATTTGGGTCACTAGCGGGCGTTGTCGGAATCGGGGCTCCGCAAAACCCAACAAGGTTCGAACACTGGGGTGCGCTCGCCCTCCAATCCCGCTCAACCTCACAGCTTCTCAGCGATTCCACGGTGGTGCTCGTAGGAGGAAACAAATGGGGACACACAATCTTTACCCAGGTTTGGGCCACCTTGCGGTGTAAAACCCTACTCCTGCTTTGGGGTGGATTGGCCTCACGGGGAGGCTGAGGATGAACTAGTACAGTGGTTGGGTGGACTCACGAGGGCTCTCGGTGGTGGTGAACTCGACCTGATTCGACCCCCTTCTATGATGGGAGCCCGTCCATATTTATAGGGACCACGGTCCTCTTCCCCTGTCGAACCAGCGGGAAGGGATCCCACAACGGCCAAATTTGAAAGGGGACAAGTAGTACACCCTATCCTGACTAAAGGTGGTCTTCGCCTGCAAAGCTTCCGGGTGTGACGCAGCGGTGGGCTTGGCGATTACATCCGTCCCGCCGAGCTCGTGGTCTCGGTCCTCTTGCACCGGGAAGGAAACCTTTGGGGGGGTTCCTTGGGAACCCGCGTGCGTCCCTGTCTCCTTTGCACCAAAGAGGAAACTGTCCTCCCTCTGCACCCGCTGGCGCCCGCCTGGCTTGGTCGTCAGAACCCACGTCACCCCGGCCTCATGAGGCCGGGTACTTGCATAGGAATCTCCGCTCCTCAGGAGGCAGCCTGAAGTGGTGCTGCCCCTCCGGAGGTCTTGACGCTGTGCTCCTCGCGAGGCGGGGGCTCTCGCGAGGGCCTTGACTTGAGTGGCTCGTTGCAGGGCCGTACCGGGACGTCATGGTGGGCCACGCGCTGGGCCGCAGGCAGGCAGGTTTGGGTACCCCCGTTCCCAGAACGCCGACAGTAGCCCCCGGGCCCGAGGCGCGCTCGGGCTGGCTTCGGGGTGAAGCCAAGGAAGGGAGGCCGAAGTGCCATGGGCCCCAACCACCTGCGGGCCATCCCGACGCATGGCGCTCAACAAGACGCGGATGGCTCCACTTCCCCACGTCGTCCTGGCAACCGCCCTCGCTGACAAAAAGCCTGGCGCGCGCGGTGGAACCATCATTGCCTCTCCGTGCATCTGCCTCCTGCTGCTCCTTCTTCCGTGGCTCGCGCCTTCTTCGCCGGGCTTTGCGTTTGCTTCCATCTGCCCCTATGCCATGGCTCCCAAGAGGAAAAGGGGCAGGACCTTGACGACATCAGGGCCCCGGCCGGTGCTTGAGCCCGCGCTGGGCCGGTCCACCGTGCTCAATCTTGAGGGGCTGGATAAGGTCCGGCGAGCGATTGCCGCCGGCTCAAACGAGTGGGGGCGACGACGGTCTGGCCCGCCTCTTGGTCTGCGGTTGATCTCAGTGCCACCGACATCCCCCTTCACCTCCATGCCCTCTTCTCTGGCTTGCTGCCGCCGTTTTTAGATTTCTTCAATGCCGTGCTCATGCACTACCAGATCCACACCTTGCATCTCGACCCTGGGTCTGTCGTCCTTCTCTCTGCCTTCACGTTCTTGTGCGAGGCCTTCATGGGCATCGCCCCATCCATGGCCTTGCTCCGCCATTTCTTCTCCCTCTAGTTGGTCGCTAGCGAACAATGCTTGGGATGCGTGTCACTCCGAGTGGCGGATACGGCGGCGGACGCACTCCTCGACGTCGGGCTTAGTCCGGACGCGGCAAGCTTCCGGAGGCAGTGGGTGTTTGTCGACGCCGCCGTGCGCAATCCCCTGCTCCAACCACCGACGGCCCCGGCGGAGCCGGGCGAGAATTGGGAACACTCGAAGCTCGTCGACCTGCGGCTTACGCAGGTCACTGCCAGGTTGGGCAGTCTGAAGAAGGCGGGTGTGATGATGGCGATGGTTGTGCGGGAGTTCGTCCGCCGGCGAATCGCTCCCCTTCAGCGCCATTCCCGTCCCATGTGTACTTTCACCGGCCTTGATGACGTCATGAGGTTCCAGGTGTCTTCTCTTTCCTCCGCGCGCTGCGGGAGGCGCTCCGCCTTTTGACCGGGGGGAAGCCTCCCGAGCTTTTTTTTGGATGGGCTCCCCTTGTACCGTTATTAGAACGGGAGAGCCTTCGCTTCGAAGATGCCGCGCTTTGACGAGTGAGGGCTGCTTCGAGAAGGTTCCGTCGTACCTCGAGACGTTGTACCTCGCGCCGATTCCCTCCTAGTGGCCCCTTGCTCCGGAGACCCTGAGGCCGGTGTTCTTCAAGTGGTCACGGAAGAACGTCTCGAGCTACACGTTCCTCAGGTGCCCCTCTCCGCCTTTTCGAGCAGCGACGGGGTCACCTCGCCAGGGGCCACTGCAGGCTCCCCTGCTGTGGGGTGTCGCCCGACATTCGTCGACGGGTCGTCCCCGGATCCTCACATGCGCCGATGGAGGAGAGAACCTGGGGGTCGCAGCGGCCTGGCTCCGTTGCCCTGGAAGAAGAAGAAGTGGGCCGCCGTGGGTGAGTAAGTGCCTGCCTTTCCTTGTTTTCCATATGAATCCTTGCTCCTCAGGCCCCTTCCCGTCGACGTGGTGGGTGCACCCCAGCCACCGCCTCCCAAGGTGACCGGACCGGGAGCGGCCCAATACCTCACAACGCTTGTGACGGTGCGCGAGGAGACTCCCATACCCGGGCCCAAGCTGTCCCGAGGGGACCTCTGGCCCGGGCTTCCTGCGTCTTCCTTCAGGCGAGGCCCCCAGCCAGCAATGGCGGGATTGAGGCCTCCCCTGGTAGTCTCCTCCGGCGTCAGGGCGCCCGATGCGTCGGTGCCTTCCTCGAGTGGTGGGGCGACTCCTCGTGAGGCCCGGCCTCGGGCTGGGGTGCCGGATCGCGGAAATCCTGCCCCCGCGTCCTTGCCAGAGGCAGAAAGGCCTTCGCGCTCCCCTCCTGCCGCCCAGGGCCCAGGCCAAGCGCTGGATCATGCTTGTAGTCGCAGCGATGTTCGGCATGGTCTCCTTCTGGACGCGGTGAGCGCGTTGGGCCGCCTCGGGACTAAGCTTGACGACGTCGACTCGTACCTCGAGGTGGAGCACCGACGCCTGGCGCGTGAATGGCGTCGGCTTGAGGTCGCCATCAACTTTGGCCGTCTGCAGCGCGAGCGCACTCGCGTGGAAGTCAAGGAGTCCCTTGTCGTGGCGCAAGATGCCCGTGATCGCGCCCTTAAAGAGGCACAGGCCGCGGATGGGCGGTGTAAGGCTACAGTGAGGTTTGAGGAAGAGCTTCTGGCCTCCAACGCCTCCCTTGAAAGGCAAGTTCAGGCCCGCAAGGCCGCGCTAGCCGCCTCAATGGGCGGGCCATTCACGGGCGAAGCTGGGCTCCGCATCCTTGAAGATACGCTGACGCTGGAGGAGATGGAGCTGGGCCTGGAGCACGAGCGGCTGGAGGTGATGGAGCGCCAGGTCACTGCCGCCAAAGATTCTCTTGCCGCTCGCGAGGCGAGGATCCGCGAGGAGGCTGGCGAGGAGGTGGCGCAGATTTGCAGAACTCTCGCTCAGGACTACCGCGAGAAGCTGAAGCTTCAGGAGTCCCGTTTCCGTAGGCGGCGTGGCGAGCTAAAAGCTGAGGTGGACGGCCTTCGGAAAAGGTTAGCGGCGGCGGAGTGACGCGAGAAGGCTGCAATGAATGCCCTAACCACCTCCAAGGCCGAGCTGTCTTTCCTCTATACGCAGGTGGAGGACATCGCTTCTCGCGCAGAGAAGGCCTCAGAAGAGGAGAACCGAGCCCGAGGGCTGTAGCATACCTGCTCCAAGATGTTCCAGGCTCTTGAGGGGCAGGCCAACCGGGCCCTGAGCAACATCAGCGGCGAGAGCGTCTCAAGCCCACTCGTTGCCGATGACGCCGGCTACCTTTGCTTCTTCACCAGGATCATGGAGCGCCTCGAGGATGGTGCGGAGAAGGTCCGCCAGCTCGCAGAGGAGAAGGGCCGCGACCTCCTCACGCGGGCGTCCTCGCGCGTCTTCAGCCACCTTCTTTGCCTCGATCCCAACTTTGACTTCAAGACTGTGACCGCCCCCATGCCCGAGGTGATCCGGTGTGCCCTGGAGGATTGGGTGCAGGATCATGTGGATGGCTTGATCGCGGAATTTGCCCCTGCCACAGGCGAGGACCACTCCGCTACCGGGGAGCACGAGCCCGACGGCTGCGACAGCGATAGCGGCGATGGCGCATCTCCTTAGACTGTCCTTCCCTGTTCTCCTGTAAAGATTTTGAACATGACCCCGCGGGGATGTGAGTGTACTTTGGAAGAACTCCCTTATGATGTGTTAAGTGATATTGCACTCCCTTGCGCCACGTCTCCTTGCTTATTGTGCGCTCGCAAACCCTAAGGAGGGGCGGGTCATCACTGACACGCCAGACCGCGGTCGTCCGACAAAGCCGGGGGGCGGATGTTCGGCAAAGCCCCCGGGCCACGCGCGCCTGCTGGCTCGCCTGTGGTAGTTACCGACGATTTGGCGCCAAAACCTTGACCGGGTGTGGGCGTGAGGCCCTTGGCCATCGCGTTCTGGGCCCTCAGGTGGCCCCCCTCAATTCCGCCCTTACTGCCGCTGGGCCGGCTCGAGTGTGCATACCAGGTCCAGCCAACGCTCGCGGGGTGCGTGAGAGGGAAGAGCTGGCATATGCCAGCTTCTTAGAAACGAAACTCAAGACGCAAGCACAGCACGGAAAAAAACCTCCCCCCTTTTTCCAAATAAGATGCAAAGCTTCAACTTCATTCGAGAAAATGGCAAATTTGATTACAAAAAAGAGCAAGGAATAGCCGCGTCCGGCACCTAATAGCTAGTCTTCGTCTTCCCCCAGCGCGGAGCATGGGGCCTCCACTGGGCGTGGGCATAGTCATTGGAGGACAGTGTTGTCCGCCAGCGCAGAGCATGGGGCTTCCACTTGGGCGTGGGTGGGAGCCCCTCCGCGGCCTCGTACGGCGCTCCTCGGGGGGCTCCGGGCGTGTACAACCCACTCATTCTTACTTGAGAGTGTCACGGTTGGAGATAGTTGGGCGGGCACCCCAGGTGCAAGGCCTTGGAGTTCCTGACCGGGTTCTGGAGACACCCGCGCATTTCGGCGCGGTTGCGCACTCCTACGGCCCAAACATGGGTGCATTGCTCCCCACGTGACCGCGGAATTGCGCTTCCGCGGCCCAAACATGAGCGCAACACACCCGGCGCGACCGTAGGAGTATTGTGTTGGTGTAGTTGCCTCGAAAGGCGCCACGGCGCCAGCCGTGCTGTGCCCCAGGGGTCTCCCGAGCCCCCAGGCTCGCTAGGCCTCGGTTGCCTCCTGGGTATAGCGCCGGTGCCCCAGGGCCGCGGAGCGTGCGAGGCCCCGTGGAGCATGGCCCTGCCAGTGGAGTGTCCTCGCAGTGTCGGCCGCGGGTGGCCCGCACTGCTCAAGCCTTGCCGATCTTCTGGGTGACGGACCCCTGCAGCCCCATCGCCTGGTGCCGGGTTCCCTGCTTGCGAGGGCACTCGTTGCGGCGCGCCCCCATGCGACCCCGGGCGCCCCTTTGCCATGCCGACCGGACCAGGTGCCTCCACAGTGGAAGCCCCCGGGCCTGGCTTGACGTGGGGCGCTGGGCGTGCCCCCCTACGCCGGGGGGGAGGGGGGTGCTGTTGCCAGCGCAGGTGCAAGACCCACGGCGCTGGCGCTTGTCGCTGCGTCGCCTGGAGCGCGGGCCGCGGTGTGAGGGTCGGGGGTTCCCTCCTGGCGCCCCGCTGGATGCCCCGAGGCTGATCCCTACGGGCAACAGCATGACGCTGTCTTGGGCGCGCATCCCACAGGCATGCCTGCGCCGAGCTTCCGCCCGAAGTTGGCCACGAGGTGGGTCACGCCCGTCTGGGCGAGAATGGCCGCCGTGGCCATTCCCCGCGCCCCCGTCATGACCTCCTCCATGAGCGGCGGCGCGAGCTGCTCGGCCCCTGCGTCGGTTGGTGCTCTCGTATCGGGGGGCGCGATAGTGTGGTGGTTCTCCATGTTGTCGGCATGCACGCCATGGCGTGCGTAAGGCATGCCGTCATTTCCCTCGGGCACGCCGCTGCTGGGGCCGGGCATCGGCCCGAAATCGACCACCGGAACCCTGAGGAGGAGAAGTACAACGCGAGGCGGGCCCTGCTCGGGCCCCTCGAGTTGTGGGCCGTGTGTGTTGATGCGCGGCGGTGGAGCTGGCTTGCCGGCCGAGACTTCCGCTCCTTGCGTCGGGGGCCGTAGAGGAAGGTAAGGTGCCAGGGCCCTCCTTGCGACAGTAACCTGCTTGGCGATGTGGTCGGCCCACGCGTCGTAGCCCCCTTCCGTCGGGCGATGGCGAAGGAGCTCGCTGGCCATGAGCAACGCATCCTGCGCGTTCAGGTCCCCCACATGGACAGGGTCCATAGAGGGCTCGGGGCGACAGTTCGGGCGCCGCTGTGGGCGCGAGGGCCCTTGCTGCGCGCGAGTTGTGCGAGCGGTGGTGGTGACGGCGACGACACTGGTGGCCTGATAACGGCCATCCAGCACGGAGCCCCCAGGGCGCGCACATCCTGAGTTGGCCATGGCGTTGGTGAAGCAGGAGCGGGAGGTGACCGCCCGCTGGTGAAGCAGGAGTCGACGGAACTGAAGGACGTCGGCGCACCCCTACCTGGCGCGCCAAATGTCGGAATCGGGGCTCCGCAAAACCCAACAAGGTTCGAACACTGGGGTGTGCTCACCCTCCAATCCCGCTCAACCTCACAGCTTCTCGGCGATTCCACGGTGGTGCTCGTAGGAGGAAACAAATGTGGACACGCAGTCTTTACCCAGTTCGGGCCACCTTGCGGTGTAAAACCCTACTCCTGCTTTGGGGTGGATTGGCCTCATGGGGAGGCTGAGGATGAACTAGTACAGTAGTTGGGTGGCCTCACGAGGGCTCTCGGTGGTGGTGAACTCGACCTGATTTGACCCCTTCTACGATGGGAGCCCATCCCTATTTATAGGGGCCACGGTCCTCTTCCCCCGTCGAACCGGCGGGAAGGGATCCCACAAAGACCAAATTTGAAAGGGGACAAGTAGTACACCCTATTCTGACAAAAGGTGGTCTTCGCCTGCAAAACTTTCGGGTGTGACACAGCGGCGGGCTCGACGATGACATCCGTCCCGCTGATCTCGTGGTCTCGGTCCTCTTGCACCGGGAAGGAAACCTTTGGGGGTTTCCTTGGGAACCCGCATGCGTCCCTGTCTCCTTTGCACCAAAGAGGAAACTGTCCTCCCTCTGCGCCCGCTGGGGCCCGCCTGGCTTGGTCGTCAGAACCCATGTCACCCCGCCTCATGAGGCCGGGTACTTGCATAGGAATCTCTGCTCCTCAGGAGGCGGCCTGAAGTGGTGCCGCCCCTCCGGAGGTCTTGGCGCTGTCCCCCTCATGAGGCTGTCTCGCGAGGGCCTTGACTTGAGTGGCTCGTTCAGGGCCGTACCGGGCCGTCGTGGTGGGCCACGCGCTGGGCCGCAGGCAGGCAGGTCTGGGTACCCCCGTTCCCAGAACGCCGACATGTGTGGTTGTGTTTTGACACTCTCTTGCGTTTTTTTCTTGTTTATCTCAAAGATGCTAGTATTATGTAAAATAGCAAACAAAACTGATGAAACAACCGTATGCGATTGTACCCCGAGCAGACACGAGTGTGCTACCCTAACCGTGTGCGATGCCCGTACACAGCAAAATCGGCCTTGCCTAGTGGTGCCAACAGCAAGCGTCCACCAGTGTAAAGGGGTAATGTGCACAGTACAAACCCAAACCCGCAGTGACCTATAAAATATCTCGCCGGCGGAGGCTAATAGCTAATTTTTCCGCCGATAGCTCGCCACCACCACCACACACACCAAATGGAACCGTTGCTCAACCATGGGGATGTGCATGGCGCCGTCCTGATAGTGTTGGACGACGACGTGATAGAGGATTCCGACGCGTTGGCCGCCATGGCGGGCAACGGCAAACAGCCAGCTGCCGCAGCCGCCGTCGACGGGATAGAGGATTTCGACGCGCTGTCCTCCATGTCGGTCAATGGCCAACCGTCATCTGCCGCGGCCGCCGCCGCCGCCGCCGACCCCGAGTTTCAGCGTCAGATGCAGATGGCCATCGCTCTGTCCGTCCAGGAATCGGGCCTCGATGCGTTCCTGCGCGACGAGGACGAGCGCCGTCTCAGTGTCGGTGTGGAACAATCTATCGCATCTGCGGATGCCATCCGCAACGCGGCTAGGGATCTGAAGCGACAGAAACGGCGGGAGAGTGCGAAGAGAAAGCAGAACTCAGATGCAGAGGGCAAAAAGAGGCCGGAGCAGGACCAGAAGGCGGCGGAGCAGGCCGCGGCATGCCTCTCAGCCGCGTTGGAGGCCAGTGCAGGCCTTGCAGCTGCGGCGGTAGCCCTGGCAACAGCGGCCACGACGACCAGGGAAGCAGCTCTAGCGAGATCGGCGCCCGTCTGTATCCCGATGGCCCACCTGGACGCCACGACATCTTCGTCGATAGCGGAACACCTGGCGAGAGGCGCCGCGGTCGCTCCGGCCGAGGTAGCCCCGTCGGTCTCCGCCGTGGAACCAGTGGAGCTCATCGACTTGACGAGCTCCTCTGAATACTCGTTCTGAGGCGAGGAAGGTCATGACGACGGTGGAGGCGCGGCGTTTGTATGCATCCATGGCCTAGTGAATATTTTGTGCAGTTCATCTTCATGTAAATTGATGAACTGTTTGTAAATTACTGAGCGTATGAACTAATGTCAACTAATCCGCTACAAAATAAGGCATTTTGTGTTGAAAATTTGCCAAATGTTTGTGCCCACATGTGGAAATTTAGGATGAATTTGACGTCTGCGACTGAAATTGAGGATGAACCGTGTGAGATGAACCCACCTTGAGAAATCACAGAAAGAGCTACCCGCCTCGAGCGATGCAAAAATTCGTGGTTTCGCGGCACGGCATTTCGTTACAGCGTAGAGCGTACACACTTTATTATGTTTGGATCGTGTGCGATCTTGGTTGCTCCCGCCCAGTTCATTTGCCAAAATTTAATTGGAAGCGGTATTTCAACTGCATGCCGCCTTTCCTCGTCCACCACACTGACCCTATTGTAAAATTTCAGCTGTCGAGGCATTTGAACCATCGCCATCCCTCGTCCACCACCATCTCCACCCACACCATTACTACTAAAATTTTCAGTAGCAGCGGCTGATGACCCACAAGTATAGAGGATCTATCATAGTCCTTTCGATAAGTAAGAGTGTCGAACCCAACGAGGAGCAGAAGGAAATGACAAGTGGTTTTCAGTAAGGTATTCTCTGCAAGCACTGAAATTATCGGTAACAGATAGTTTTGTGATAAGATAATTCGTAACGGGTAGCAAGTAACAAATGTAACAAATGTGCAGCAAGGTGGCCCAATCCTTTTTGTAGCAAAGGATAAGCCTGGACAAAATCTTATATAAAGCAAGCGCTCCCGAGGACACATGGAAAATTCTGTCAAGCTAGTTTTCATCATGCTCATATGATTCGCGTTCGTTACTTTGATAATTTGATATGTGGGTGGACCGGTGCTTGGGTGCTGCCCTTACTTGGACAAGCCTCCCACTTATGATTAACCCCTCTCGCAAGCATCCGCAACTACGAAAGAAGAATTAAGATAAATCTAACCATAGCATGAAACATGTGGATCCAAATCAGCCCCTTACGAAGCAACGCATAAACTAGGGTTTAAGCTTCTGTCACTCTAGCAACCCATCATCTACTTATTACTTCCAATGCCTTCCTCTAGGCCCAAACAATGGTGAAGTGTCATGTAGTCGACGTTCACATAACACCACTAGAGGAGAGACAACATACATCTCATCAAAATATCGAACGAATACCAAATTCACATGACTACTTATAACAAGACTTATCCCATGTCCTCAGGAACAAACGTAATTACTCACAAAGCATATTAATGTTCATAATCAGAGGAGTATTAATTATCATTAAGGATCTGAACATATGATCTTCCACCAAGTAAACCAACTAGCATCAACTACAAGGAGTAATCAACACTACTAGCAACCCACAGGTACCAATCTGAGGTTTTGAGACAAAGATCGGATACAAGAGATGAACTAGGATTTGGACAGGAGATGGTGCTGATGAAGATATTGATGGAGATTGACCCCCTCTCGTTGAGAGGATCGTTGGTGATGACGATGGCTTCGATTTCCCCCTCCGGGAGGGAAGTTTCCCCGGCAGAACAGCTCCGTCGGAGCCCTAGATTGGTTCTGCCTAGGTTCCGCCTCGAGACGGCGGCGCTTCGTCCCGAAAGCTCCCTTCTGATTTTTTTCAGGTCAAAACCCTCCATATAGCAGAAGATGGGCACCGGAGACCTGCCAGGGGGCCCACAAGCCACTAGGGCGCGCCCTGGGGGGTAGGGCGCGCCCTCCAGGCTTGTGCCTGCCTGGTGGGTCCCCTCTGGTATTTTCTCCGCCCAGTATTTTTTATATATTCCAAAATAATTCTCCGTAAATTTTCAGGACTTTTGGAGTTGTGCAGAATAGGTATCTCAGATTTGCTCCTATTCCAGTCCAGAATTCCAGCTGTCGGCATTCTCCCTCTTCATGTAAACCTTGTAAAATAAGAGAGAAAAGGCATAAGTATTGCACCATAATGTGTATTAACAGCCCATAATGCAATAAGTATCGATATAAAAGCATGATGCAAAATGGACGTATCAACTCCCCCAAGCTTAGACCTCGCTTGTCCTCAAGCGAAAGCTGAAATCGATAAATATGCCCACATGTTTAGAGATAGAGGTGTCGATAAAATAAAATACGGACATGAAGGCATCATGATCATCTTTAGAACAGCAACATATATTGACATATAATTTCTTATGCTAGAGTAACAGTTCATTCACAAGGTAAAGTATGAATCAGGAACTCCATTGAGAACCAACAAACTATGATCTCAGTCATTGAGGCAATTCCAATTTATCATAACGTAGGAAAGAGTCAATATAAGAGCTTGTAAAGCAAATCCACATACTCAATCATCTTTTAGTCTTTCGTAATTGCTAACACTCACGCGGTACCTTTGAGGTCAAAGTTTCAATCGAACACAGAGAAAGATAGGGGCTTATAGTATTGCCTCCCAACTATTTACCTCAAGGGTAATGTCAACAGAAATAACTCATGCTCACCCACTTCCGAGTGGATATATGTGTCTAGATCATTCCCCAACACATGACGCTTGCCAAAAGATAAAGGCGAAATAAAGGAAGTGATGAAGATCACCACGACTCTTACATAAAGGTAAGTACTAGAAAATAAAAGTAACAGATAGGCCCTTCGCAGAGGGAAGCAGAGGTTGTCATGCGCTTTTATAGTTGGATGCACAATCCCTTAATGCAAAAGAACGTCACTTTATATTACCCCTTGTGATAGAGAACTTTATTATGCAGTCCGTCGCTTTTATTTCTTCCATATCACAAGTTCGTATAAAGTTTATTTTCCTCACACTAATAGATCACACATATTTAGAGAGCAATTCTTATTGCTTGCACCGATGACAACTTACTTGAAGGATCTTACTCAATCCATAGGTAGGTATGGTGGACTCTCATGGCAAAACTGGTTTAAGGGTGTTTGGATGCACAAGTAGTATCTCTACTTGGTGCGGAAGTTTGGCTAGTATGGGGTGGAAACAAGTGTCACATGTTGAAGGATCTATAACCATATAACTTCTATTCGGAAATAAGCAAACATAACTCATTATGTTGTCTTCCTTGTCCAACATCAACTCTTTAGCATAAAATGTTTTAATGAGTGCTCACAATCATAAAAGATGTCCAAGATAATATATTTATATGTGAACCTCTCTTTCTTTATTACTTCCTTTTAATTGCCACAATGACCAATAGCTATGTTTGTCAACTCACAACAAATTTCAATCGACATACTTCTTATATGTGAAGTCATCACTCCCCATAAGATCATCATATATACTCTTTGCTTTTATTCTATACTTCTTTCTATTTCTTTTTTCTCAAGATCATAGCAAACAAGCAAAGCCCTCAACTCAAAACTACTCTTTATTATATAACTCTCGGACTTGCTTACATAGGGGGAACATAAAGCAAAACTCAAAACTATCACACGAAAACTTTATTCTACTAGATTAAGATATAACCAAAAGGATCGAACTAAGAAAAACGATAAGAGTAAAAGATGTGATGGTGATACGATACCGGGGCACCTCCCCCAAGCTTGGCACAAGCCAAGGGGAGTGCCCATACCCGTGTGTTTATTTGTCTTGCTTCGGAGGGGGTGATGTTATATTCTTGGCGATGATGCCCCTCAAGCTTATTATTTCGCTGTCTGAGATCAATTATTTCCTTGCGAAGTTTTCAAGTGACGGTTAGAGCTCCCATAACCCATGGATGTTTCATTGCCGCGGGGGAAGAAGCAACACTCTTTTTCATATTTTCATAAGTACGAAATTTAGCATTGTGTGGGATAACCGAATCCAGAATTGCTGAGTTCTGAAGTTCTTCCAACATGGCTCCAGGTCGTAGACGAGAGGTAACTTCTTGGTCTTCCTCCATGGCATCTATCCTCTTCAAGTCGGCCTCCATCTCTTCTTCCGTGGCCTGCCCGAAGTGGTTGGCTTTGCTGAAAGCTCCGGCCCCCGGTGTCAGGTGAGAGGCACGGCTCTCCCCAACCGACTCTTGCGAAGACATCTTGCTCTAAATCTGCTGCAGAAACAACTCAAAACGAAAACAGGAGGTATTGTCGTGATACGAAGGTCAAAACCTTCGGGAGATTATATAATGAATTTTTACCAACCCGAAGGAGTATACCACAAGAAAACGAAGTCCGGATGGTACACGGGGTGGCCACAAGCCACTAGGGCGCGCCCAGGGGGGTAGGGCGCGCCCTCCTGGCTTGTCGCCTCCTCGTGCACTTTTCGGACTACTTTAAATTTTCCTATTTTTTTAAATATTCCAAAAAGGAGAAAAATTGCTATTGGAAAAGTTTTGGAGTCAGTTTGCTTACCGTACCACATACCTATTCCTTTTCAGAGTCTGAAACGTTCTGGTAGGTCTCCCTAATGTACTCCTCCGGAGTTATGGTATTGATAATATTGGTTTCAACATTTATGGGAGTACCTGAGATATAATGTTTGATTCTTTGCCTGTTTACCACCTTCGGGTTTGTGCCTTCGGCGTTGTTGATCTTGATGGCACCGGAACGATATACTTCCTCGATAATGTAAGGCCCTTCCCATTTAGAGAGAAGTTTTCCTGCAAAAAATCTTAAATGAGAATTGTATAGCAAGACATGATCACCTACATTGAATTCATGCTTTTGTATCCTTCTATCATGCCATCTCTTAACCTTTTCTTTAAACAACTTGGTGTTCTCATAGGCCTGGGTTCTCCATTCATCAAGGGAGCTAATGTGAAATAACCTCTTCTCACCAGCAAGTTTGAAATCATAGTTGAGCTCTTTAATTGCCCAATAAGCTTTATGTTCTAGTTCCAGAGGTAAGTGACATGCTTTACCATAAACCATTTTATACGGAGACATACCCATAGGGTTTTTATAAGCAGTTCTATAAGCCCATAATGCATCATCAAGTTTCTTAGACCAATTCTTTCTAGATGTATTAACGGTCTTCTGTAAGATCAATTTAATTTCTCTATTGCTCAATTCTACTTGACCACTAGACAGAGGGTGATATGGAGATGCAATTCTATGATTAACATCATACTTAGCAAGCAATTTACGGAAAGCACCATGAATAAAGTGTGAACCACTATCAGTCATTAAATATCTAGGGACTCCAAATCTAGGGAAAATAACTTCTTTAAGCATTTTAATAGAAGTGTTATGATCAATGCTACTAGTTGGAATAGCTTCTACCCACTTAGTAACATAATCAACAGCAACTAGAATATGAGTATACCCATTAGATTGTGGAAAAGGTCCCATATAATCAAAACCCCAAACATCAAATGGTTCAATAACAAGAGAGTAATTCATAGGCATTTCCTGACGTCTACTAATATTACCAATTCTTTGACATTCATCACAAGACAAGACAAACTTACGAGCATCCTTGAAGAGAGTAGGCCAATAAAAACCATATTGTAATACCTTGTGTGCAGTTCTATCTCCAGCGTGGTGTGCCCCATAGGCCTCGGAGTGACACTTGCGTAGGATCTGTTCCTGTTCATGCTCAGGTACACAACATCTAATAATACCATCTACTCCTTCTTTATAAAGGTGTGGATCATCCCAAAAGTAATGTCTTAAATCATAGAAGAACTTTTTCTTTTGTTTGTACGTGACACTAGGCGGTATAAATTTAGCAACAATGTAATTAGCATAATCAGCATACCATGGAGCATTACGTGAAGCATTTATGACAGCTAATTGTTCATCAGGAAAGCTATCATCAATAGGTAGTGGGTCATCAAGAACATTTTCTAACCTAGACAAGTTGTCTGCTACAGGGTTGTCAGCACCCTTTCTATCAATAATATGCAAATCAAATTCTTGTAGCAGAAGAACCCATCTAATAAGTCTAGGTTTAGCATCTTTCTTTTCCATCAGGTATTTAATAGCAGCATGATCGGTGTGAACAGTTACTTTGGAATCAACAATATAAGGTCTGAACTTATCACAAGCAAACACAACCGCTAAAAATTCCTTTTCAGTAGTAGCATAATTTCTTTGAGCACTGTCTAGAGTTTTACTAGCATAATGAATAACATTTAGTTTCTGATCAACTCTTTGTCCTAGAACAGCACCAACAGCATAATCACTAGCATCACACATAATTTCAAAGGGTAGGTTCCAATCAGGTGGTTGAACAATAGGTGCAGAAATCAAGGCATTCTTAAGAATTTCAAATGCTTCTACACAATCATCATAAAAAACGAATGGAACATCTTTTTGCAAAAGATTAGTGAGAGGCCTAGAAATCTTAGAGAAGTCTTTAATAAACCTCCTATAGAAACCAGCATGACCAAGGAAACTTCGTATACCTCTTATGTCCGTAGGACACGACATTTTTTCAATAGCATCAACTTTCGCTTTATCAACTTCAATACCACTTTCAGAGATTTTATGCCCCAAGATAATACCTTCATTAACCATAAAGTGACACTTTTCCCAATTCAAGACAAGGTTAGTTTCTTCACATCTCTGCAAAACTCAATCAAGGTTGCTCAAGCAATCATCAAAAAAAGTCCCGTAAACGGAAAAATCATCCATGAAAACCTCAACAATCTTTTCACAAAAGTCAGAGAATATAGCCATCATACATCTTTGAAAGGTAGCAGGTGCATTGGATAAACCAAAAGGCATACGTCTATAAGCAAAGGTACCGAAAGGGCAAGTAAAAGTGGTCTTTTCTTGATCCTCTTTTGACACAGGTATTTGAGAGAAACCAGAATAACCATCTAGAAAGCAAAAATGTGTGTGTTTGGATAGTCTTTCTAGCATTTGATCAATAAAAAGGTAGAGGGTAATGATCTTTCCTAGTAGCTTTATTTAATTTCCTAAAATCAATTACCATTCTATATCCTGTAACAATTCTTTGCGGGATCAATTCATTTTTATCATTAGGAACAACGGTGATACCTCCTTTCTTAGGAACACAATGAACAGGACTAACCCATCTACTATCAGCAATAGGATAAATTATACCTGCCTCCAGAAACTTTAGTATTTCATTTCTTACCACTTCTTTCATTTTAGGATTTAACCATCGTTGGTGATCAACAACCGGTTTAGCATCAGGCTCCATATTAATTTTGTGCTGACATAGAGTGGGACTAATGCCCTTAAGATCATCAAGAGTATATCCAATAGCAACACGGTGCTTCCTCAGAGTTTTCAATAATCTCTTTTCATCATGCTCTGAAAGGTTAGCACTAATAATAACAGGATATATCTCCTTTTCATCAAGATAAGCATATTTCAAAGTATCAGGTAATTGTTTAAGCTCAAACACGGGATCACCCTTGGGTGGAGGAGGATCCCCAAGTATTTCAACAGGCAGGTTGTGTTTCAAAATAGGTTGCTGGTCAAAGGAAATCTTATCTATTTCATTCCTTTCATTCATATGCATATCATTTTCATGGTCTAGCAAATATTGTTCTAAAGGATCAGTAGGAGGTACAGCAATAGAATCAAGACCAATAATTTCATCTTTACTAGGCAATTCTTTGTCATGGGGTTGTCTACGAAATTTAGAGAAATTGAACTCATGATACACATCCCCAAAACTTACAGTAACAGTTTCTTTCTCACAATCAATCCTAGCATAAACAGTATTCAAGAAAGGTCTACCAAATATAATGGGACAAAAATCATCTTGTGGGGAACCAAGAACAAGAAAATCAGTAGGATATTTTATTTTCCCACACAAGACTTCAACATCTCTAACAATCCCAATTGGTGCAATGGTGTTTCTATTAGCAAGCTTAATGGTAACATCAATTTCCTCTAGTTCAACTGGTGCAATATCATTCATAATTTCTTTGTATAAGGGAAAGGGAATTGCACTCACGCTAGCACCCACATCACACAAGCCATGATAACAATGATCTCCTATTTTAACAGAAAAAACAGGCACGCCAACAATAGGTCTATGTTTACCTTTAGTATCCGGTCTAGCAATTCTAGCAGCTTCATCACAGAAATGAATAACATGCCCATCAATATTATCAACCAAAAGATCTTTAACCATAGCAATACTAGGTTCAACTTTAATTTGTTCAGGGGGTGTAGGTGTTCTAGTACAGCTCTTACGAACCACAGTTGAAGCTTTAGCATGTTCCTTTATTCTAACAGGGAAAGGTGGTTTCTCAATATAAGCGGTAGGAACAATAGGATCAACATTATAAGTTATGGTCTCTTCTTCAACTTTAATAGGTTCAACTACTTTTACTTCAATGGGAGGATGATATTTAAACCACTTCTCCTTAGGGAGATCAACATGAGCAGCAAAAGATTCACAGAAAGAAGCTAATATCTCAGAGTCAAGTCCATATTTAGTGCTAAAATCACGAAAAGCATCAGTGTCTATAAAGGATTTAACACAATCAAACTTAAGGTTTATACCTGACTCCTTACCTTCGTCGAGTTCCCAATCTTCAGAGTTGCGTTTAATTCTTTCCAATAAATCCCATTTGAATTCAATGTCCCTCTTCATAAAGGAACCAGCACAAGAAGTATCGAGCATGGATCGATCATTATGAGAAAGCCGAGCAAAAAAATTCTGAATAATAATTTCTCTTGAGAGCTCATGATTAGGGCATGAATATAACATTGACTTAAGCCTCCCCCAAGCTTGAGCGATACTTTCTCCTTCACAAGGCCAAAAATTATAAATGTAATTCCGATCACGATGAACCAGATGCATAGGATAAAACTTCTGATGAAATTCCAATTTCAATCGGCTGTAGTTCCATGATCCAATATCATCGCATAGCCTGTACCATGTCAATGCCTTCTCCTTCAAAGATAAAGGAAAGACCTTCTTCTTGACATCATCCTCGGGCAAACCTGCAAGCTTAAATAATCCACAAACTTCATCCACATAGATTAGATGCAAATCAGGATGTAGTGTTCCATCTCCTGCATAAGGATTAGCTAGCAGTTTCTCTATCATACCCGAAGGAATTTCATAATAAATATTTTCAGTAGGTGCAGCAGGTTGAGGAGCAACTCTTTGTGCTTCCGGTCTAGGTGAAGATACCCCGAACAAGCCCCTCAAAGGATTATTTTCCATAGTAACAAGTGATAGTAAATTTCAGCACACTATATAAATTTTTCCTTACCAAGTTCCACTCACCAAAGGCGCTTAACTCCCCGGCAACGGTGCCAGAAAAGAGTCTTGATGACCCACAAGTATAGGGGATCTATCGTAGTCCTTTCGATAAGTAAGAGTGTCGAACCCAACGAGGAGTAGAAGGAAATGACAAGCGGTTTTCAGTAAGGTATTCTCTGCAAGCACTGAAATTATCGGTAATAGATAGTTTTGTGATAAGATAATTCGTAATGGGTAGCAAGTAACAAATGTAACAAATGTGCAGCAAGGTGGCCCAATCCTTTTTGTAGCAAAGGACAAGCCTGGACAAACTCTTATATAAAGCAAGCGCTCCCGAGGACACATGGAAAATTCTGTCAAGCTAGTTTTCATCATGCTCATATGATTCGCGTTCGTTACTTTGATAATTTGATATGTGGGTGGACCGGTGTTTGGGTGCTGCCCTTACTTGGACAAGCCTCCCACTTATGATTAACCCCTCTCGCAAGCATCCGCAACTACGAAAGAAGAATTAAGATAAATCTAACCATAGCATGAAACATGTGGATCCAAATCAGCCCCTTACGAAGCAACGCATAAACTAGGGTTTAAGCTTCTATCACTCTAGCAACCCATCATCTACTTATTACTTCCCAATGCCTTCCTCTAGGCCCAAACAATGGTGAAGTGTCATGTAGTCGACGTTCACATAACACCACTAGAGGAGAGACAACATACATCTCATCAAAATATCGAACGAATACCAAATTCACATGATTACTTATAACAAGACTTATCCCATGTCCTCAGGAACAAACGTAATTACTCACAAAGAATATTAATGTTCATAATCATAGGAGTATTAATTATCATTAAGGATCTGAACATATGATCTTCCACCAAGTAAACCAACTAGCATCAACTACAAGGAGTAATCAACACTACTAGCAACCCACAGGTACCAATCTGAGGTTTTGAGACAAAGATGAACTAGGGTTTGGAGAGGAGATGGTGCTGATGAAGATGTTGATGGAGATTGACCCCCTCTCGATGAGAGGATCGTTGGTGATGACGATGGCTTCGATTTCCCCCTCCGGGAGGGAAGTTTCCCCGGCAGAACAGCTCCGTCGGAGCCCTAGATTGGTTCTGCCCAGGTTCCGCCTCGAGACGGTGGCGCTTCATCCCGAAAGCTCCCTTCTGATTTTTTTCAGGTCAAAACCCTCCATATAGCAGAAGATGGGCACCGGAGACCTGCCAGGGGGCCCACAAGCCACTAGGGCGCGCCCTCCAGGCTTGTGGATGCCTGGTGGGTCCCCTCTGGTATTTTCTTCGCCCAGTATTTTTTATATATTCCAAAATAATTCTCCGTAAATTTTCAGGACTTTTGGAGTTGTGCAGAATAGGTATCTCAGATTTGCTCCTATTCTAGTCCAGAATTCCAGCTGCCGGCATTCTCCCTCTTCATGTAAACCTTGTAAAATAAGAGAGAAAAGGCATAAGTATTGCACCATAATGTGTGTTAACAGCCCATAATGCAATAAGTATCGATATAAAAGCATGATGCAAAATGGACGTATCAGCGGCACATCCGCAAACACCCCCCCCCCCCCGTCCGCACAACACCCCCCTCCCCCTTCCTCCCCCGCTTGAACCCTAGTTCGCCCCCGCCGCCGCCTCCCACCACCAACCTCAGCCGGTCTGCCCGTGCCTCATAGCTAAACAAGTTCAGGGTCCCCACCGATCCACATACACCATCGCCGCCCTGAGTTTTTAGATGAGGCCGGCGGTGTCCCTTTCCCCCAGATCCCCATCCCGTACTCCAGAGAGTCGCAGCCTAATCAGCCCGACCACATCTCCCGTGGACCTCGAGGAGTGTACGAGCAAAAAGAGGTCTATCATGGCCTCTCCGCCGTACGCTGGCGAGGTGGGCGCCGTTCGCGCCGACCCTTCGATCCCGGACGAACACCTCGCCGCGGGAGTTGGTGAGGACGCTGCCTACGGTGCCATGCCAAAGGCTTCAAGTCTGTGGGAATGCGTGTTCCTGTATCTCAGCAGAGACGGCTACGCCATTAAGCTCGTTAACATCACCGGCTTCACCCGGGCCATGTCACAAGTTATGTGGTCCACCGGCAACGCCTCTGGTTCAAATGCCGTCGATCTCTCCAAAGGCCCCGCCGCTGATCTCCTCCGCCTCGCGGTCATGGATTTGCGATCCTTCTATGCCATCGAGCCCCTTTTGTAAAGGAAATGTTCTACGGCGGTGGCTTGGGATCCTTAGCTTCAAAGTCAGGTCTCATCCACCAAGATAATGGCATTTTAGCTTCTAATATTGGCTTCTTGCTTGTAGGTACATATGTCTTAGGTAAAGATCCATTCTTGGACCCTTTTTGCGTGTGCTGTAATGAAATAGTCATGAACCAGCATCGAGTGAGGAAACTGAAAATGATTGTTATGGAAAAGAGACGAACAATGCCAATTAGGCTATTTCTTTACGCTCTATCCAACACGTCGAGCGCTGCGAGGCAGAGGAGGCGGCGAACTCCCTCCACGTTGGGAAGCCACCGTGCACCAGGGAGCTGATGGCGAGAGGCTGCCGTTTTACTGCTCCCCGCTCAAGGAGGGGTTATTATTAGTTTAGTTTTTATTCATTGTACGTATTAGTTAAGTACTATCATCACGTATATGTGATGATATATAATGTATATGTATCATGTCTTCAATGAGCTATTGAACAATTAATATATATATTATTAGTTTCACATTTCTATCTGTTTTCTTACTGATTTTCTGGCTCTAGATATTAGCCTTTTACACATATTGAAACATAACAATAGAACATAAATCATTCACACATCGTAACATATCAATATTGTGATTGTTGTCCATTCGGATCGACATCAAAATGATTCAACAAAATAAAATGCGTCCAGGACTACACCCTAACCTACGGAAGCTCTTGGTTGTGCCTGAACTCGGTCAAGCGTTCGTCCATGCGGTTTACACGCTCGCGGTACAGCTGGAGCGCGATCTCGAGCTCCAAGATGGCTATTTCGTCGGAGATTACCATCTCGAGGATGCGACGGCCATTTTCTTCTATTGCTCCCCGTTGGACACCTGGGCCAAGGAGGCGCTCGAGCCTACCGACGAACCTGTTGTATCGAGGGGGCCGCGGAAAAGGCGAACAGCGCGACCCATGCGAACGGCGCGGCCGGCGTCCGGTGCAAGTACGGTGCGGCTGGGCTCTGGTGCAAGTATGGCGCAGACGCCACTGCCCATTCCTGGCGAGAAATAGGGCTACTGACATGCCTTGGACATAGCTGTAACGTCATGTCGGGTGTGATAGCAGGCAAGCGGGGATGAAACCGCTCTTGCTCTGCCGCGCGCCGCGCCTCTCGCTCTGCGGCCATCCATCGATCTTGCTGTGTGGCGCGCCTTGCCCTCTCAGCGCGGACGCGCATGTTTTGCTCTATGGAGCACCACCAATGATCTTCTTGTGCGGCACGCTGCAGCCTCTCGGCGGTGAGGCGGCTATGTTGCTTGGCGGCGCTGCCGCGCCCTATGCCAAGGGTATGCTCAACCCTTGCAATGACGCGCAGCCCAGCGTTGTCCGGCGCGTCGCTGGACACACCATTGTCCTCGATAGGCCGTTGCGCCTTCACCGGATCATTTTTGTCATCGAGGAGGTTGATGGTAGAGGCGGTGCTTGGTCGGGTTGGCATGTTTCGTAGATGGGCTAGGCTGCACTAGGTGTGCATCCGCGTGTGTCGCGCACCGGCTCTTATGCTCATCCGCTTCTGGTGAGAAACCGATGGGGAAGCTTGCGCGGGAACATGAGCGGTTCCACGTGGGAACGTGGCCAAAAGAAACGCATGTGCGGTGCCGAAGCATGCACTGGAATCCTCAGGCGAAAACACGGCGAGAAGACGTGAGAGAGGAAGAAGAGGTGATGCGCACTGATACGTCTCCAACGTATCTATAATTTTTGATTGTTCCATGCTGATATATTATCATTCTAGGATACTTTTTGGGTCATTATTTACGAATTTCTAATATTTTTGAGCACTAACCTATTGACCCATTGCCCAGTGCCAGTTGTTGTTTTCTGTGTGTTTTTGCCTTTTCAGGTTTACTATACCAAACGAAGTCCAATTGCCACAAAACTTTTTGATGAATTTTTCTGGACTATATGAAGACCTAGAAGCTTCGGAAGGAAGCTAGGAGGTGCACGAGGGGCCCACCACACATCAGGGCGCGCCCTGATATGTGGTGGCCCCTTCGGGCGCCTCCCGACGTCCCTCTTCGGCCCATAAATTCTCTAAAATCCTAAAAACCCTGGAGGCAGCCGCGAAACCCTTTTTCCACCGCCGCAAGTCTCTGTTCTGTCGCGAGGCCATCTGGAGCTTCGTTCCGGCACCCTGCCGGAGGGGGGATCGATCACGGAGGGCCTTTTCACCAACCTCGCTGCCCTCATGATGATGTGTGAGTAGTTCACCACAGACCTACGGGTCCATAGATAGTACCTAGATGGCAATCTTTCTCTCTCTTTACATCTTCAATACAATGGTCGTCGCATCTTCGCTTTGATCTATCCGATGTAATTCTATTGTGCGGTGTATTTGTTGGGATCCGATGAATTGTGGGTTTATGTTCAGATTATTCATGAAAAGTATTTGATATGCCTCTGAATTATATTATCTATTAAGTGCATGATCATTATAGCTTCGTAATGCTCTCTGATCTATTGATATGCTTTGGCCAAGTAGATTGATATTTCATCGGTGGGAGTGGTGCGTTGTGGTAGGTTCAACCTGGCGAGTTTCTATATCCCAGTGACAAAGTAGGGGACAAGATGCGTCTTTGTGTTGTTGCTACTAAGGATAAAATGATGGGGTTCATTCATATTGTTTGAGTTCACTTTGTCTACATCATGTCATCATTCTCCAAGCATTACTCTATTTTACTTAGTACTCTAGATGCATGCTGGATAGCGGTCGATGAGTGGAGTAATCGTAATAGGTGCAGGCAGGAGTCAGCCTATTTTCTTATGGACATGATGCCTATATACACATGATCATTGCCGTGAACATCGCATAACTATCTGATTTTCTATCAATTGCCCAACAGTAATTTGTTTACCCACCGTATGCTGCCGACATGAGAGGTGCCACTAGAGAACACTATGCCCCCGGGTCTATTCACTTATATATTTGCAAACCCTATTATTACCTCCTTGCCTTTATTTACTTTTTATTTATTTTGCTTTTATCAACAATTATCTACACAACTCATTTGCTTGCAAATAACGAGATCAAGGGGATTGACAACCCTCTTGCCCACGTTGAGTGCAAGTCGTTTATTCATTTGTGTGTAGCCGCTGAAGACGGTTGAGGTTTGATATTCCTATTGGTTTGATAAACCTTGGTTTCATAACTGAGGGAAATACTTATCCGATTTGTGTTGGAATTACCCGTTCCTCTTCACGGAAAACCCAACGCAGATCACAAGTATCAGGAAGGATTTCTGGCGCCGTTGCCGGGGAATATCATCATCAACTACCAAGTAACTTCATACAAATTTTCATTCACTGGTTCTTATTTTTATTTGCTGTTATATTTAGCTTGTCTCATAAAAATTAAAAAATACAAAAAATATCTTTGCTTGTTACTAGTTTACTTCTTCGCTTGCTAGTTTACTTGTCTTGCTTGTTACTTTGCTTGCTCGGTCACCATGTCTCAAGGTACCACTAAGTTGTGTGACTTCTCAAACACTAATAATAAATATTTTATTAGTACACCTATACCAACCGCCACTAGTGCGGAGGCTTTGGATATTAATGCTGCATTGCTAAATCTTGTCATGAAAGATCAATTTTTGGGAAGTCCTAATGAGGATCCCGCGTCACATCTTAATACCTTTGTTGAATTATGTGACATGCAAAAGAAAAAGGATATGGATAATGATATTGTTAAATTAAAACTATTTCCTTTTTCACTAAGAGATAAAGCTAAAGCTTGGTTTTCATCTTTACCTCGTAATAGTATTGGAACATGGGATAAGTGTAAAAATGCTTTTATTGCCAAGTATTTTCCTCCTGCTAAGAACATCTCCCTTAGAAATCAAATAATGAATTTTAAACAGCAAGATCAAGAGCATGTTTCACAAGCTTGGGAGAGGATGAAATTAATGCTAAGAAGTTGTCCAACTCATGGTTTAAATATGTGGATGATTATCCAAAACTTCTATGGTTGATTAAACTTTGTGTCTAGAAATCTTCTAGATTCTGCTGCAGGTGGTACCTTTATGGATGTGACCTTAGGAGAGGCCACAAAACTTCTGGACAACATCATGACAAATTATTCTCAATGGCATACTGAAAGGGCTCCAACCGGTAAGAAGGTAAATTATGTTGAAGAAATCGCTACTTTGAGTGAAAAAGTGGATGCTCTTATGAATATGGTTGCTAGTAAAAATGCTCATGTTGATCACAATGATATGTCCTTGTCTACTTTGGTTGAGCAAAATAATGATGCTATTGATGTGAACTTTGTCTCGCGAAATAATTTCAACAACAATGCTTATAGAGGAAATTTCAGCTCTAGACCTTATCCCGGTAATTCCTCTAACAACTATGGAAACTCTTATGGTAATTCTTATGGAAATTTTGCTACAAATGCTAATAGGATTCCCTCTGATCTTGAGAACACAATTAATGAATTTATTAATTCTCAAAATGTTTTCAACACTATGGTAGAAGAAAAATTGCATGTAGTTGATACTTTGGCTAAAAACATGGATATAATTGCTCTTGATGTGGAAACTCTTAAAGGCAAAGCTTTTCCACCCAAGCATGATTTTAATTATGCTATTAAATCTATCCAAATGTCTATTAATGAAAGTATGGAGAGGACCGCTAAGTTGAGAGCTAAGCGGGAATTCTTAGAAAAAGCTCTTCCACCCGGTTTTTACCGGAACCATGATGAAGATCTTAAAATGATTGGTACATCTCCTATTGAATCTTTATTTACTTCTCAGAATATAAATGATAAGGGGACTGTAGATGAGTCAACTTTAGTAGAGAAGCGTCCCGTTTGCTTGGAGGGTGATGATTTTGATGCTAAAATTGAAAAATGTGGGTTTGGAGAGGTCAAAACTTTAACTAGTGATGAACCCACTATCTTGGATTACAAGGACTTTAATTATGATAATTGCGCTGTAGTGGAATGTATTTCCTTATTGCAATCTATTATTAGCTCACCCAATGCTTATGAACAAAACAAAGCTTTTACCGAACATATACTAGAAGCGATGATAAAAGCTTATGATGAGAAACTTGAGCTTGAAGTTTCTATGTCTAGAAAATTGCATGATGAGTGGGAACCTACTATAAAAATAAAGATCAATAAATATGAATGCAATGCTTTGTGTGACCTTGGTGCTAGTGTTTCAACCATTCCTAAAACTCTTTGTGATGTTCTCGGTCTCACTAATATTGAAGATTGTTCCCTCAACTTGCATCTTGAGGACTCTACAATCAAGACACCTTTAGGTAGAATTAATGATGTAATTATTATTGCAAATAAAAATTATGTGCCTATAGATTTCATTATGCTTGATATTTATTGCAATCCTTCTTGTCCCATAACACTTGGAAGGCCTTCCTTACGAACTATAGGTGCAATCATTGACATGAAAGAAGGAAACATAAGATTCCAATTCCCATTAAAGAAAGGGATGGAACACATCCCTAGGAATATAATTAAACTACCTTATGAATCAATAATGAGAGCCACTTATGAACGAACTATCAAAGAATACAAATCTTGAAACTATGCATTATGCCTAGCTAGGGGCATAAAAAATAGCGCTTTCTGGGATGCAACCCAATAGTTATCTTTAAATTTTGCTTAAAACTTTCTGTTTATTTTTAATAGAATAATTATTGCCTCTGTAATGATTATGTTTTTGTGTTTAAATTAGTGTTTGTGCCAAGTAAAGCCTTTAGGATGACTCACAAGATGAGTAAAATCGATGCTGAAACAAAAAAGAAAATTTTGACTCCAGTACAGGAATTTTCATTTTTATTCTGTAGCGCGATAATGCTCTGAAATTTTTACAAAGTGTTGCTATACAAATTTTCTAGGTTTTCCTAATTTTTCAGAATTTTTAGAGTTACATAAGTATATGCTCTCTACGGATTGCTACAGACTATTCTGTTTTATGCTGATTCTGTTTTTGTTTGCATAGTTGTTTATTTTGATTAAACTATGGATTGTATCGGAGGGTATAAGCCATGGAGAAGTTAGAATACAGTACCTATTATGCATTTATGAGATTTGACTCAATTTACAACAGTACTTAAAGTATGCAATATGTTTCTTATACTAACGGATCTCACGAGGTTTTGTTGAGTTTTGTGTGATTGACGTTTTCAAGTTTTGGGTGTTATCTTGATGGACAAAGGAATAAGGAGTAGCGAGAGCCTAAGCTTGGGGATGCCCAAGGCACCCCAAGGCAATATTTTAAAGGAGACTCAAGCGTCTAAGCTTGGGGATGCCCCGGTAGGCATCCCCTCTTTCGTCTCAAATCCATCGATATGTCACTTGAAGCTATCTTTTTATTCGTCACATGATATGAGTTTTGCATGGAGCGTCGTTTGCTTTAGTATGATTTTAATTTCAGTTTGCCACAATCATTGTTTGCTGGACACACCTATTTAAGAGAGACACACTTTCATCATAATTTTTTAGAATACTCTATGTGCTTCACTTATATCTTTCGAGCTTAACAGTTGCTCTAGTACTTCACTTATATCTTTTTGAGCACGGTGGCGTGCATATTTAAAAAAATTAATTTCACTCTCGTTCTTCACTTATATTTGTTTGAGAGTTAATAAATAGTGACGGTAATTTGCATGGGTCATAAAGACTAGTCCAAACATATTAGGTATTCAAAGAGTGATAATCAAAACCATCATGTAGCACATATAGAGAAATTGTGGGTTAATGATATTGATGTAGTAATATGAAACTGGTGTGAGTTCATAATTGTTAAACCGTAGAAGTGTCGATATTAAGAGGGGTTGACCTTTTTGTTCATCTAAAAATTGAGGAGGCATGGTGATGATGTGTGAGCAGTTCTATTCCTCGTTGAAATCCTAGTGTTGTTTTGGGTCGGAAGCGCGCAATGGTTAACTCCTACCAACCTCTTCCCTCGGGGCATGCGATTATTACTTTGATTTATGATAAACTAATAAAACTTTGCAATAAGTATATGAGTTCTTTATGACTAATGTGAAACCATGGACATACGCAATCTCACCTTTTCATAATTTGCTAGCCTCTTCGGTACCGTGTATAGCCCGTTCTTACCTCGAGGATCGATGCAACTTTCGCCGGTTCATCCAAACCCCGTGACATGACACGCTCTGTTGCGCATACGCCTTATTATATATTCCTCAAAACAGCCACCATACCTACCTATCATGGCATTTCCATAGCCATTTCGATATATATTGCCATGAAAATTCCATCGTCACTTCACATGACTAGTTCGTTCATCGTCATATTGCTTTGCATGATCATATAGAGCTGACATAGTATTTGTGGCAAAGCCACTGTTCATCATATTTTTGATATATGTCACGCTAGATCATTGCACATCCTGGTACACTGCCAGAGGCATTCATACAGAGTCATATCTTCATATCAGTTCCCCATGTTGAGTTGTAAGTAAATAAAAGTGTGATGATCATCATTATTAGAGCATTGTCCCAGTGAGGAAAGAATGATGCAGCCGATGATTCTCCCATAAGTCGAGATGAGACTCCGGACGAAAATAAAGATGGGGGAGGCCAAAAAAATGAGAGAAAATGGGAGAAGGGACATTGCTACTATCCTTTACCACACTTGTGCTTCAAAGTGGCACCATGTTCCTCATGTAGAGAGTCTCATGATATATCACTTTCATATGCTAGTGGGAATTACCTATTCATTATTTAGAACTTGGCTTGTATATTCCTATGAAGGGCTTCCTCAAATGCCCGAGGTCTTCATGAGCAAGCAAGTTGGATGCACACCCCACTTAGCTTCATTTGAGCTTTCATACACTTATAGATCTAGTGCATCATTTGCACGGCAATCCCTACTCCTTGCATTGACATCTATCGATGGGCATCTCCATGGCCCGTTGATACGCCTAGTTGATGTGAGAATATCTTCTCCACTTCCTACCCCTTTGATATCTACCGCCATACTTTATTCCACTCAGATGCTATGTCCAATGGCTCACACTCATGTATTGCGTGAAGAATAAAAAGTTGATGCATATTGAAAAAGTACGAACCAATTGCCTGACTTGGACACAGTGGTGCTTAACATTTGTATTAATGTCGTGAAGAGGGAGTCATGCCTTGCTAATATAATAAGATGAATGGGGGGTAAACATTTCTTAAGAATCATATACTTTTAGGAATTAACAATTCTGTTTCTTACACTTTGAATATTGCAATGTTAATATTTGTTGATTCATCTTTTCTCAATGAGCATACCTGAATAAGATTACATACTGGATATCATGTCACATCAAAAATTCTGTTTTTATCATTTACCTACTCGAGGACGAGTAGGAATTAAGCTTGGGGATGCTTGATACTTCTCCAACGTATCTATAATTTTTGATTGTTCCATACTGATATATTATCATTCTAGGATACTTTTTGGGTCATTATTTACCAATTTATAATATTTTTGATCACTAACCTATTGACCCAGTGCCTAGTGCCATTTGTTGTTTCTGTGTGTTTTTGCCTTTTCAGGTTTACTTTACCAAACGAAGTCCAATTGCCACGAAACTTTTTGATGATTTTTTCTAGACTATATGAAGACCTAGAAGCTTCGAAAGGAAGCGAGGAGGTGCACGAGGGCCCCACCACACTTCAGGGCGTGCCCTGGGGGGCGCCCTGATATGTGGTGGCCCCTCGGGCGCCTCCCAACGTCCCTCTTCGGCCTATAAATTCTCTAAAATCCTAAAACTCCTGGAGGCAGTCCCGAAACCATTTTTCCGGCGCCACAAGTCTTAGTTCCGTCGCAAGGCCATCTGGAGCTCCATTCCGGCACCCTGCCGGAGGGGGGATCACTCACGGAGGGCCTCTTCATCAACCTCGTTGTCCTCATGATGATGTGTGAGTAGTTCACCACAGACCTACGGGTCCATAGCTAGTACCTAGATGGCAATCTGTCTCTCTTATGATCTTCAATACAGTGATCATCGCATCTTCGCTTTGATCTATCCGATGTAATCCTGTTGTGCGGTGTGTTTGTTGGGATCCGATGAATTGTGGATTTATGTTCATATTATTCATGAAAAGTATTTGAGATGCCTCTGAATTATATTATCACTTAAGTGCATGATCATTATAGCTTCATAATGCTCTCCGATCTATTGATATGCTTTGGCCAAGTAGATTGATATTTCATCGATGGGAGTGGTGCGTTGTGGTAGGTTCAACCTGGCGAGTTTCTATATCCCGGTGACAAAGTAGGGGACAAGATGCGTCTTTGTGTTGTTGCTACTAAGGATAAACGATGGGGTTCATTCATATTGTTTGAGTTTACTTTGTCTACATCATGTCATCGTTCTCCAAGCATTACTCTGTTTTACTTAATTCTCTAGATGCATGCTGGATAGCGATCGATGAGTGGGGTAATAGTAATAGGTGCATGCAGGAGTCAGCCTATTTGCTTATGGACGTGATGCCTATATACACATGATCATTGCCGTGAACATCGCATAACTATCCGCTTTTCTATCAATTGCCCAACAGTAATTTGTTTACCCACTATATGCTGCCTACATGAGAGATGCCACTAGAGAACACTATGGCCCCCGGGTCTATTCACTTATATATTTGCAAATGCTATTATTACCTCGCTACCTTTATTTACATTTCATTTATTTAGCTTTTATCAACAATTATCTACACAACTCATTTGCTTGCAAATAACGAGATCAAGGGGATTGACAACCCTCTTGCCCGCGTTGGGTGCAAGTCGTTTGTTCATTTGTGTGCAGCCGCTGAAGACGGTTGAGGATTGATATTCCTATTGGTTCGATAAACCTTGGTTTCATAACTGAGGGAAATACTTATCCGCTTTGTGCTGCAATTACCCGTTCGTCGTCACGGAAAACCCAACACAGATCACAAGTATCACGCAGTCAGATTGGTAGTAATAATAAAACGTCTGCGATATTAATACGGGCAAACGACACTTCCCTACGTACCGTCGGTAATGATTTCATCAATCGCTGACAATTGTTTGGCAGCAACCGTCTGCCCACCACACACACAACTTGTCTGGATGAATCGTTTCGGTTATTATTGGTCTTCCCACACAATTCTGATGAATGAATCGTTTGTTGCGTATCACACACACCTTCTTATGCTAACCCGTTTGTGTTCTGCTGGATGAGCGCAAATAGTTTATCCGAGTGAACTGTATGCCGTACTTCGCACACGTACGTAGTTTTGTTAACTGTTTATGTTATCTTCGCTAATCCCAAACAGTTGATAAGAACAAAATGTCTGCCGTGGATCGCACACGCAACTATTTGTTAACTATCCGCTTTTCTATCAATTGCCCAACAGTAATTTGTTTACCCACTATATGCTGCCTACATGAGAGATGCCACTAGAGAACACTATGGCCCCCGGGTCTATTCACTTATATATTTTCAAATGCTATTATTACCTCGCTACCTTTATTTACATTTCATTTATTTAGCTTTTATCAACAATTATCTACACAACTCATTTGCTTGCAAATAACGAGATCAAGGGGATTGACAACCCTCTTGCCCGCGTTGGGTGCAAGTCGTTTGTTCATTTGTGTGCAGCCGCTGAAGACGGTTGAGGATTGATATTCCTATTGGTTCGATAAACCTTGGTTTCATAACTGAGGGAAATACTTATCCGCTTTGTGCTGCAATTACCCGTTCGTCGTCACGGAAAACCCAACACAGATCACAAGTATCACGCAGTCAGATTGGTAGTAATAATAAAACGTCTGCGATATTAATACGGGCAAACGACACTTCCCTACGTACCGTCGGTAATGATTTCATCAATCGCTGACAATTGTTTGGCAGCAACCGTCTGCCCACCACACACACAACTTGTCTGGATGAATCGTTTCGGTTATTATTGGTCTTCCCACACAATTCTGATGAATGAATCGTTTGTTGCGTATCACACACACCTTCTTATGCTAACCCGTTTGTGTTCTGCTGGATGAGCGCAAATAGTTTATCCGAGTGAACTGTATGCCGTACTTCGCACACGTACGTAGTTTTGTTAACTGTTTATGTTATCTTCGCTAATCCCAAACAGTTGATAAGAACAAAATGTCTGCCGTGGATCGCACACGCAACTATTTTATGAATCGTATTTGATGGACCCACCATCGCACACAGTTCGTGCCATTGACGATGGATCTTGAACTATACCGTTTGCGATTCATGCATCGCACATAGTTTCGACGAAGGGTCTCTGATTGATGTGTCGTCTTTTGACCTTCCTACAATAGTGCCACAATTCATTGTATCCCAATAAACACACCGCAAAAGAAGATTACATCGGATAGATCAACGCGAGAATCGCGAAGAACATTGTATTGATGATCAAAGAGAGAGAAGAAGCCATCTAGGTACTAGCTATGGACCCGTAGGTCTCTGGTGAACTACTCACACATCATCATGGAGGCAGCAAAGTTGATGAAGATGGCCTCCGTGATGGATTCCCCCTCCGGCAGAATACCAGAAAAGGCCTCCAGATGGGATCACGGAAGAATAGAGACTTGCGACGGTGGAAAAATTGTTTCGGGTGGCTGTCTGTTGGTTTCCCGATTTTAGAGAATTTATTGAGGTGGAATTAGGTCACACGGAGCCACAAGGGGCCCACAAGGCATCAGAGCACGCCCTATTGCCTTCCGTCTCCTCGCTTCTCGTGTGGTCTCCTCCTGAAGCTTCCAGGGTCTCTCTTGTCCAGAAAAAAATTGTCAAAAAGTTCGGTAGCGTTTGGACTCCGTAAGCATATAATTGCATATAAAGTATCCAAGATTGATAATATAATAGCATTGAACAATAAAAAATTATCGATATGTTGGAGACGTATCAGATATAGAAGAGGTAAGCTTTCTCAAGATTGAGCAAGTCGAGGCCCTCCGTAAGGATTGATGAGTATAGATTAGCACTCCGGCAAGGTAGATGTGATACTTAATTAGAATTTATAGTGTTTTGCTATACTTGTTAATCTCACGTCTCATGGGTTGGAATTTTTATCTATAGTCGGGAGCTTTTCCACTAATCTTCCAGGGATGAATTTTTTTCTTAAGGAATAAACTGGCACAGCGGCCTACAGAACCAAAGACGGTGTTCCAAACGACAGTGAGCGTCCTTTTGGGCGGTTGTATGGGAATGAGATGGGGAAGTCACAGAAAACAGAGACAAAGACGGCATATCATACGGACACGAGCGCTCGTTTATGCGGTCGTTTGAGATGCCCTCGGCGAGCACTTAGAGAACACACACAAAGATGGCGCTTCGAATGACCGGTCGCACCCGTATGAGCGGTTGTTTAATCGCTTCTCTACGGCAGCTAAAAAAAGGGAGGAGAAAAGATCCCGGCAGCAGGTCAAATGACCTCCCATACAAGTGCAAGCGCCCGCATGAAAGGTCGTTGTTGAGCCGGTTTGCGCGATTTTTTCCCATTTTTGTTTTGATCTCTTTCGAACTAACTTTTTATCTCATATCTCATCTTCTTTGTTTCCCATCTCCTCCAAAAAGCTTTTAGTTACAGGTAACAAGCACGATCGCCGCCATGAGCAATGATACGTCTCCAACGTATCTATAATTTTTGCTTGTTCCATGCTGTTATATTATCAACCTTGGATGTTTAACAATCATTTTATAGCAACTTTATATCATTTTTTGGGACTAACCTATTGACATAGTGCCAAAGTGCCAGTTGCTGTTTTTTGCTTGTTTTTTACTTCGCAGAATATCAGTACCAAACGGAGTCCAATCGCGACAAAACTTTTTGGAGATTTTTTTGGACCAGAAGAAGGCCAGTGGGCCAAAGAAGTTACCAGGAGGGAGCCCAGGCCACCCACAACCCACCAGGGCACGCCAGGGGCCCCGGGCGCGCCCTTATGGGTTGCGGCCACCTCAGGAGTCCCCTCCACCGCCTCTGATGCCTATAAATTCCCAAATATTCTAGAAACCCTAGAGGAGTCGACGAAAAACACATCCAGCCGCCGCAAGTTCCAGAACCGCGAGATCCAATCTAACACCATCACGGAGGGGTTCATCATCCTCATTGGTGCCTCTCCGATGATGCGTGAGTAGTCCACCATAGACCTACGGGTCCGTAGGCAGTAGCTAGATGGCTTCCTCCCTCTCTTTGATGTAAACTTTTGCGGTGTGTTTGTTTGGATCCCATGAATTTTCAGTTCATGATCAGTTTCTATCCATGAATATTATTTGAGTCTTCTTTGATCTCTTATATGCATGATTACTTATAGCCTCGTATTTCTTCTTTGAATCTTTGGTTTAGTTAGGCCAACTAGATTGATTTTTCTTGCCATGGGAAGAGGTGCTTTGTGATGGGTTCGATCTTGCGGTGTCCTCTCCCAGTGACAGAAGGGGTAGCGAGGCACGCATGTATCGTTGCTATTAAGGATAACAAGATGGGGTCTATTCCTACATGAATAGATCTTGTCTGCATCATGTCACCATTCTTATTGCATTACTCCGTTTTTCCATGAACTTAATACACTAGATGCATGCTGGATCGTTTCGGTCTACTAATAGTAGTAGATAGTAGTAGATGCAGAATCGTTTCGGTCTACTAATCTTGGACGTTATGCCTATATAATGATCATCGCCTTGGATATCGTCATGATTATTTGATCTTCTATCAATTGCCCAACAGTAATTTGTTCACCCAACGTGTGCTATACTCATGAGAGAAGCGACTACTGAAACCTACGGCCCCCGGGTCTACTTTTCCAACATATTGCTTTCCGATCTATCTTTTTGCCGCTTTTGTTTTCAGATCTATTATTCCAAAAACCCAAAAATACCTTGCTGCACTTTTTATTTGCCTCTTTTATTTTGTGTTCTTGAGAGATCTATCTATCCAATCTATCATATCCTAATCTATCTTTTTTACCGTAGAGAGATTGACAACCTCTCTTTTGCATTGGGTTGCAAGTATTTGTTCTTTGTGTGCAGGTGCTGTTTACGTTGTGTTGGTGATCCTCCTACTGGTTTGATCCCTTGGTTTCATAACTAAGGGAAATACTTACCGTCGCTGTGCTGCATCATCCCTTCCTCTTTGGGGAAATACCGACGCAGTCTCAAGCCACGTCAAAGGAATTTCTGGCGCCGTTGCCGGGGAGGAACCAATCTCTTCTACGTGCCAATCTCTGGCGCCGAGGAGACACCATCAACATCTACCAGGTTCCTAATCACAAATCTCATCTCCTTGCAATTACATTATTTTCCATTTTCCTCTCATTTTCCTCTCCCCCACTTTACCAAATTTGACATTTTATTCGCCCTCTTTTTCGTTTGCCTTTTTCTCGTCAGATCTCCTGCTTGCTTGCAATCTTGTTTGCGTAGTCACGACGACTCAAGAAAACACCAAATTGTGTGATTTTTCCAATACTAATAATAATGTTTTTATTAGTACTCCAATTGCTCCTCCCGCTACTAGTGCGGAGTCTTGTGATATTAATGCCGCTTTGTTGAATCTTGTCATGAAAGATCAATTTGCCGGTACTCCTAATGAGGATGCCACGTCCCATCTAAACACATTCGTAGAATTGTGTCATATGGAAAAGAAAAAATATGTGGACAATGATATAGTGAAGTTGAAATTATTTCCTTTCTCCTTGCAGGATCGTGCAAAAATTTGGTTTTCTTCTTTGCCTCGCAATAGTATCGATTCTTGGAATAAGTGCAAGGATGCTTTTATTAAGAAGTACTTTCCGCCCACGAAAATTATTTCCCTTAGGACTCAAATCATGAATTTTAAGCAACTTGAGCATGAACATGTTGCACAATCTTGGGAAAGAATGAAATTGATGCTAAGAAATTGTCCTACTCATGGTTTAAATCTTTGGATGATCATACAAAAAATTTATGCGGGATTGAATTTTGTCTATAGAAATCTTTTAGATTCCGCCGCGGGTGGTAATTTTATGGAAATTACTTTGGGTGAAGCTACTAAATTGCTATATAATATTATGGCAAATTATTCACAATGGCATACTGAAAGAGCACCTACTAGCAAAAAGGTTAATTCAGTTGAAGAAATTAGTACCTTGAGTGAAAAAGTTGATGCTTTAATGAAGTTGGTTGCTAGTAAAAATGCTCCTATTGATCTTAATGATGTGCCTTTGTCTACTTTGATTGCGCAAAATAGTGATTTCATAGATGTGAATTTCGTCTCGCGAAACAATTTCAATAACAATGCTTATAGAGGTAATTTTAATCCTAGGCCTTTTCCTGGAAATTCCTCTAATCATTATGGTGATTCCTATTTTAATTCTTCATACAATAATAATAGGAATCCCTCTGATCTTGAGGGTAATATTAAAGAATTTATCAATGCGCAAAAAGTTTTCAATACTATGATAGAAGAAAAGTTGAATAAGATTGATGATATGTCTAGAAGCATTGATAGAATTTCTCATGATGTAGAAAATCTCAAGTTGAAAGCTTTTGCACCTAAGATTGATGAATCAATTAAGGCTTTATCTGTTTCTACGGATGAAAGTAAGAAAAGAACCGCTATGCTTAGAGCTAAAAGAGAATTTTTAGAAAGAGCGTTTTCTAGTGATTGCTTTCAGAAAAATGATGAAGATCTTAAAGTGATTGGTGTTTCTTCCATTGATTCCTTGTGTAGTAATATTAAAATTGATAATGAAGGGACTGAAGTAGAGTCAACTTTAGCTAGAAGGCGTCCCAATGATTTGGAGGGTGAAAATCTTGATGAAAAATTGATGAAAGTGGGTTTGAAGAGGTCAAAACTTTAACTAGTGATGTGCCCACTATTTTGGATTGCAAGGAATTTAATTATGATAGTTGATCTTTGATTGATTGTATTTTTTTGTTGCAATCCATGTTGAATTCACCCCATGCTTATGAACAAAATAAAGCTTTTACTAAACATATCGTTGATGCCATGATGAAATCTTTTGAAGAAAAGTTGGAGTTAGAGATTTCTATTCCTAGAAAATTATATGATGAGTGGGAACCTACCATTAAGGTCAAGATTAAAAATTATGAGTGATTTGCTTTATGTGATTTGGGTGCTAGTGTTTCCACGATTCCGAAATCTTTATGTGATGTGCTTGGTCTCACCAATATTGAAGAATGTTCTCTTAATTTGCACTTGGCGGATTCTACTATTAAAAAGTCTTTGGGAAGAATTAATGATGTTCTTATTCTTGCAAATAGGAACTATGTGCCCATAGATTTTATTGTTCTTGATATTGATTGCAATCCGTCTTGTCCCATTATACTTGGTAGACCGTTTTTACGCACTATAGGTGTGTGATTGATATGAAAGAAGGCAATATTAGATTTCAGTTTCCACTAAGAAAGGGTATGGAACACTTCCCTAGAACAAGAATTAAGCCACCATATGAATCAATCATGAGAGCATCCTATGGAGCAAAAACCAAAGATGACAATACTTGAATCTATGCCTTATGCCTAGCTAGGGGCGTAAAACGATAGCGCTTGTTGGGAGGCAACCCAATGAATAAAATTTATTTTCTTCTTTTTCTTTCTGTTTTTGAGTGTTGACACAATTATGCTTCCGTTATGATTGTTTTTTTATGTTTTATTTAGTGTTTGTGCCAAGTAAAGCCTTTAGGATGATTCACAAGATGAGTAGAAACAACGCTGAATCTGAAACAGAAACTTTGCCTCCAGTGTGCGAATTTTCATTTTTTTACGGGAGCGCGATAATTAGCTGAAATTTTAACACAGTGTTTCTATACAAATTCTTTACGTTGTCCTAATTTTTCAGAATTTTATAGTTACAGAAGTATGGTTAGAGTACATATTACTACAGACTGTTCTGTTTAAGACATATTCTGTTTTCGTTGCATTGTGTGCTTGTTTTGATGAATCTACGGTTAATATTGAAGGGTATAAGCCATGGTAAAGTTAAAATACAGTAGGTATAATGCAATAATAAAATATGAATGGGTTTGCAATAGTACTTAAAGTGGTGATTTGCTTTATTATACTAACGGATCTCACAAAGGTTTTGTTGAGTTTTGTGTGATTGAAGTTTTCAAGTTTTGGGTGAGATCACGATGGATGAAGGAATAAGGAGTGAAAAGAGCCTAAGCTTGGGGATGCTACAGAACCCCCAAAATATATCCAAAGAGAAACAAGCAACTAAGCTTGGGGATGCCCCGAGTGGCATCCCCTCTTTCTTCTAACGACCATCGGTATTTTACTTGGAGCTATATTTTTATTCGTCACATATCATGAGTTTTGCTTGGAGCGTCTTGTATCATTTGAGTCTTTGCTTTCTTTGCTTTTTAGTTTGCCACTAGTATCCTTGCTGGACACACCTATTTGAGAGAGCCAAAATTATGCTATGATTTGTTAGAATTGCTCTATATGCTTCACTTAAATTTTTTGAGCTATGGAATTGCTCTAGTGCTTCACTTATATCTTTTTGAGCATGGTGTGCTTGGAAATTTTTGTAGAAATACTCTCATGCTTCACTTAGATTAATTTGAGAGTTAGTAAATTTTGAAGAAATCCTCTCATGCTTCACTTATACTATTTTGAGAGATGAAACCTTTATGCTCATGTTCTTCACTTAAATTTGTTTGAGCTTGTCAAAAGCAATGGCAATATATGAAACTAGTCCCAAAGTGATAGATATTCAAGGAGGATATAATAAAAACTTTCATGAAGATCGTTGGACAAATTAAACTTGATTCCTTGTAATAGTTTTGAGACATGATGATAGTAATGTGTTTTTTTTGACCGGCTACTGTAGGGTAAAACACCCCACAGCTTTTTCTTTTATTCCATAACACAGATTACAATTTACAAGACCTAAGCTAAAGGAGTAAGGGGGATGATAGTAATATGTGAGTCATGTTAGTGAGTAATTATGCTTTAGGAAGAATATTGGTGTTAAGGTTTGTGATTCCCTATGCAAGTACGAAAGTCAATAGTTATGCAATGAAATTACATCCTACTTATGGTGCATTATTCGGTGTTAGTTATGCTCAATGCTCGTTTATGTGAATTTTTGTTTCTTGGTTGGTTGCTCTCAATCTATTTGCTAGCTTCCACTTGTACTAAGTAGAAATACTACTTGTGCATCCAAAATCCTTAAACCCAGTTTTGCCTTATGAGTCCACCATACCTACCTATATGCAGTATTTCCATGCCGTTCTAAGCAAATTTGTATGTGCCATCTCTAATTTTCAAAATAAATTTCCTTTTTGTGTGCTCGTACCGCTCATGAAACGGTAGGGGGTGTCCAATATTTTTCCATGCTAGATGTGTTATTCTCAAGATGAGTGTTTATTCACTTGTCATTGCATGAGAGTACGGCGGTAATAGGGATGCCCAGTCCCGAAATGAAAAAAAGGAAATTTTACTTTATGTTGTCAAATAATAAATTCCTTGGAAAGTGTTGGTATGGAAGGCAACCGTGGATACGGCCAGCCATGGATTGTGAAAGAATGGTGGAAAAAAGGAATAAACTTTACTTTATGTTTGGGAACCGCCTATGATATATCTAGCATGGAAAGTATTGTGAACTACTTTGTCATTTTCATTGATAGGAAAGGCATGCCACTCAAAATGTTTTTCTCTCTCAATTTAAACTTTGAACTCTGGCACCTCTACAAATCCCTACTTCCCTCTGCGAAGGGCCTATCTATTTACTTTATGAAATTTTTATTTTTTATTTTTTATTTTGAGTCTCCATCTTCTCTTATAAAGCACCAACTAGGGGGGCACTATGATCGTACTTGAGCATTGGTTATAGTTAATATTTGAGTGTGTTTCATGAATGGATGAATGATTGAGCATGATGGGCTAGGGATAACTTTCTTTGGTGTTGATATTTTGAAAGACATGGTTGCTTGTTTTCATGCTTGAGTATTAAAGTCTTTACATCAAAACTAGACTATTGCTTTGAACCATCTAAAAGTCCAAATGTCCATGCTACAAAAGAAAAGAATATGTGATGAACATGTTAGGCAGCATTCCACATCAAAAATTCTGTTTTTATCATTTACCTACTCGAGGACGAGTAGGAATTAAGCTTGGGGATGCTGATACGTCTCCAATGTATCTATAATTTTTGCTTGTTCCATGCTGTCATATTATCAATCTTGGATGTTTTACAATCATTTTATATCAACTTTATATCATTTTTTGGGACTAACCTATTGACATAGTGCCAAAGTGCCAGTTGTTGTTTTTGCTTGTTTTTTACTTCGCAGAATATCAGTACCAAACGGAGTCCAATTGCGACAAAACTTTTTGGACATTTTTTTGGACCAGAAGAAGGCCAGTGGGCCAAAGAAGTTACCAGGAGGGAGCCCAGGCCGCCCACAACCCACCAGGGCGCGCCAGGGGCCCCGGGCACGCCCTGATGGGTTGTGGACGCCTCGGGAGTCCCCTCCACCACCTCTGATGCCTATAAATTCCCAAATATTCCAGAGACCCTAGAGGAGTCGACGAAAAACACATCCAGCCGCCGTAAGTTCCAGAACCGTGAGATCCAATCTAACACCATCACGGAGGGGTTCATCATCCTCATTGGTGCTTCTCCGATGATGCGTGAGTAGTCCACCATATACCTACGGGTTCGTAGGCAGTAGCTAGATGGCTTCCTCTCTCTCTTTTGATTTTCAATACAATTGTCTCTTGGAGATCTATTTGATGTAATGAGTTTTTGCGGTGTGTTTGTTGGGATCCGAGGAATTTTGAGTTCATGATCAGTTTCTATACATGAATATTATTTGAGTCTTCTTTGATCTCTTATATGCATGATTACTTATAGCCTCATATTTCTTCTTCGAATCTTTGGTTTAGTTAGGCCAACTAGATCTATTTTTCTTGCCATGGGAAGACGTGCTTTGTGATGGGTTCGGTCTTGCGGGTGTCCTCTCCCAGTGACAAAAGGGGCAGCGAGGCACACATGTATCGTTGCTATTAAGGATAACAAGATGGGGTCTATTCCTACATGAATAGATATTGTATACATCATGTCACCGTTCTTATTGCATTACTCTGTTTTTTCATGAACTTAATACACTAGATGCATGCTGGATAGCGGTCGATGTGTGGAGTAATAGTGGTAGATGCAGAATCGTTTCGGTCTACTAATCTTGGACGTGATGCATATATAATGATCATTGCCTTGGATATCGTCATGATTATTTGATCTTCTATCAATTGCCCAACAGTAATTTGTTCACCCACCGTGTGCTATACTCATGAGAGAAGCCACTAGTGAAACCTACGGCCCCCGGGTCTACTTTTCCAACATATTGCTTTCCGATCTATCTTTTTGCCGCTTTTGTTTTTAGATCTATTATTCCAAAAACCCAAAAATACCTTTCTGCACTTTTTATTTGCCTCTTTTATTTTGTGTTCTTAAGAGATCTATCTATCCAATCTATCATATCCTAATCTATCTTTTTACCGTAGAGAGATTGACAACCTCTCTTTCGCGTCGGGTTGCAAGTATTTGTTCTTTGTATGCAGGTGTTGTTTACGTTGTGTTGGTGATCCTCCTACTGGTTCGATACCTTGGTTTCATAACTGAGGGGATTACTTACCGTCGCTGTACTGCATCATCCCTTCCTCTTTGGGGAAATACCGACGCAATCTCAAGCCACGTCAAGCAACAAGACCCCGTCCACCTGTGCTCACATCATCCCCTTCCCCAACTTGGATGATGTCATGCCCTCATGATGGGAAGACCCGAGGAAGCTTAGCATGAAGGAAGAACCTCATGAGGAGAAGAAGGAGATGGAGGAGAAGGTCGAGGTGGTGGAGATCAAGGAGGAAGAGCAAGCAAAAGAGGGAGATGATGACACGATTTCAGATAGGTACCCTCCTAATCCCTATCAATTCAATATCCACGGATCTATTCTGTTATTTCCTCTGGGGCCTCCTCAATCTGAGTGGGTAAAGGGGACACCTACCCCAGAGAAGATGAAAGAAAAGATTCGGGAATTGGAGAAAGTTTCAAAGGCTTGTGTGAATGTGATCGGAGATGGGATTGATTCTTACTGGTTGATGATCAAGGATTTGGAAGCAAGAGTAGATAGTATTTTTCATAAGACCGGGCTTATGATTGATACTCTTAACAACAACACTACACAACTTGGGTTTTTGACCCAGGCTGTAGATGACCAGCAAGCCGTGATTGAGGAACTCAAGAACAAGCTTAAGAACATATGCGCTGCCTTCCAGGGATAGGAGTGAGCATGAAACACTTAGTGCCTGGATATCCATGCCTTGATTGTAAACTTGGGGGAGATTCATGTGCACTTTGTATCTTTAGCGTTTTTGCATTTACTTTTAGCAAGATTAGAGAATAAGCTTTATTTCAATAAGGTTGAACTATCAATTTTCTCTTAAATAAAGGATGATCCCTTCCGATGAGTTTATGCATATCTTTATGTGTGAGATCATTGCTTTTGATTGAGAAAGTGCTTGATGGTTGTTGTGATCCAAATAGTAGTCCATATTTACTTACATGATGATTATAAGTCCCCCACATCTTAGTTGTGTAAATTTTTGAAGGGGGATAAAGCAACTATATATGCTAGCTCATTGAAGGGTTCAACTTACTTAAAGGCAAGCAAATAGATTCATCCTCTGCTAAAAATACCTTGGGAAATGAAGTCTCTCTGAGAAATAAGGCTGGCTTGCACATAAAGTTTTTAATGAGCCTTCAGTACGATTCAATGATGAGAGACCGAACCTTTTAAATAAAAGCTCTCTACAAGAAAAATGAGGGAAAATAAAACTGCTTGCCCGGTTGAAACAACAATGAACTAGGATATGAAGGTGTTACTTGTCCTCAGTAAAATTAAATGTCAAAGTGTGGATGCCAGCATGATCATTACCAAAGTAGGTATGAACTGTTGTTTGCCATGTATACTCATCAACAAATGTTCCTCTTGGGAGTAATGGACTCATAACTTTTGATATCTGTATCTTATAAACACAAGGTGACCTTGTTCTTTACAATCCACGATACTTGCTCGGGGACGAGCAAGACTTAAGCTTGGGGGAGTTGATGAGTCCAATTTATGTGATGTTTTCCCCCATGTATTTTGTGCCTACAAAGTGGGCTTTGTGGAATTTTACTATGTTTGCGCACTTCTTTTTGTTGATAATCCCTCAGGTAACATCTTTTGGAGCAATATTTATTTAATGAACAAGATCCCCAAAAATGGTAATGGAATCACGTACTAAAGGTGATAAACACTTTCCATAAAAAATCAAGCAAGAAGGCCAAAGAAATAGTCGTCGTCGCGCTTCCAGAGCGAACGACGACGTTCCATACGACTGCGAGCGCTCGCATGAGCAGTCGTTTGGCGTGCCGCCGCCTCTGGGAGATCAACTATTTTCACACCGTCAAAGAGGATCGTGAATTACGCGCATAAAGACTCCAGAAACTCATCCAGAAGGAAGAACCCTAGCCTCCGGTGCCCATCCGAAGGGAGGATCGACCAGGAGAAAAAAAGGATTCGCCTCACCATGAGGGGAACGACATCATCACCACCATCTCCATCATCACTGTCTTCATCATCGTCATCATCATCCATATCCTTATCATCTGCAACATCAAGAACCCTAGTTGATCCTTGGGTGTATCGGTTGAATAATTCATCCATGTATTCCATTACCATTACCATGATAACTGTTGTTCCCATTTGTGAGTAGACCCCTAGTTCTCGGGGATATGGATGAACCTTGGTATGTGTAGGATCTAAAACGTTTATTATGAATACGAGATTCTCTGGCTTAGATTAAAAACTTCATGAATGTTGTGAAGGGGCCCCACTCGGCATTTGTGCCTTTATTGCCCACGAAGTATATCACTATCTTTGCATAGGTCTAGGTTGTGGAGGTAATTCGAGGTGACTGTAAAAGCCTACTGCTCCTAACCTTTACAAGTGACCGGGGATTTACGGAGAACCCTTACCGAGGCCGCGTTCATGGGGAAACCCTTAATTATCACGAGTCATAACCCACAAGGGAATACTATGATGGTGGCATGTGTGGCACAAAGTCTACCACGAGTAGAACATGTTATGTACCCGGCTCCGCCCAGCATAATCGTCAACAGTGGCTCAAGTATCCGTTCCATGTTATGCTTATGCATAGTAGTACTAGAAACATACCAATGGGGATTCCAGACTTCCTAAGAACACCTTTTTAATTATGTTGTTTCGCCCTCATTGCAATTCATGTCTTTTATTTACTTTTATGTTGTTAAGTTACAAGTCACCAATTTACTCAATCTTTATTTAAACCCGCCCTCGCTCTGCTCCAAGTCTACAATTATCTGCAGGCACAAAGTTACATAATTCTCTAAAAGAGGCAAAAGCTTCATTCCTGTGCTCCCTGTGGGATCGATACTCTTACTTCAAAAAGGCTATAACTAAACCATGTGCACTTGTTGGCAATCATATGTGTGAAATAAAACTGTTCGTAGATGTCTCTTGTCTTGTTCGCGTACTTCATCCCTGCACGTACCCAGGATCATGGGGAGTGAGTCGCGGTGAGGCTAAGGGCAGGGAGAACGTGAAGTGTTATTCTAAACACCAGTGACAGAAAGGTTTAGTACGGTAACACAAATCCTATCCTTGGGGATTCAAGAGGCGTAGTCATTAAACGCTTAAAGCATTTGTCTGATTTATATAATCTCAATTATCAAGGCAACCCCACTCGACGGATAAGGCCTTTGGTAGTACAACTGATTCTTGATGCAAGACTCATGTCGGTCAAGATGTTATTCGGACACATCCCCCACTTCCGTTTGTAACAAGCACATCTCGATGGGTGACTTCCATCGCATAAATTAAGATCATATCTGTTCCCAACACAAATACATGGTTGTAAACATTAAGACCTCATACTCGTAGCTCTTTTTATTATTAGTGTTACATCACTATTAGCTTGATTGATTCAGTCAAGAGCTGGAATTATTCCTTTAACACTTGCTTGCTAGAGACCAACGCTTCAAGAGAACCTTCCTCTCACGGGTCCGATAACCCAAGGACACTTATTTGGGGAAATAGGTGTGGGGTACTTTCTGTTCCATTAATGGATCAATAAAAAGGAAGTATCAATTGGCCTGGTCTGGCCAAAACTTAAGTGGGGTAACAATAGTCCACTATTCTTTACTGAGCGGTTTATTCCTCTATTTTGTAGGTCATCGGCTAGAGAAGCTCTAAGCACAGCATGATGCAAAACAGAGCATCAAGAAAAGTTTGACGACAAATAAAGTTGCCCATAGGGGGGCTGCAAAAACAAACTTTGTAAAACTTAATTTCACGTTCCAGGAGACTAAGCTAGAGAGGTGGTGACTGCTACTTGTGAGTTGCGTTGGAATTTTCCCCAAAGAGGAGAGAAGATGCAACACAATAGAGATAAGTATTTCCCTTAGTGGGAACCAAGGTTATCGAACCAATAGGAGAACCAAGCAAACTCCTTTCAACAACACCTACAAAAACAAAACCAAACACTTGCACCCAACACGGGCAAGAGGGTTGTCAAGCCCCTTGAACTCGTTACTTGCAAGGATTAAATCTTGATAGAGATAGATAATGTAATGGTAAAATAAAAGTAAATAAATTGCAGAAAAGTATTTTTAGGGTTTTTGTATTTATGCTTAAGTAGACCCTGGGGCCATAGAGTTCGCTAGAGGCTTCTCTCTTGAAAATAGCATACGGTGGTAGACAAATTACTGTTGGGCAATTAACAAAATTTCACATAGTTATAACATGTTATTCACGGTAATGATCATGTATATAGGCATCATGTCCATAAGCAAGTAGACCGAAACAATTCTGCATCTACAACTACTACTCCACCAGTTGACTGACTTCTGCATGCATCTATGGTATTAAGTTCATAACAAACAGAGTAATGCTTGGAGTAAGGAGACATGATGTAGACAAAATAAGATAGGCAATATGTTCAGATCCCGTCATTTTATCCTTAATGGCAACAATACAAATACGTGTCTTGTCCCCTTCTGTCACGAGGATATAGAGCATTGATACGTCTCCAATGTATCTATAATTTTTGATTGTTCCATGCTGATATATTATCATTCTAGGATACTTTTTGGGTCATTATTTACCAATTTATAATATTTTTGAGCCCTAACCTATTGACCCAGTGCCCAGTGCCAGTTGATGTTTTCTGCGTGTTTTTTGCTTTGTAGGTTTACTGTACCAAACGAAGTCCAATTGCCACGAAACTTTTTGATGATTTTTTTTCTGGATTATATATATGAAGACCTAGAAGCTTTGGAAGGAAGCCAGGAGGTGCACGAGGGCTACACCACGTATCAGGGCGCGCCCTGATATGTGGTGCCCCCCTCGGGCGTCTCCCGACATCCCTTCCCTCTTCGGACTAGAAATTCTCTAATATTCTGAAAACCCTAAGAGCAGTCCCAAAACCCTTTTTCCACCGCCGCAAGTCTCTGTTTCATCGCGAGGCCATCTGAAACTCCGTTCCGGCACCCTACCGGAGGGGGGATCGATCACGGAGGGCCTCTTCATCAACCTCGCTGCCCTCATGATGATGTGTGAGTAGTTCACCACAGACCTACGGGTCCATAGCTAGTACCTAGATGGCAATCTCTCTCTCTTATGATCTTCAATACAATGGTTATCGCATCTTCGCTTTGATCTATCCGATGTAATCCTATTGTGCGGTGTGTTTGTTGGGATCCGATGAATTGTGGGTTTATGTTCAGATTATTCATGAAAAGTATTCGAGAAGCCTCTGAATTATATTATCACTTAAGTGCATGATCATTATAGCTTCGTAATTATCTTCGATATATTGATATGCTTTGGCCAAGTAGATTGATATTTCATCGGTGGGAGTGGTTCATTGTGGTAGGTTCAACCTGGCGAGTTTCTATATCCCAGTGACAAAGTAGGGGACAAGATGCGTCTTTGTGTTGTTGCTACGAAGGATAAAACGATGGGGCTCATTCATATTGTTTGAGTTTACTTTGTCTACATCATGTCATCGTTCTCCAAGTATTATTTTGTTTTACTTAATACTCTAGATGCATGCTGGATAGCGGTCGATGAGTGGAGTAATAGTAATAGGTACAGGCAGGAGTCGGCCTATTTGCTTATGGACGTGATGCCTATATATACATGATCATTGCCGTGAAAATCGGATAACTATCCGCTTTTCTATCAATTGCCCAACAGTAATTTGTTCACCCTGAAAGCACATTTGCTCCCTTGGTGGTTTTGGTAATTAATAACAACATATATGTCATTGGACTCATGTTTCCACTAAGTATATTTCAGGAAAAGTCCAATGATGGGATGGCTATAAATTGTGAGGAGATACCCCAAGATGCAAGGAATGGATTGGCAAAGCTTCAAGCTAGAAGACTCTCTTTTTACTTTGTGAGAAATCACTTTGAGTCCATCGGAAAGCCAATACTATTAAAAGGGGGTAAGGTATTGTTGGTGAACAAATTGCTCCACATGCACACGTGCTAGCCACCAAAAACACCCACAAGCTCTCCCACAAATACTCTATCTAAACCCAACTTCACAAAATCGGTGCCACCAAGTTTTCATCCGGCTCTACGAGTTTTCTACCCAAGACAGAACCCTAGACAAACACTAACATTTCGGTACAACCAAGACTACATCGGTGCAACCGAGTTTCAGTGACCAACCTTCTAGTGACCCAATTTATAAAATCGGAATTTCCGAGTTTATGCTTCGGTCTCACCGAGTTTTGGAAACTGCGCTCGGCCACTCGTTTTGGTACCATCGAGATTCCTATATCGGTCTCACCGAGATTCCGAAAGTTGCCACATTTTTTAGGCTAGTCCTTCGTGGACGGAAGCCGTTATGGAATAGTCAAGGTTGCTACTTCGTGGACCCTTATGGGTGGAGCCCTCCGTGGACTCTCGCGACCGTTACCCTCCGTGGGTTGAAGACTCCATAAACGTGGATGTACGATAGCGCCACCTATCGGAACCACGGGAAAAATCTCCGTGTCTACAATTGCATTTGATCTTCTAACCCTTACCTCCATTACATGTGCTTGTCTTTACTTTCCGCTGCAATACTCTTAGACTTGCATGTGTAGGGTGTGCTTGACTTGCTATCATTGCTAAAATATGTCCACAACTAAAATTGTGAAAAAGGTAGAATTTTTATTTGGTCAAGTAGGCTAATCACCCCCTCCCCTCTAGACCTACTTGCGATCCTACAAGTGGTATCAAAGCTTTGGTCTCCATTGCATTGGTTTCACAACCTAGGAGAGTATTGCGTCCAGTGAGGGAAATTATCACCGTAGAGCTCCGTACTTTGATGGTACTAATTTTGCTAGTTGGAAGCATAAGATGAAAATGCATATTCTTGGCCATAACCCCGACGTTTGGGTTGTTGTTCGTGTTGGCTTGCAAGGTGAATTCTTTGGTGATGGAAAGGAACCGGATCATGAAGCCACCGTGGAAGAATTGAAGATGTTGCAATACAATGATCAAGCATGTGACATTATTTTCAACTGCCTGTGCCTCGAAGAATTCAACAAAATCAGCCGTCTTGAGAATGCAAAGGAAATTTGGGATACTTTGGTTGATATGCACGAAGGTACTGATTCCATCAGAGAATCTAAGTTGGATGTGCTTCAAAGTCAACTTGACAAGTTCAAGATGAAGGATGGTGAAGGAGTCGCGGAGATGTACTCTAGGCTAGCTCTCATTACCAATGAGATTGCTGGCTTAGAAATCGAAGAAATGACCGACAAATTCATCATCAAGAAGATACTTAGAGCTTTGGATGGAAAGTATGACACCGTGTGCACATTGATCCAAATGATGCCCAACTACAAAGATCTCAAGCCTACGGAAGTCATTGGTAGAATTGTTGCTCATGAGATGTCACTCAAAGACAAGGAAGAGCTTCACAACAAGTCAAGCGGTTCTTACAAAGCCACAAGTGATGCTCCCAATACCTCAAGTGACAACCTTGTTACCAATGAAGAGATAAGCCTCATGGTCAAGAAATTCAACAAGTTCTACAAGAGTAGAGGCAAAGAGAGAAACTCCAACTCAAGATATGAAGAAAAGCGTTCATCTAGCCGTGACCAAAATTGTTACAATTGTGGAAGGCCTGGACACTACTCAAATGAGTGCACGACCCCCCACAAAAGAAGGGAAGAGTCACCTAGAAGAAAGAGCTCAAGAGATGAGTCACCTCGAAGAGAGAGAAGGGGTATAGATGATCGTTATGAACGAAGACCCTCAAGGAGAAGTAGGGATTCGGAGAAGAAGGACAAGTACACCAAGAGCTACTCAAGAAGAAGACATCAAGCTCATGTTGGTGAATGGGTTTCCGGCTTCGATTCCGACAACCACTCCGAGAGAAGCTATAACTCCGACTCCGACTATAGTCAAGATGAAGGTGTTGCCGGACTTGCACTCGTTTCCTCCAACTCCTACGACATATTTGATTCACCAAATGAATGGAGTGGATGTTGCTTCATGGCTAAAGTCCCCAAGGTATCACACCCTGAATATCTTGATTTCGATAGTGATGAGGATGACTTACTTGGAGATGATGACTTGCTATGTGATAAAGCTAGTGATATTAGTCAAAATGTGCTAGATGATGATCATGTTAATCAAGATAAGTTATGTGATGACGATAAGAAGGAAATAGAACGACTAACTAAAGAATTAAACACTCTTAAGTTAGCTCATGAATCTACTTTAGAAGATCATAGAGATCTTGTAAGGACTCATGAGAAGCTACGCTTCGAGAAGCTCAATTTGGAGCAAGAACATGAGTTTCTTAAAGCAATCAATGATGATCTCCGAAAGAAGACTTCTTCTTATCTAGCCAAACGACTACTCTTGTCAACATTTATTCCACAAGTTAAGACTAAGCAATCTAGTAACAAAGGCAAGAAAGGTTCTTCAACTAGTAGCAATAAAAATGATAAATCCAACGATATTGCATCTAGTAGTTCTATTGATTCCACTAACTATTCTCTTAGCCAAGTTACAGTTGAGCAAGAAAATGATTTATTGAAAGGGATTATAGAGAAAGGTATCTACAAAAGTCTTGCCGGATGTAAGCAATTTGAGAAAATTGTACGCAAGCACGGAGGATACCGGAAGAACCATGGCATTGGCTACTTCAACGCAAATGGAGTTGAATGGGAAGAAGGTCAATACCCCAAGCCCAAGTTTGTTCCTCAAAGGGAGAAGTATGAACATACTCTTCCCAAGGGAACAAAAGCTCAAGATGACCTTCCACCACAAGATCACAAGCTCAAGGGCAAGGACAAGCTTCAAGAGAAGATTGACTCATATGAAGATGAATCCCAAGCTTTGGTCAAGTGGGTTCCCAAGGCTTCTACAAGCTCAACTTCTACAAGTGCGACTTCAACACCGAGGATCCCCATCAACTTAATGTGGGTCCCCAAGAAGAATAACTAGAGAGGTTCTTGAGGGGTGACTCCGCCAATGAAATTCACTCATATTCATTATGGGCAAGAACTAGTTGCAATCAACATCAACATTATGCAATAGTTCAAGGAGTCACACATTCCCTCAAAGGTAAGCAAGGGACAAGGTAATTAATGAATCAATGGACATCATCATGTATGCTTTGCACTCCAAGTCCATAGATATCCTTGTGTTTGTCTCTTGTGTTTGGGACTAACCCATGTAGGTGAGGAGAGTAAGAAACAAAAAGGATTGCTCCCAACTCAAGATGATCTTCATCAACTATGAGCATCCACCACTACATCACCCACATGAAGTCTTCTACGACAAACCCAAGGTTAGTTTATCCCTCTTAGGGGGGATGTCACATCAAGGGGGGGCTTTACTCTAAGACTTGAGTCAAGGTATCTCTTGGAATGTGACAACATTAACAAGCTTTATGTAAAAGTGGTAACCCCACTGGTGCTTAAATGATGAGTATGACCTATGATCAAGTATTCTTACTTGGCTCCTAAGTCAAATACTCATATATAAATGACTACGTCATCGCCAAAGTGCTTGATAGATGCTAGAATGTTTGTGCATGTTTGCCATGATTTCATTTGATATCTTATTGTGTGAGCATGTTGGTCTGCATATCTTTTCTCATTCGAGGATATCCAATTGTAGCTATTTGGTTTTTGTTTTTCTTTTGCCAATTGTATATACAAGAATGCCTAGGACCCCCCTCTAGATATCTATGCTTTCTCACCTCAAGTTCTATTCATGCTATATCACAAAAACTTGAACAAGCACTTGACGAACCCTTTGTGTGAGGAGCACTCGGAGTACCGTTTCATCAAGGCTGACCTCCAAAACCTCCCTATAGTGCAACTCGGTGTGACCAACCAGAAAATCTCGGTTCCACCGAATGCCTAGGGTTGATCTGATTTTGCACCTCGGTACCACCGATACCATAATCTTGGTTGCACCGAGTTTCCCTGTCAACTGATAGTAGAGGAACTCGGTGACACCTAAATTTCAGTATCGGTGACACCGACAGCAAAGGGTACTCTAGCCGGCGGACCCGACGTTTTGAAATTCAATCTTCAAACATCAAGTCCCCAACCCTAAGCTACTGAAACCGGACCCCTTGTTCGTCGCCTTTGTCTCCCCGATCGCCTTCGCTATTGGGATTCACGCCGCCGATGGAAATCTTCACTGCCGTCGCCGCCGTAGTCGGACCACCGCCAAGTTAGGGTATGGCTTCGATTTCCTCATGTGTTCCATGTCTCATTTTAACGCATTTGGATGATTTCGTCTATGTTCCACCATGTGTAATCTTCCTATCCTACAAAAGCAATCCATAGAATAGAAAACGATGGAATTTTGGATTTGAACTCCCGCAATATACATCTCGGTGACACCGAGTTGGAAGAATCGATTCCACCGACTCTATGTTTAGGGTTACTGAGAACCACTTCGGACAGACCGAGTAGTCCTTTTTGGTTACACCGAATTTGGCTGCCAAGTTTCTGTTAAGGCAGTGGTCAGTCTTGGTGACTCCGAAAACATCAACCCGGTGCTACCGAAATTTATCTTGCAGTAGTACATACCCTTAGTTTTTGAGTTTGGTTTTTGAAAAATGTCTGTGTTTTTGTGATACTCAACTTTTCTGCTCTTCTATACTCCATTCACAGGGACAGTATGTCAGCTTCAGGTGATAGTCAGAATGACTCCAGAGAGCTTAGCATTGATGCAGATTTAGGCACTAGTCCTGAGGCCAGCTCATCTTCTTTAGAAGATCCAGGCACACCTAGCTCCCATGGTTTGTCCAAGGCATGCAGAATGACATCACGGAGATTCTCAAGAACCAAAAGAGCTTGGAAAGGATTGTTGAAGACAAGCTTCATACTTTGAACAACAAGGTGGATGGGCTGACTAAGACAGTTGATGAGCTCAAGAAGGAGGTGGACTCAGTACCCCTTCCCCACACCTCAGATGATGATGATGATGACAGTCAACCTCTCAGGCCCAGCACTCAATTCAAGACCCAAGCTAGATCTGCAACAGTGCTAGCTTCAGAGTTGAGACCATCTACATCAGCTCCTGATGCAACTCCTTCAGTCCCACCAGCTCCATCAGCACCTCCAGTGTCTACTCCAACCCCTTCCATGACATCGGCAGAAGTCTTCGCGGATGCGGTTGTCTCGACTCCTACATCAACAACCGGAGGAGATCGGCCCCAGAGATACGATTAGTCCTATACCTTTGAACTTTTTGGTAACTTGTTGCCAAAGGGGGAGAAGTTGTATAGATCAATAGGGCTTCGAGAGAGAGAGTGTTGCTTTTTATCGCTCTCCAAAACTTTAAAATCTTTTGGTTGTCCGTTTTGTGTTAAACTTGTTGGTGTTTGATCATGCACTTCTTATGTGTTGCTACTACGTCCTATCTTTTGAGATGCTTATGAGATGATCATTCACTTCTTGCTTGATGTGTTGTGCTATGTTATTCATTCATATTATTCTCGCACACCACCAAGTTGTATGTGACATGGAAGAGTACCCCATGAACCTAATCGATTGTGCATTTGCATTCAAATGCAAATTCAAAATAGTGCACAAATTTAGGGGGAGCTCTTGCTTGTCACATACTTCTCAAAGCGATGACTCAATTGATTGATTATATCATATGTCGAAAGCTTTGATCTATATGTTGTCATCAATTACCAAAAAGGGGGAGATTGAAAGCACATTTGCTCCCTTGGTGGTTTTGGTAATTAATAACAACATATATATCATTGGACTCATTTTTCCACTAAGTATATTTCAGGAAAAGTCCAATGATGGGATGGCTATAAATTGTGAGGAGATACCCCAAGATGCAAGGAATGGATTGGCAAAGCTTCAAGCTAGAAGACTCTCTTTTTACTTTGTGAGAAATCACTTTGAGTCCATCGGAAAGCCAATACTATTAAAAGGGGGTAAGGTATTGTTGGTGAACAAATTGCTCCACATGCACAAGTGCTAGCCACCAAAAACACCCACAAGCTCTCCCACAAATACTCTATCTAAACCCAACTTCACAAAATTGGTGCCACCAAGTTTTCATCCAGCTCTACCGATTTTCTACCCAAGACAGAACCCTAGCCAAACCCTAACATTTCGGTACAACCGAGACTGCATCGGTACAACCGAGTTTCAGTGACCAACCTTCTGGTGACCCAATTTATAAAATCGGAATTTCCGAGTTTATGCTTCGGTCTCACCGAGCTTTGGAAACTGCCCTCGGCCACTCGTTTCGGTACCACCGACATTCCTATATCGGTCTCACCGAGATTCCGAAAGTTGCCACATTTTTGACATATCGGTAGAACCGAGTTTTGCTTCGGTTTCACCGAGATGGCCAATAATGTAGTAACAGTTGGATTTTTGGAGATGCCTATATATACCCCTCCACCACATCCCACTAGCAAGAGAAGGACTCAGAACAGTTCCCCACTTCCCATATCCAAATTTCTAAGAGAGAACCACCTACCCTTGTGTTGAGATCAAGATCATCCACTCCAACCATATGGATCTTGTTTTCTAGCCTCCCCAAGTTGCTTTCCACCAAATCAATCTCTTCTACCAAGCCAAATCTGTGAGAGAGTGATTGTGCGTTGAGGAGTCTATCATCTTGAAGCACAAGAGCAAGGAGTTCATCACCATTATCAAGCCTATTACCTTTTGGAGGGTGGTGTCGCCTAGATTGGTTAGGTGTTGCTTGGGAGCCTCCTACTTCGTGTTGTGGAGTTGAACCAAGAAGTTTGTACAGGCAAGGAAATCGCCTACTTCGTGAAGATCTACCCATAGTGAGGCTAGTCCTTCGTGGACGGAAGCCGTTATGGAATAGTCAAGGTTGCTACTTCGTGGAACCTTATGGGTGGAGCCCTCCGTGGACTCTCGCGACCGTTACCCTCCGTGGGTTGAAGACTCCATAAACGTCGATGTATGATAGCGCCACCTATCGGAACCACGGGAAAAATCTTCGCGTCTACAATTGCGTTTGATCTTCTAACCCTTACCTCTATTACATGTGCTTGTCTTTACTTTCCGCTGCAATCCTCTTAGACTTGCATGTGTAGGGTGTGCTTGACTTGCTATCATTGCTAAAATCTGCCCACAACTAAAATTGGGAAAATGGTAGAATTTTTATTTGGTCAAGTAGGCTAATCACCCCCCCCCCCCACTCTAGACCTACTTGCGATCCTACACACCCACCGTATGCTGCCTACGTGAGAGATGCCACTAGAGAACACTATGGCCCCCGGGTCTATTCACTTATATATTTGCCAACGCTATTATTACCTCGCTGCCTTTATTTACTTTTTATTTATTTAGCTTTTATCAACAATTATCTACACAACTCATTTTCTTGCAAATAACAAGATCAAGGGGATTGACAACCCTCTTGCCCGCGTTGGGTGCAAGTCGTTTGTTCATTTGTGTGCAGCTGCTGAAGACGGTTGAGGATTGATATTCCTATTGGTTCGATAAACCTTGGTTCCATAATTGAGTCCCTAGGGCAGCCGCACTATTAAGAGGGGGTGCATCATGTAAACATCTGGGAATCAACTCCACATACACATATGATCTGGCACAATCAATTCCTATATTGGTCCATTTTACACGGTGCAAAGTCTATGCCTAGGCCGGAACTTCCGGGACCGCCGGAACTTTCGGGCACCAGAAGGTCCGGGAAGCTTCCGGGCCATCCAGAGAAACTGCTCCTTTGTGCAATCTCTCTGTGTAGCCCGGAACCTTGCCGGACCTTGGCCGGAACTTCCGTTTCCCGGAACTTCCGGGCTGGCCGGACCTTCCGGGCGTCGGAACTTCCGTCCCTATTCTGGCAGCTTCCGGGGTACTCCAGAGAGGATGCAAACTCTCTATGTAGCCCGGAACCTGCCCGGAACTTCGCCGGAACTTCCGGTGTCCGGAACCTCCGGGCTTGGCCAGAACTTCCGATCTTCGCAGGAAACTGGCCCCAACGGCTGGATTCCATCCCCACCTATAAATAATCTTCTTCTTCCCCACGAAGGAGGTGACGACTCCATTTCTCTCTCTACCATTTTCAGACCTCGATTTCTTGGAGTTCTCCCTCCTCTTCCAACCAAAGCTCTTGGTCTTTTAAAGAGTGAAGGAGGAGTGCCCGATCTACACTTTCACCAAAGCAAAAGTTGATTCCCCCTTGTTTTCGTGGTGCATCTTGTTACTCTTGGAGGTTGGAGACTCCTAGGCGGTAGGAGTACTCCGGCGAGGAATCGTTCATTGTGATTACCCCCGGAAAGTTTGTGAGGGTTTGGAGACCACCCCAAGGTCTACCACTAGTGGTTGAGAAATGCCTTCGTGGTGTTGTCTCAAGGAGAGAATAGGGTGAGCCTTCGTGGCGTTGGTGTGCCTTCGTGGTAACACCCACCTCTCTAAACGGTGACGTAGCTTCCCTCCAAGGAAGTGAACATCGGCATACATCCTTGTCTCTCGGAGTTGCGGTTATCCCTAACCCTAACTCCCTACTTGTGGTTATTTTTCTTTGTGGTATTACTTGTATTAGTTGTGCTTACCTATCTACTTAGTTGTTGTCTTGCTTAGTACACACAGCACGACTATCATCTTTGCAATTGTTAGGCTCACTTTCATATTCCGCATTATTGCCTAAAATTGCTAAATAACAATTAAAATTTGTAATTGTACCTATTCACCCCCCCCCCTCTAGGTCCATCTCGATCCTTTCAATTGGTATCAGAGCCTCGTGCTCTATTCGTGTGGCTTAACCGCCCTAGAGCGAGATGAACCCCGATGGGACTCCCCTTGTTGCGGATCCGAAGGATAAGGGTGCGGCTTCCACGGAAGCCAAGTCCTTCACTTCTGAGGATCTGGAACGGGCTCTTGCTAAGCAAAAGGAGGAGCATGATGCTTCTCTTGAGGCCTTGGTCCAAATGAGATTAGCCACATTAACCACGATGCTTGCATCACCTTCGGGTGGTGCAGCCTCGAGGCCAACTATGCCTACTCCTTCACTTGGCCAACAACCTCCTAGCAATGATCAATCTAGTGTTCCATGGCTTTATGCTAGACCTCAAGTTGAGAAACCTAAGTATAATCCTGGAGGAAAACCTCCTTTGCTTGATGACAGTTCCGACTTTGCTTTGTGGAGAGTTGGTATGCAAGACCATCTTAGGTACGCCAATGATGAAATGTTGGACATTCTAGAGCATGGCTACCACCCTGTCGACCCAAAGAATCTCACTCCAAGAGAAACTTATGACAAGCATCTCAACGACTCCGCAATCATGTGCATAAGAAAAGGAATGAATGATAAGCAAAGGAGACCTTACATACACATCACAAATGCCAAGGAATTATGGGATAGCATTGTAAGGACCAAGACCGGTACCTCCACTCTCCGGCTTGCTCAGTATGAAATTGCCAAGGGTCAATTGCAAAACTTTTGTATGGAGAAAGGTGAATCCCCCAAGCAGCTCCTTGAGTGTCTCATGACTCTCACCGCCGACATTGAGTCATGTGACTGTGACAAGACACAAGATGGATTCAACTTGACTAAGAGGTTTCTCGTGGACAAGCTACTTCATGCTCTTGCTCCATATCATCACCAAATGGTGTGGGACATAAGACAACATCATGGATTCAAGGAAATGACTCCGTATGACATCATATCCACTTTCCAACTATTCGAAGAGTCAAAGGCAAATGCTACAAAACATCTTGCCATGCATGGTACCTCAACATCAAAGATCAATCTTGCTTTGAAGGCCAAGCATGTATGTGAGGAAGAGCAAAGTAAAGAAGAAGAAGATGATGATGATGAAGATGGTGATGAGATTGACTCCGATGAGAGCCCTTCATATGAAGACATTGCCCTCTTTGTCAAGAAGTTTAGCGCGGGAAAATTCAAGGGAAGATTCCAGAAGAAGAAAGTGAGAAAAAGCTACAACTGTGAAGAAACCAACCACTTCTCCAACGATTGCCCTTATGAGAAGAGAGAAGATAAACCAAGGTTTCCCAAGACCTTTCCAAAGAAGAAGTTGCGAAATCCTATGAACTCCAAGCTCAAGAAGAGAGATGGGAAAGCAATGGTTGCTCATGAAGAATCCGATCCAGATGATGTTGGTGGTGTTGCCGGAGTAGCTCAAGATTCTCAAAACACTTTGAAGCTAGTCAACAAGAGTGGTGATGTTGTCACCTACAACTATATGAAAGACTACAAGGGCAACGCTCACAAGTGCTTAATGGCAAAGGCCGTGATAGAAGATGGAGAGGACCAAAACTCTCCTGACAAGGTCAAGGTAACCCCACGCTCAAATCCTCCGCTTTTCACTCCGTCTACTCCTTGTGATGAGTATCTTGATGCGGAGGATAATTATGATGATGACGATATAGATGATCCTATGCTTGCTAAACTAAATAAGTTCATGTGCTCCCTTAAAGGAAAGAAGCTCACTATGTTTCGTATGCTTATGGAGATGGTGAGTAAGCACACCATTACCATTAAGGAACTCGAAACCCTCGTCACCGAGGAAAAGGAAAAGTATGAAATCCTTGAGCAGAAAGTCCAATATGAGGAAGCACGAAATGATGAACTATGCTTAAAAATTGGTGCAAACATTGATGATCATGCTAAAAAACTTGCCTCCTTGAAAAAGGCCAATAACTCTTGCAAGGAGTTGATGAATGATAAAAGTAAGCTTGTGGAATCTCATGCTTCTCTCTCTAAGGATTGTGAGCTTCTATCCGTGTCCCTCAAGACTAAGGAAGAGGAGCTCACTCTTCTTACAAAGAGTTTTGAGACGCTCAAACTTACTTATCTTGAAACTCTAGCCAAGGTTTACTCCTCACCTATTATCAATGTTGATGCTTGTACTACTAACTCTAGTGGTGACCTAGCATCTATTCTTGAGGAAAACCGCTTTCTAAAGGCACAACTCGAGAGAGGACTCAATGCATGTGCTCAAGGACAAAAGAACCTTAATGAGGTACTGAGCCAACACAATGAGGTGTTTGCTAAGGAAGGGCTCGGGTTTGACCCAAGCACAAGCAAGAAGAAGACGTTTTCTCAAAAGTGCACCACCCCTCTCAAAGAAACATTTGTACGAGAAGGGCACAAGGAGAAAGGTAAGGTTGTGAGTGGGAAGGCCACTAGGGGCATGCCCACTCTCAACAAGCCAAAAGAGTTCATGCCTCCATCCTATGTACTTCGTAAAACAAAGGATGGAGAGGTTTATGCTAAATTTGTTGGTCCTCGTAATGCATTCCGGTTTTATGCTATTTGGGTCCCTAAGACCCTTGTGACTAACTTGAGAGGTCCCATTGCAAAATGGGTGCCTCTAACCAAGTCATAAATTGTGTATAGGTTGCTTTCTCTGGTGGAGTCAAATGGGTGATCGATAGTGGATGCACCAACCATATGACCGGAGATAGCAAATTGCTTTTTGATTTCATGGAAGCTATTCAACCATTTATGAGCATTGTGTTTGGTGGAGGATCAAAAGGACAGGTACTCGGGTTGGGCAAGGTGGCTATCACAAATGACATGTCTCTTGCAAATGTCATGCTTGTCCAATCCCTTAAATACCATTTGCTTTCTGTTCGCCAATTGGCTTCCGTTGGTTATGATACACTATTTGGACTTACGGATGTGAAAGTCTTTAAGAGAGATACTCTCGAAGTGGCTTTTGTTGGAAAGTTGGATGGCAACCTTTACACGGTTGATTTCTCAAAAGAGAGCACATTCCATGCAACTTGCCTAATGGCCAAGGCCGACAAGGGGTGGCTATGGCATCGCCGGCTAGCCCATGTCGGCATGAGAAATCTTCAAGATCTCTTAAAGGGTAATCACATCCTTGGACTAACCAATGTCTCTTTTGAGAAAGATCGTGTGTGTAGTACATGCATAGCCGGGAAGCAACATCAATCAAAGCACCCACCCAAGAATATTGTATCTACTTCAAGGCCTTTGGAGCTCCTTCATGTGGATCTTTTTGGGCCTCCGTCATGGGATAGTCTTGGTGGGAAAAAGTATGGACTTGTCATTGTTGATGATTACTCAAGATATACATGGGTGTTTTTCCTCAAGTCCAAGGACGAGACGAAGATCACCTTCATTGATTTTGCCAAGCAAGCCCAACGCAAGTTTGACAAAGAAATCTTGGCAATAAGAAGTGATAATGGCTCCGAGTTCAAGAACTACACCTTGGAAGAATTTCTTAGTGATGAGGGGATTGAGCATCAATATTCCGCACCCTACACTCCTCAACAAAATGGTGTAGCCGAGAGGAAGAACCGTACACTTGTGGAAATGGCAAGGTCCATGTTGGATGAATACAAGTCACCACATAGTTTTTGGGCCGAAGCTGTCAACACCGCATTCCATGCATCAAACCGGCTCTTCCTCCGCACGATATTGGAGAAGACTCCATATGAGCTCCTAACCGGGAACAAGCCAAATGTCAAGTACTTTCGTGTATTTGGATGAAAGTGTTTCATCCTCAACAAGAGAGAACGGTTAGGAAAATTTCAATCCAAAACAATTGAGGGGATATTTGTTGGTTATGGATCAAACTCTCACACCTATAGAGTCTACAACAAATCCAATGGATGTGTTGTAGAAACTTGTGACATGGTGTTTGATGAATTTAATGGCTCCCATGGGGAGCAAGTTGATCTAAGTGATGTAGGTGAAGAAGATTCCTCTCAAGATATTTTGACCATGGGTGTTGGTGCTCTTCTTCCAATGGAACAAGAACCTCATGATGATGATGAAGAAGATGGAAGTTTCTCTCATCCTCAAGCCACTTCAACACCCATACCTCCACAAGATCCTATTGCTCAAGTTATCCCCATGGTTCAAGATCAAGAAGGAGAACTAGTTCCTCACCATGATCACATTCAAGAACAAGATCATCACCAAGAGCAAGAACAAGAAAGTGCAATCATTGATGATGAACCTCAACAAATGCAACATGAAGAAGAAGATATTCCACCACACACTAATGATCCATATGTTGAGGATGTGGATGATGGAAATGAAGTTGAACCTCGTGAAACCCTAACCTCCATCATGCCACGAGTGGCCGGTCGTGTTGATATTGATCAAATTCTTAACGGCATATCGGAAGGTAGAGTCACTCGTAAACAATTGACAAACTTTTGTGCTCACTTTTCATTTGTCTCTAGTGTTGAGCCACTCAAGGTACAAGATGCATTGATGGACAATGATTGGCTCGTTGCTATGCAAGAAGAGTTGAACAGTTTTGAACGCAACAAAGTGTGGTCATTAGTCAAGAGACCAACTAAGGAACACAATGTCATTGGAACAAAATGGATTTTCAAGAACAAGAAAGATGAGAATGGCGTAATCATCCGCAACAAGGCAAGGTTAGTGGCACAAGGGTACTCAAAAGTTGAAGGTTTGGACTTTGATGAGACCTTTGCTCCCGTTGCCCGTCTTGAATCTATTCGCATCTTACTTGCGTTTGCTATTTTCAATGGTTTTACATTACATCAAATGGATGTGAAGAGTGCTTTCCTTAACGGTCCTCTACAAGAAGAAGTATATGTTTCACAACCACCTGGGTTTGTTGATCCCGATCACAAAGACTATGTGTATAAACTTCAGAAGGCTTTGTATGGCCTCAAACAAGCACCTCGTGTTTGGTATGATCATCTTAAGAAGTTTCTACTCGATGATGGTTTTGTGAGAGGGCTGATCGATCCCACTCTTTTTACTAAGAGGGAAAAAGGTGATTTGATCTTATGCCAAATCTATGTGGATGACATCATTTTTGGTTCTCCTAACATTCATTTGTGCAAGAAGTTTGCGGCCTCCATGACCAAGACCTTTGAGATGTCACTCAATGCGGACTTGAAGTTCTTTCTCGGATTTCAAATACAACAATTTCAAGAAGGAATTTTCTTGTCTCAAACAAAATACCTCAAGGATATTCTAGAGAAGTTTGACATGACAAATGCTAACCCATGTAAGACACCCATGCCTACAAAACTTGTTCTCACTGAAGACACCAACGGTATTCCTTTTCACCCATCTATTTACCGCTCTATGATTGGTTCATTGCTTTATCTTTGTGCATCTAGACCAGACATCATGTTAAGTGTAGGCATATGTGCAAGATTTCAAGCTTCCCCTAGGGAAAGTCATCATAAGGAGGTTAAGCATATTCTTAGATACCTTGTTCACACCCCAAAGTTGGGTCTATGGTACCCCAAGGATGCAAAGTTTGACCTCATTGGGTACACAGATGCGGATTGGGCCGGTGACAAAGTGGGACAGAAGTCTACCTCCGGTGCATGTCAGTTTCTTGGACGCTCCTTGGTAAGTTGGTCCTCGAAGAAGTAGAAGTGTGTCTCCCTCTCCACCGTCGAAGCTGAATACATTGCAACCGCAAGTTGTGCAACTCAATTGCTATGGTTGAGGCAAACTTTGAAGGATTATGGTATCACCTATAAACATGTGCCTCTTTTATGCGATAATGAAAGTGCCATCAAGATTGCTGAGAACCCTATTGATCACCCTCGCACAAAACACATTGATATTAGGTATCACTTCTTGAGAGATCATGTGCAAAAGGGTGACATTGATATTGCTCATGTTGGTACAGATATGCAACTTGCAGACATTTTCACCAAACCATTGGATGAAGCAAGGTTTTGTCAACTTAGGCGTGAACTTGGTATCTTGGAGCTTGATAATATTATGTGAAATCTTGTACACCTGCATACATTTACTTCATGTCTTGTCTAGGTGTAGGCATGTATTTAGGGGGAGACATTCAATTCATGAGTTCTCTCACCCTATATGATGCATAAACAAACCAAACACTCTCAAAGTTACTATGTCTCACTTGTGTGACTTAGTACTTTAAATGATGGAGTTGTGATGTTGGGCTCAAGGTTAATAGCTTCGCAGTGCCAAGTCATATATATACTCAAACATGGTGGATTCGTCCATCGCCCTCTCTCTCTGAGAGGTTGGACTATCTTCATTTCTCATGGTTTTTACTTTGATCTATATATATGTTTCTCCCTGATCTCTACACTCATATTTGGGGCTTTGTTTTTCTCTCTGATTCGATTTTTTTTGCAAAGTGAGTGTAGTCGATCTATATGACCATCGTTCAGGTTCTACCTAAGCCTATATCATCTTAAAACCCTCTGATTTTTCTCTTTGTTCACAAAGCTTCTTCCATCCACATAAATGTTGATTGGGCTAGTGGTGGTCTTGGCAGCTTTCGGACTCTCTCCCTCAAGTTTTCGGGATTTCAGAGAGACCGTGTTCTCTCTGGATAACCCGGAACTTCTGGGGTAGGGCCCGGAACTTCCGGCCACCGGAACTTCCGGGCTTGACCAGAACTTCCGGGCGTCGCGGGGTTAAGGCACTTAACAATAGGATAGGGGTTGCCAAAGGGGCATTCCCCCATTTGTTCCCCTGCTCCTCCCCTCATCTCCTCTTCCTGCGACGCCCCCTATCCCATCGACGACTTCCGGGCGAGCTGCCGGCCCCCGGAACCTCCGGCCTTCCTCCCTTCCATCGTGTTCAGAGGGCATCTCGTGTGATCTTCCTCATCTCCATGGAGAAAGATAACCTAAGCATTCTCTCTACCTTCTCTCTGGATTCTCTCCTAGGGATTGTAGTAGCTTATGGTATTAGGATAAACACAACCACATCAAACTTATGTACTGCATCCACCATAGATCTGCAGTCCTTCTTCCCTTCAAATCCATTGCACGATTTATGCCTGTTTGTCGGTGTCAAAACCGGCGGATCTCGGGGGGGTCCCGAGCTGTGAGACTAGAATCGATGGTAACAGGAGACGAAGGGGACAGTGTTTTACCCAGGTTCGGGCCCTCCTGTGGAGGTAATAACCTACGTCCTGCTTGATTATATTGATGATATAGGTGTTACAGAGTTGATCTACCACGAGATCGTATGACTAAAACCCTAGATGAGTTCTGTTGTCCTACAACCTAAAACCCTCCGTCTTATATAGACGCCGAGGGTACCTAGGGTTTACACATGGTCGGTTATACGTCAAAGGGATAAACACGCCTATTCACTACTTTAAACATGGAGGACACGCCACGATTCTCGAAGCCTCCTTCCTAGAGATAGGGTCTTCGATCAATCCAGTGCTCGGCAAATGACCCATATAGTCTGGCCCATAAGAAATAGGTGGGCCTCCCGAGGACCCCTTCATCCAGCACTCCCTCAGTAGCCCCCGAACTAGCCTCCAACGCCAAGGGTCCAAGCTCCAGCTGCTTCAAATGATCAGAGTCTTCGGCTTGCGAGGCGAGTTCCTTTCTCCGAATAGTGATCGGCCGAGTTTAGCTCGGCCTCCGACGACGTGTAGTTTTCCCGATCATAGATCGTCCGAACATCATGTATAACCCGGCCTTGAAGGCCAAACGTCAAGGAGTAAACAGTGCTCCCTGACGACCTTTCAGATGAAAGGTCACGGCCCACCACGAACGCTAAACCAGTCACAAAAGCTCGATCCGTGGTTCGAGGCCATTTTCATCAGCACGACCCATCAATGCACAGATCGTGCTCCGTTTCACACGGGATATGTTTAATCATGCGCGTATAACGGCACGCACTCCTTGGGAAGCGGAGGGATTCACGGCGCAGAAGGGAGGCTAACCGGCGACAAGCCCAATAAAAGGGAAAGAAAACCCCAAGGCTTAACCGCACTTCCCATTCGCACCCTCGCTTTCCCAATCTCCTGAGCATCCAGAGCCCAGATCTAGGTTTTCCACCCTTCCTCCTCCGAGCTCAGCCATGGCCGGTTCAGGCTCCAATGGCAAGTGAGAGGCTTCCACGGTCACAGACCAGGACATCCGGGACCTTAAGGACGCTGGCTACCTCCCCGCCAACATCTTCCACCGCGCCGCGGAGGAGGGCCAGGTGATCCCCACGCCCAAACCAGGCGAGAGGGTGGTCTTCATTCCTCACTTCATCCGAGGACTGAGCTTCCCGCTCCACCCCTTCGTGAGGGGCCTCATGTTCTTCTACGGACTCGACTTCCACGACCTCCCGCCGAACTCCTTCATGCATATATCGGCCTTCATCATCATCTGCGAGGCCTTCTTGCGAGTCGAACCACACTTCGGACTTTGGCTCAAGATATTCAACATCAAGCCGAAGTGTGTCGCAGGCATACACGCAGACTGCGGCGCGCCGGTCATCAGCAAGCTTCCCCGCGCAGTATGGCCATCCGGCACCTTCATCGACACCATCAAGACTTGGCAAAAGGAGTGGTTTAACATCACCGAGCCAAGGGAGGAGGGCGGAACTGTTCCTGCCGAATTCAGATCCGGCCCCCCGACCAGATTGACCTCATGGGTCCGAAAGGGCCTCGACTGGGGGTCGGATACCGAGGTGGATGACCTGCAGAGGGGCATCGCCTCCATGATCAAGGATAACATCGAGCTGACCAACGTGGTCCAGATTATGCTCCGGCGGTGCATCCTCCCCTGCCAGCGCCGGGGCTCTCCTATGTGGACTTATCGGACTGACGATGAGCCTACAATTCTTCAGCTCTTCCGCACCACTCGGGAGAAGCTGTGGAAGGCGTTGTTCAAGGCGCAGGAGAACTGGCCAGCCAAGAAGGAGGACCGGGGCCTGCGCGCCGATAAACCCCCTTCCGAGGTATGACATAGTTTTGCTTGATCCGCTTTGTTTTTCTGAAGAGAAATCTAAGCACTTTCCGATCACTTCCGCAGGAATGGTTGAGCAAGGCCACGGGCATCAAATGCCCGGCTCCACAGCCCGAAGACCCTAGGTCCCAACTGCTGTCGGAGATGCTCGTCGTGGCACCTTACAAGGCGCCAGAGAAGAAAGAGAAGAAGAAACCAGGCCGAGCAGGCCTGCGCAACAAGGACCAGCCAGGGGTTGTGTCCGAGGAAACCCATGCCTCCTCGAATCAAGAGGAGGAGCACGAGGGTGAAGGGGGAGGCGATTCCCCCCTCACAGGAAAGAGGGCGGCGTCATCGGACACCTCAGAGGACGTACCTCCTCCCGCCCAGAAGAATGCGCACCGGACACAGGTAGTGCTGTCCGATGACAGTTCGGACTCGGACACTGCGTCCGAGGATTTCGAGAGGGTTCCGCGAAGGAACCTCAGGGTCAAGCCCCCAACTCGAAGGTAAAGATCCGAAGACTTCCTGAGCTATTAGTGCTAAGTTTTGAATGTTACTAACATGTGAACGCCTACTGACTTGCAGCCCACTGCGTGTTCTCCCCATCGATCAAGTTTCGGACGGGGAGACCCCGCCCGCTGAGCTAGCGGAGGGCGGGACCGCGTCGCACCCTTCTCCTCCGGGCGCCGCGAAGGATGCCGCGGAGGTGTCATCCCAGCAGGCTCCTTTGGAGCCGAACACTGGAGGTGGGGGCGACGACGTCATGGTCGAGGCTAACACCTCGGCCGCCGAAGACCGGGGGGAGAAGCCCCTCCCGAATACTAAGAAGACCGGACGAGAAGATGTCCAGTCACCTCCAAGGTCTTCTCCGGAGCGCACCATGCCTCCGGAGGCACCGGTGCAATCCCCGGTTGGAGATCGGGTTAACCGATCTCCGCCGGTGCCACTGACCAATGGGTGGCCGGCTATGGGGGAGGCTCTGTCGAGCGCCTCCATCTCCGAGGAGCACCGCACCCTTATGGGTGCGGTATTGCAGAGCATTCAGTCCGTAGACAGCGGACTGAAGGAGGTCTTCAACGGTCTCCTGACGGGCTTTCAGGTGAGCCGCGTAATGCTCTGTTATGTGAAATTTTAATTTCCTTGAGTTATCATTATATACATGGCAGCCCCCGAGCCCTAGGTGAGTTTGGAAAAAACTTACCTGGGGGTCAATCATAAATCATTATCCGAACTATGTACAATGTTTGTTCGGAACGTTCTAATAGCCCTTAAGGGGACCGGACACAGGATCATAATTATGATAGTTCGGAAGGTTTGAACCCATGTAACTCGATATGGTTTTGTTTTTAACAGGCTTCATCGACGGCGACGGCTGCAAATGTTGCCGAGCTGGACGAGCTAAATCGGAAGCTTAAGAGCTCCGAAGACGAGCTTGACGCTCTGAACAAAAGATTCGACGAGGCGCAAGGTAAGCCGAATTGGAGTATCCAAATTTTTCATCACCGTACTATCAAAGCAGTATTTTTTGATGTGTTTTAATGCTTACGCAGCCTCGGCGAAGGAAATTGAGAAGCTCAAGGCCGAGCTTGAGAAGGCGAAGCAGGAGGCTCTGTTTGAGAGGGTGGCGGCCAAAGAAGCGGCTACCGCGCTATCCGCCCTGAGAGCCACCAGCGACAAGCATGAGGCTCGGGTGGAGGAAATCCAATAGGAGCTCAAGGACGCCGGCCAAAAGTGCGAGGACCTTGAGCGGAAAGGCAAGGAGCAGGCCACCGAACTATCCACCATGAAAACCAATCTCCAAAAGGAGCGGGTGGATTGGCGGTCTTTTGAAGAGCAAGTCAGCCAGGCCAAGGCTATAATGGATGGTAAGCCATATTTATTGCAGTGTGTCTACGGGAATAGCAAGTTCGAGTTGCTTACCCAAGTATGGCGTTCCTCAGGCGCCTGCTCGGACCTCCAGAAGAGCACAGCGGACGCAAACCAGTTCTATGGTTCGCGGGGAGAAGGAGATGAAGCTCGGCTGTTTTGGGCGCAGTTTGAAGCCCCCGAGCGCTCTCCTCTCCTTGTTGAGCAGCTAAAGTAGTTGATGGAGCTACACCGGATGGCGGAGCTGGCCATGAAGGATCTCTGCATCCGGCTATGGCCCAACGAGCCGTTGACGGGCAGCTACTTCGGCCTGGTGCAGAAGCTGAGCGACGCCTCGCCCCGGATCAACGCGCTGAGGCGATCTTCCTGTATCGAGGGAGCTCGGATGACCTTTGCAAAGGCCAAGGTGCACTGGCCGGGGCTGGATCCGATGAAGATAGCCACCGCCCCTCCGCCTCCTGGAAAGGAGCATAGGTGCCCCGAGCTATACTTCTCTGGAGTAATGGAGGGTGCTCGGGCGATAGAGTCGCAGTGTTCGAGAGAGAACATGTATGCGTAAAGCATTGTAATATGTCCAAAGACCTTTTAACGCGTTTATATTTAAGATGCATGGTCTATCATGTCTTTCGTGTTTTGCATCCTTTATAACTCCTATGTGGCCGTTAAAACTAAAAACTGCGAGTCGTCGGCTTCAGCCCCCATGTAGATGCTACGCGGGGTGTCTCTGCCAACGCACAATGACCCTTAGCCGAGCTATTGGTACCCGAAGGCGGTAGTGTGGGGCGGACAAGGCAATTGGACCATAATGCTTTATTGCTTTCACTTAGCCGTAGGGGCACGAGAAAGGAGTGCGGGGGGCTGATGACTAGCCCCCAGGGGTTTGTGATGTTCGGATGAACCGTTGCCAAAGCCTATATCACATGGTTTGTACTAATACCAAACCCATCGTATGACACGGAATAACCTCTGACGAGATTTAGGTAAGCTCGGATTCGCAGACCAGTTCTCGCATACCATGACAGTCAGTTTTCGGCTTTCTCCGCTGAGGTGCTTGACCAGGCTAGCCAGAAGCACAATCGCAGCGGTTCTCCCTTTGCCCTTTTAGCCAAACGAGCGGAACATAAAGGGGCAAGCACAGGAGCCGGGCAACCCAACTATTGACCCAAGACATACTTCGGAACTAATGCATATAAAGCGGAACTCCAAGACGCCGAACACGAAATCAGTTGTGCTTAGGGCGATTTTTTAAGGTCTAGCCCCCGGTCTATTAGCCGGTTGTATCGTAAAGTATACCGAACAGGTTCGCAAGAAGAGAGGGGAAATAGAGAGTACGCCAAAAACAGCGAGGTGATCATGCATGATACATCTGTATTGTACTCAACAACTCTTATTATTCAAATTGCTGATACAGCTGTTTACAGGTATTAAAAATGAAATATAAGCCTTACAGGAGGGGTTGTACCAAGGGTCTTCGATAGGTGACCTGACGTCCTCGATGTGCCCTGTCGCTTGTCCGATCCTGCCTCTCCAGAGGAGTTGTATACCGCTGTGGGTGTACTGTTCGGCGAGCGAACTTTGGAGAAAAATCTCGAGAAGTCGCCGAAGTGTGGATGAGCTTTACGCCTTAGCAGGTACTTTATGGTACCTGTAGTGTGTCCGAAGACGTTTTGATGGTGATAGTTCGGTCTAGCCGAACACTTACCCTTTGATAATTTTTCCCCACCGCTGCCCATGGAATTTTGAGCGCGAAGTTGTGCCTCCTCGGCACGTACTTTGCCGGTTCTAGGGCCGTGTGATGGGGGGCGAGTCCCTATTTATGGGGAGAAGAAGGTTCTGGTACTTCGGGTTGAGACCGAGCTCGTTTCCCAGCCTTGGGTGCCTTTAAAGCAGATGTCGGCGCTTGCCGATCATCAGTGTAAAGGAATTCGGCCGCTAGGGCCAACGCATGTTCCTCAGTTCAAAGGGAGCGCTCTGTGTTGCCATTGACAGTAATGACCCCCTTGGGGCCGGGCATCTTGAGCTTGAGGTATGCGTAGTGCGGGATGGCGTTAAAGCGAGCGAACGTTGTATGGCCGAGCAGGGCGTGATAGCCGCTGCGGAAAGGTACAATGTCGAAGATCAAATCCTCGCTTCGAAAGTTATCGGGCGAGCCGAACACTACTTCCAGGCTTACCGAGCCCGTGCACCGGGCTTCAACGCCTGGGATCACTCCTTTAAAGGTAGTGTTGCTGGGTTTGATCCTTGACAGATCTATGCCCATCTTTTTCACCGTGTCTGAGTAAATCAGATTGAGGCTACTTCCTCCGTCCATTAGGACTTTACTGAGGTGATACCCATCTATGATGGGGTCTAGGACGAGTGCGGCCGAACCCCCATGACGGATACTGGTCGGATGGTCACGTCGATCAAAGGTGATCGGGTATGCCGACCATGGGTTATACTTCGGGGCTACAGGCTCTATGGCGTAGACATCCCGAAGTCGCGCTTCCTCTCCTTTTTGGGTATATGGGTGGCGTATATCATATTTACTGTTTTTACCTCTGGAGGAAATTTCTTTTGTCCGCCACCGATCGGACCACGGGGCTCATCCTCGTCCTCGCTGCGTGGGCTCTTGCCTTGGTCCCCGGATGGGAGATTGCCGGCCTGTTTGAAGACCCAACAGTTGCGGTTGGTGTGGTTGGCGGGCTTCTCTTGAGTGCCGTGGATCTGGCAAGGCCTCTCTAGGATCTTGTCCAGCGGGGTGGGTCCATCGCGATTGCCTTTAGGAGGCTTCTTCCGCTGCCCAGGCCGGGAGTTGCAGAAGCCGGCGTTAACAGCCGTGTCATCGGCATCACTATTATTGTGTCGGCGCTTGTTCTTGTTGCGCTTCGGTTTCCCGTTTCCATCCCGAACTTTAGAGGTTCCGGGGTCTTCGGGGTTGTGGCTACGTCTTGCTAGCCAGTTGATACGTCTCCAACGTATCTATAATTTTTTATTGTTCCATGCTATTATATTATCTGTTTTGGATGTTTTATATGCATTAATATGCTATTTTATATTATTTTTGGGACTAACCTATTAATCTAGAGCCTAGTGCCAGTTTCTATTTTTTCCTTGTTTTTGAGTATTGCAGATAAGGAATATTAAACGGAGTCCAAACGGAATAAAATCTTCGGAATAATTTTTCTTGGACCAGAAGCAACCCAGAAGACTTGGAGATGAAGGCAGAGGAGCCGCCGTGTGGCGACAAGCCACAGGGGCGCGCCCCCCTGGCTTGTGGCCCCACGACAGCCCCTCTAACCCTATTCTTCGGCCTATAAATTCACAAATATTCCCTGGATACCAAAAACAGCCACGAAAATACTTTTCCGCTGCCGGAAGCCTCTGTTCCCGTGAGATCCAATCTTGGAGCCTTTTTCGGTAAACTGCCGGAGGGGGAATCGGTCACGGAGGGCATCTACATCAACTCCATTGCCCCTCCGATGATGCGTGAGTAGTTCACCACAGACCTTCGGGTCCATAGCTAGTAGCTAGATGGCTTCTTCTCTCTCTTTGCTCTTCAATACCATGTTCTTCATGATCTTCATGGATATCTATCCGATGTAATACTCTTTTGCGGTGTGTTTGTCGAGATCCGATGAATTGTGGGTTTATGTTCAGATTATCTATGAATATTATTTGAATCTTCTCTGAATTCTTATATGCATGATTTCATATCTTTGCAAGTCTCTTCGAGTTATTGGTTTGGTTTGGCCAACTAGATTGGTAATTCTTGCAATGGGAGAAGTGCTTAGTTTTGGGTTCAATCTTGCGGTGTCCTCACCCAGTGACAAAGTAGGGGTAGCGAGGCACGTATTGTATTGTTGCCATCGAGGATAAAAAGATGGGGTTTTCATCATATTGCTTGAGTTTATCCCTCTACATCATGTCATCTTACCTAATGCGTTACTCTGTTCTTCATGAACTTAATACTCTAGATGCAGGCAGGAGTCGGTCGATGTGTGGAGTAATAGTAGTAGATGCAGAATCGTTTCGGTCTACTTGACACGGACGTGATGCCTATATGCATAATCATTGCCTTGGATATCTTCATAATTATTCGCTTTCTATCAATTGCTCGACAGTAATTTGTTCACCCACCGTATTACTTGCCTTCATGAGAGAAGCCTCTAGTGAAACCTATGGCCTCCGGGTCTATTTTCCATATTATACTTTCTGATCTAAAACCAAAAATACCAAAAAAATCTTGCTGCAATCTTTTTACTTTTAGTTTACTTTACTTTCAAGCAATCATATCTATCTATCTCTATCAGATCTCATCCTTGCAAGTAACCGTGAAGGGATTGACAACCCCTTTATTGCGTTGGGTGCAAGTGTTTGATTATTTGTGTAGGTACACCTATTGGGGACTTGCTTGTATCTCCTACTGGATTGATACCTTGGTTCTCAACAACTGAGGGAAATACTTATCTACTTTGCTGCATCACCCTTTCCTCTTCAAGGGAAAACCAACGCATGCCCGAGAAGTAGCAAGAAGGATTTCTGGCGCCATTGCCGGGGAGATCTACATCAAGCCTACCAAGTACCCATCACAAACTCATCTCTTGCATTTACTTTAGTTGCCATTTGCCTCTCATTTTCCTCTCCCCACTTCTAAAACGATTTTCCAAAAAGATTTGCCTTTTTATTCGCTCTTCTTTCGTTCGTCTTTCCGTTTGCTTTTTGCTTGCTTGTGTGCTAGATCGTCTCGTTGTCATCATGTCTGAATCTGGGGAGGTTTTCATTGAAAAGGATAGTGATAATCTTGAGGAAAAACTTGGATCTTGCTCTTTAGATCATGAAATTGAATCTCCTCCTAATTATAAAGCTAAAACTTTTCAAGTAGGAGACGGAAATATTATTGGGAAGAGTGCCATCCAAGAATTCTTTGATTGTACGGGAGTTATGCCTATGAATAATAAATCTATTCTTATTAGCACAAATTGTTATGCGGATGCTATTGTCATGCTCATTGAAAATTAGAAAGAAAATTTGTGCACATTCATCCCGCTTTGCAAAAGGTGTTTTATGAACTTCCCAATATTAATCATCCTAAAGCTAAAAAGATTGCTACTGTCATCCTTATGCGCGAATTTGACTTTATCGTACATGAAGCTAGGGAGATTTTTGCTTTCTATAATAAAGATATTGAACACCCTCCTATTGAAGAAATTCTCCATGATAAAGAAACCTTGCGTAGTCTTGAATCTAGAGACTATCAATCTTATAGTGAGAATCTTAGGAGGAGAGTTCCCTATCCGGAAGTCACTCAAACCTTATATCTCGAGACTTATGATGAACTTGATTGGTTAACTAGGGGAATTTTTGTGGGATATAAGGATGATATGTTGGAAAAGATGGCTAGGGAACCCGTTAGAAATAAGATACGTGTTTTATACGATGATATCTATGGTGATGATCCAGATTTCGGGTTTATGAATGTCAAAATTACTAGTCAAAGTCCTTTTCATGAATTAAGTTCCTCTACTAGGAGGGAAATAAAGGAAAGGATAGATCTATTTAGGAAAACTTTTGATGGCTTGATCAAGTATGGATTGCATACCAAAGATGACAATACCTAGATCTATTGTGTTAAGCCTAGCTAGGGGCGTTAAACAATAGCGCTTGTTGGGAGGCAACCCAATTTTATTTTTATGTTCTTGTTTTTGCTTCTATTTTTGAGTTTTCCACACATTATTACCTCTGTAATAATTGTGTTTTCTTGTTTAAATTAGTGTTTGAGCCAAGTAAGACCTTTGGGATGGTCTACGGTGTTTGCAATTTGATTTTGCTGAAAAACAGAAACTTTTGCTCTCAGTCCAGGAATTTTGTAAATTCACTGGAATGTGCTTTTGATCTGAAATTTTTACACAAGATTGATATACAAATTTACCTGATTGTCCTAATGTTTCAGAATTTTTGGAGTTACAGAAGTTTTCGAAGTCTATAGATTACTACAGACTGTTCTGTTTTAGACAGATTCTGTTTTCTATGTGTTGTTTGCTTATTTTGATGAATCTATGGGTTGTATCGGGGGGTATGAACCATGGAGAAGTTAGAATACAGTAGATATTACACCAATATAAATAAAGAATGAGTTCACAACAGTACCTAAAGTGGTGATTTATTTTTCTTATACTAACGGACCTCATGAGTTTTCTGTTGAGTTTTGTGTTGTGAAGTTTTCATGTTTTGGGTAAAGATTTGATGGACTATGGAATAAGGAGTGGCAAGAGCCTAAGCTTGGGGATGCCCAAGGCACCCCAAGCCATATTCAAGGATACCAAAAAGCCTAAGCTTGGGGATGCCCCGGAAGGCATCCCCTCTTTCGTCTTCAATCCATCGGTAAATTTACTTGAGGCTATGTTTTTATTCACCACATGATATGTGTTTTGCTTGGAGCATCTTGTATGATATGAGTATTTGCTTTTTAGTTTGCCACAATCATCCTTGCTGCACACATCTTTTTGAGAGAGACACGCTGAATCGTGAATTTATTAGAATACTCTATGTGCTTCACTTATATCTTTTGAGCTAGGCAATGTTGCTCTACTACTTCACTTATATCTTTTTAGAGCACGGTGGTGTTTTATTTTATAGAAATTATTGAACTCTCGTACCTCACTTATATTATTTTGGGAGTCTTTAAAATAGGATGGTAATTTCTTTAGGTTATGAATTTAGTCCTAATATAATGGGCATCCAAGAACTCCGCCTATGTTGTCTCAACATAGCCGGTCCCAAGCCCGGATAAAGGAGGAGGGTTGTGATAGGCTTGGCGAGCCAACGTCAAAACTCAGCCACTCTTATGGAGATGAAACCCAAAAGATTTTCGTTGGGGCGTAACCCTCTCAGCGACGCGCCACATCGGAACCCGGGTGTGGTGGAAAATGGGCAAGGGCCGGGCCGTCACCCCTCAGGTGGCGCGCCGTATCTTGATCTGGATACGGTGGCAAGTGAGCGAGGATCGGGTCGTCGCATCCTTAGTGGCGCGCTACATCGGCGCCCGGGTGTAGTGGAAATTGAGCAAGGGTCTTCGCATTTGACTCGACGAGTGCGAAGGGTAAGGAAGCTAGCCGAGCCTAGGAGGATTCGCTTAGGTAGCTGGAACGTAGGGTCTCTGACAGGTAAGCTTCGGGAGGTAGTTGATACCGCGGTGAGGAGAGGCGTTGATATCCTTTGCATCCAAGAGACCAAATGGAGGGGACAAAAGGCGAAGGAGGTGGAGGGTACCGGCTTCAAGCTGTGGTACACGGGGACGGTTGCAAACAGAAATGGAGTAGGCATCTTGATCAGCAAGAGCCTCAAGGATGGAGTGGTAGACGTCAAGAGACGTGGGGACCGGATTATCCTGGTCAAGCTGGTAGTTGGGGACTTAGTTCTCAACGTTATCAGCGCGTATGCCCCGCAAGTAGGCCACAATGAGAACACCAAGAGGGAGTTCTGGGAAGGCCTAGAGTACATGGTTAGGAGTGTACCGATTGGCGAGAGGCTCTTCATAGGAGGAGACCTCAATGGCCACGTGGGCACATTTAACACAGGTTTTGAAGGGGTGCATGGGGGTTTTGGCTATGGCATCAGGAACCAAGAAGGAGAAGATGTCTTAAGCTTTGCGCTAGCCTACAACATGATCATAGCTAACACCCTCTTTAAGAAGAGAGAATCACATCTAGTGACTTACAGTAGTGGGCAACACTCTAGCCAGATTGATTTCATCCTCTCGAGAAGAGAAGACAGGCGTGCATGCCTAGACTGTAAGGTGATACCTGGAGAGAGTGTTGTCCCTCAGCATAAGCTTGTGGTTGCTGACCTCCGCTTTCGGATTCGTGTCCAGCGGGACAAGCGTGCCAAAGTCGCTAGAACGAAGTGGTGGAAGCTCAAGGGGGAGGTAGCTCAGGCGTTCAAGCAGAGGATCATTAAGGAGGGCCCTTGGGAGGAAGGAGGTGATGTAGACAACATGTGGATGAAGATGGCGACTTGCATTCGTAAGGTGGCCTCAGAGGAGTTTGGAGTGTCCAGGGGAAGTAGAAGAGAAGCTAAAGATACCTGGTGGTGGAACGATGATGTCCAGAAGGCAATTAAGGAGAAGAAAGAGTGTTTCAGACGCCTATATCTGGATAGGAGTGCAGACAACATAGAGAAGTACAAGATGGCAAAGAAGGCCGCAAAGCGAGCTGTGAGTGAAGCAAGGGGCCGGGCGTATGAGGACCTCTACCAACGGTTAGACACGAAGGAAGGCGAAAGGGACATCTATAAGATGGCCAAGATCCGAGAGAGGAAGACGAGGGATGTTGACCAAATCAAGTGCATCAAGGACGGAGCAGATCAACTCCTGGTGAAGAACGAGGAGATTAAGCATAGATGGCGGGAGTACTTTGACAAGTTGTTCAATGGGGAGAGTGAGAGCTCTACCATTGATCTGGACGACTCCTTTGCTGATACTAGCAGGCTTTTTGTGCGGCGAATCAAGGAGTCGGAGGTCAAGGAGGCTTTGAAGAGGATGAAAGGAGGCAAGGCGATGGGCCCTGATTGTATCCCCATTGAGGTGTGGAGAGGCCTCGGGGACATAGCGATAGTATGGCTAACCAAACTTTTCAACCTCATTTTTCGGGCAAACAAGATGCCAGAAGAATGGAGACGGAGTATATTAGTACCAATCTTCAAGAACAAGGGGGATGTTCAGAGTTGTACTAATTACCGTGGAATTAAACTGATGAGCCATACAATGAAGCTATGGGAGAGAGAGTCATTGAGCACCGCTTAAGAAGAATGACAAGCGTGACCAAAAATCAGTTTGGTTTCATGCCTGGGAGGTCGACCATGGAAGCCATTTTCTTGGTACGACAACTTATGGAGAGATATAGGGAGCAAAAGAAGGACCTGCATATGGTGTTCATTGACTTGGAGAAGGCCTATGATAAGATACCGCGGAATGTTATGTGGTGGGCCTTGGAGAAACACAAAGTCCCAGCAAAGTACATTACCCTCATCAAGGACATGTACAATAATGTTGTGACAAGTGTTCGAACAAGTGATGGCGACACTGATGACTTCCCGATTAAGATAGGACTGCATCAAGGGTCAGCTTTGAGCCCTTATCTTTTTTCCTTGGTGATGGATGAGGTCACAAGGGATATACAAGGAGATATCCCATGGTGTATGCTCTTTGCGGACGATGTGGTGCTAGTCGATGAGAGTCGGACGGGGGTCAACAGGAAGTTGGAGTTATGGAGGCAAACTTTGGAATCGAAAGGTTTTAGACTTAGTAGGACTAAAACCGAGTACATGAGGTGCGCTTTCGGTACTACTAGGCGCGAGGAGGAGTAGGATGTTAGCCGTGATGGGCAGGTGGTGCCGCAGAAGGACACCTTTCGATATTTGGGGTCAATGTTGCAGAAGGATGGGGATATCGATGAAGATGTGAACCATCGAATTAAAGCCGGATGGATGAAGTGGCGCCAAGCTTCTAGCATTCACTGTGACAAGAGGGTGCCACAAAAGCTAAAAGGCAAGTTCTATAGGACGGCGGTTCGACCCGCAATGTTGTATGGCGCTGAGTGTTGGCCGACTAAAAGGCGACATGTGCAACAGTTAGGTGTGGCGGAGATGCGCATGTTGAGATGGATGTGTGGCCACACAAGGAAGGACCGAATCCGGAATGATGATATACGAGATAGAGTTGGGGTAGCGCCAACTGAAGAGAAGCTTGTCCAACATCGTCTGAGATGGTTTGGACATATTCAGCGCAGACCTCCAGAAGCCCCAGTACATAGCGGACGGCTAAAGGGTGCTGATAATGTCAAAAGAGGCCGGGGTAGACCGAACTTGACATGGGAAGAGTCCGTAAAGAGAGACCTGAAGGATTGGAGCATCACCAAAGAACTAGCCATGGACAGGGGTGCGTGGAAGCTTGCTATCCATGTGCCAGAACCATGAGTTGGTCGCGAGATCTTATGGGTTTCACCTCTAGCCTACCCCAACTTGTTTGGGACTAAAGGCTTTGTTGTTGTTTGTTTGTATAATGGGCATCCAAGAGGGATATAATAAAAACTTTCATATTAAGTGCATTGGATACTATGAGAAGTTTGGTTCCTTGCATATAGTTTTGAGATAATGAAGATGGTAATATGAGAGTCATGCTAGTGAGTAGTTGTGAATTGGAAGAATACTTGTGTTGAAGTTTGTGATTCCAGTAGCATGCACGTATGCTGAACCGTTATGTAACGAAGTCAGAGCATGATTTGTTTAATGATTGTCAACCTTTGTGTGAGGGTCGGGAGCGCGCGATGGTTAACTCCTACCAACCTCTCCCCTAGGAGCATGCGTCTAATGCTTTGTTTGATAACTAATAGACTTTTGCAATAAGTATGTGAGTTCTTTATGACTAATGTTGAGTCCATGGATTATACGCACTCTCACCCTTCCACCATTGCTAGCCTCTCTAGTACCGCGCAACTTTCGCCGGCGCATCAAACCTACCTTCCTCAAAACAGCCACCATATATTTTCCTCAAAACAGCCACCATACCTACCTATTATGGCATTTCCATAGCCATTCCGAGATATATTGCCATGCAACTTCCACCGTTCCGTTTTTCATGACATGCACCATCACTTTCATATTGCATATAGAGTCATATTTTGTCATAGGTATCGAGTTGTAATTTTCCTTTTGAGTTGTAAGTAAATAAAAGTGTGATGATTTTCATTATTAGAGCATTGTCCCATGAGAGAAAAGGATGATGGAAGCTATGAATCTCTCACAAGTTGGGATGAGTCTCCGGACTTTACAAATAATAAAAGAGGCCAGCGAAGCCCAAATAAAAAAAAGAGGCCAAAGATGCCCACCAAAATAAAAGAAAATAAAAGAAAAAAATGAGAGAAAGAGAGAAGGGACAATTGCTACTATCTTTTTCCACACTTGTGCTTCAAAGTAGCACCATGATCTTCATAATAGAGAGTCTCCTGTTTTGTCACTTTCATATAGCTAAGTGAAATTTTTCATCATATGCACAACCACTTAGTTTTATTTTTGAGCTTTCATACACTTATAGCTCTAGTGCATTTGTTGCATGGCAATCCCTACTCACTCACATTGATATCTATTGATGGGCATCTCCATAGCCCGTTGATACGCCTAGTTGATGTGAGACTATCTTCTCCTTTCCCTTGCAACCTCCACCATATTCTATTCCACCTATAGTGCTATATCCATGGCTCACGCTCATGTATTGCGTGAGAGTTGAAAAGGTTTGAGAACATTAAAAGTGTGAAACAATTGCTTGTCTTGTTCATCGGGGTTGTGCATGATTTAGATACTTTGTGTGGGGAAGATGGAGCATAGCCAGACCATATGATTTTGTAGGGATAACTTTCTAAGGCCATGTTATTTGGAAAGGACGCAATTGCCTTGTTGGTGTGCTCGAAGTATTACTGTTTTTACGTCAATATTAGACTATTGTTTTGAATCTTATGGATCTGAATATTCATGCCACAATAAAGAATATTACATGGATAAATATGTTAGGTAGCATTCCACATCAAAAATTCTGTTTTTATCATTTACCTACTCGAGGACGAGCAGGAATTAAGCTTGGGGATGCTTGATACGTCACCAACGTATCTATAATTTCTGATTGTTCCATGCTATTATATTATCTGTTTTGGATGTTTTATATGCATTAATATGCTATTTTATATTATTTTTGGGACTAACCTATTAATCTAGAGCCTAGTGCCAGTTTCTGTTTTTTCCTTGTTTTTGAGTATTGCAGATAAGGAATATTAAACGGAGTCCAAACGGAATAAAATCTTCGGAATAATTTTTCTTGGACCAGAAGCAACCCAGAAGACTTGGAGATGAAGGCAGAGGAGCCGCCGTGTGGCGACAAGCCACAGGGGCGCGCCCTAGGGGGGCGCCCCCCTGGCTTGTGGCCCCACGGCAGCCCCTCTAACCCTATTCTTCGGCCTATAAATTCACAAATATTCCCTGGATACCAAAAAGAGCCACGAAAATACTTTTCCGCCGCCGGAAGCCTCTGTTCCCGTGAGATCCAATCTTGGAGCCTTTTCCGGTAATCTGCCGGAGGGGCAATCGATCACGGAGGGCATCTACATCAACTCCATTGCCCCTCCGATGATGCGTGAGTAGTTCACCACAGACCTTCGGGTCCATAGCTAGTAGCTAGATGGCTTCTTCTCTCTCTTTGCTCTTCAATACCATGTTCTTCATGATCTTCATGGAGATCTATCCGATGTAATACTCTTTTGCGGTGTGTTTGTCGAGATCCGATGAATTGTGGGTTTATGTTCAGATTATCTATGAATATTATTTGAATCTTCTCTGAATTCTTATATGCATGATTTCATATCTTTGCAAGTCTCTTCGAGTTATTGGTTTGGTTTGGCCAACTAGATTGGTAATTCTTGCAATGGGAGAAGTGCTTAGTTTTGGGTTCAATCTTGCGGTGTCCTCACCTAGTGACAAAGTAGGGGTAGCGAGGCACGTATTGTATTGTTGCCATCGAGGATAAAAAGATGGGGTTTTCATCATATTGCTTGAGTTTATCCCTCTACATCATGTCATCTTACCTAATGCGTTACTCTGTTCTTCATGAACTTAATACTATAGATGCAGGCAGGAGTCGGTCGATGTGTGGAGTAATAGTAGTAGATGCAGAATCGTTTCGGTCTACTTGACACGGACGTGATGCCTATATGCATAATCATTGCCTTGGATATCTTCATAATTATTCGCTTTTCTATCAATTGCTCGACAGTAATTTGTTCACCCATCGTATTATTTGCCTTCATGAGAGAAGCCTCTAGTGAAACCTATGGCCCCCGGGTCTATTTTCCATATTATACTTTCAGGTCAAAAACCAAAAATAACAAAAATATCTAGCTGCAATCTGTTTACTTTTAGTTTACTTTACTTTCAAGCAATCATATCTATCTATCTCTATCAGATCTCATCCTTGCAAGTAACCGTGAAGGGATTGACAACCCCTTTACTGCGTTGGGTGGAAGTGTTTGATTATTTGTGTAGGTACACCTATTGGGGACTTGCTTGTATCTCCTACTGGATTGATACCTTAGTTCTCAACAACTAAGGGAAATACTTATCTACTTTGCTGCATCACCCTTTCCTCTTCAAGGGAAAACCAACGCATGCTCGAGAAGTAGCACCAGTTATCCTCGCCCGCACAAAAGCGGGTCATGAGTGATGTGAGGGCGGACATTGTCCTTGGTTTGTCCTGGCCGAGCTGACGAGCCAGCCATTCATCCCGAATATTGTGCCTAAAAGAGGCTATTGCTTCGGCGTCCGGGTAATCCACGATTTGGTTTTTCTTGGTCAAGAAACGATTCCAGAATAGCCGCGCGGACTCTCCCGGCTTCTGGACGACGTTGCTTAGGTCGGAGGAGTCCGGCGGCCGAACATAAGTGCCCTGGAAGTTAGATCGGAATGCCTCTTCTAGGTCCTCCCAGCACCCAATGGAATTTTTGGGGAGGCTATTTAACCAGTGCCGAGCTGGCCCCTTAAGCTTCAGGGGTAGGTATTTGATGGCGTGGAGGTCATCTCCTCGCGCCATGTGGATGTGGAGGAGGAAATCCTCGATCCATACAGTTGGGTCAGTTGTCCCATCGTATTGTTCTATGTTTACGGGTTTAAACCCTTCCGGGAACTGATGCCGCATCACCTCGTCCGTGAAGCACAGTGGGTGGGCAGCGCCTCTGACCCGAGCTATGTCACGCCGGTGATCGGCGTCTGTCCTAGCCCGGTTTCGTTCCCGACCTTCATTATTGCGGTCGAACCAAGGCCGGTACCCTTCCCGTCTATCGGTTGAGTACCCTCTGGATCCGTAGATGGATCGCGTACGACCTGCTCTGTAGTCCAGGTCGTGTCGCAGGTCGAACCTGTCATCGGGCTCTAGTGGCTCTTTTCCCCGTCGACGGGGTATCGTCGGCCTATAGCCGGTGTCGTCACCCGTCCTGTCCCGTCCTCGGGGAGGGCGGTCTGGCTTGTCGTATGGGGTATGTTTGGGAGACGGCGTATCAGTGAGCTCGTCATCGAATTGTGGCAGCAGCCTTCTGCGTGGGTAGCTCTTAGGTTGGTCCGATAGACCGGTACCGTATCCTTCCTCAGCTGAGAGGACTCTCGTCCATCGATCGTTGAGGTCATCTTGTTCGGCTTTAAGCTGCCGCTCCTTTGCTTTCAGGCTACGGGCCGTGGCTATAAGCTGTTGCCTGAATAGTTCCTGATCTGCAGGATTATCGGGGATGGCGAAGTCATCGGCTTCCGCATTGTCCTCCCCCTCGACAGAGCGGAGGTAATCATCGTCCTCAGGGATCATCTAGATCGTCGGGGTTGTGCCGGTCTTCCGGCCTCTCCTGACCCTCTAACGGGTGTTCGGGGTTTTCGGGATCGCCGAGGTCTTTCGGGGTGTCTCCGTCCCCGGTGCCATCGATAGCTTTTCTTCCCTTTTTTCCTTTCGACCGTTTATGCGGCTTTCGGCGTCTTGACGGCGCTTCATCCGATTTGTCGCCATCGTTTTTCGGAGTGTCCACCATGTAGACGTCGTATGTGGAGGTGGCAGTCCACCGTCCGGTGTTAACGGGGGTGAGTGCGCGATCCTCCTCATCCATGTAGTCTGCTTCCTCAGAAGCATAATCCAACATGTCGGTTAAATCCTCGACAGTGGCTACGAAGTGGGTGGTGGGTAGGGCGAAAAATTCTTCCTGACCCGCCTGAAGCCCGATCTGAGCACATATCGGGGTTGGATCGTCGACAATTTTCATCGACGAGATCCGATCTAGGGCCTCGTTGAGAATCGAGAGCCCGATCAGGTCGGCCCGCTCAGAGCTTCCGGAGTTAACCTCCGATGCGTCCGCGAGGGGGGTGTGTTCGGCAAGAACGGGTGTCCGGACGTCTGGCAATATGACCGGGCCCGGACTGAGAGTCGGGTCCTCGCCGGGGTAGATTCCGTGGGCGGGGCCCAAAGATGGATCTGAGGTTAAAGCCTCGGAGTCTTCGGGCGTGACAGGCGAGACTGCTAGCCCGGTTAGTGACAGATCGCCCCGAGAGTCTACGGAGAACTCTAAGTTCCCGAATCTGACCTCTTGATCAGGGGCGAAACTTCCGACACGGCCTAGATGGCCGGTCGGGTCGGCGTGCAGCACAATGCTGCCGAAAGCGATGATCTGTCCGGGGACGAAAGTGTCCGTATTGCAGACCTCTTCGTTGATGACAAGGCGAGCCATCGATTTCTTCTGGCGATCACAGCGGAACTCTCAATGAAATCACCAATGTCGGTGTCAAAACTGGCGGATCTCGGGTAGGGGGTCCCGAGCTGTGAGACTAGAATCAATGGTAACAGGAGACGAAGGGGACAGTGTTTTACCCAGGTTCGGGCCCTCCTATGGAGGTAATACCCTATGTCCTGCTTGATTATATTGATGATATAGGTGTTACAGAGTTGATCTACCACGAGATCGTATGACTAAAACCCTAGATGAGTTATGTTGTCCTACAACCTAAAACCCTCCAGCTTATATAGACGCCGAGGGTACCTAGGGTTTACACATGGTCGGTTACACATCGAAGGGATAAACATGCCTATTCACTACTTTAAACGTGGAGGACACGCCACGACTCTCGAAGCCTCCTTCCTGGAGATAGGGTCTTCGATCAATCCAGTGCTCGGCAAACGGCCCATATAGTCCGGCCCATAAGAAATAGGTCGGCCTCCCGAGGACCCCTTAATCCAGGACTCCCTCACTGTTCTCTCCTTGGATCTGGATGGAATCCTGCGACCACACTGGTGCCCGGAACTTCCGGGCAGGACGGAACTTCCGGCCTCGCTAGGGTTTCTCCGTCCGGGCAGGGGCCGGTACTTCCGGTTGCCCAGAACTTCCGGGCACCGGACCTCCGGTCCTAGCCCGGAACTTCCGGCCTAAGCAGAGTCCTAGCATATTTTCGCATAATGAGATTCCTTGATATTTTTTTATTTTTGAAGCTGGTGAACTTATTCTATCCTCCTGCTATTTCTCTCATCTCCCTCAACAGGTTGTTCTGGTTTGCATGCTCGCCCATCTCAGGTGTATGAACGGAAAATCAAAGAGAGGGGCAAGAAGACAAAAGCTGTTGTGTTAGGTCCTCAGAATATGTTTGACTGCCATCCTGAGCCTGATCCTGAGTCCGAAGACCATGGCTCCCCTCCTCCTGCTCCCAATCGCTCAAAGAAGTGGAAGACGGTTTCCAAAAAGGGCAAGCCAGTTCACGCGCATCCTCCTCCTCATGTGTCCATCTCTATGAAAGAGTTGCCGGCACCGGAGTGGGTGGCTCAGCGCAGGATCAATCCTTATCATGAAGAGCGTGAACATGTGGCTAACTCCAAGTTCTGGACTCTATTTCAGCAACGCACTTATGATGAGATTTTCACTCAGTTTGTCAACAAGTGTGTCATTCAGAAGAGTATCAACATCGCTCACTTTGACAAGGCTCCCACCAACACTGCATATTTTGCGGGGGTCCAGAGTATGTGTGTCAAGCTCAACCTTCTTCCTCTCATGAATTTTCAGCATGATGTATCCCCACCACTTGTGGCTCAGTTCTATGCCACGGTGCATTTTGGGACTGATATTCAGCGGACTCTTACATGGATGTCTGGTGATGAGAAGTTCTCTGCCCCGTTCTCTGTGCTGGCTTGTCTTTTGGGCTATGCGTACACTGACACTACTGCTGATCGTGGGTACAAGATCCATGACAAAGGAATCTTTCAGGTTCATCACTTGGCTGATTTGTACCTGGCTGGTGGACAGGTTGGCTCTGTTGGTGACCTTCTGCCTTTCTATGATATCATGCACCGGATCTTTCGCGAAGTGCTTGCTGTTAAGGTGGGTGACAAAAACAAGATTCGTGGTCATCTCATCAACCTCCTTCACTACACTTGTCACGACTCTGATAAGGGCCCTCTTGATGTGATGGATTTCATATGGCATGAAATGTACAGTGTTGTAATGAACCACAAGGTACCAATTTATGCTCCCTATATCACTGCCTTGATTGCTGAGATTGCTCCTGATGCATCTGCTGGCCGACGTCTAACTATTCACTCCAGTGTTAACTTGTTGGCTAAGAAAGGCAAGGCTACCATTCATGAGGGTGACGATGATGAGGAAGAGGATCTTCATGCTGGAGATTCACCGCACTTTGAACTTCGCTCTCGCTCTCATGCTTATCGTCGTGGGGAACCTAGTGATTCTGGGTCTCGGAAGAGCAACAAACTTTGGCGTCTTCTGAAGAACATGTTCTGTCTGCAGCAAGATATGCACCAGAAGCAGTGGGAGGAGCACAAGTCTAGGAAGGAGGGCATGAAGGCCCTTAAGGATGGCATGCATGCATCTGGTATGACCATTGCTCACGGTTCTGAGTCTAATGTGACTCCATTTGATCAATACCAGTCCAAGTTTGCTCGGTTTGATGTCGAAGCTGGAGATGAAGCCTCTTCTCATCGCCCTCAAGGCCCAGTGTCTTCTGGAGAGTCGTCCGACGACTCATCTGCTTAGGGGATGGTGTCGTGCATTCCTCATTTTTCGTTTTTGCCATCTTGATGACAAAGGGGGAGATGTTGTATTGCTTGATAGGGGTGTTGTCTCATCGTTTTATCATTTGCCTATTTTATTTGAACCTTCGTTGAACCTTTGCTCTTATTTGCTCCTATTTGAACCTTAGCTCGGTCTTGTACCTTACCGTTGTGTGTTCGTTAACTATCTATCCTCGTGTGAGCACTTTATGGGGTTACACTGTGTTGCATGGTGGCATATTTCATATTTTCATTTCATTCTGAGAGCGACATCTATCATGATTGACATATCCATATGAAAATCAAGGTTAGTAAATCATTCTATGTCGCTATGTTATCCTTGTGCGGGTAGCACAGTGTGAGGGGAAGCTTCTTCCTAACGTGTCTTTAATATTCAAATACAAATCTAAAATAAGGCATAGGTTGTGGGGGAGTTGTTTCCTTTTTCATTAAAAACTGCTTTATATCATACATACATTGTGTGGCTACCCTCTCAAGCATTATTGTCATCTATGTCAAAAAGGGGGAGACTGAAAGTGCATTATTGCCCTTAATTGTTTTTGACATCTATGACAATTGCATTTGTGTTTCTAACCACATGCTCTAGTGTAAACAGCACCGTCACAATTGAAGTGAAGCATGGATGGTTATTCTCCCTCTACTTGGAAAAAGGAAAAAGCAGATTGCCATATTGTGTTCTTTTCTTTCTTGAGTCCCTAGGGCAGCGGCACTATTAAGAGGGGGTGCATCATGTAAACATCTGGGAATCAACTCCACATACACATATGATCTGGCACAATCAATTCCTATATTGGTCCATTTTACACGGCGCAAAGTCTCTGCCTAGGCCGGAACTTCCGGGACCGCCGGAACTTCCAGGCACCAGAAGGTCCGGGAAGCTTCCGGGCCATCCAGAGAAACTACTCCTTTGTGCAATCTCTCTATGTAGCCCGGAACCTTGCCGGACCTTGGCCGGAACTTCCGTTCCTCGGAACTTCCGGGCTGGCCAGACCTTTCGGGCGTCGAAACTTCCGTCCCTGTTCTGGCAGCTTCCGGGGTACTCCAGAGAGGATGCAAACTCTCTGTGTAGCCCGGAACCTGCCCGGAACTTCACTGAAACCTCCGGGCTTGGCCGGAACTTCCGGTCTTCGCAGGAATCTGGCCCCAACGGCTGGATTCCATCCCCACCTATAAATAGTCTTCTTCTTCCCCACGAAGGAGGTGACGACTCCATTTCTCTCTCTACCATTTTCAGACCTCAATTTCTTGGAGTTCTCCCTCCTCTTCCAACCAAAGCTCTTGATCTTTTTGTTGGGGAACGTTGCATGGGAAACAAAAATTTTCCTACGCACACGCAAGATCTATCCATGGTGATGAGCATCTACGAGAGGGAGAGTGAATCTACATACCCTTGTAGATCGCTAAGCGGAAGCGTTAATAAACGCGGTTGATGTAGTCGAACGTCTTCGCGATCCAAATCGCCGAGCGTCCCGCGATCCAATCACGATCCTTCCGATCTAGTGCCGAACGGACGGCACCTCCGCTTTCAACACACGTACGGCTTGATGACGCCTTCACCTCCTCGATCCAGCGAGCGATGGTGAAGTAGTGGTTGAGTTCCAGCAGCACGACGGCGTGGTGATGGTGGTGAGGAACAATCTATGCAGGGCTTCGCCAAGCACTACGGAGATTATGACGGAGGAACTAGAGGGCTAGGGTTGCCGGCACACGGCTTGGGAAATCCTGATGTGTCCCGTGTGCTAGCCCTGCCCCTCTATTTATATGTTGAGCCTTGGGGTCTAAACTTGGAGTAAAAGCCTCCTCCGGGTCGGTTTTGCCCGCACAAGGTCGGTTTGGCCCGCAGGGAAAGAGTCCAACTCGGATCCCTGCCGAACCGTGCACAGCCGCGCACAAGCGGTAGTACCGCTTCACACAAGCGGTAGTACCGCTTGGGCGGTAGTACCGCTTCACACAAGCGGTAGTACCGCTCCGGCGGTAGTACCGCTTCACCAAGCGGTAGTACCGCTTACGCGGCAGCAAAACTACTTTTTGCACTTTCCAATACCTCGCGGGCTTTATCCCTTTGGCCCATATAAAGTGTTGCTGCACCCGAACACTTCGGTAAACATCCGGAACCCCTTCCGGTGAACTCCGGAACCCTTCCGGAGATCAAAACACTATTATCACATATATCAATCTTTACCTCCGGACTATTCCGGAGATCCTCGTCATGTCCGGGATCTTATCCGGGACTCCGAACAACTTTCGGTCACCAACATAATAACTCAATTATACTAATCGTCACCAAACGTTAAGTGTGTAGACCCTGCGGGTTCGAGAACTATGTAGACATGACCGAGACACCTCTACGGCCAATAACCAATAGCGGGACCTGGATGCCCATATTGGCTCCTACATATTCTACGAAGATCTTTATCGGTCGAACCTCTATGTCAAGGATTCAGTTAATCCCGTATGCTGTTCCCTTTGTTCTTCGGTATGTTACTTGCCCGAGATTCGATCGTCGGTATCACTATACCTAGTTCAATCTCGTTACCGGCAAGTCTCTTTACTCGTTCCGTAATACAAGATCTCGTGGCTAACACTTTAGTCACATTGCTTGCAAGGCTCATTGTGATGTTGTATTACCGAGTGGGCCCTGAGATACCTCTCCGTCATACGGAGTAACAAATCCCAGTCTTGATCCATGCCAACCCAACAGACACCCTCGGAGATACCTGTAGAGCACCTTTATAGTCACCCAGTTACGTTGCGACGTTTGATACACACAAGGTATTCCTCCGGTGTCAGTGAGTTGCATGATCTCATGGTCAAAGGAACAGATACTTGACATGCAGAAAACAATAGCAATAAACTGACACGATCAAATGCTACGTTTACAGTTTGGGTCTTGTCCATCACATCATTCTCCTAATGATGTGATCCCGTTATCAAATGACATCTCATGTCCATGGCTAGGAAACCTTAACCATCTTTGATCAACAAGCTAGTCAACTAGAGGCTTACTAGGGACACAGTGTTGTCTATGTACCCACACATGTATTTGAGTTTCCAATCAATACAATTATAGCATGGATAATAAACGATTATCATGAACAAGGAAATATAATAATAACCAATTTATTATTGCCTCTAGGGCATATTTCCAATAGTCTCCCACTTGCACTAGAGTCAATAATCTAGTTCACATCACTATGTGATTTACATTGTAATGAATCGAACACCCATGCAGTTCTGGTGTTGTTCATGTTTAGCCCTTGGAAGAGGTTTAGTCAACGGATCTGCAACATTTAGATCCGTGTGTACTTTGCAAATATTTATGTCGTCCTCCTTGATGTAATCGCGGATGGAATTGAAACGTCGTTTTATGTGTCTGGTCCTCTTGTGAAATCTTGGTTCCTTGGCTAGAGCAATGGCACCAGTATTATCACAAAACAGAGTCATTGGGTAAAGCGCACTAGGCACTACTCCAAGATCTGTCATGAACTCCTTCATCCAGACACCTTCCTTCGCCGCCTCCGAGGCTGCGATGTACTCCACTTCGCATGTAGAATCAGCTACCACGCTTTGCTTGGAACTGCACCAGCTAACCGCACCCCCATTAAGAATAAATACGTATCCGGTTTGCGACTTAGAGTCATCCGGATCAGTGTCAAAGCTTGCATCGACGTAACCCTTTACGACGAGCTCTTGATCACCTCCATAAACGAGAAACATGTCCTTAGTCCGTTTCAGGTACTTCAGGATATTCTTGACCGCCGTCCAGTGTTCCATTCCTGGATCACTTTGAAACCTTCCGACCATACTTATGGCAAGGCTGACATCGGGTCTTGTGCACAGCATTGCATACATGATAGAGCCTATGGCCGAAGCATAGGGGATGACACTCATCTTTTCTCTATCTTCTGCAGTCACTGGGCATTGAGTCTTACTCAACTTCACACCTTGCAAAACAGGCAAGAACCCCTTCTTGGACTGATCCATTTTGAACTTCTTCAAAATCTTATCAAGGTATGTGCTTTGTGAAAGTCCTATTAAGCGTCTTGATCTATCTCTATAGATCTTGATGCCTAATATGAAAGCAGCTTCTCCTAGGTCCTTCATTGAAAAACTCTTGTTCAAATATTCCTTTACGCTTTCCAGCATTTCTATATTGTTTCCAATCAGCAATATGTCATCCACATATAATATTAGAAACGCTATAGAGCTCCCACTCACTTTCTTGTAAATACAAGCTTCTCCGTAAACTTGTATAAACTCGAACGCTTTGATCACCTCATCAAAACGAAGATTCCAACTCCGAGATGCTTGCACCAGTCCATAAATGGATCGCTGGAGTTTGCAAACTTTGTCAGCATTCTCTGGATCGACAAAACCTTCTGGTTGCATCATATACAACTCTTCCTTAAGGAAACCGTTAAGGAACGCTGTTTTGACATCCATCTGCCAAATTTCAAAATCGAAAAAGGCAGCTATTGCTAACATGATTCTGACGGACTTAAGCATTGCTACGGGTGAGAAGGTCTCATCGTAGTCAACTCCTTGAACTTGTGAAAAACCCTTTGCCACAAGTCGAGCTTTATAGACGGTGACATTACCGTCCGCGTCCGTCTTCCTCTTAAAGATCCATTTGTTCTGAATGGCCTTACGCCCTTCAGGTAATACTTCCAAAGTCCATACTTTGTTTTCATACATGGATCCCATCTCGGATTTCATGGCCTCTAACCACTTCTCGGAATCCGGGCCCATCATCGCTTCTCCATAGCTCGTAGGTTCATCGTTGTCTAACAACATGACCTCTAAGACAGGGTTGCCGTACCACTCGGGAGCAGTACGCGTCCTTGTCGACCTACGAGGTTCGATAGCAACTTGATCCAAAGCTTCATGATCATCATCATTAACTTCCTCTTCAGCTAATGTAGGCTCCACAGAAACAACTTTCTGCGCTGCGCTACTCTCAGGTTGAAGTAAAGGTTCAACAACCTCATCAAGTTCTATCTTCCTCCCACTCAATTCTTTCGAGAGAAACTCTTTCTCAAGAAATGCTCCGTTTTTAGCGACAAACACTTTGCCTTCGGATCTGAGGTAGAAGGTATACCCAACTGTCTCTTTTGGGTATCCTATGAAGACGCATTTCTCCGCTTTGGGTTCCAGCTTTTCAGGCTGAAGCTTTTCGACATAAGCATCACATCCCCAAACTTTAAGAAACGACAGCTTTGGCTTCTTGTCAAACCAAAGTTCATATGGCGTCGTCTCAACGGATTTCGATGGTGCCCTATTTAAAGTGAATGCAGCTGTCACTAATGCATAACCCCAAAACGATAGCGGCAAATCGGCAAGAGACATCATAGATCGCACCATATCCAATAAGGTTCGATTACGACGTTCGGACACACCATTACGCTGTGGTGTTCCAGGCGGTGTTAATTGTGAAACAATTCCACACTGTCTTAAGTGACTGCCAAACTCATAACTCAGATATTCTCCTCCTCGATCAGATCGTAGGAATTTAATCTTCTTGTTACGATGATTCTCAACTTCACTCTGAAATTGTTTGAACTTTTCAAATGTTTCAGACTTGTGTTTCATTAAGTAAATATACCCATATCTACTTAAGTCATCAGTGAAGGTGAGAAAGTAACGATAACCACCGCGCGCCTCAATACTCATCGGACCGCACACATCAGTATGTATGATTTCCAATAAGTCACTTGCCCGTTCCATTGTTCCAGAGAACGGCGTTTTAGTCATCTTGCCCATGAGGCATGGCTCACATGTGTCAAGTGATTCAAAATCAAGTGACTCCAAAAGTCCATCAGCATGGAGCTTCCTCATGCGTTTTACGCCAATATGACCTAAACGGCAGTGCCACAAGAAAGTGGTATTATCATTATCAATTCTACATCTTTTGGCATCAATGTTATGAACATGTGTATCATTACTATCGAGATTCAATAAGAATAAACCCCTCACATCGGGTGCATGACCATAAAAGATATTACTCATATAAATAGAACAACCATTATTCTCTGATTTAAATGAGTAACCGTCTCGCAATAAACAAGATCCAGATATAATGTTCATGCTTAACGCAGGCACCAAATAACACTTATTTAGGTTCATCACTAATCCCGACGGTAATCGAAGAGCGAGCGTGCCGACGGCGATCACATCAACCTTGGAACCATTTCCCACGCGCATCGTCACTTCGTCCTTTGCCAGCCTCCGTCTATTCCGCAGTTCCTGTTTTTGAGTTGCAAATATGAGCAACCGCACCGGTATCAAATACCCAGGCACTACAACGAGGGTTGGTAAGGTACACATCAATAACATGTATATCATATATACCTTGTTTGTTGTTGGCCGCCTTCTTGTCAGCCAAATACTTGGGGCAATTCCGCTTCCAGTGTCCAGTTCCCTTGCAATGAAAACACACAGTTTCTGGTTTGGGTCCAGCCTTGGGTTTCTTCACGAGAGGAGCAACTGCTTTGCCACTCTTCTTGGAGTTACCCTTCTTACCCTTGCCATTTTTCTTGAAACTAGTGGTTTTATTGACCATCAACACTTGATGCTCCTTCTGAATTTCAGACTCAGCGGCTTTCAGCATCGCAAACAGCTCGGCGACTGACTTGTTCATCCCGTGCATGTTATAGTTCAACACGAAGCTCTTGTAGCTAGGTGGCAATGATTGAAGAACTCTGTCAGTGATAGCCTCTGGCGGAAGGGGCATCCCTAACTCAGCCAGACGGGTGGAGTACCCAGACATTCTGAGCACGTGATCACTGATAGACCCGTTCTCCTCCATCTTGCAAGCATAGAACTTATCGGAGATCTCATATCTCTCGATCCGGGCATTCTTCTGAAAGATAAACTTCAACTCCTGGAACATCTCATATGCTCCATGACGTTCAAAACGTCTTTGAAGTCCCGGTTCTAAGCCATACAACATTGCACATTGAACTATTGAGTAATCATCAGAACGAGCCTGCCAGGCGTTCATAACGTCTAGAGACTCAACTGGAGCGGGTGGATCACCAAGCGGTGCATCAAGGACATAAGCCTTCTGGGAAGCCGTAAGGATAATCCTTAGATTACGGGCCCAGTCCACAAAGTTACTTCCATCATCTTTCAACTTAGCTTTCTCTAGGAACGCATTAAAATTCAGGGGTGCTACTGCGCGAGCCATGATCTACAACATAAATATAGCAAAGACAACTTAGACTATTGTTCTTAGATAATGAGTTTAGTTAATCATATTTTTAAAAAACTCCCACTCAAATTGACATCCCTCCGATCATTCGAGTGTAACATGATCCAAATCCACCAACTCAAGTCCGATCATCACGTGAGTTGAGGTGGTTTCAATGGTGAACATCTTCATGTTGATCATATCTACTATATGACTCATGTTCGACCTTTCGGTCTCTTGTGTTCCGAGGCCATGTCTGTACATGCTAGGCTCGTCAAGTTTAACCCGAGTGTTCCGCACGTGTAACATGGCTTACACCCGTTGTATGCGAACGTAGAGTCTATCACACCCGATCATCACGGCGTGTCTCGAAACGACGAACTTTCGCAACGGTGCACACTTGGGGAGAACACAATTTATCTTGAAATTTAAGTGAGGGATCACCTTATAATGCTACCGTCGTCCTAAGCAAAATAAGATGCATAAAAGGATTAACATCACATGCAAATCATAAGTGACATGATATGGCCATGAACTTGTGCTTTTGATCTCCATCTCCAAAGCACCGGCATGATCTCCATCGTCACCGGCATGACACCATGATCTCCATCATCTTGATCTCCATCAACGTGTCGCCATAAGGTTGTCGCGCCGACTGTTGCTTCCACGACTATAGCTAACGTTTAGCGATAAAGTAAAGCATTACATAGCGCTTAATGATTGACACGCAGGTCATACAATAATTAAAGACAACTCTATGGCTCCTGCCAGTTGCCGTACTCATCGACATGCAAGTCGTGATATTCTATACATCACATGATCATCTCATACATCACATATATCTCATCATGTAATTGGCCATATCACATCACAACATACCCTGCAAAAACAAGTTAGACGTCCTCTAATTGTTGTTGCAAATTTTACGTGGCTGCTACGGGTATCTAGCAAGAACGATTCTTACCTACGCAAAACCACAACGTGGTGTAGTGATTGCTTTTTGATCTTCTAAAAGAACCCTCTTCATTGAACCGATTCAACTAAAGTGAGAGAGACAGACACCCGCCAGTCACCTTTATGCAACAAGTGCACGCAGCGGTAAAACCAGTCTCGCGTAAGCGTACGCGTAATGTCGGTCCGGGCCGCTTCATCTCACAATGCCGCTGAATCAAGTATCAACTAGTAACGGCAAGCAATATGTATACATCCACGCCCACAACTCGTTTGTGTTCTACTCGAGATCTCATCTACGCATAGACCTAGCTCTGATACCACTGTTGGGGAACGTTGCATGGGAAACAAAAATTTTCCTACGCACACGCAAGATCTATCCATGGTGATGAGCATCTACGAGAGGGAGAGTGAATCTACATACCCTTGTAGATCGCTAAGCGGAAGCGTTAATAAACGCGGTTGATGTAGTCGAACGTCTTCGCGATCCAAATCGCCGAGCGTCCCGCGATCCAATCACGATCCTTCCGATCTAGTGCCGAACGGACGGCACCTCCGCTTTCAACACACGTACGGCTTGATGACGCCTTCACCTCCTCGATCCAGCGAGCGATGGTGAAGTAGTGGTTGAGTTCCAGCAGCACGACGGCGTGGTGATGGTGGTGAGGAACAATCTATGCAGGGCTTCGCCAAGCACTACGGAGATTATGACGGAGGAACTAGAGGGCTAGGGTTGCCGGCACACGGCTTGGGAAATCCTGATGTGTCCCGTGTGCTAGCCCTGCCCCTCTATTTATATGTTGAGCCTTGGGGTCTAAACTTGGAGTAAAAGCCTCCTCCGGGTCGGTTTTGCCCGCACAAGGTCGGTTTGGCCCGCAGGGAAAGAGTCCAACTCGGATCCCTGCCGAACCGTGCACAGCCGCGCACAAGCGGTAGTACCGCTTCACACAAGCGGTAGTACCGCTTGGGCAGTAGTACCGCTTCACACAAGCGGTAGTACCGCTCCGGCGGTAGTACCGCTTCACCAAGCGGTAGTACCGCTTACGCGGCAGCAAAACTACTTTTTGCACTTTCCAATACCTCGCGGGCTTTATCCCTTTGGCCCATATAAAGTGTTGCTGCACCCGAACACTTCGGTAAACATCCGGAACCCCTTCCGGTGAACTCCGGAACCCTTCCGGAGATCAAAACACTATTATCACATATATCAATCTTTACCTCCGGACTATTCCGGAGATCCTCGTCATGTCCGGGATCTTATCCGGGACTCCGAACAACTTTCGGTCACCAACATAATAACTCAATTATACTAATCGTCACCAAACGTTAAGTGTGTAGACCCTGCGGGTTCGAGAACTATGTAGACATGACCGAGACACCTCTACGGCCAATAACCAATAGCGGGACCTGGATGCCCATATTGGCTCCTACATATTCTACGAAGATCTTTATCGGTCGAACCTCTATGTCAAGGATTCAGTTAATCCCGTATGCTGTTCCCTTTGTTCTTCGGTATGTTACTTGCCCGAGATTCGATCGTCGGTATCACTATACCTAGTTCAATCTCGTTACCGGCAAGTCTCTTTACTCGTTCCGTAATACAAGATCTCGTGGCTAACACTTTAGTCACATTGCTTGCAAGGCTCATTGTGATGTTGTATTACCGAGTGGGCCCTGAGATACCTCTCCGTCATACGGAGTAACAAATCCCAGTCTTGATCCATGCCAACCCAACAGACACCCTCGGAGATACCTGTAGAGCACCTTTATAGTCACCCAGTTACGTTGCGACGTTTGATACACACAAGGTATTCCTCCGGTGTCAGTGAGTTGCATGATCTCATGGTCAAAGGAACAGATACTTGACATGCAGAAAACAATAGCAATAAACTGACACGATCAAATGCTACGTTTACAGTTTGGGTCTTGTCCATCACATCATTCTCCTAATGATGTGATCCCGTTATCAAATGACATCTCATGTCCATGGCTAGGAAACCTTAACCATCTTTGATCAACAAGCTAGTCAACTAGAGGCTTACTAGGGACACAGTGTTGTCTATGTACCCACACATGTATTTGAGTTTCCAATCAATACAATTATAGCATGGATAATAAACGATTATCATGAACAAGGAAATATAATAATAACCAATTTATTATTGCCTCTAGGGCATATTTCCAACAATTTTAAAGAGTGAAGGAGGAGTGCCCTATCTACACTTTCACCAAAGCAAAAGTTGATTCCCCCTTGTTTTTGTGGTGCATCTTGTTACTCTTGGAGGTTGGAGACTCCTAGGCGGTAGGAGTACTCCGGCGAGGAATCGTTCATTGTGATTACCCCCGGAAAGTTTGTGAGGGTTTGGAGACCACCCCAAGGTCTACCACTAGTGGTTGAGAAACGCTTTCGTGGTGTTGTCTCAAGGAGAGAATAGGGTGAGCCTTCGTGGCGTTGGTGTGCCTTCGTGGTAACACCCACCTCTCTAAACAGTGACGTAGCTTCCCTCCAAGGAAGTTAACATCGGCATACATCCTCGTCTCTCGGAGTTGCGGTTATCCCTAACCCTAACTCCCTACTTGTGGTTATTTGTCTTTGTGGTATTACTTGTATTAGTTGTGCTTACCTATCTACTTAGTTGTTGTCTTGCTTAGTACACACAGCACGACTATCATCTTTGCAATTGTTAGGCTCACTTTCATATTCCGCATTATTGCCTAAAATTGCTAAATAACAATTAAAATTTGTAATTGTACCTATTCACCCCCCCCCCCTCTAGGTCCATCTCGATCCTTTCACTCATGCATCATCATGGAGGCAGCAAGGTTGATAAAGAAGGCCTCTGTGGTCGATTCCCCCTCTGGCAGAGTACCGAAAAAGGTCTCCAGATGGGCTCCCATCGGAACAGAGGCTTGCGGCGGCAGAAAAAGTGTTTCTAGTGGCTCCCTGTTGGTTTCCTGATTTTAGAGAATTTATGAAGGTGGAATTAGGTCAGATGGTGCCATGAAGGGCCCACAAGGCATCAGGGCACACCTACCCCCTGGGTGCGCCCTGTTGCCTTGCCATATCCGCGCTTCGCTTCCTGACTCCTCCCGAAGCTTCCAGGGTCTCTTTTGTCCAGAAAAAAATCATCAAAAAGTTTCGTAGCGTTTGGACTTCGTTTGGTACTGATTTTCTAGAAAATCAAAAACAAGCAAGAAAACAACAACTGGCACTAGGCATTGGGTTAATAGGTTAGTTCCCAAAAATGGTATAAACGGCATATAATTGCATATAAAGTATCCTAGATTGATAATATAATAGCATGGAACAATAAAAAATTATAGACACGTTGGAGACGTATCAATAGCTTGATAGTATCATTTATATAGAGCTCAAACCATTGCATCCTTGGCATCCTTGGTTCTTATTTGGCTTTTATCTATGTGAGGTTTTAGAGTTTGTGTTCGTCTTCTTGTCAAACTCAAGTTCATCGTAAATGGAGTTCGTTTGCATCATCTTTGCGTTTTCAGTGTTGGAGATTTTGTCGGTTCATATTTAAGGAAGGTTGGCATTTATTCTACATTGCTAGTTCTTAATATAACCAACAAGTTTGAGTTTGCTGATTTCAGAATCCGTTTGTAGAAGTTATGCAATTTTAGTCATGGAGGATCCATCTGTTTTGTTTGGGCAAATTTTTAGCACCCAAACGGTAGTATCGCTCGGTACCACAACGTGTTCCGTTGTGGACTACCGCACTGTGTACCACTTGGGAATCTCCTTATGTGCAACATTCTATTGTCTATTTTTTTAAACGGTAGTAGAGTGATAGTACTGCTCAGGCGGTACTTACGCAAACTAGTGCCGCTCCTACTTCTGCTTTGATATCTAGCTTATGTGAGTCTCTGTTTTATAAGCGGCTGTAGAGCACTAGAAGATCGCTAGTACCGCTCCCCCGAGAGGTAGTACCGCTTGAGCACGGCCAGTGGTCATAACAGTTGGATTCAAGGGGGGCTATTTAAGGGGGTCTTCTTCCCCAATTATTCTTATCCTTTTTGATCTTGTGTTTTCCCTCCATTGTTAATCCTCCTTGAGCTTACTATCTCTCCATCCCTCCAATGATTCTTGCTCCTTTTTGAGGGAAAAGAGAGAGAAGATCTAGATATATATTTCCACCAATCAATTTCTTCTCTAAGTGAGGGGAACCCCTTGGATCTAGATCTTGGAGTTCTTTGTGTTCTCCTTGTTCTTCCTATCCCATATTCCTACATAGCTTTTGTTGTGTGGCGGGATTTGAGAGTGAGGGACTTGACCACTTCGTGTGTTCTTGCCATTGCATTAGTTGCATCGGTTTGATTTCTCCATGGTGATACTGTCGTGATCAAACGCGTAGCTACCAAAAAAGAGAGAGAGAGAGAGATCAAACGAGGATGAACTACTCATGCATCACCATGGAGGCAGCAAGGATGATGAAGTTGGCCTCCCAATGAGAGATAGAGATAGATAGAGAGAGAGAGAGATCAAACATATAGCTACCAGAAAAGGGCTATAGATGAGATCGATTCGGAATAGAGGCTTGCGACGTCGGAGTAAAAGTTATAGGTTACTTTTCGGGGGTTTCTATATTTATAGGATTTTCATGCATTAGATTCATGCTAGATGGAGCCTCGCGGACCCCACGAGCTTAGCCCACACGCCCTAGGCGGGCACCCCTTGAGCTTGTGAATTTTCCGCCCCCTCCCCCCCCCCCCCCCCCCCCCCCGAAGATTCATGTGTCTCTTTTCTTCCATATAAGATCATTGTAATTTTTTATCGCGTTTGGACTTCTGTATATGGTTTTTCTACAAAACAAAAAACATACAAGAAACAGGAACTAGCCCTGGGCACAAGATTACTAGGTTAGTCCATAAAAATAATATAAAAGTGCACCAATACCATATAGAACTCACGTAAAAATAGCATGAATACTTCATAAATGATAGATACGTTGAAGATGTATCACACCGTGCCGTCCGAAAGCCAAGAGATCAGAAGGAGCTGTGGCTCGGCTTAGTGACGACAGTCAATATTTGACCTCAACGGCGAGTAGAGGCGTTTTGGCGGCCATTACGGGTGGCGGAGGGGCTGCGACTAGCCTCAATCAGCGCAAATCGGTGGATCCTGAATCGGCGATGTCGGCGAGGTTGTGGCAATCGCCCAGAGCAGCGGAGTCATAGCTGAGATGGGGCGGACGACAGAATCACAGTGGTGACAGTGGCAGCCGAGATCCCGTCGTCGATGACCGCATGTGAGAGGAGGGTGCGGCAACGGAAACTTTAGCATGGCAGTTGGGCCGCGTGCGACTTCAGATGTATTTCTTGGTAGTGGGGTGGAGTACTGCAAATATGGAACACTTGGGGTCAAAATATGGGGCTAATTATTTGGAGGTACATCATCTGCCGGAGTACGCTTTTTGGGTCCAAATGTCGTAAAACAAATTTTTGGTCATCACTAGCCCAATTTTACATTATTTGTTGGAGATGTTGTTAGTTGTGATTTTGACCCGGTTGAGGAAAGTGGGTTTTGTCATCGGGCGACGCTTGGTGTGGCCGGTTGATAGACCATGTGATTAATTTCCTTGCTCGCTCACCATTTGATTCGTGTCGCATCAGCTGTTGGTAGGAGTGGCTTGAAGGACAGATTTGTTTAGAACCCTGATAAATACCGAACGTCGGGTACGAGCACATGGCAACTTCAAATGTTTTTTATGGCAAGTTCAGTGATGCAAGGATGACAACTTTAGTTACCAAGCATAGCAACTTTCGTGCTTCAATTTATTTTTGACAGAAACTTGTCGTGTGTCGCTGAAATTTTCCATCCTTATGTGACTGGAATTGCTGTCGAAAAACGTCATAGCCGGAGTGCCACACACCTGATGTGTGGCACTTATCATTTGGGTTGTTTAACACCTCTTTCGCAACCATGGATAAACCTTGCCCTTTCCACCAAACAAATTTTGACATTGAACTTTCTCTGACATGTTTGAAACGTCCATCCTTAGATTGTCCCACCATCGTGTGCAGACCCAAATATCTTTTCATATGATCCTCAGATGAAATATCAATTGTGTTGTTTATGGGCGGGTGACTATCCTTTTGCGACTAGGTTCCCTGTATTTTCTGTCATTTGTGCGCTGCCTAATATCTCCGTTGAGATGGACCTGCACGACCACGGGAATCTAGTATTCCGTTGCGCCTTTGGACATCTGTGGGATCAAGAAGGAACGTCTAGAGGGGGGGTGAATAGACTACTTGGCGAAATAAAAAACTAACATTTTTCCAGTTTTATTGGTTGGCAAGTTTTAGCAATTCTATCAAGTCTAGCACACCCTACACATGCAAGTCTACGAGTATAGCAGCGGAAAGTAAAGACATGCACATGTAAGTAAGAGTAGAGAAAGGAAGGTCAAACGCAATAGGGACTCAAAGATTTTTCCCGTGGTTCCGATAGGTGGTGCTATCGTACGTCCACGTTGATGGAGACTTCAACCCACGGATGGTAGCGGTCGCGCGAGTCCACGGAGGGCTCCACCCATGAAGGGTCCATAAAGTAGCAACCTCGTCTATTCCATCATGGCTTACGTCCACGAAGGACTAGCCTCACTCGGGGTAGATCTTCAGGAAGTAGGCGATCTCCTTGCCCGTACAAACTTCTTGGTTCAACACCACACAAAGTCGGAGGCTCCCAAGCGACACCTAACCAATCTAGGAGACAACACTCTCCAAAAGGTAATAGATGTGGTATGGATGATGAACTCCTTGCTCTTGTGCTTCAAAAGATAGTCTCCTCAACACTCAATCACTCTCTCATAGATTTGGCTTGGTAGAAGATATTGATTGGATGGAAAGCAACTTGGGGAGGCTAGAAATCAAGATTCATATGGTTGGAGTGGAAGATCTTGACCTCAACACATGAGTAGGTGGTTCTCTCTCAGAAAATGAATGGTGGAAGTGTTGGATTGTTCTGAGTGCTCTCTTTACGAATGAGAGGGAGGTGGAGGGGTATATATAGGCTTCTCCAAAAATCCAACCATTACAACATTATTGCCCAACTCGGTGGAACCGAAGATAAATCACGGTTACACCGACTAGTGCAAAAGGTTGCAAGTTTCGGCGTTTCGGTGAGACCGATATATAAATCTCGGTGAGTCCGATTTTGGCTGGCCTAGGCAGTTCCTTGCTTAGGTGGCACCGATTCACAAAAATTGGAAATTCCGATTTTTAGTAAATGGATACATGAAGGTTGGTCACAGTTTTCGGTTACACCGAAATGGAACTTGGTGTCACCGAGTGGCTAGGGTTTGGCTCTGGATTTTCTCTAAGGAAAATTCGGTAGGGCTGAATGTGTAAACTTTGTGGCACTGAATTTAGGCTTTAGGGTTTGGACATAATATATTTGTGACATAATTCATGAGGGTTTTTGGTGGCTAACTCTAAGCACTTGAGCAACCAGATCATCATAGATACCTCATCCCCTTTAATAATATTGGCTTTCCTATGGACTCAAATGTGATTTCTCACAAAATATAAAATGTAGAGTCTTGAAGCCTTATGCCTTGCCAATCTTATTCCTTTCCTTCCTTTTCTTCCCTTGAGGATTCTCCTCACATTTCTCAGCCATTTCTCTCTGTATACTTTATCTGAAATAAACTAGGTAAAACTATTAGTCCAAGAGGCAATGTATGTTGTCATGAATTATCAAAACCTCCATGGGAGGATATGTGCTTTCAGTCTCCCCATTTTTGGTAATTGATGACAACATACAATCAAAGCTTCAAATGAAGATATGAGGAAATATATGAAAGCTTTGAGAGACACATGACTAAGACAAGCTCCCCCTATATGTTTGCAATCCTTTTTAGAGGATAGTTGCTTTGGAATGCAATAACACACACATAGTAGAGAGGATATGATGTGTCATGTGTACCTTGGCTATATGAATCAAACATGTGTGAATGAAGTGTCTCCATGTTCAAGACTCACTCTTGCAAACAATATGTGCAATGAACAAGAGATCATTTTGACCAAGGATATGATGCATATACTTACCTTGAAGTTCTTGAGCATTTTAACTAAAGAAACACACTTGAGAAAACAATGTTAGATAACACAAGAGTATTCCTCTCATCCAAATGCAAAAGAATTCAAATGTACCAAGATATGGAAGACATATAGGAAATAATATTTCTTAAGATTGATATGTCTCCAAGAACATTTAGAACTTTCTCCCCTGAGTATGAATTTTTCCTCTCCCCCTGAATCTTAGCATGTAGATATTGGGAGAAGATGGGGTGAGACAAGTCTAACAAACATAGGCAATCAAATCTAAATCACATTGTCTCTCTCCTTTAAGGATAGTCTTGATTTGATCTCCCCCCCCCCTTAATGTAGTGTTTCTCCCCTTTGGGTGAGCTTGATATTTCTCCCCCTTGATATTTCTCCTCTTTGGGCAAGCATAAGCTTTGATTTTTCTCCCCTTTTGGCATTAATTTCTAAAAAGGGTCAGAGGGTAAGGGATCCTTGAGAGTAAGGGTCATTGAGAACTTGTCTGGAAATGTCAAGAGTATGGCAAAGAACACAAGTAAAGGCAAATGTCGGTGGCTCTGAAGCAAAGTGGATCGATGGAACTGATATGAAGATTAGGGCTCTGGGTTAAATTGGTATAGCCGAAGAGGTTCATGTCGGTGGCACCGAAGAAGCTCTAAGCAGTTTATCTGCTATATCGGTGAAACTGATTTCCCCATTTCGTAGGGTCCGAGTTGCAAACGGAAACTTGGCAAAGGTATTCTTGGCCATTTTGTCGAAGAAAATTTTCAGAAAGTCTCAATAGATTCTAAAAGATTTGCAATGAATTTTGACAAAGATTTGCAATGAATTTTCAAGAAGATTTGCAATGAATTTCACAAAGATTTGCAATGAATTTTCAACTAGATGAAGATTGAAAGGTACCAAGAAAGCATGCAACTAAAAGATGAACCAAACAAGAATCTTCATCTAGATGATGATCGGTGACTAGGTCACCTATATTAGAGTATATTGACTTAGGAGCCAAGTAAGAATACTTGATCATAGGTCATACTCATCGTTAATCTCAAAATGGGGTTACAATTTTTCGTTTAAGCATTTTGATGTTTTCATATCACTTAGAATTGCTTTGACTCATGACTTGGAGTAAAGCTTCTTCAAGGATATGAGTGCATACCTTTGAGTGATATAGATGACATGGTATGTAGGTGGACTTGTTGTGGATGCCCAAGAGTTGGAGTTTGGGGCTATCCTTCTTTTCTTTCAAGATAGGTCCTCCTACAAGGGTTAGTCATGCAAGGAAGAACATGATATATCCAAATGACAAGAGTGAGGTTTTCATCATATGTATGTCAAGCATATAGTTTGTGTTGTCTTCTTCCTCCATCACAAAGTAGGGTTGTTGATACTTGGTCATGACAAGATTGCTTTTGATTGTAGTTGTTGGCAATCTTGTGGAATGTAGTTCATCCAAGTACCTACAAAAGGTTAGATGCAATACAAGGGAGCATAGATTTCCAAGGCATAAAATAGTGTCATTACAATGGTGTCATGGAATAGTCAAGTAAGTTCATGCCCTTGCATGCATCCGAGTGAGTCTAACTCAAGTTTGAAGCATCAATGATGTTCAACTCACTCCTCAAGTGACAAAACACTTTCTCATCAAGTGGCTTAGTAAAGATGTCGGCCAATTGTTTGTTGGTACGAACATGCTTGATATTAATATCTCCTTTGGCAACATGATCACGAATGAAATGATGACGAACTTGAATATGTGTAGTTCGAGAATGTTGCACGGGATTGTGAGCAATGTTAATAGCACTCTCATTGTCACACAACAATGGAACATGTTTCACAAGTATTCCATAGTCCTTAAGAGTTTGGGTCATCCATAGTAATTGCACACAACATGATCCGGCGGCAATGTATTCCGCTTCGGCGGTAGATAGAGATACCGAGTTTTGTTTCTTGGATGACCAAGACATAAGAGATCTCCCAAGAAATTGACAAGTACCCGAGGTGGATTTTCTATCAACCTTATCTCCGGCATAGTCTGAGTCGGAATAGCCAACGAGGTTAAAAGAAGATCCCTTGGGATACCAAATGCCAAAGTTTGGTGTATGTATCAAGTATCTCACAATTCTTTTCACGGCCTTAAGATGACACTCTTTAGGTGCAGCTTGACATCGAGCGCACATGCACACACTAAGCATGATATCAGGACGAGAGACACATAGATATAGCAAAGAACCGATCATTGATCGATAAACCTTTTGATCAATCGGTTTGTCGTCCTTGGTGAGGTCAACATGTCCACTAGTAGGCATGGGAGTTTTCATACCTTTACACTCTTGCATGTTGAACTTCTTGATCAAGTCCTTGGTATACTTGGTTTGAGAGAAGAATGTACCCTCTCTCGATTGCTTGGTTTGCAAACCAAGGAAAAATTTCAGCTCACACATCATAGACATCTCATATTTGTCGGACATCAACCTTCCAAATTTCTCACTAAAATGTCCCTTAGTAGATCCAAAGATAATACCATCCACATAAATTTGGCACACAAATAATTCACCGTTAACTCTTTTTGTGAACAAGGTTGCGTCAATTTTACCAATTTCAAAACCCTTTTCAATAAGAAACTTCATTAAGCATTTGTACCAAGCTCGTGGGGCCTGTTTAAGACCATAGAGAGCTTTACGAAGTTTATAGACATGATTAGGTTTCTTAGGGTTCACAAAGCCGGGAGGTTGTTTAACATGGACTTCCTCCTCAATTTCACCATTTAGAAAAGAACTTTTGATATCCATTTGATAAAGAGTAATATCATGGTGATTGGCATAAGCAAGAAGTATGCGAATGGCCTCAAGTCTAGCAATGGGGGCATAATTCTCACCATAGTCCATACCTTCAACTTGAGTGTAGCCTTGAGCCACAAGGCGAGCCTTGCTGCGTACCACTTGACCATCCTCGTCTTGCCTGTTACGAAACACCCAATTCGTACCAATGATGTTGTGCTCGTCCTTGGGCTTCTCTACTAGCGTCCACACTTCATTCCTTTTGAAGTTGTGTAGCTCTTCATGCATAGCATTCACCCAATCCAGGTCTTCAAGTGCTTCTTCATAGGCTCAATACTAGAGATGAATGAGTAATGCTCACAAAAGTTAGCTAAACAAGTTTTAGAGTGAGTGATTCTCCTGGTTTGTATGTCACAAAAGATTTTGCTTGTTGGATGGTGGAGATTCCTCATCATCATCTTGTTCGAACTCGTGATAGCTTTTGCTTGTTGGATGGTGGAGATTCCTCATCATCATCTTCTTCTTCGTTGTTGTTGAAGGTGTCATCTCCTTGAGGTGGTGAAGGAGGTTGAGGTGGATCATATTGATGTACTTCTTCCTCATCTTCATCTTGGCGTGTACCGCTTGTGGATGCCTCCATGTCGTTTTGTGGTTTGCCTTGGCGTGAGGTAGGAGCTTCCACTTGTGTTGATGAAGTGCTTTCCTTCACCTCCATGGGACATATCTTATCGACGGACAAATCTTGAATGACTTCCGAAGGTTCCTTATCTCCTACATCATTTGGCAATTGTTCGACTTGCGAACCATTAGTCTCATCAAACTTCACATCTACCGTCTCTTCAACCTTTCGAGTGAAGTTGTTGTAGACACGGTATGTGTGAGAGTTTTATCCGTAACCAAATAGGAAACCTTCATGAGATTTGGGAGCAAATTTAGAACGACGATGCTTATCAAGAATGTAGCACTTTGAGCCGAATACCCGAAAGTATCCAACTTGGGGTTTGTTACCGGTGAGTAGCTCGTATGTCGTTTTACCGAGAAGCTTGTGTAGGTAGAGTTGGTTTGTTGCATGACAAGATGTTTCCACCGCTTCCTCCCAAAAGTGTCTTGGCGTCTTGTATTCGTCGAGCATCATTCTAGCCATCTCTATGAGAGTCTGGTTCTTCCTCTCAACAACTCCATTTTGTTGAGATGTGTACGTAGCCGAGAACTCATGTGAGATGCCTTCTTCATCAAGAAGGTATCCAAATTAGTGTTCTTGAACTCCGATCCGTTGTCGCTCCGAACTTTCTTGATCTTCACTTCAAATTGATTTTGGGCTTTGCGAGCAAAGTTCTTGAAGATCTTTTGTACCTGCGACTTGTCATCAAGAAAGAATACCCATGTAAATCTGGAAAAATCATCAACTATAACTAGACCAAAGGAATTTCCACCGAGGCTCTTGTAAGCATTGGGACCAAAGATATCCATATGAAGCAACTCGAGTGGTCTCCTAGTAGTCATGATGTTCTTTACGGGATGACTTCCGCCCACTTGTTTTCCTGCTTGACAAGCACTACAAAGTCTATCTTTGTCAAATATAACATCTTTAACACGAGGTATATGATCACCTTTAATGAGCTTGTCTAGATTTCGCATACCAACATGTCCTAGCCTTCTATGCCTTAGCCAACCTTTAGAAGATTTTGCAATAAGACAAGTACGAGATTTGGCTCTCTTAGTGAAATCAACAATGTATAGATCACCTCTATGGAAACCGGTAAAGACCATGTTATGATTATCTTGACGAAACACTCGGCAATCAACTTAAGTAAATAGCACATTGAAACCGAAATTGGCTAGTCTAGATACGGAAAGAAGATTGTAGCCAAGGGATTCAACAAGCATGACATTTTGAATGGAACTATCATGAGATATGGTCACCTTAACAAGACCAAGTACCTTACCCTTGGAGTTGTCTCCAAAAGTCACATACCTCTGTGGTCCATGGTTTGGTGTGATCTCTTGAAACATGTCTCTATCTCCGGTCATGTGATCGGTGCATCCACTATCAAGAATCCACTCTTTTCCTCAGGACATGTAGTCTTTGAAGTTCTCCATGAGACTTAGATTCTTCATAGTCTTCTCACATTCAATGTCAAACTTCTCATCTTCATCATAGTAGCCATGTTTCACATTGTCATTATCAAATGGAATATCCTCGTCACAAAAATAAAGAGATTCGTTAGAATTTTGACCATGACAATGTTCAAGATTATGAATATGAATGGCTTCAACAATGATGTTGTTGATGGTTGTCACATCTCCTTTAGCACGCATGAGGTCTCTAAGCTCAAAAGGACAATCATGAAATTTAGAATCACTAGGCTTCATCTTGCGAAAAGAAATAGTTTTATGGAGAATGACATCAAGATTTTTCAAAGAGTAGTTTGGATATCTTTTCTCCAAATCTTTCCACAAAGTATAAGCACACTCAAAGTTTTTCATTTGATCAAAGACAATTCTTGGCAATCCTCTAATGATAAGATTAACAGTTCTAAGATTACTAAGCATATCAATTTCTTCCTCGTGAGAAGGATGTAAGGGACCAATGGGAGGCACATAGGGGTTCTCAACATACTTTCTCAAATGGAATTCATCGAATAGATCAAGCAACTTGTCTTTCCATTGACTATAGTACCCCCCCCCCCCATTGAGAATAGGCACTCTACAACTAAGACTCCCCAAACTAAGCACATCCATCTTCCTCCAATGGTGATAAAACCAAAGCTATGGAGACCAAAGCTCTGATACCAATTGTGGGATCGAGAAGGGACGTCTAGAGGGGGGTGTGAATAGACTACTTGGCGAAATAAAAACCTAACATTTTCCCAATTTTATTGGTTGGCAAGTTTTAGCAATTATATCAAGTCTAGCACACCCTACACATGCAAGTCTACGAGTATAGCAGGGCAAAGTAAAGACATGCACATGTAAGTAAGAGTAGAGAAAGGAAGATCAAACACAATAGGGACTCAAAGATTTTTCCCGTGGTTCCGATAGGTGGTGCTATCGTACGTCCACGTTGATGGAGACTTCAACCCACGGAGGGTAGCGGTCGCGCGAGTCCACGGAGGGCTCCACCCATGAAGGGTCCACAAAGTAGCAACCTCGTCTATTCCATCACGGCTTACGTCCACGAAGGACTAGCCTCACTCAGGGTAGATCTTCACAAAGTAGGCGATCCCCTTGCACATACAAACTTCTTGGTTCAACTCCACACGAAGTCGAAGGCTCCCAAGCGACACCTAACCAATCTAGGAGACACCACTCTCCAAAAGGTAATAGATGTGGTATGGATGATGAACTCCTTGCTCTTGTGCTTCAAAAGATAGTCTCCTCAACACTCAATTACTCTCTCAAAGATTTGGCTTGGTAGAAGAGATTGATCGGATGGAAAGAAACTTGGGGAGGCTAGAAATCAAGATTCATATGGTTGGAGTGGAAGATCTTAATCTCAACACATGAGTAGGTGGTTCTCTCTCAGAAAATGAATGGTGGAAGTGTTGGCTTGTTCTGAGTGCTTTCTCTACGAATGAGAGGGAGGTGGAGGGGTATATATAGGCTTCTCCAAAAATCCAACCGTTACAACATTATTGACCAACTCGATGGAACCGAAGATAAATCTCGGTTACACCGACTAGTGCAAAAGGTTGCAACTTTCGGCGTTTCGGTGAGTCCGATTTTGGCTGGCTTAGGCAGTTAGTTGCTTCGGTGGCACCGATTCACAAAATTCGGAAATTCCGATTTTTAGTAAATGGATACCCGAAGGTTTGTCACTATTTTCGGTTACACCGAAATGGTACTTGGTGTCACCGAGTTGCTAGGGTTTGGCTCTGGATTCTGTCTAAGGAAAATTCGGTAGGGCCGAATGTGTAAACTTTGTGGCACCGAATTTAGGCTTTAGGGTTTGGACAAAATATATTTGTGGGAGAATTCATGAGGGTTTTTGGTGGCTAACTCTAAGCACTTGAGCAACTAGATTATCATAGATACCTCATCCCCTTTTAATAGTATTGGCTTTCCTATGGACTCAAATGTGATTTCTCACAAAATATAAAATGTAGAGTCTTGAAGCTTGATGCCTTGCCAATCCTATTCATTTCCTTCCTTTTCTTCTCTTGTGGATTCTCCTCGCATTTCTCAGCCATTTCTTTTTGTGGACTTTATCTGAAATAAACTAGGTAAAACTATTAGTCCAAGAGACAATGTATGTTGTCATGAATTATCAAATACTCCAAGGGAGCATATGTACTTTCAACATCCCGAGAGGGACGCCTGGGAAGCATTACCGGAGTACGTTGCCCTTCACTCGCTGAGCCTGGACCCGAACCGAGTATCTTGGCACCTTGAGGCCAACCATCGATTTTCGACTCGGTCTCTTTACAAGGCGGGTGCTGCTTCTCCGGCTTCTGCACTCCTATCCCAACTGTGGGATGAAAAGCTCCCTCCGAAGATTAGGATCTCCTTGTGCCAATGGATCTATGGCCGCCTTCATTCATGCGTGGAGGTTTGCAAGCACAATGGTATTGGAGACGACCTATGCCCATTGTTTGAGGTGTCTCAAGGATCCAATCATATACTCTTTTCCTGAGTTTCGACCATTCCTTTGGAGTTGCTTCATGGAGGTTGTTGGTGGGACGTGGTTTCATACAAAATTCCCCGACCTGTTCGCGAAGCTTAATGCTTGCTCGATAGTTGCACGTCGCATTATGTGGATAGGGATTGGGATTCTTGCCTGGACATTATGGACTATTCGTAATAAGCTGGTTATTGAGCATTCTCCTCTGCGTCGTCCCACTGACGCCATTTTAAAATTGTGTGGCTTCATGCAGCTTTGGAAGCCTCTTGGTGGTCTATCGGAGCAGGCCTCCATGGAGGGTCTTTGTTTTCTTTATTCATGGGCTTCTTGAGTTGTGCCCCCAACATGACCATCTCTGTTGATGTGTTTGGATTCCTACTCCCCCTTCCCCTTTATTTCCGGTCTTGTACTATATTGACAACTTGTTTGGTGGTTGGTGCTTTATTTAAAGCGGGGCGTAAAAACTTTTTCACTAATAGTGTTTTTAAAACCTCTTTTATTTTTACCCAGACCTCACAACCATTATGAAAGAAGATAGGCGGCTTAAGCAAATTAACATGCTGGCCTGACGACATTCCGTAGTCCTACAGTATACCCCACAAATCCATTGTTATTCCTCTAGAAAAATCACACTATCATCGGCAAATAAAAAGATATGTGACATTGGGGCTAGTGCTCCCAAAAAAATCCACTAAGAGCATCTACACTCGGTCCCTTTCACTCCTCCTCAAACGTTTGTGGACGCACCCGGTCGACGACCGGACAGGAGAGAGAAAGAAAAAAGTTGCCTAACCGGACCCATTATATCATCATTATATGTCCGAGTTGTCCATAAACCCACATATTAACACCCGCGCGTCTAGACGCGCCCGGTCAATCACCACGTACGACACGACCCACCCCAAATCACCATTTATTTTTCTTTATTTTTTATTTTCTTTCTCTTCATCTCTACCAATCACATGCAAGTGATCAGATATATAAGGGAGAAAATGAGAAGCATGACTGCATGCACGGATAAACAGAGGCTAAAACGGACATGTCCAGACACTGACGAGATGCGTCCACGGACGTTTAGAGGGGACGACTTTGCTAAGTCCGGATGTAGATGTTCTAATCTCCTCTTATCTTTATGCATTCTTAGGTAGAGTCGACAACCCGGAAAATTCGATTTGCGCCCGGTCTCATCTACACAAGGTGAACAGTACAATCTAAAAAGAATAGCAAAAAATTCACAAAAATATCCCTTTTTTGTGGTGCAACATGCTTGATGTTCGTGCAAAATATCAAGCTCCTCGAATATCCAAATAAGCTGAAATTTTGTACAAGCATCACACATTTAAAAAATCATTGTTTTTTGATTTTTTCTGCTATTTTTTTTATTTTATTGTTTACACCCAGGTGCAGAATAGCTGCTTCCCGATAACCCCTGTAAAAAAGAAAGATAATGGGACAGCGAGTCCCCCCGTGGCCTCTTAAGGCACAAAACTGTCAAATGATCCATCATTTAGCCCGTGCAAAACCCATACGCATCATCATGTGCTCGAAAAACCATCCGACCCTGTTGTGGAAGAGTTTAGAAGGCAAACCTTACGCTTTCGCCTTGGTATTCATTTGAACCAATCAATCGCCTGGTCCTGAATCTTACAAAAATTCAGAGCTCGTTGCCATCCCAGGACCAGCGAGGTGTCCCTGGCCCTGGCAAAGATGAGAAGCGGAACATGAGCACCGCCCGCCACATGAGCTGCGTACATAAATTACAACTGTACTCTCGATCTGCATTTCCTTGCTCCGACCGGCAGCTCGGGTCGGGCCCCGGCGGCATATAATTGCAGGAGCCATCAACAAGGACACGCTTGTTTAAAGGCGAGAGCTAGCACACAGGCAGGCAGGGCAGGTAAATCGTCCCCGCTTTCGTGCTCGTTTCTTGTTTTATCATTGCAAAAGAGTGCCATACTATCAGCCAGGCATCTTAGCACTAGTCTAGCCTGCGTTTAATTCCCTGCTTGGCCAAACACGGCGCCGTCCATCGGTACGAGCACTGCGCACCTACGGATACACGAACTGTCAAAGGACGGCGCTACGTACAGAGCGACATTTATTCAGGTCACGACGCCGATCAAGCGTTTCTCTAAGCCCACTACTGTAAGTGATATCATGAGGTTGGCTTTGCTTCTTGATGATTTTAGCTAGGGGCGTGGTGGCGGGTGGCCCATGCACCGCTGCTCGTGTATTATTTGACAAATCTGGCCTTTTGTTGAAACTAATGCCACATCTGGCCCCTTAGCGAAACTATTTGCAAATCTGGCCTCTGAGGTCGGCGCCGAAGAGGATGGCGTCGAACTTGTGCAGGTCGGCGCCAAGACATTTCTGCAGTGAGATGCTTTGAGGGGTCGGCTCCAAGGAGCTCGGTGCCGACCTGCACATGTTCGGCTCCATCCTCTTTGGCGCCGACCTGCACATGTTCGGCTCCATCCTCTTTGGCGCCGATCTCAAGGGCCAGATTTGCACATAGTTTAGCCAAGGGGCCAGATGTGGCATTAGTTTCGGCAAAGGGCCAGATTTATCAAATAATACGCTGCTCGTCGCTCAACCACTTAAATACCGATCGTGTCACTCAACTGTTTGAGAGTGTCCTGGATGCCCAACAAACTTTAACTGCTACAACACGACCATGATGGCACACATGCGTCTGTCCTCCTGGGTCTACTCGAAGTTATATTTCCCAAGTGAAAACCGAGTACACATCCACGGTATCAACTCCTGGTCAAGGCATGTAGCACCGTTCTTGATGTATGTACTGTCGGTTATTTTTGCATGCATTCGTGCAGAATATGCTACTACTCTAGTCCAAGCAGGGCTGCCTCGGCCAGCACCACATATGGGCACGAGCAGAGTTCACTCCTTCACGTCACAGGTGAAAAACAGAGCATATATTCATCCTCACTACCAACCAATACCACATGAGAAGGTTGCCTCCCACGTATAAGAAGATAAACAGCACCCACTTTCTCTCTGATTCTGCGCCCCTCACTTTCCTCTCTCGAATCTGGACTTCTGGATAAACTCCAATCCCCAATAATAACAGAGTGTTTCCAAAAGAATTGAAAAAACACTGGGGTAGTTTGCAATCTCATACAAAAAAAATTCATTGTAGATTTGTGAAATAATGAGTGCATGCAGTGAAGAAAGGACTGTGAGCACAGCAATTTCCAAAACCTGTACAACAGTACAAGAGCTGTAGCAACAAGTGCTGTACAATGCTACATGAAAATGCCTCTCACAGAACAGAACAGAACAGAACAGATGGCTTCTTCATGGATGAAGGATGATTATTTCAGGCGCACGAGTATACTAAATGTGGAGTAAGATCCTTTCCTTTGGGAAAAATCTATGCTTAATTTGTTTTAACATTTCGCTCGACATATAGATCTATACAGCTCCCGGCAGGGGAGGGAGACACCGACAGTGAACAAACAAACTAATCGAACCCAAAAGAATCAGATATTTCTTTGCGAATTGCGAGCCAATAATAACAGTACCTGCACTGCAGAACTGGATCGAGCAAGAAGACTATCGATCGGAGGATCATTGGGCCACGGTGCCCCGGGACTGCAAGGTGATGCTCCTCTGGCTGGGCATGGCGAGCATGGCGGTGTGGTCCAAGAAGTCCTTGAGCTCCACCACGGCCTGCAGTATCCTCCTGAGGTCGTCGGCGCGCACGAAGCCGGCCGCGCCCAGCCGGCGCACGGCGTAGACGTAGATGGTGAGGCACCCCTTCCTGAACTTGAAGCGCGCCATCTCGCTGCCGGTGAGGCCGCGGATGAGCTTCTTGTTGACGTCTCCGAGTGGGATCATGGCCGGCCACAGCTGGTCCACGGCCGCCTTCATGGCCTCCGACTCGAACACGAAGAGCACCACCTTGGACTTCTTGGTGCCCAGGCCGAGCGTGAGCGTGTGCCACGCCTGGTGCGCCAGGATGGTGAAGCTGGTGGGCATGTAGGCGGTGGTGGACGAGAAGGGCAGGCTCTGCAGCTCGCTCAGGAACGACGGCGGGATGTCCAGCAGCCGGAGGAGCTCCAGCGGCGACGCGCGACGCACCGTGAACGACTTGACGATGAACTGCCCGCCGAAGCGGATGCCCTTCACGTCGCCGCACGGCTTGAAGCTCGCCTCCGCCGCCGCCGCGCCGCCGGCCTTGTCCTTCTTCTCCTTGTCCTTGTGCTTGCTGTGCTTATGCTTCTTCTTCTCCTCTGCCATGGCGATGGCGTGCCGCTCCTTTGCTTTCCCTTGCTGTCGCTGCCGCTGCTGGAGTGAGCTGTGCTGCTAGGAAAAAGGCCGTAATGACGAGCCCCACCACCACCTCCCTTCCCTTCGCTGTGCCTCCTCCTGCAGCGGCTGCTGGTACGACCATACCGCAAAGTTTCTAGTCAGAGTGAAGGACCATCCACTTCACCACTTGGACATTATTCAGGACGAGCTTAATTAGCTTTATTATCGTACTTCGTATTTTTGTAATCTCTTCGGTTGGGCAGAGAACACGGAGGCGCTGTCGGTTGCCGATGCCCCCGCCTCGTCATATAAAACGATTTTTTTAGTTTATATAAACCAAGTTATCACGATTGTTTAAGTACGCACACGCGTGTGTGTCTCTACTAACTTTGGCCCATTCATATTAGTAATTAGTGTATATGTATACTTTCTCTCCCTGATGCTTTTTAGTGCGGCCAGCCATCATAGCAACGAAACTAAAGATCATACTCCTTAAAAGGTGGCACATGATCATAGGCTCTGCTAAAGAACACTGAGTAGTTTCAGACCTAATAATGAGGCCCTGTTGGTGCGCATTTCTAAATCTGGTTCCACTTTTACACTATTCTTAATTTATCCTGGGTGTTCGTGATGATTGATTAATTTCTTGGAGCAATATAAAAAGTATGGGTAATGAAAGAAGAAGATCAATCTAGAGCAGCCAAAGACAGAATTTGATCAGAATTATACTCCCTCGAAAACATGTTACGTACCCGTCAGAAGTTGATCCTGAAGGGAACCAATGATCCCTGCGAGGTGTGCCTCGCGAAGAAGCAGCAACAATCCTCAGAAGATCGGGCTGAAACTTTGCTTTTGCAATCACGGCAACTACGAAAGCGAATGCCCTTGAAGGTCTGTGACCTGTCGGAGACTGATCAGGTGAGGATCTTGACAAATAAAAGGCCATCGGCCACAGATGACACTTCCCACACTTAGAAGTATGGTAAGATAAAGGCGAATCCATGGAAGAATTACAACAGCGACAGCGCAACAACTAACATAGCTATCAGTAGACCTCGCTGAAAATTGATGCCGTACAAGAAGCTGCTGAATCTCCAACCAATTCTTTCGGTTTGCATTCGTGCCACTTCAGTATACTATATATATGCAATACTTCTTTTTTCGTTAGTGGATTGGCATATAGATTTTATGTTAAAGGCAGAACGGTTCCCTTCAGTTCTTAAAAGAGGCCAGATTTTATTTTCATCCAAAAAAACGTCTTGCATAGATCAGATTAAGTGGCTAAGAGCCTAAGACAGCATACATTTCAAATACCGAGCTGCGTGTATCTGGCTAGTTGCGACAGAAAAAGTTTTAATTACTGTCATCCCTTTCAGTTTTTCAGTCTGTTTAGATCACAGTAGAGCACTAGAGTGAGAAGATCTAACTCCCAACTGGTGGTTGATATGAAGCTAAGTACATCACAAAAGTACAGCTGGACACTGATTTTCCAGCACAACAACTAGTCGTAACATATAAATGCACTAGTCCACATCAATCCTCACAGATGTGCAGTGCTGTCGCTCAGTTACATCAATATGCTTGGAAGCTCATGATTTTAAAGCCCAACAGATATGCCCAGCTCGACTATGGGTTACCAGAGTGGATGTCGAAACCAGAGCTGCCATGTCTAGTAGTAGAAAGCAAGAAAGTTGTGGGAATTAAGCCTGAGAGAATAAGCTTACCGATTGAAAGGAGGCAGTGTCAAGATATTTTGACCTTCTGAATTAGGTACGGCTGGAGCATCAAATCACCCCTTGGGACAGCCTGCATAAAAGTTACAACCCATGAAAACATTTAGAAAGAGATTACAAGTGCTAAAAATGTTCAGTTGAAATTCAATGTTATTATGATGAGCAACTGAGAGAACGTTCTAAACACCTTGGTGAGCGCATAATGTACAGTTGCACACACAACTAAAGCAAAAATAAGTCCACGAAGCAGGTGACCTAAGATACGGTATCATATCATATTTTAGTACAGTAAGATCGAACACAAGCAAACAAATACATATGGATATCTGGCCCTTTCGGAAAGTGAACTATGTGATCGATATTTTCAAAGATCATGATCATGTGTTGTATAATCTAACTGAGTGTTCCGTATGAGGTTCTATAGTTAATACTTGTGCAGCCAGTTTCCGAATTTCAATTATCAACCATTTTGAAGGGAAAGATGTAGAGAAAGTCAGAAGACACAGGCAAGACACGCCAACAAACAAATCATAATAAAACTTTACGAGGCATAGAACTGTCTCTTTCAGCACAAACGAACATACTTGGCTAAATTCAGGCGGACATGCGGCAGACTGCAAACATGTAAGCACAAATCGGGGCCTGTGTTCATGCACTGCATGTAGGCGTGATTAATTATGATAGCAACACTCCATCAACTTTAGGACACTGAACCCAACGATGATTGCTCAAAATTGGCCTCAAAATGCCGCAGGAAAAGCATCGACGAGACGAGCGTGCAGCGCAAACGATAAGTGAACATGTTAGTACGACTGCACCTAGCAAGCAGACGGAAAATCAACCATGGAAAGCAAGCAAGCAGGCAGACAGGCCAAACCACAGAGGTCAACCGAAGAGCACGAGGAAGAATCTGCGAGGTAGCAACTCCTCCAGGCTTGCTATCAAAGGGAAGAAGGCACATCGATCGCGGGGGAATTCCATCGAATACCTGGGCTGCGTCTCAGAGCAGGGAGGCTGGATCTTCCACCCGCGGACGCATGATGTAGCTTGTCGTTCTTCGGGGCTAGTGGTGGTGCATCCCAGACCAAGATCGCTGCCAGAAGACGGGAGGAGAGGAGCTTTCGCCTTTTGTGCGAGTCCGGCTCCGGCTGGCTGACGCAGCCCACTGTGAGAGGTGAGGTGAGGCGAGGCGTGGCGCCGCGGTGGTAGGCGCACGACCGAGCGACGGGCCAAATTAATCGAGGGGAAGGCGACAGGGCGGAGACCTGAGATTTCAACGCGAAAAAGCTCCAGGGCACCGCCGTATGCCGCGTCGGTGGCGGTGGGTGCCTGACGCGACGCCGTGATCGGGGTCGGCGTCCGACGACGCGTGTGATCTCATCTCTCCCTCGCGCGCCGGCGACACCGCACCGGGCGCGTCGTCGCGGCGCGATTCCCTCCGGCCATGGGCCCTTGTGGCAGTGCGCTTGGGTCTCCCACCGGGCCCTGAAGGGCTCTTTTTGTGTGGAGAGGATCGGGCCCTGAAGGAGGACTGTGCCAAGAAGCGGCCACGGCCTTGCAGTGATGGATGGGCCTGTCCACAGAACTGGCGGCGCATGCTTCCGGATTTATTTTTTTGAACATAAAATTATGTAGTACGAATTTTGTGGCACGTACATTTTTTTTCTTTCGAAAACACATTACAAACTGGCAGACGAGCACACACATGAACAATCATCCCGATGAACATACATGTGCACACCCTACTTCTATGAACACCTCCGACACACAGAGCTGGCAAATTTTGAGATTGACGAAATCACCACAAACGTGTCATGGTCGATACGGACATCTTCTCTCATTGAACAAATATCGTCGAGAGTTACACTCAGTTCATAACACACATGTTTGTATATTTTACATGCGTGCAAAATTTTATGAAGAAATATCATATGTTGATATAGGAAAATAAAATAATAAATTTGCTTTCTTTTACATTTGATGTTCTTTAAAAATTTCCAAACATCCAAAAATACACGAACAAATACATGTCCATTTCTCTGATGTTCTCTTATTAAATAAATGATTTTACAGGCGGGGACATATGCTACTGAGAGCAAATTTATATATCAGTTAGATATCAAACTTATATTGATTTTTCTTTTGCGAAAAAGGTCAGTATCAAGAAAAGTTTATCAAAAGTAAAAAGCACCTCATCAATAATAAAAAGTTACATAGAAGCTCCTGGACCACCAAACCACCACTACCGTTGTCGAGTTGTTGTTGTTGCTCCTCTATCAGAGTTACCTTGTCAATGACGGGAAGGCTTCGTGCACGTGTCTGTAAGGAGCAGCGCGCTATAGCCGCGGTCGTCGTTGTTGAGCCCTTAAAAATTGATCCGACGAACCTGACACCTGTCACCATCGCGCACACATGACGAGGAACCCTAACCTTGTCGTATCAAAGAGACGACATAATCTACACTGGAGCTTTGTTGTCTATATTTAGATGGAAGAACTCGAGGAGGATCAAAGCGGGGAGGCCATAGCAAAAAAGAAGTGTTGCCATCCGTCCGAGCGGCGCATTTGCAAGGATTAAAAACCCTAACGTAAACTACTACCGGAGCCAAGGCACCAAGATTTCCCTCCTCGCCACCCCCTCCCCCCGGAGCGGTAGGTGATTACCTTTTATCCGTATTCAGATGTAGATATAATCTTCTCCCCTAGATACCCTACGATTTATCGAATTCAGAAAATGATGATGCTTGGCAAGGTGGTTTCTGCAACTAACTTGTCATCTCAAATCGTTCAAGTTTTTTGGACCAGTTGGAGGTGATTAAAAAGATAATAAGAAAAAAATGTTCTAGGGATTGAGGTTTCACCTCCAGCCGTGTGCATGGGCTCAGGATACAAACTAGAATAATCAACATGGTATTGGTAAACACCGTTACATATATCTTGCAAACGAATTACGTGGGAGGTATGTCCAAATACCCCCACAATCGATTGTCGTCGGATGAGGTTTTATTGTCCAACCAAAGCCCTATCCGGTTCATGGAGTTACCTCGTTTATTAACGATAATCAGACCAACGCATTGGCCGTTTTATGACTACATTGTATCTACCCCTAGTGACTTGGTGTCAGCCAGCATACTAATATTACTATCACTGACGTTTGGCATAGTTTTCCTCTCGTCTCTGCACATTACCTCTTCTTGTTCTAATCTTGGTATCTTGGGTACATGCATGGCTTAGGATCGAGGTAGAGACAAGAGACAACGTCATTGCACATGACATAAAAATAACATTCTCTCAAAGCAAACCAATAATTCCTTTATGCATGCACAGCTGCGAGGCTATGCATCAACCCTTAGCATGGAGGAGCTACTCACACATCGCGATAAATCACAAGCAATAGACATCGAAGAAATAGTTTCTTAAAGATGAATGATTGAAAGTCTTTTAACGTAATTGATCATGATGTAAGCTCGGTTATAAGTAATTATACTAATGGAGATGGAGACTATTGTGATGATGATGATGGCTATGGAGATGTAGGCTGTTGTAGATGGGAACGGTGATGACAAGTGCGAGGTGTTGAAGATCAGAATGGTCGCCTCCTCTTCTCCTTTATATAGTGCATACGGGAGGAATACGTTTTCATGGCGCCTTAGTCGTGAATCAACCTCAAGTCTCTTTACGATAGTTGTCAGGGAGCCTCAAGTCTCTTTACGATAGTTGTCAGGGATGATGTCATGGAGTCTGTCTCGTGCGGTACGAACAACAAATGCACGCACCACGCACCATTTTCTCTTATGAAGGCTCTTGTACACACCCAGTTGAATGCCAGTCATCCTTACGCCTAGTATATTCCATACTAGCAGGCAGAGGCGCGGCAACACGCCGCGCCCGTCGTGAAGCTTGTTTGTGTGGTTGTGTTGTTTTCTTTTATAGAAGAAAAAAAGGAAATTGGTAATGTGTAAGCCAATTTAACTTAGATAAATAGCAAAAGGTAACAAAAAACATTTCATCCATGGTTACAAACACATAGCTATATATCCTAAATGTTTCAGCCAAATATGTTTCTACCAAGAGAAACACAATTTGAAAATCGTCTGATGCAACCAAAAGTTTTACAAAATGAAGGTCGTTCGAACCGAAGGAAAATTCCTCCCGTATATATTTCAAAGATCGCATTTCTCAGCAATACCCCGTCCTACAACAGATGGAAATTTGTATTAGTGAACGAAGCAAGATACAGACGAAGGAAAAATAACAACAAAAATGCATTGGAAAATAGAAAGGATTAACCTTTATACAAAGGTTCATTCTTTCAGGCTCGGTGTTGGCAACCCAGTGAAAAAGTCAACAATGTAATTGTTTCCTCTAATGCATACAAATTTTAGTTCACAAAACAGCAAAAAATGAATGAAAATACTCTAGTAAAAAGTTAAAACATTTGGCATTATAGTGCATTGACGATTTCTTTATACATGATATTTTGAGTAATATATGTTTGATTGCTTAATCCTTAGTTGTGAAAAATAGCACGCATAAGCAACATAATTAGAGATGCATCACCAATCAAAATCAAGCCTAATTCTCACAGTCTAAATTATACTAACCTAGATACTCTAAGGCACATAATTTTCTTTGATTTGCTTATCCTATGGTGTCATGCAAAAAAGAGTTGTTAGGTATCGCATCATAATTAATTTAACTTTATACAAAAGGTAGAATGAGAAAAAATGCTACACTTTATACTACTCACGGCGTTATAAGGGTAGGGTGTGCGTGTGTGCGTTAATAGGGGTGAGTGTATGTGCATATATATGAGCATATGTGTTGTATTGTGTTGGCCCTGCTGCTTGTATTTTTCTGGATTTATTTCAGGCTCTTCGGTGTATTCGTTTAGTGGGTGGAGACGTTCCCCTCGACTACGAAGGCACCTAGGGTGACGTCGTCAATTTCAAGATGTTGTGCTGGCTCGGTATCTATATAGAAGGTAGAATGAGAAAAATGCTATGTTTTATACTACTCACAACATTTTAGGGGTAGGGTGTGCGTGTGTGCACGAATAGGAGTGATTGTATGTGTATATATATGAGTATCACTACAGGAATCAGCTTCTTTGCCATATGTCATAGCAGACGGCAAAGGACCATACCACTGACGGCAAACATTTTTGACGTCAGCTGGCTGATGGCCCCACTTTTGGCGCTGAAAGTAACGGTAATGAGCTTCTTTGCCGTATGCAAAACCGCGGCGGACGACAAAGGGCTTTGTTGTTCGCTTTGTTAGGAAGGCGGAGTGGAAAGCTCCTGGACGACAACGTACAGCTGTTATCCCCGTTAGGTGGCTAACAACAGACTTTGCCGTCCGCTGGCTGACGGCAAACGAGGACCAGCCTTTGCCGTCTGCTCGATGACGTCAGCAGTCCTGTGGCTGGCACGTCACTCCTGCTCCATCTTTGCCGTCTGCCCGTTGCCATAGCAGACGGCAAAGTGACCAAATGGGTCAGACCTGGTGCTCCCAGGTTGCACAGGTTGCTGCCACGTGTCGCCTTTGCCGTCTGCCTACTCATGGCAAAGGGCTTTGCCGTCCGCTGGCAGACGGCAAAGTGCCTGTATAGCCACTTTTTAGTCTGTTTTCTGTTATTTCCCTGCATATTCACAGCACATATATGATATATATAGTTTCAGAAAGAAGCATAGGCCATGTATCCAACATCATCGTGAAATATTGAACAAAAGAACACATAGGTTATTAAAAGAACCAATACATGCATAGTTTCACACTCTTCATCCATATATACATACATAGTTTCACATTGTTCATCAGTACAAATGAAAACAAAAACTAAACACTAGCAGTCCATCAATGCCAGCTTCCATGAAGTGAATCAAATCTGCAAAAATGAGAGTAATTAAGAAAGTTAGAAGAAGAAGAAGAAGACTAGAAGAAGAAGAAGAAGAAGAAGAAGAAGAAGAAGAACGAGAAGAAAAATAAGAAGAAGAAAGAAAGAAGAAGAATAAGAATAAGAAGGAGTAGAAGATGGAGAAAAAGAAAGAAGAGAAAAAGGAAGAATAAGAATATATTTTCTTCTTCTTCTTCTCTCTTCTATCTTTTTATCCTTTTCCTTCTCCTTTTTCTTCTTTTATTCTTTCCTTTTCTTCTCTTTATTCTTCTATTCTTTCTTTTTCTCCTCTTCCTTGTTTTTCTTCTTCTTATTCCTTATTTGTGTCATTTTAGAGCTAAGTTAGGTAATTATGCCATTTTAGAGGTAACTAAGCTTATCATGTCATTTTGGAGGAAAATAGGGTAAGTATAGGTCATTATTGAGCTAACTTAGGTAAGTATAGGTCATTATTGAGCTAACTTAGCCTATTATGTCATTTTGGAGGAAAATAAGCCAAGTATATGACATTTATGAGCTAACCATGGTTATTATGCCATTTTTGACCTAACTAAGCTAATTATGTCATAAATGAACCAAATAAGCTAATTATGTCATTTTGGAGGATAATTAGCTAAGTATGTCTTTTTTGGGGGAAAATAAGCTAAGTCTGTGTCATATTAGGGCTAATTAGCATGTACGAAGCTAAGTATGCATTTGTTAAGAAAAACACTAGAGAAAACTTACCGTCGTCGTCATCACGGAGGTGAAGCACCGGGGTTGCTCGGGCCGGTTTCACCTGGAGAAGGTTTCACCTAGAGAAGGATGCCCTGGAGAAGGGTTGTGCGATGCGGCTCGGGAGAAGGGTTAACCATTCATTGGTCATGTCTTTCTGACTAGTGTGATCGGTGTATATCCACGCACGATCACTCATCTTGCCTAGCTAATAAACACACAAGATATATATATATAATTCAGCATATATATATTCATCAGTTAATCAAGTTTGTCAATTTTATTACGTCCATGCAACCTACACGCTAATAGGTAAAGATAGGTCATAATCTCACCCGAGTATGTGTAGATTGGGTTCGTTTTCCCATGCTCTGCTCCAAATCCGACGCAGAATTTCGGCAGCACCTCCCTGCTGTTCTCCTGATACACATCTCGGCATTAAACATAGAGGATGTGTACCCGGAGAACAACAGGGAGGCACTGACGAAATTCTGCATCGGATCCGGAGCAGAGCATGGGAAAACGAACCCAATCTACACATACTCGGGTTGTCCATGGATAACGTGGACAATTCGAAAGGATGGCGGTTATAAATATGCAAAGACATGCATATTTATAGATGCCGCCCTTTCGAACGGGAGACACCTAAGTTACGAGACTTGGCATGAAAGTAAAATCTAGTGGCATCGACACGATGACTGGAACAGAGCAAATAGGGGAGGGGGAGGAGATGACAGTCGAGCTCACCCCTAGAGCGTAGAGGCGATAGTCGAACGACGACGGCAACGGCAACGGGACCGACGGTGCTCCTGGAGGTGAAGAGAAGATCCCTGCACATGAAAAGCACCAGCACGACCAACATAAGCACCATTTTTTCTGTATTTACCTACTCACTTCAATAATATTGTAATCAACTATACAAAAAAAAGTGTCAATCAATAGTGGTACTTGAGCATAAAGAAACTGATTAAATAGTGTTGGTAGCACTAAAATGGCACAAAGAGATATAGAAAGAACACTTCTGAGGTGATCAATACTATTGTGTAATTCAGAAAGTTGATTAAGTTACATTTGTGCAGTGGATCTTCCATGGTGACATTATCTCTTCAAACACAAAATAAAACACATGTGAGGTTCAGTTTGTTTTCTACATGGCAGTAGCATCACAATCTCTCCAAATCGAGTTCCTACATGGCAGTATTTCAAATCTGTCCAAATCAAAATTGATCCACCCAAACCAGTAGCGCTCACCTTGGATCGAGGAGGATGCCGCGGTGGTGGAGGAGGGCCGGTGGAGGAGGACCGGCGCAGGGAGGAAGGCCGGCGCGGGGCAGGTCGGGGATGACGCGGGGAGGACGCCGTGGTGGTGGAGGAGGGGTGGCCACAGGGAGGAGGGCCGACGCAGGGAGGAGGTCCGGCGCGGGGAGGGGTGGCTGCGGGGAGGAGGGCCGGCGCGGGGAGGAGGTTCGGCGCGGGACTGCTCGGGGCACGGGAGGGTCGGCCGGCGGCGGCCACGACGCTAGGGCATGGGAGGACCGGCCGGTGGCGGTGCATCCACTGGAGGAGGGGTAGGGGTGGGGTGGAGGAGGGGCCAACGGCGGTGCAGCGGAGGGGGTTCCTGCGGCGGCGGAGAAACTGTGACGGCAAAGCCAGGGCACCGTTATCGGACGTTAGACTGGACACGTGTCCATCCTTTGCCGTCAACCATCAAGGCCACTGACGGCAAAGCACCAGTTTGCCGTCTTTCTTTCTTTGCCGTCTTCCTTTCTCTTTCTTTGCCGTTCGCTAGCTAACGGCAAAGAACGGACTGACGGCAAAAACCATCTTTGCCATGAGTCCCGTCTTTGCCGTCCGCTTTTGGGAAGCTGACGGCAAAAAAACGTCTGCGTCGTCTGCCTGCAGACGACAAAGAATTGACTGATGGCAAATTCTCTGATTCCTATAGTGTATATGTGTTGTACCGTGTTGGCAGTGGTGCTCGCATTTTTCTGGATTTATTGCGGGCTCTTCGGCGATATTCGTTTAGTGGGAGGAGACATTACCGTCGACTACGAAGACGCCTAGGCTGACTTCATCAATTTGAAGATGTGCCGGCTCAGTATCTATATAGAAGGTAAATGAGAAAAAAATGATACGCTACTCACAACGTTAGGGGTAGGGTGTGCATGTGTGCGTTAATTACACTTAGTGTATGTCCATATATATGAGCATATGCGTTGTACTTTGTTTGCATTGGTGCTCATATTTTTCTAGATATATTAAAAGCTCTTCACATTATTCGTTTAGTGCGAGGAGACGTTTCCGTCGACTACGAAGGCGCCTAGGGTGACTTCATCAATTTCAAGATGTCGTGCAAGCTCAATATCTATATAGAAGGTAGAATGAGGAAAAATGCTACACTTTATACTACTCACAATGTTATAGGGGTGTGCGTGTGTGCACGAATAGGAGTGAGTTTATGTGCATATATATGAGCATATGCGTTGTACGGTGTTGGCATTGGTGCTCACATTTTTCTTGATTTATTGCAGGCTCTTCTGCGATATTCTTTAGTGGGAGGAGATGTTCCCATTGACTACGAAGACGCCTAGAGTGACTTCATCAATTTCAAGATGTTGTGCCGGCTCAATATCTATATGGAAGGTAGAGTGAGAGAAAATGCTACGCTTTTATACTATTCACAGCGTTATAGGGGTAGGGTGCGCGTGTGTATTAATATGGGTGAATGTATGTGCATATGTATGAGCATATGCGATCTACTGTGTTAGTTAGTGCTCGCACTTTTCTGTATTTATTTATTTATTGCAGCCTATTAGGCGTTATTCGTTTAGTGGAAGGAGACGTTTCTCGTCGACTATTATGGTATTTACGATGACTTCGTCAATCTTAGAAAGTTGTGCTGGCTCAGTATCTCAACAGTATTATAAGGATAGGATGTGAGTAAGTACGTTTGTAGGGATATGCGTATATGCATATATGTGAGCTATATTGTACTATGTTAAAATAGATAGAAAAAACCCCGATAGTGAGCCAAATAAAAAGTCAACACGCGCCGGCCTCACGCCATAGTACCTCGAAGCTTGACGGGAGGGCTAGCTTAGTAGCTTTAATATTTGTATATATATATATATATAGGAAAATGGCTATGTACTCCTGGGAGTACGTACTCCCACTGCTCATATACCACATAGATTAATATTTTATACATCTTTATTATTTTTAATATACTTCATTAATAATTACTAGATACCCCAAAATGAGTTTCACGAAAAAAAATCATGTGAGTCTATATATTTTTAAAGGTTTACGTATATACTGATTTGTTCGTACATGAAAAAGGTAAATTACAAAAAGTATGTCGCAAATGATAATTTTTCCACAAAACTCGTGTTGGGGTATCTTAGAATATTTAATGAAGTATATTAAAAATGATAAAAATGTATAATCAATGTGTATATAAGGTATATTGAAGATGGGAGTACATACACCCAGGAGTACAGAAAAGTAGTCATATATATATATATATATATACAACTTGATTTTTCACTCTAAAACGTTTGTTTTGCAAGGAACACATTTTCTATCCTTTGTGTTTATTAGTCATTTGTTGAAAATCGAAGTGATTATAAAAAGTATATTAGAAAATCTTGTCTAAACACCGGTAAAGATGTGCGAAAAATCCACTCATCTGCAGGTAGAGGGCAGGCAAATACACGGGGTTTGCCGATGGAGCATGAAGGGGGCGAGTTTGTCCTAACCACCACGGGGATGGGAGGGAAATGCTTGGCATATGTTGATATAGGCAAAAGGAGAAATGCTCCAAGACATCACATTTTGAAGCACTAAATTTGATTTATTTTAGCATAGATCACAACAGTTGTATTTTTTGCATGAAAGTTTTACAAACATCCAAAAATACACGAACAAATACACATCCATTTCTGCGACTGCGATGAGCTTTCATATTTACGAAACTATTATTTACAGCCGGGCATATGGTCCAGAGTTCCTAGGGATTTCCTCTTGTAGCTACAAGCAGCAGAACAAAAGTATGGTTATGAGCAGAACAAGAGTCATGCTAAAAACACAAAGCTAGGATGACGTGTCTCTGAAACAAAACCAAAAACATATCTGAAGAAAACAAAGAGAGATGATGCCCGGTTTGTTTATGAGCAGGTGCCTATCAGCGATCAAAGAACCACGATGAGCTTGCAACCCAACGACCAGAGTGACGGGAGGCGCTAACCAAACCAAAAAGGCTACTGCCAACTACGACCATTTTGTATCTCTAACTGAACCAACAAACAATACTCCCTTCGTTCCACAATGTAGTGCGCCCACGCTTTCCCAAATCTAAGTTTGACCATAAATTTGACCAACGAGACCGATTGCGGCGGGAGCAAAAACTATACCACTGAATTCGTATCTTGGTATAATTTTTACCCCGCCGCAATCGGTTTCGATGGTTAAATTCATGGTCAAAGTTCAAGCTCGGAAACCGATGACACACTATATTATGGAACGGAGGGAGTAGATATTTCCAATGGCTTGAAAAAAAAAGATTATTTCTCCTTTCCATCCGAGGTCTTTTATACCACCAGCTTCCTCGCTAAACTCAATCAGCTTCCATGGTAGGCAGATTACTACTGTTTGAATAGCAGTGCCGGAGAAACTCGTAGTACTACTAATATAATCTTCCAGAACTAGCACACCACCGGCTGGCTTGGCTTGCGCCCGGCGAGACGCTGGCTGTGGAGGGGATCGAGCTCGAGCGCAGCCAGCCGTTGACCGACCGACGTAGACCGCAAGGAGCCACCCGGCGCGGCCATCAGACGGCCAGAGACGACCCGCGAAACGATCGGACGGGCCAGCGCGCCGCACCGGAAGGAGGCCGGCCGTTAGGGGTTCAAACCCAAACCCGGTCGCGCCCGAAACGGTAACCACGGCCGCCAGCCGCGTTCGTTAAAGGGCAAAGTGGTCCCGACCGCCGCTGCTCTCACCAACCACCCATTTGTCGTCCATCCGACCCGCGGCCACACGGGCAGGCCACGGGATCGGGCCCCGGCCCAGCCGCCGTGAACCCACCGCGTCGTTCTCGCCGTTTGTTCGCGTCGATCCGTTTTCCGGATCACGCAGGCCCTTGCCATCTCCCGTTTCGCCCCCTCAGGTCCCTTGGAATCGCGAGCTGCTCCGCGTTTCCACCTCTCTGTATTTGCAAACTGCTCCTTGGGCCGCCGTCGGATCAGATAACCACTGGAGAGAGTATATCTAGCGGAAACGTGACACTCATTGGAAACCTGGAAACCACAACGTGAGCCGTTGGATTGCAGTTCGAGAGCTGGCTCATCCACCCATCATTTTTTTTTTTGCGTTTTACAACAACAACAAAAAAGAGACATGTGGTGCTTTGCCCACGTTTCAGATCCGACCATACACATATGGGTTATGGATTTCAGGTTTCAATTGAGCAGTAGGTTCCCATGTGATACTTTCTCTAACCACTAAACCCCTTCCCCCTCCCGACACACGCAAAAGATGTGTTTACAGATGTACCATTGCTGTTAGAAGGATGCTTGGGCTTGCTTGCTCGTTTTCGGTCTTCGCATGTTTGATGTGTGGCCACACTATCTTTTATTTGTCGTTTTTCGAAACGAATTTTGTAATATATCTCCGATATCCACATCTAAAAGATATGCATGACCACATTTACTACGAGGGTCATATGTGAAGCAATAACAATTAATAAGATCACAAAAGATAAGATTTCATCAGGCAAGTATCGGCAGTAATCAATAGCGGCGACCGCCCAACCCGTAAAGGCAGGTCAACATCCAGAAACTAAGCGTAGACTATTCGTACGCAACGACCAGTTTTCGGACCGAGTTTACCTTTTGTGTCTTTTGTTTCGCTCCTTCAAGTTTCTCTTAATTTCTAACTCGAGGGTCCTTTCCACGGACTCCGAGCAGCCGAGTAAACTACCCAGAGCTCTTGATATGCTCCTCCGAGCAGCCGATCAAACTACGCAGAGCTCTTGGTATGCTACTCTGCACGTTTGCGCTCCAGAATCTACAAAAAATAGAACCCACGGTAAAAAAAAAGAACACCAATGTTTTGCAAAATCATGTTACAATCAAATCAGCGTCGAGTGCAAATGAATGACGCGACATAAATGGAAACGGGAGTTGCTAGCTAGCGTGTGCCAAGCAAGCTAACCAACAAGAAGCCAGGCGCCCCTAGCAATTCGCCGGAACGTGAGGGACTGATAGGGGAAACCTCCGAACCCGGGACGAGGGAGCGATAAATTATTCCCGTCTCCTCCTCCTCGTCCCCTTTTCCTTCAACGCAACGGGCGAGGTTTTTTGAAAGACGCCTCCGTCCTTCCTTCCTTCCTTCCCCTTCGTCTCCCCCAGCACACAACCGAACGCCGCGGCGCGGCGCGACGCGACAGATACCCCCCCTACCCACACAGCCGCGGCCAAAGCTTAATCCTTTCCACCCTGCCCTCCCCTGCCGCCTAGGGTTTCGGTCCGCCCCCCGCGTCGCGCCGTCTCCAGCACCCGACTCGATCCTCCCGATCCCACCCGATCTGGGGGTTCACCCGGTTCGTGTGCGGCGGCGGCGCCCCGTGGTTTTTCCGTTTCTCTTGTTTCGACGCGTTTCTGTGGGGGTTTCTGATGCGGGTTGTTGCCGTGTTGGTTTCAGGCGGCGTGGATGACGTGGCGGCGGCGGTAGATGGGGATGGCGGCGGTCAAGGTGGAGGAGCGGGATGGGTGCGCGGAGAGCAGGCAGCATCTGGCGCTGTCGAGCCCGTCGGCTTCCGAGGGAGGGAGCTATGGCGGCGGGCACGCTTGGGCGTCGCACGTGTTGCCGAGCCCCGTCGATTCCGGCTCTAGCCGCAGGTACTGCTCCTCCGTCGACTGTCTCAGACTCTGTTGCTCGGTGTTACTCGCTAGTGGTTGGTTGCTTACCTGACTCGGACATGGGAGGGAGGACCTGTTTACCCAGGGGAGGTGGTTTTTCTTATGGGGCGTTTGGTTAGCAGATGCAATTGGGGTTGGGCTGTGACTGAAATGGCGCAGCAGGTCGCTGGGTTCTCCGTAACATCCCCATATTTGGACGCCTTTTCTGATTGCAAACATGCAGCCAGTGTGCAGTGTGATGGCCGTATGGGGCTATGGGCAGGAAAGTGGGGTTAACATCAACATGTGAAAAGGAGTCTACGATTTTGATTTCGAGAAACTCATGGTGTTGAGATCATCTATACTGAAACATGCTGTGGGTGGGGCTTAGTAATTGACTGTTAGGGAAAGGTGCAATTTCGTTGGGTGACACTACATTTCATGAGGTTTAAGTGGTTATCATCTCATCACTTGCTTGGTTTGGATGTTATGAGTTACAGTACTAACTTTCTGATTAGATAGTCCCATTGGTGGGAGTGTGCTGCTTGGCTTGTGCAGTTGCCAGTTAGTATGCTGGGCAATTGGATAGTTTTGCTTAACTTCTTTGCCTTAGAAATCAGTATGCTTTCTTGGTTGAGGCACAGTGAAAGTTGCTTCTCAGTGATCCTTGGAATGAATGGAAGTGGTGATTTACATTGGTTTGAATGACGTTATGCGCACATGTTTGGTCTTTTTATGTTTTAATTAACTCACTATACATTTTGCCAATTGATGCCAATTTCCGCAGATTTGGTATGTGTAAATGCATTTGTAGATAAATAGTTGTCAACCAAGTTTGTTAGCTGAAATGTAATGTCGTAATAATGTAATTAATGATATATTTTTGGGTTCCCTGAGCACTTAGGATACAAAAGTTCATCCAAGAGAAATTCCTTTTGAGTTAATTTATGATTATTTGAACATGTGCCAGCAATGAAGGTGTAATAGGCTGTTAGGGGCTTTAATGTATGCTGGCTGACACTTGTAGCATAGTTAAATTGTCTGAATCTTCACACCCATGCTCAGTTCATCAGTTGCTTGCCTAATTCTAGAAAAAAATAGCATCCTTATTATGGTAATTTCCATGAAAGAACCTTCCATCATAGTAATAGTAGAATATTGAACTAGTTATAGGTTTTCTCATGGCTCTGTGGCTTTGATTATTGATCAGTCACGTGTTTAAGAGAGAAAAGCAACAGTCAGCATTTAGGTACCAGAAGTCCATGTCACAGAAACTTGGTTATTCTTGCCTTGCTCATCTTTCAACTGGATACCCTGTTTTGCATCTTCAGTTTATCATTACATGAGTAATTGCTTACTATGTATGTCAATGATATTACTCTATAATTATCAGGCGAACAAGTGGCCCTGTAAGAAGAGCTAAGGGTGGCTGGACACCTGAAGAGGTTAGTATCTAACTCTTCCTTTTAAGTAACTTCTACTTCATTTCCAATCTATTCAGTGTATCTGTAATATAACTGTTGAACTGTTTGGTGTCTGGCATCTGCTATTATCTTGCTTTGTTATTGCCTTTGGGTCTTTCTTTCTTATTTTTACTAGTTTTTCTTATTCATGCTGCAGGATGAAACGTTGCGCAAGGCAGTTATGGTTTTCAAGGGTAAAAATTGGAAGAGAGTAGGTTGTCTTCTTGTTTGTGCTCCGCCTCCTTTTCTCAATGTTCATCTAGCAATTCCAGAAAAGTAGGGGTCAATAACCATCAATATTTACCTTCATTCTATGGTTTTATTTTATCACGCAATAAATATATTTAATAATGTACCTGTGATTGGTGGAAGAGAGCGCCGTGTTATGTCTAGGTCCAGGGAGGCGCAGGGACTAAGGCCCTGTTCTGATGTCCTATAGCTTCTGAAAACTTCTCATATCCAGCTTCATTATGTAGCTTCTCACTTCACGTAGAGATGGGAAAGCGTTCGCTAGCTCAGGTGGCTTCTGGCAGCGGTGCAGCCCAGCTGGGAGGAAACAAGCCTGCGGGGCGCCCCTATGGCTGGCTGGAGGAGCCCAGTTTGGCAGCTGGCAGTAGAGAGGCCGAAAAAAAAATAAAGGCTGGGCTGCTCCTGACTCGGCTGTAGGATGCTGCTCCTGGCTCTGGCGTCAATGCATCCGGGTGAGCTCGCCATTGCCATGGGGTCGAAGCTCCTGGCTGGTGGCGGGACTAGTGCCGTTGAGCAAGGGATCCGGCGGGAAATAGGCCGGGATGGCCGGATCTGTAGGCAGATGAGAGGAACTGACCGGCGAGGGGGGCAAGGGGGGTGGCGGCGCGACTGGCGGCGGCGGTGAGGGTTCGAGAGAGAGAGCGCTCTACGCCTACGAGCGAGGGGGAGAGGAAAACGATTCAAACCAGAGGGTTATCTGTGCGAGCGTAGTACGTGACGCTTCCCTTAGCGCGAATCGTTTTCCTGGGCGGTGGCAAAACATTGTAATTACGTGGAACTCCAGATTCTGTTAAATCGCGAAGCTGGGATTTCCTTGCTTCTCAAAAATGCACTACGGCCCAACACAGCTTCGTGAATTCAGCTTCCTAGAGCAAATGCGTTCGGCTGTGTTTCTATTCGGAAGTTTGTGAAGCTGAGAGTTGGAGAGTTTCAGAACAGGCCCTAAGGATAGGGTGCTTGCCCTCATATAACCACTGGTAGGGCTCTGAGTAACAGAAAAATTCCCTACTGGAGATGGAAAGGAGAGACTACAAAACTTCTGATAATCTTTGTTTTAATAGATATATCTCATGCTAGGCAGGCATCACAATTTAATATATTTGGTTATAGTGCGGCTGAGAGTGAGAGGCATGTAAGAATCATATTGGGGGAAAATAAATAAATATGTTCCTCATATTTTCTACATTCGAGGTAGAACTCATTTGCACCCTATAGGACTTGTGACAAGGAAAGTTAGCCTGGGTAAATTTCATGCTTACTTCTGGAAAAAGTATTTTTGAAAGTATTGTAATCTCATAGAAGAATCTGTGTTGTATGCAGCCGAGTTTTTCCCTGATAGAACAGAAGTACAATGTCTGCACAGATGGCAAAAAGTTCTTGACCCTGAACTTATAAAAGGACCTTGGACCCAAGAGGTTTGCCAAATATTGTTTGTCTTTCTCCCATCAAATCCAAGTCTGCATATATGTGTTGTGATCTGTGCACTCATTGAGTTCTTTTACAGGAAGATGAGACCATTATCCAGAAGGTAAAGGAGCATGGGCCAACAAAATGGTCTGTTATAGCAAGGTCACTACATGGTCGTATTGGTAAACAATGCCGAGAGAGGTATTCACCTAATGATGTGCCATACATGATGACAAAGTATCTGTGCAACACACACACCCTCATATTCATAGATCTCATAATTAGTTTGTTGATTTTCCTTGCCTAAGACAAATTGTGAAAACATTTTAAAAAATCAGTATATTTATGGGGACTGGGGAATTAAAACTGGATGTCGCTGATTGAGGGTATTAGCTATTTTGAGCTGCATTAAAAAAACCTTATAGATGAGACCTACGTTTTCTAATTTGGTCCCAGAAATAATGAGAACTTCACCTTTTAGGGATGCGGATTTTGATTTATATGCAGGACACTGTAACTAAATATTGCTCAAGTCATTTAGCAGTTCATGAGATCTTGACATTGCCCTGACAACTGTTCTGAAAATAGCCAGTGTCCTCCGCAGTGTATAGAAAATGACCCACAGAAATATAAAGCCCAGCTCCACCTATTCAGAATAAAACAGCTAACCCAAAAAGTTCCTAACTTTGGGTCCACAAAATCCGCTGATGCAGACTCCTGTGCAATGCATCCCTGTAGCACAGTGGATCTCGTGGCTGTCCTCTTTCCTGCTTGCTTTAAGTTTAGCTTAACATTTCTTATTAGATTCTTGTGAGTAGTGTATGCTTGACTTTTTTTTTTGTGGGGGGGGGGGGGGGGGTAAGTATGTCATAGAAATAACAATTTTTCTACATGAGTAGATGTAATAGACTATTCACTTTGGGTCTATTGTACGCAGCCTTTCCCTACATAAGAGCCTCTTGCAGAAATGTAGGGAAAGGCTGCGTACAATAGACCCAAAGTGGTCGGACCCTTCCCCGGACCCTACGCAAGCGGGAGCTACATGCACCGGGCTGCCCTGGCCAAAAATTCCTTTTGCACATCGGGCTATTTTAAGCTATAGTTGAATATTTAATCACATATTAATATCTGTAATTGTAGTAAAGTTTCTTGCATAATTGATTTATTTATTTATAAGTTCGCCAGGACAAAGTACATACATAACATAGTATACAGCTAACTTCACTTTTGATGCTGCTCATATAATTTAGATGGCATAATCATCTGGATCCGCAAATAAGGAAAGAAGCTTGGACTATGGAGGAGGAGCAGGTGCTTGTTGATGCTCATCGTTTGCATGGTAATAAATGGGCGGAGATTGCAAAACTCCTTCCTGGAAGGTACCAAGTCACATCATCCTTCATTCCTTCCTCTTGGAAAATACGTTGTTCGCACATATATTTTATACTGAATCCTTTTGCTTCCCAAGTGATGGTCTGTGTATCATGCCTAGTATGTATCCAAATTACTCATAAGAGAAAGGCAGAAAGCTTTGTAGATCTATCAATTAACTTGCTGGCACAATAAACATAGTGTATTTGCATGCTGTTTAGCTGCAGCTTGTTCCTCAGTGAGACTATTCCTAGGATTTATTTGTGTCTTATCTCACCGTCTAAAATTTTAGCCAAAGTCTAGTTTGGACTTGAACAGTTTGAGTCGTTAGTTTCGAAGTTTAGGTCTTCCTAGGATCACGTGAACTAGAATATGTAGGAGTAGGAAAAACACAGGATTTAGATGTCATGTACTCCCAATCTTATATTATGGGACGGAGGGAGTACTTTATAGGATCAAACACATGAATTTCAGCACATGTCATTTATATAAACCTTTTTTGCCCTCTTTATTTGATGATGGGCCTCTTGTGCTTATCTTGTTATACAGGGAAATTATATTGAAGCACAAAACTGGTTGAAGATTACAAAGTGCTTTGAATTTGAATAAGACCATGCTCCTTCTTTTTCCGAAAATGGGTTGTTTAGTTGTTGATCCATTAATCAAATAAATTAGGTCGTAAGATCGAATCAAGAATTTCTTTATATCCATTTCTTATACCTTCCTATTTTATATGATATTTCATAAGAATAAACCATAGGGGTTAGGGTCTAGAATAGAAGTAACAAAGTGAATTAAAAAAGAGGGGGGGGGGGGGGGGGGGTAAACTAAATATTGCCAATATATTAGGACCATCTTATTAATAATTCTAATGAGTCATCTTGGAATTTATAATCAAATAAAAAACCCTATATTATGCTCAAGGAAAGTAGATATAGATAGGAGCTTATACCCTAAAAAAACGTTAAAAAGACTCTTTTTTTGTCATATACAGGATTGACCTGCTAGTGAACGGACTGTTAGAGGTTCTGTCACTGTTCTGAGCAAATATTGTGGGTTGGGCTTTTTGCGGCTAGATGATCAATGACTGAAATTTGTAGGAGTATGCAAAAATGGAAATACACGTTATTTCCATGCAACATAGCTTATGAATGTATTACTGTACTTGTCATAATGTGATGGTCCTTGTACATAAAGCTCTTCTGTTTTCAATACTATAAATTACCTCATTGGATAGAACTTGCGCAACTGCTTATATTTTGTCTTGCACTGATTTAAGTTTTTTCATTCCTCCAGGACAGATAACTCAATAAAAAACCATTGGAATAGTTCAGTAAGAAAAAGGCTAGATGAATATGATACAGGAGCTGCCCTTCCAGTTCCAGTACATGTTGCAAAGGTCCCGTCTGCTGAGAACTACATTGACTTGAATAAAGAGCCAAATATCAGTTTGAGAAACCATTCAGTAATAGTTAGTCACTCTGATCCTACCCATAGTTCGCAGGTGTTTAGTTTGAAAAATATTAAGGGCTGTTCAGACTTCCTCTCTCTTTCCATGCCAACTGCTCAACCAGTAACTTCATGTCAGGCGTCAGTAGATGATGATTCTGCTGTTGCTTTAGCAATAATGGGGATGAAAATGGGTTCTGGCCGTGACAAGGACATGGAACTGAACTTTGTTCGTCAGAAGGGTCTGCAAATCAATTTGCTGAATGAGAAGGGCCTGGAAATTAACCCCATATCGAATAAATTGTGGCCTTCAGGAACAGCTAAGCCAGATGGTAAAACAGATAACATTGGATGTGAATCAACCTTGTTAAAAGAGGCTCAGTCCTTTGGTTCTCTTTGTTATCAGATACCTAAGCTAGAAGATACGGAACTTGTTCGTTCCCCAGTTTTGTCAAGACAGCATGGATCAGAACATGGCGTGGATGGATTTCAGTCACCCACTGGCTATGCTACTCCCTCTCCAACTGCTGGAATAAAATCAGATCAGCTCAGCGTGGAATCAATATTGAAAAGTGCTGCCGAAAACTTCCCAGGTACTCCTTCGATACTCAGGAGAAGGAAAAGGGATAAACCTACGCCTTCTCAAGATACTGATTTTAAGATTGATATAAACAGTGATGGTTTTGACACTCCCAAAGCGAACTGCACCACAGATAGCTCACGTTCATTTAAAAGTGCATCATTTTTGTCCTTGGGTTGTCTTGATGACCAACGGCTGTCTTCTGTTGGGAAGCTTGATGTTTCCCCCACATATCGACTAAGGTCAAAAAGAATGGCTGTGTTGAAAACCATTGAGAAGCACCTAGATTTTTCGGCTGATGCAATGGATACTTGTGACATGGTTGGAACTCTGAAATCTTCTTGCCGGAATTCGGAGGGCGTCAATTCCAGCACAGATATTTCAAGCGCACAAGATAGGAGGATTAATGGGCATATGATTGGGTTGGAAACTCTAAGCAGTGACTTTGCCCACACAGCAAAGTTAGATGCAACCTAGTTCTGCAGTATCCAGGTATGATGCATTGCATGCCTTTTGACTGTGCACTTGTACATTTTCCATATTGCATGGAAAAGTTCCTTGAAATGATTTGATCATGGACCTAATATGATTTACTTCCCTACAATGCAGAAGCGGTGGGCGATCCGCTGGAAAAGGGGATGAAGACCTTATGCGTCTAAACTGACCTGTCCCTAGACGCCCATAGACCAGAGAAAGCAATTTTGTTGATCTGCCGAGTACAAAATAATCATTTGCGCCGCCATCTCTCCTTGGCGGGGTGTATATTCGAGTCATCTAGCGGTACTTCTCTCAACAGGAAAAGGAAATCGCTAATTACATGTAATTCAGCTTTAGAAGGAGCTCAGCTGTGTACAAAGAAAAAAAAACATAGCTTTATAGACTTACAGTCAACAAGATTCCAGATAGTGGGTGTTTTTGTTCTTTCGATCAACGATCGTTGGACTATACATTGGTGGGGGTCTAATAGGCTTTAAATTTGAAGACGTGGATTATGGTTGGAATTTAAAGACGTGGATTATCATTGTCATGTGCATTTTGTTTGCTTTGCTACTTTTGCCTGGAGCGGACATATAAAGAAAAACATTTGCTTGGATCCGTGGTGTACTTGTTCCTGTTGTAGACGCACGCGGTCGACTACTCGTTCTCGTACCATATCTAGCTGTCCGCCTTGGCCCATCCAATGTCACACCACCGTACGTCGTGCTCCCATCGTTTTCCACTTCCAGCCACGGCCGCTGACGGGAGAGGCCCACATGTGAACAGACCCCACGAACCAGTGACTTATGAAACAAAACGAGGACGAAAAGGAAAAACAAAAGGAACGAACGAGCGGCCAGGATCGGGACACGTCAGCGAGGCTGCATAGATCGAACGGCCAGAATTCCAAATGCCCTTCCCCACCAGAACTAAGCTATGGTATTGTTGGGCAGCCTCTGCTCCCTTCTCGCCCGGCAAGGGACTCGTTCATGCTCCATCCCGGCGAGTCCGGCTCCCGCAACGCGTTCAAGCAGTTGTCCGAAGGAAGTTTTTGTTGAGTTTGTGCAATGTACGAGTAGTCATGTAGTTATTTGTTTATGTAGTGTAGATGAGCTCGATGGTAGACAAGTTGTTCGATGTTCCATTCTTCTTTGTCCTCAGACTCAGATGATCAGAGCAACTCAAACGCGGCGACTCATTTCGTCCGCGCGCGTCCGTTTGGGTCGGCGCGGACAGAAAAATCAGCCCAACGCGCCGGCCCAAACGGACGCGCGTCCGCTTTTTGTCCGCCTGCTGACCCATTCCAGGCCCAATTTTGAGTCGAATTTGCGTCGGCGCGGACACGAGACGGACGCGCGCGCGCGCGCCCGCCTACTCCCTTCCTGGCCCGCTGGTCGGTGGCAGCGTCCACCATTTCCCCCCATTTCCCCCCATTCCCCCCCCCAAAACCCCCCCGCCCGCGCGCGTTCCCGCCGCTCGCCATGGACGCAGACCTGGATGCCGCCGCCGGCCTCGCCTCCCTCGCCTCGTCCGGCCCCACCAAGCGCCGCGCCCCCTCCGGCAAAGGCAAGCCTCGCGCCCCCCCTCCCCCGCAAGACCGCTGCCGCGCCCAAGACAAAGAAGGAGCTGACGCCCGAGAAGCGGGCATGGGAGTCAACGAAGAGAAAGAACCGGAGGCACGTGGCGGGCGCGAGGGAGGAAGCCATCGCGGCGGCCGCCGCCGCCGCCACCGAGCAGCAGGAGGCCACCAACGCCCGCGTCGCGGCCGCAACGAGGGAGGCGCTAATGTACCTAGGGTTAAACCCTAGCCAGCATGACCTCGTCAACGCCGCCGTGGCCGCGGCCAGCACCAGCTCGTCGACGTTTCCACGGATGGTGCTGCCCGACTCGCCCCGTGCGTCGGCGACGCAGCCGATGCCCGGCTTCCACGTCTACCCGCAGGCCTCCCGACTCTCCTGGGAGCGCTTGCCCGAGGTGAGCGTGGTGGCGCCTAGCACGCCCGCGCCCGCTCCCACGCCCATCAACCTCAACGCCACACCGGTGGCCGGTGGCTCGTCATCCGGAGGGGCGAGGAAACGCGCGCGGCAGATGCCAGCGGACGTGCTGCCGGGCGCACGCAACCTGTTCGACGGAATGCCGGCCTCCGGCGATGACAACTACATGCAGACCATTATCTTCGAGGGCGGTGCGCCGACCGCTGGCCATGCCGTCGGGGCTGGCTTCGACCCCGACGTGACACAAAGCCAGGACGGCCGAGTGCCGTTCACGCCGTTCGCCTTCGATCAAAATCAAGTCTCCTTCATGCATGATCAGGTCGGCGTGGACCTGGACGGCTTCCCGCTCGACCACGAGTTTCCAGAGGACTACGGTCTCGAGGAAGAGGATGAGGTCGACATCGATGGGGAGCCTTTGTTCGAGGACGAGCTCGCCGACCAAGCCGCCGGGGAGAAACCAAAGCGCAAGAGCAGGCGGACGAAGGCGTATACGGCGGCCGAGGACAAGCTTCTTTGTGAGTGTTGGAGGGACATTGGGCAAGACCCCAAGACCGGCGCGGAACAAAAGGCATCAACTTTTTGGATTCGCGTCCATCGCGAGTTTCATGAACGAAAGAAGTTCCCACCGTACCAAATGCAAAGCACGCGCGGATGGGTGTCCGTTTCGAAGCGTTGGAGGGTGAACCAACAAGAGTGCAACAAGTTTTGTGCCACTCTTGAGAGCATCAAGGCACGCCCCGTGAGCGGCATCGGCGTGCAAGACATGGTATGCTAGCAAACGGTCCTCTTTGTGTCGTTGCATTAATGCTTGCATGTTCATTTCCATAACTATTTTGTCAATTTGCTTGCATGCAATTCTTTTGTAGGCATTCCAAGCTTTGGAGGCATTCAAGGTCCAACATGCTGGCAAGTGCTTCAACCTCTCCCATTGTTGGAGGATCGTCAAAGACGAGGAGAAGTTCAAGGCGCAATATGCCGCCATCAAGGCGCGTGGGGGGAAGGAGGCCGTGGAGGAGGAAGAAGGCGAGAAGCCATGGCCGCACGGGAAGGGCAACTCCAAGAAGGAGGACCAGCGGGATGCGGTGGCGAACGCCTTGATCGCAACCGTCGAGGGCATGATGAGCAAGAAGGACTCGAGGGAGGAGGAGCGCCGGCGATATAAGGAAGAGTCCATGAACGCCTTCATGGAGATCCAAAGAAGGAGGCTAGACATGGAGGCGGAGAAGCAAGCCAAGATGCTTGAGATGGAGGCGGAGAAGCAAGCCAAGATGCTAGAGATCGAGGCCGCCAACGCCAAGACCAAGGCGAAAGAAGTTGCACTCGCGAGCATGATGACGGGAGTGGAGATCATGAAGGTGGATCTCAACACCGTGTCGCCAAGGAAGAGGCCGTGGTTCGAGAAGATGCAGGCCGACATGCTCAAGTTTGACGACGAGTGATGTATGGCGGCGAGCGCCATCCTTTTTTTTGTATGTCGGCAAGCGTGCTGGCATGACCACGGCCGCGATGGCGTGGTCGAACTCTCCCGCCCTTTTTGTGTGCTGGCATGTGTGCCGGCCCGCTGGCAAGTGCGCCAGCTGAACTGCGTGCTGTTTTTTTTTGAAGCTGGCATTGTATGCCGGCGCTGACATGGTGCCGGCATGAACTTCGGGCGACGACATGGCCGCTGGCATGATCTATGGCCGCGGGCCTTTTTCGAAATTTGCGTGCGGACATAAATGGGTCGCGGCCGTTGGGCGCACTGCCGACCCAAATCTTAAAGAGGGCGGACGGCGAGCGGGCGGCCGACCCAAACGAACAAAAAGCGGACAAATCCGCCGTCCGTTTGGGTCGGCGCGTTGGAGTTGCTCTCAGGATGTTGAACTTGTCAAAGACGACGACTAGGTGGAGATTATGTTGATGGTTGTGAAATGTGTGATGGAAGGAGGGAGGAGGAGAAAGCGTGCCCGGCCGTGTGACGCTTCATTGGAATGGATTGGCCGACCATAATTTTCTCATGGCGACTGTTGAGTATCGTGATTATTTAGGAAACATAGATAGACTAGGATTTGTTCCTGCCTTAACTTGTACTCCAAGATGATCATGTACTCCTATATATATGCCCACGAGGCTCAAGCAATACAACAAGTATTCCACCAATCCCTCTCTCCCTTTCAACATGGTATCTGCCGCAAGTTTCTAGACCTAGCCGCCGCCCACCGCTTCCGCACCGCGCGCCGCCCCCGGGGCGGTCGGCTTCCATGACCGCCGCCGGGGGCCGCGCCGCCCGTACCTAGGGTTCGTCCGCCAGTCATGTTGACCGGCTGCCCTAGAGAGTCTTTTTCCCGATCTCTTGATCCGGGGTTTTCTCTCTTCCGCCGGTCGCATTGATCGGCGTTTTCTTTTTGGTTTTCCGATCTAAGATCGGTTTGCGTCGGCCACCGCCGCCGTCGACTCCGCGCCTCTACTTCGACATCGGCACGACCTGGCCTCTACACCGACCCGGTGGCCTCGCGCGACGCGGCGGCCCCTCACGGCCGTCGACCGCGCGTCTGCTCGCCCGTTGCCCTACGCCGGCCGTCACCGCCCTGCTCCGATCGGGACTCCTGCATCGCCCCAACCCGGCGGCCTCGCGCCATGCGGCGGCCCATCACAGCCGCCGTTCGCGCGCCGGTCCGCCCTTCGATCTACGCCGCGCCTATACGGCCGCCTTGCCGACCGTCGTCGTCGGCTTCATCTCGGATTCCGCCGCCATCCCGCCTCCATCGAGCGGCGTCCCCGACCTCACGCGCGATCGGATTGATCACCCGCCCGCCGCCGCGATCCGCATCATCTACGCCGTGCGACCAACCTGGCCCGTCGGTTGCGCGTGCCTCCGCAGGTCCCGTGAAGACTGTCCCGAGTAAAGCGCGCCCCTCCACCGATCGAGCACCGGGCTGCCCTTGCGTCGCCCCTTCGGGCCACTTCGCCGCCGCCCCGTGGTTCTCCCCGCGGCCGCAACGACCCGTGTGCTGCCGCTGCGTCGCCCCTTCGGGGCGTAGTGTCGCGGCCCGCGGTCCACCGCCGCCTCGAGGCCGTCCGCTTCAGGCCGTCCCCGTGGCTGCACCGACCCTCGCGCTGCCGCTGCGTCGCCCCATCGGGCCGTAGCGAGCGTGGCACGCGGTCTCTGCCGCCGCCCGAGGCCGTTCCCGCGGTCGCACCGACCCGCGCTTCGCCGCCGTGCTGCCCCTTCGGGCCATAGCGCCGCGGCCCGTGGTCACCGCCGCCGCCCGAGGTCTTCCAACCGTCGCCCCGACCCGCCTGCTGCCGCTGCGTCACCCCTTTGGGTCGTAGCGCCGTGGCCCGCGGTCCACTCCGCCGTCCCCACGTGTCGACTTCCCGTGGTATGCGCCGCGCCGTCTCCCTCGGCGCAGGAACGCCACTGTCCGCGCCGGTCTTCGTCACGCTGTTGGGTTCTTCCTCGCCTACTTCGAGCCTCGCCGCCGCGTTCCTAACCAGTCGCCGCCGCCGCCGTGAGGCCCCCGCCGCCGCTCTTCTTCGGCGCCGATGCAGCTTGCTCACCCGAGCCGCGCCGCCAGTCCACCCCCTTCTTCTTCGTCCAGCACCAGCTCATCGCCAGCGTCGCCATCGTCTACCCCGACCACTTCATCTACTCCGACCACCGCGGGCGACATCGGCTTCCCGCAGATTTGCGCCGCAACCGTCGTCGAGTCCTTCTCTGCTAGCCTCCTCAACATGGCGTACAAGTTGTGTGCAGGTCCCCTTCTACGCATGCCCGGTGCTGGCAACACCGACGCGTGCCTTCGTCCCCGATGTGTTCCCAGGCCTGGCAAGCCTGGAGCGACGCATCGTCAACATCGACTTCGTCCGTCTACGCATGCCCGGTGCTGGCAACACCGATGCGTGCCTTCATCCATGATGTGTCCCCGGGCTTGGCAATCCCGGCGTGACGCGTCGTCAACTACGTCTTCTTCCCGGCGCACCACTACTTCAACACCACTGCGCCCATGCTAACTCGGCGCCTCCTTGCGCCCGCGGCTCCACGGCGACTTCCTCGACACCGGCTACCCCGACTCGACATCGACCACGGCGTTCTTCGCACGGCTACCTCAACCACGGCTACACCACCCTACGCTCTCGGCTACTTCGACATCGGCACAAAGGGCTACCACCTTGCTTGAGCAACCTCGTCGGTTTCTACTCCAGCCACGACTTCCGCGATGCATCGACCGTTACGACTGTTGGGGGATGACCGTCGGCTTACCTTCGGATTCTTCTCCAGTCTCACCGTCTGCGTCGCTACCGTTGTGACTGCGGGGGGATGTTGAGTATAGTGATTGTTTAGGAAACATAGATAGACTAGGATTTGTTCCTGCCTTAACTTATACTCCAAGATGATCATGTACTACTATATATATGCCCACGAGGCTCAAGCAATACAATAACTATTCCACCAATCCCTCTCTCACTTTCAACAGCAACCACGAGCACCACCGCTTCCTGCGCGCTAGCTCCGCGACCCCAACATGGACGCGCCGGGCAGGGGAGGAAGTGGATGCACTCGAGCGCTGGCTGGAGGATGTGACGGTCGCTGTGTACGCCTGGGAGGCCTGGGTCGCGCAGAACAGGGTGACAGTGGCCGCGCACGGCGACCTCTGAGTCGTTGAGCCGGCGGACGCGCTGTCCGTGCAGAGGCTCGAGTGCGCGGCCATGGATCTGGCGCCGGAGGACGCCATGTACGCGCTGGAGGAGGCGGTGCAGCAAGGGATCGTGCCGTTCAGCGGCTACCTCGGGAGCAAGCGTGCGCGCGCTGGCGCGGGAGCAGTTCTTCCGGCGTCCACCGTGCGCCAAACTCTGGCAGAATGTTTCGCAGCGCAGCAGGGGACCGTGTCTGCTCTGCTGTGGACAGTGAAGACAGCGACAATCGCAGCAGATGTATGAAGTGCAGACGTTCGCGTTCGGCGGCGGTAGCTGCATGTCGGTGCCCTAATACGAGCTCCAATGAGCTTTTGTTTTGGTCGCCGTCGACTGCATCAGCTCACACCACCAATGCCAGCAGCCACTGCAGTTCGCTGGTGTGTGGCTGCGTGCAGTTCGGCTACCCGACAGATCGAGACTTAGGCAAACCTCCTAGACATGGTCGCCGGCATCAAGGAGGACTTGGACCGCGCGGTCGGACGAGGGTGGTCGGTGGCAGAAGCTTTGGGGGGCGACGTCTACGGTGCGTGAAGGAGGACAATTTTTTTGGGTGGCCTATTTTACATGGTCTGCTACGGCATAAGAACTCTTGATGCCCTAAAACCTTTTCTCTCCTGCCCTAAAACCTTTTCTCTCCTGCCCTGGAACTTTTTGGATGCTTTATTTTACATCATCTATTGAAGATACTCTTAGCCCGAAGCCCACGTGCTCCACGTGGGGAAATAATCCGCCGGCACCGGAGCTGCCAAGCTCGATCTAGGCAGTACCAACCAGACCAAGCTTCAGAGTAATGGCTTCGCACGGTTTGAGTTGAAACAAAATGTATACGACTTGTTTTCGGGATGGAGGCAGTACCTAGCAGCTTCGCATGGTTCTTAGTCCTCTGGCTGCGTGTGTTAAAAGGTTGAGCTATCAAAAAATTTGTTGTCGAATCATGCGGCAAGGGCATTGTCAGGACCTGAATCATCTGAACCTGAATGCCTCTGAAGAAACGTACAGTGACACTGAAGAAATTTACAGCGACACTGAAGAAATCGACGGTTTATCGAAGCGGTTCGTGAACTGGTGAGTGGACGGCCAAGATGAAGTCACTTGAGAAGATCAACGGCTCCCGCGTCAATAGTTACTAGTATCTCATTTCCGGCACGGCTACCTACTCCCCTGTTACCGGTTCCGTCAACGACAGCTAGTTGTGTCGTCCGCAGTCACTCCTACATGTATACCTGCCACGTTTGGGATCTGGTTATATTTGTCTTCTCCAAGCTGTAATAGCACCTCCATAATATAAAAGTGTTTGTAACACTAGTGTAATATAAAAACGTTTTTATATTACATTAGTGTTAAAAACGATCTTATATTAAGGAGTACTAGATTATTTTAGAATCCTATGCTACTTGCTAGAACAGGTTGATCCTAAAACTTGCATCCAAACTACCGTATCTGTGATTAAAATCCTGCCAGTTCGAGCCTTATCAACTGAATTTAGTTCTTTCAAGGACGCGGAGTATCTACTCCCGAGCTCAAATACTCCCTAATGGACAGTAAAATCGAAAAATAGTAAAAAAAACATTTTTTGTTTTTTGGTACAAACCTTGACAAATGTTTCGTGTGCTCGCAAATATTTATCATAAAATGACGTTTCTAGAAGTCATGGTAAAAACAAATTGATGCTCCAAAAATGGTATACCTGAAAGCATTTTTGGAGTGTTGGTTTTGTTTTTTGTCCCCGACTTCTATGAATGTTGTTTCAGAATGAATTAGTCCAAGCACTGACAACATTCTTCAAAGTTTGCACCCCAAAAAAATCAGATTTTTTGAAATTTGTTACAATTTTTTTCGGAATTTACTGATCATCCCGATCTCAAATGAGCTCGGGAGTAGGAGGGGACCTTCGTTCTACCAGCCATCTCTTTGATTTCGTTGTCGGACCAAGTCCTTTGAGTTTTTTTCTTTTGCAATACAAGTCCTTTGAGCTTGTGCATCCACCAGACGTACTCCTTGGTCTCCTTGCCACCAAGTAAGGCCTTCTTTGATTCGCAAGATTCTCAAAACGTAGGAATAGAAAAAAAAAAGTACAAGATTGGGGTGGCATGCCTATTTGAATCCTATAGGATTGGCATAGAGTGTTTGATGCCAGATGAAAAACAAAGGAATTGTAAAAAGAGGTTGGAGTGGATACTAGATTTTTTATGAAATGTAGTACACATGATTCCTTAGGAAAAAATCCTATAGGATTCAATACTATGAATCAAACGACCAACGTAGTAAAAATTCCTAAGGATTTCAACCCTCTAAAGTTCATATGGAATTCCTTTGAATCAAAGGAGCCCTAATCGTGTATGAAGTTGGAGATCGTCGGCATCACCCCTCACAGCGGAACTTGAACTACATAAACATCCGGTTGACTAGTCACAAGCCAGCGCTCAACAAGGGCCTCTAACTAGTGTGGGGTTAATTTGTACGTATTTATTTTGAATCTAACGTAGTAAGGCCAAGAAGCATATAAAGAATGTGTGTACATATGATTATCTAAATTAAATAGCTAATGCATCAACCTTGTTGAGTTATATTTGTTTTTTAGCGAGCTAAAGATGAGGGGGGCAAGTAACTTTTTATTTAGGGGTTGGATTGAGCATTCTTATGAAAACCACAAATCATGCCAAGAGCAAAACATGACGCACAAATTTCCATGTACATCTATTCGAAGTGATACTAGTTATCAAGTAAGGTAAGAATTTTTATGTAGACTTAACACAAAACCAAGGAAAAAAAACTAGACACATTTCATGTGAGTTCACTTAAATGATGTTGTTTCAAGACAAAGTGCAAAGTTGAATGCAGTGCCAACCGATTGTTGAATCCAAGTACTTGAAATGCATATTTGACCATGAAAAATCCAATGAACAACAACGCGACGATTCAAGGACATTATCATTATAGATATTCTATGTATTCTAGAATTTTCTATTTACTACATTCATGATTACTCCTAAAAAACATTTGTCTGAGACCTGTTCACAATCTCTCGGTGTTTTATTTAAGAAATACTATAATAGACAAGAACACATTCATGTAGTTGCAGTTTTGCTAAGTAGACAAATTGTAATATGAAGACATATGTTTTGATTCCTTTTTTTACCTCTCTCTAATAGTATATAACAATTTAGTCTCCAAACATTGTAAGAGTAATGTATCAAAAAATAAAAAAGTAACATCACATTCCTTGCAATATATGCGCCTTAAATGTACTGTGGCTCTATTATCTATGATCGATGTTAATATTATACAATGAAATTATCATATCTTAATATTTAGCTTCATTATAATGTGGTTAGCTTTTTTAATGATAACAAAAACTAACTAGTTAATGTTATATATGAGAGAATAATATAATTATTAAGAAGTCAAAAAGTTTAATATAATTGGTAACGAGGAATTGTTGTTGGATGGTTGATCATGTTGAGAGGCAGGGGTGAATCTACCAACACAATTGTGGGGGCGAATGACCCCACTCATTTTTTCAGGCCATTTATACCAGGCATGGCATATAGAGCATGGCATATAGAGTGTTTCGCCCTGTAAGCCCAATGTATTTGCCCCCAATACTTTGTTGTTCTGCTACATAAATCCCTTCCACCCATGTGTCAATATGTGAGAAATAGCTTAACATAGTCTAGAGAGGAATACGAGCATGCGAGACACATCCATACGAGCTGGTTTGCTAGAAACAAAACGTACTCGTTCGCTTCCGGGCTCCTAACTAATCTGTTGCTCGTGTCCAACAAGTTGTGCGACTGTGAGGTAACAAATTTGTCAAACTAAAATTGCTAGTATTCTATCGGATGTTAGTGAGGTAGTAGGAATTTCTTTAGTTTTCGATTGAGCTTTATTGAGAGGGATGCAAATGTTGCAGCGCATCTTTGTGTAAAGAAAGTGAGTGAGTCTAGGCATAGGTGCTTATGGCTTAGTTATATTCCTCATTTCCTTGTTGACGATATTCAGCAAGACTATAATCAAACTATTTGACCAATAAAGCTCATTGATTCCACAAAAAAAATTGGTCTGCTGCTCGCGCGACCTGCCGCTTTGATGAGCTGAAGCCGCCGACACCTACGGCTCTAAGCCGCTCCTACTCGTGGCCCCTTCGAAGTTTTGCACCGTGCATGCTAGCCGGCCGACCGGATCGCCGTCCCCAAGGGGAAAATATGTATGCCACTCATCAAACATTCAATAAGGTAAGCCCTAGGTTCAGTTCTCATTTTTTCCCCTTCAAATTCCCATATTATCAGTCTATTCTGATTCCATATTTTAAAAGGTACTCCCTCCTTCCCATAATGTAAGAACATTTTTACACTAGAGTTTAGTGTACTTATATTATGGGACGGGAGGAGTACACAATAGTGTTAATTAGATTGATTGAATTTTACTTCGTGTAACATTTTCGACAGCCGCCAGGAACTCGATTTCTAACGCCTGGACCAGGCTAACTAGCTGCCTGGCTTCTCCACCCAGGCTAATCATTTCCCTTCTGACTCAGGCCAGGCCACACCAGGCTTTTGGTGGGCAGCAACCAAACAACTTGTGTGCAGTTTTCAAGCGCGCTCCAGGCCAGGCGGAATGTCACGAGGACATGGACCAAACTAGCCCTTAGGCATCTCCAACGCCAATCCTCAAACCGCACGCATACGTCCGGACCATGAAAGTCATCCAACACGGTCATGTATTGGTCCGCTCGACGGTCTGGACGCACATTGTCCTTCAAAGTGGAGACAATGTCGGGGGGGGGGGGGGGGGGGGGGGGTGTTGCGGGAGTCTGAAGAACAGGCACATTGGGCTCGAACACCCTAGGCCCACGCCTGTCCCATTTTCTTTTAGTCCTCTAATCCCCCCTACTTTGCATCTCTACCCCCCACCTCTGTTGCCGACGATGTACCTCTTCGGCCTCCATACATGCATTGCCAGCCGTTCGCAACCTGCACGGACGCTCCCACTCTCCTTTTACGATGGCATTGTCCACCCTGGAGCCATTTGTACCCAGGTATACCCCTCCACCCTGTTGACGACCTCCATGGCGGCCACCACGCCCGACAGGTGTTCGGTCAAATGACATTGAGCTTAATTTTGGACACCATGTCATTTTTTCAGAGTAAGAAGGATGACGGGGTATTCGACCATGGAGGATGAGTTATTGTGCGATGCATGGTTGGCCGTATCTGCGGCTTTCGTAGGCAGGAGCAGAGGGGATCCCCGTGTCAGCAAGTGCATGTGTGCTTGTGTGGTTGATTTTTTTAAATGATTTAGCCATTAATTCGTATACATGTTTATGAAAAAAGATCATACAACTCTTTGCCCCTTCTCATTTTTCATCCTAGCTTCACCCCGGAGGAGGAATCTGCCTAGACCTCTGAGTTGTCCTCTATGCGATCAAGTGTAAAAAAATATTGACCGCTTGACGTGCAATGCTCTTCTGCTTTTTTGGTTTGCTCTTTTGCTTGGGAATCTGGTTATTATCCTCGGTGCTAAAAGGTTTGGCATTCTATTGCCTTAGGGCATGAACTATGGTGGCATATAGATACAGTTGCCCCATGAGAAAAAGGTAGATTGAGGTATCTAGATTGATTTATTTTCTCCCCAACGCAAGGTACCATTAGTGGGCCTCATCAAAGAATAAAAAAATAGAGACTCCCACTACACATGCATCTCTACTCTCCACTTTAACTTTTTCAGCTTTATGCATCGGACCATACTTTTTCTCTCCAAGCACCCGCCTCATGCTGAGGATCCCGCTACACCATCTGAAACTACTTTTATCAGACACAACCAAGGACAAGGCTTTTTTCCTGTCCCCCGCGTCCCTCTCGGAGGCGACACGGGGGAAGCCACCCCCGCCGCCGGCCCTCCTCCACCCTCTCCTCCCTCATTGCTGCCGAGGGCCACCCAGGCAGTGCCGGCGGCGGCGGGGCCTCTCCCCTGGCGCGGCTCTCCCTCCTTCATCGCGGCGGCTCAGTTGTTCCCGGTGATGGCTTGGTGGCACGGTGCTTCGAAGCTCCGACGGCAGCTCGTTCTGTGGCGGGGTGGAGGGCTTGTCCCCGTCTGGTGGTGCTGCCTCGGCAGCTGCTGTGACCCGGAGCTCTTGACCCCCGATTGGATCTGGGGTGCTCGGGCCGGGCGGCAGCCTGTCAGGCATGGTGGCGTCGAGTCTCGCGTCCTCTGGACACCGTGGAGGTGTCGGCGGCGGCGTGGGCTCGGCCTGGTGGTGCTGGTGGTGGCGGCGGCCCGTGCACAAGAGAGGGATTCTTCAAACAAATCTGGGTGAAAACTTGCTTTCGGCTACTACCAAGGCCGACGGTGGCGGCACTGTCTGCGCCGTTCCCTTCTTGAAGGCATCGCCATGGAGAATTTCAAGGCCACTCTCTGTTACCTTTGGGGGAGACCCTTGTTGGAAATATGCCCTAGAGGCAATAATAAAATGGTCATTATTATATTTCCTTGTTCATGATAATCGTTTATTATCCATGCTATAATTGTATTGATTGGAAACTCAAATACATGAGTGGATACATAGACAACAAAGTGTCCCTAGTAAGCCTCTACTAGACTAGCTCGTTGATCAAAGATGGTTAAGGTTTCCTAGCCATAGACATGAGATGTCATTTGATAACGGGATCACATCATTAGGAGAATGATGTAATGGACAAGACCCAAAACTATAAACATAGCATATGATCATGTCAGTTTATTGCTATTGTTTTCTGCATGTCAAGTATCTGTTCCTATGACCATGAGATCATGCAACTCACCGACACCGGAGGAATACCTTGTGTGTATCAAACGTCACAACGTAACTGGGTGACTATAAAAATGCTCTACAGGTATCTCCGAGGGTGTCTGTTGAGTTGGCATGGATCAAGACTGGGATTTGTTACTCCGTGTGACGGAGAGGTATCTCAGGGCCCACTCGGTAATACAACATCACAATGAGCCTTGCAAGCAAAGTGACTAAAGAGTTAGCCACGGGATCTTGTATTACGGAACGAGTAAAGAGACTTGCCGGTAACGAGATTGAACTAGGTATAGAGATACCGACGATCGAATCTCGGGCAAGTAACATACTGAAGAACAAAGGGAACATCATACGGGATTAACTGAATCCTTGACATAGAGGTTCAGACCGATAAAGATCTTTGTAGAATATGTAGGAACCAACATGGGCATCCAGGTCCTGCTATTGGTTATTGACCGTAGAGGTGTTTCGGTCATGTCTACATAGTTCTCGAACCCGCAGGGTCTGCACACTTAAGGTTCGGTGACGTTTCGGTATAGTTGAGTTATGTATGTTGGTGACCGAAGGTTGTTTGGAGTCCCGGATGAGATCCTGGATGTCACGAGGATCTCCGGAATGGTCCGGAGGTAAAGATTGATATATAGGAAGGTGGTGTTTGAACTCCGGAAAAGTTTCGGGCATTTCCGGCAGTGTACCGGGAGTGACGAATGGGTTCCGGGGGTCCACCAAGTGGGCCCACCACACCCCAAGTGGGTCGCATGGACCTGAGGGTGGCACACCAGCCCCTGGTGGGCTGGGCGGCCGACCCAAGAAGGCCTATGCGGCTGGGCTTGAGGGAAAGGAAAGTCCAAGTGGGGGAAGGGAAGGAATCCTACTAGGAGTAGGATTGGAGGTGGACTCCTCCACCTCCTCCTCCTTGCGGCCGCACCAAAGGGGCAGCCCTAGGGCGCCGGCCTCCCTCCCCTCCCTCCTATATATACTAGAGGGAGAGAGGGCAAAAGCGCTTCAACCCAAAAGGCCATAGTGCAGCCCTCTCTCCCGATAGATCAAGTCCTCTAGTTTTCAGCAGTGCTTAGGCGAAGCCCTGCTGGAATAGTTCCACCACCACCGCCGCCGTGTCGTTGTGCTGGCGGAGAACTTATCTACCTCTCCGCCCCCTCTTGCTGGATCAAGAAGGCGGAGATCGTCATCGAGCTGTACATGTGCTGAACGCGGAGGTGCCGTCCGTTCGGCGCTAGATCGGAAGGACCGTGATTGGATCGCGGGACGGTTCGTGATTGGATCACGGGACGAATCATGATCGGATCGCGGGACGGCTAGCGATTTGGATCGCGAAGACGTTCGACTACATCAACCGCGTTTCTTAACGCTTCCCGCTTAGCGATCTACAAGGGTACGTAGATCCACTCTCCCTCTCGTAGATGCTCATCACCATGGATAGATCTTGCGTGTGCGTAGGAAAATTTTTGTTTCCCATGCAACGTTCCCCAATAGTGGCATCATGTGCTAAGTCTATGTGTAGATGAGATCACGAGTAGAACACAAAGGAGTTTGTGGGCGTTGATATTCAGATTGCTTCCTCCCTTGGTCTTTTCATGATTCGGCGGTATTATGGGATGAAGCGGCCCGGACCAACCTTACTCGTACGCTTACAAGAGACCGGTTCCATCAACTGACATGTAACTTCGTTGCGTAAAGATGGCTGGCGGGTGTCTGTCTCTCCTACTTTAGTTGGATCGGATTCGACAAAGGCGGTCCTTGAGATGGTTGAATAGCAATTTGTGTATCACCGTTGTGGTTTTTGCGTAGGTAAGAATCGTTCTTGCTAGATACCCGTAGCACCCACGTAAAACATGCAACAACAATTAGAGGACGTCTAACTTGTTTTTGCAGGGTATGTTGTGATATGATATGGCCAATGACATGATGAGATATATGTGATGTATGAGATGATCATGTTATGTATAGATAATCACGACTTGCATGTCAACGAGTACGGCAACCAGCAGGAGCCATAGGGTTGTCTTTAATTTATTTTCGCCGTTTTGCTTTACTTTATCGCTATGAGTTAGCAATAGTTGTAGAAGCAATAGTTGGCGCGACAACCTCATGGCGACACGTTGATGGAGATCAAGATGATGGAGATCATGGTGTCATGCCGGTGACAATGGAGATCATGCCGGTGCTTTGGAGATGGAGATCAAAAGCACAAGTTCATGGCCATATCATGTCACTTATGATTTGCATGTGATGTTAATCCTTTTATGCATCTTATTTTTCTTAGGACGACGGTAGCATTATAAGGTGATCCCTCACTAAAATTTCAAGATAAAATTGTGTTCTCCCCGAGTGTGCACCGTTGCGAAAGTTCGTCGTTTCGAGACACCACGTGATGATCGGGTGTGATAGACTCTACGTTCACATACAACGGGTGCAAGCTAGTGTTGCACATGTGGAACACTCGGGTTAAACTTGACGAGCCTAGCATGTACAGACATGGCCTCGGAACACAAGGGACCGAAAGGTCGAACATGAGTCATATAGTAGATATGATCAACATGGAGATGTTCACCATTGAAACCACCTCATCTCACGTGATGATCGGACTTGGGTTGGTGAATTTGGATCATGTGACACTCGAATGACCTGAGGGATGTCAATTTGAGTGGGAGTTTTAAGTAATATGATTAACTAAACTCCTTATCATGAACATAGTCTAAAGTTGTCTTTGCTAAATTATGTTGTAGATCAATAGCTCGCGCTGTAGCTCCCTGTTGGAAATATGCCCTAGAGGCAATAATAAATTGGTTATTATTATATTTCCTTGTTCGTGATAATCTTTTATTATCCATGCTATAATTGTATTGATTGGAAACTCAAATACATGTGTGGGTACATAGACAACACTGTGTCCCTAGTATGCCTCTAGTTAACTAGTTCGTTGATCAAAGATGGTCAAGGTTTCCTGGCCATAGACATGAGATGTCATTTGATAACGGGATCACATCATTAGGAGAATGATGTGATGGACAAGACCCAAACTATAAACATAGCATATGATCGTGTCAGTTTATTGCTATAGTTTTCTGCATGTCAAGTATCTGTTCCTATGACCATGAGATCATGCAACTCACTGACACCGGAGGAATACCTTGTGTGTATCAAACGTCACAACGTAACTGGGTGACTATAAAGATGCTCTACAGGTATCTCCGAGGGTGTCTGTTGAGTGGGCATGGATCAAGACTAGGATTTGTTACTCCGTGTGACGGAGAGGTATCTCAGGGCCCACTCGGTAATACAACATCACAATAAGCCTTGCAAGCAATGTGACCAAGTGTTAGCCACGGGATCTTGTATTACAGAACGAGTAAAGAGACTTGCCGGTAATGAGATTGAACTAGGTATAGAGATACCGACGATCGAATCTCGGGCAAGTAACATACCGAAGAACAAAGGGAACATCGTACGGGATTAACAGAATCCTTGACATAGAGGTTCAACCGATAAAGATCTTCGTAGAATATGTAGGAACCAATATGGGCATCCAGGTCCCGCTATTGGTTATTGACCGTAGAGGTGTCTTGGTCATGTCTACATAGTTCTCGAACCCGCAGGGTCTGCACACTTAAGGTTCGGTGACGTTTTGGTATAGTAGAGTTATGTATGGTGGTGACCGAAGGTTGTTCGTAGTCTCGGATGAGATCCTGGATGTCACGAGGAGCTCCGGAATGGTCCGGAGGTAAAGATTGATATATAGGAAGTCCTGTTTTGGTCACCGGAAAAGTTTCGGGTATTTCGGTAGTGTACCGGGAGTGCCGGGAGGGGTACCGGGGACCATCGGGAGGGGTGTCTCGACCCAAAGGACCTCATGGGCTGTGGGAGGAGTCAAACCAGCCCCTAGTGGGCTGGCCTAACCCCCCCCCCCCATTAAGGCCCATGTGGCTTTGGGTGGAAAAAATCCAAAGGAGGAAAGGTGGAAAGGGTTTCCAAGTGGAGAGGAGGAATCCTACTCCTAATAGGATTGGAGTAGGACTCCTCCACCTCCAATTTCGGCCAAACCTTGAGGGTTTGAGGCTGCCTCCTCCACTACCTCCCTCCTATATATACTAGAGGATTTAGAGGGAAGAGCTAACCCTAATTGCCACGTGCTCCCTCTACTTCATCTAGATCGGTTTCTCCTCTAGTCTAGTTTCAGCGGTGCTTAGGCGAAGCCCTGCCGGAATTGTTCCACCACCATCGCCGTCGCACCGTTGCGTCGCCGGAGAAATCTTCTACCTCTCCACTCCCTCTTGCTGGATCAAGAAGGCGGAGATCGTCATCGAGCTGTACGTGTGCTGAACGCGGAGGTGCCGTCCGTTCGGCGCTAGATCGGAAGGACCGTGATCAAGATCGCGAGACGATTCGTGATTTGATCGCGGGACGGATCGTGATGGGATCGCGGGACGGATCAAGATTGGATCGCGAGATGGATCGTGATGGGATCGCGGGACGCTCGGCGATTTGGATCGCGAAGACGTTCGACTACATCAACCGCGTTTCTTAACGCTTCCCGCTTAGCGATCTACAAGGGTATGTAGATCCACTCTCCCTCTCGTAGATGCTCATCACCATGGATAGATCTTGCATGTGCGTAGGAAATTTTTGTTTATATTATGAGGACAGCGGTCGCTGAAGCGGAACAACCCTAGATACTTGGTAGATAAGAAGGCTGGCAACGTCAACAGAAGTATATTTGATATATGTTTTATTCATGTGTACCTTGCTAGTACTCCTAGTAGCACCTGGGTATTAGATACCGGTTCAGTTGCTAAATGTTGGTAACTCGAAATAAAAGCTACGGAATTAAACAGAGACTAGCTAAGGGCGAGGTGACGATGTGTGTTGGAAGTGTTTCCAAGGTTGATGTGATCACCATCGCACGCTCTCTCTACCTTCGGGATTAGTGATGAACCTAAATAAATGTTATTTGGTATTTGCGTTGAGCATAAACGTGATTAGATCGTGTTTATTGCAATACGGTTATTCATTTAAATTAGAGAATAATGGTTATTCTGTTTACATGAATAATACCTTCAATGGTCATGCACCCAATGTGAATGGTTTATTGAATCTTGATCGTGGTAATACACATGTTCATAATATTGATGCCAAAAGATGCAAAGATTAATAATGATAGTACCACATACTTGTGGCACTGCCGCCAAGGTCATATTGGTGTAAAACGCATGAAAAAACTCCATGCTGATGGATCTTTTGACTCACTCGATTTCGAATCGGTTGAGACATGCGGACCATGCCTCTTGGGCAAGATGACTAAAACCCCGTTTTCCGGCTTGATGGAGCGGGCAAGTGACTTATTGGAAATGATACATGTTGATGTATGCGGTCCAATGAGTGTTGAAGCGTGCGGTGGATATCGCTATTTTCTTACCTTCACTGATGATTTGAGTAGATATGGGGATATTTACTTAATGAAACACAAGTCTGAAACGTTTGAAAAGTTCGAACAAATTCAGAGTGAAGTTTGAGATCATCGTGACAAGATGATAAAATGTCTACGATATGATCGTGGAGGTAACTATCTGAGTTACGAGTTTGCTATGCAACTTAAGACAATGTGGAAATTGTTTCACAACTCACGCCACCTGGAACACCATAGTGTGATGGTGTGTCCGAACGTCGTAGTCGTGCTCTATTGGATATGGTGCGTACCATGATGTCTCTTATCGTTTTGCCACTATCGTTTTGGGGTTATGCATTAGAGACAAACACATTCACTTTAAAATAAGGGCACCATCTAAGTCCGTTGAGATGACACCGTGTGAAATTTGGTTTGGTAGAAACCTAAGCTGTCATTTCTCAGAGTTTGGGAATGCGACGCTTATAACTGATAAGCTCGAACCCAAAGCGGAAAAGTGTATCTTCATTAGATACCCTAAGGAAACAGTTGGGTATACCTTCTATCTCAGATCCAAGGGCAAAGTGTTTGTTGCTTAAAACGGGTCCTTTCTCGAGAAAGAGTTTCTCTCGAAAGAATTGAGTGGGAGGAAGGTAGAACTTGATGAGGTTATTGAACCGTCACTTCAGTTGGATGGTAGCACGACACAGAAAAATGTTTCTGTGACGCCTACACCGAATGAAGAGGAAGTTAATGATGATGATCATGACATTTCGGATCAAGTTACTACCGAACCTCGTAGGTTGACAAGAACTCGTACCGCCCCTGAGTGGTACGTCAATCCTGTCTTGGAGGTCATGTTGTTAGACAACAGTGAACCTACAAGCTATGAAGAAGCGATGGTGGGCCCGGATTCCAACAAATGGCTAGGAGCCATGAAATCCGAGAAATGATCCATGTATGAAAACCAAGTATGGACTTTGGTAGACTTGCCCGTTGAACGGCAAACCGTTGAGTACAAATGGACCTTTAAGAAGAAGACAGACACTGATGGTAAATGTCACCATTTATAAAGCTCGACTTGTCGCAAAGAAGTTTCTGACAAGTTCAAGGAGTTGACTACGATGAGACTTTCTCACCCGTAGCGATGCTAAAAGTCTGTTGGAATTATGTTAGCAGTTGCTGCATTTTTCGATTATGAAATCTGGCAGATGGATGTCAAAACATCGTTTCCTTAACGGTTTCCTTGAGGAAAGGTTGTATGTGATACAACCGGAAGGTTTTGTCAGTCCTAAGGATGCTAAAATATATGCAAGCTTCAGCGATCCTTCTATGGACTGGACCAAGCATCTCGGAGTTGGAATATACGCTTTGATGAGGTGATCAAAGTTTTTGGGTCTATACAAAGTTTATGAGAAACTTGTATTTACAATAAAGTGAGTGGGAGCACTATAGAATTTCTGATAAGTATATGTGGATGACATATTGTTGATCAGAAATGATGTAGAATTTCTGGAAAGCATAAATGGTTGTTTGAAAGGAGTTTTTCAAAGGAAGACCTGGAATGACGCTACTTAAATATTGGACATCAGGATCTATAGAAATAGATCAAGACGTCTGATAAGACTTTCAATGAGTACATACCTTGACAAGATTTTGAAAGAGTTCAAAATGGATCAGTCAAAGAAAGAGTTCTTGCCTGATTTGAAAGGTGTGGAGTTGAGTGAGACTCAAAGCTCGACCACGACAGAAGAAAGAGAAAGGACGAAGGTCGTTCCCTATGCCTTATCCATAGGCTCTGTATAGTATGCCATGCCGTGTACCGCACCTGGTGTGTGCCTTGCCATGAGTCTGTCAAGGGGTACAAGAGTGGTCCAGGAGTGGATCACTGAACAACGGTCAAAATTATCCTTAGTAACTAGAGGACTAAGGAAATGATTCGCGATTATGGAGGTGACAAAGAGTTCGTCGTAAAGGGTTACGTCGATGCAAGCTTTGACACCAATCCGGATGACTCTGAGTAAAAATCCGGATACGTATAGTGGGTCAGCCATTTGGAATAGCTCCAAGTGGAGCGTCGTAGCATCTGCAGTATGACATATAGATTTGCAAAGAACACACGGATCTGAATGTTGCAGACCGTTGACTAGAACCTCTCTCACATGCAAAACATGATCAAACCCCAGAACTCATTGGGTGTTAGATTCATAACAATGTAAATCACATAGCGTTGTGAGCTAGATTATTGACTCTAGTGCAAGTGGGAGACTGTTGGAAATATTCCCTAGAGGCAATAATAAAATGGTTATTATTATATTTCCTTGTTCATGATAATCGTTTATTATCCATCCTATAATTGTATTGATTGGAAACTCAAATACATGTGTGGATACATAGACAACAAAGTGTCCCTAGTAAGCCTCTACTAGACTAGCTCGTTGATCAAAGAAGGTTAAGGTTTCCTAGCCATAGACATGAGATGTCATTTGATAACGGGATCACATCATTAAGAGAATGATGTAATGGACAAGACCCAAAACTATGAACATAGCATATGATCGTGTCAGTTTATTGCTATTGTTTTCTGCATGTCAAGTATCTGTTCCTATGACCATGAGATCATGCAACTCACCGACACCGGAGGAATACCTTGTGTGTATCAAGCGTCGCAACGTAACTGGGTGACTTTAAAGATGCTCTACAGGTATCTCCGAGGGTGTCTGTTGAGTTGGCATGGATCAAGACTAGGATTTGTTACTCCGTGTGACGGAGAGGTACCTCAGGGCCCACTCGGTAATACAACATCACAATGAGCCTTGCAAGCAAAGTGACTAAAGAGTTAGCCACGGGATCTTGTATTACGGAACGAGTAAAGAGACTTGCCGGTAACGAGATTGAACTAGGTATAGAGATACCGACGATCGAATCTCGGGCAAGTAACATACCGAAGAACAAAGGGAACATCATACGGGATTAACTGAATCCTTGACATAGAGGTTCAAACCGATAAAGATCTTCGTAGAATATGTAGGAACCAATATGGGCATCCAGGTCCCGCTATTGGTTATTGACTGTAGAGGTGTCTCGGTCATGTCTACATAGTTCTCGAACCCGCAGGGTCTGCACACTTAAGGGTCGGTGACATTTCGGTATAGTTGAGTTATGTATGTTGGTGACCGAAGGTTGTTCGGAGTCCCGGATGAGATCCCGGACGTCACGAGGAGCTCCGGAATGGTCCGGAGGTAAAGATTGATATATAGGAAGGTGGTGTTTGAACTCCGGAAAAGTTTCGGGCATTTCCGGCAGTGTACCGGGAGTGACGAATGGGTTCCGGGGGTCCACCAAGTGGGCCCACCACACCCCAAGTGTGTCGCATGGACCTGAGGGTGGCGCACCAGCCCCTGGTGGGCTGGGCGGCCGACCCAAGAAGGCCTATGCGGCTGGGCTTGAGGGAAAGGAAAGTCCAAGTGGGGGAAGGGACGGAATCCTACTAGGAGTAGGATTGGAGGTGGACTCCTCCACCTCCTCCTCCTTGCGGCCGCACCAAAGGGGCAGCCCTAGGGCGCCGGCCTCCCTCCCCTCCCTCCTATATATACTAGAGGGAGACAGGGCAAAAGCACTTCAACCCAAAAGGCCATAGTGCAGCCCTCTCTCCCGATAGATCAAGTCCTCTAGTTTTCAGCAGTGCTTAGGCGAAGCCCTCCTGGAATAGTTCCACCACCACCGCCGCCGCGCCGTTGTGCTGGCGGAGAACTTATCTACTTCTCCGCCCCCTCTTGCTGGATCAAGAAGGCGGAGATCGTCATCGAGCTGTACGTGTGCTGAACGCGGAGGTGCCGTCCGTTCGGCGCTAGATCGGAAGGACCGTGATTGGATTGCGGGACGGTTCGTGATTGGATCGCGGGACGGATCGTGATCGGATCGCGGGACGGCTAGCGATTTGGATCGCGAAGACGTTCGACTACATCAACCGCGTTTCTTAACGCTTCCCGCTTAGCGATCTACAAGGGTACGTGGATCCACTCTCCCTCTCGTAGACGCTCGTCACCATGGATAGATCTTGCGTGTGCGTAGGAAATTTTTTGTTTCCCATGCAACGTTCCCCAACAACCCTAGATCAGCAGATCAGATGACGGCGGTGCTCTGGTGTCATTTCCACCTTGGGGGCGTTATTCATGGAGGTACACACGGTCTGGATGGACCAGAGGAGGGCTTCTTTGGTGGAGCGGTGCTTCATCTTACACATTGATGGCGGCATATCTCGGCGGCGTGGCGCTGTGGAGACTCGAAGTCCGATGTGTGGAGATGGACTTGCGCAGGAGGATGATGTTGTCTGGCGTCATGGTGGCGTCGATGACAGAGAGGCCTGGCAAAGTTGGTGCATTAGTTTCTCCTATGAAGATGGATTGATGGAAGATGGCGACGACGACACAGAGAGTCCATCGGACCAATTAGTGCCCCAAACCCAGTATGTGGCTTGGTTGGGCCCTCTGGCTTTAGATGTTAGGCATTTGTGCGATGTCTGTTTGGTATTAGGCTCGTAGTATCGGCACCCCTTCATCAGGTGGATAGGAGTAGCGACGATTGTTGCTAAGATGGTGGCTTCAGACTATCTAATGTACTACTTTGTAAGGTCTTTGCGAATAATTAATAAAATGGTTGCATGCATCGTCCAGATGTAGAGGCTGGGGGTCATCTTCCTTTTCAAAAAATAAATAAATCTAAACTACCTTTTCTAACATCCGATCCTACATGACCTGTGAGGCATCACCCTAGGGCCATGCATTGGCCATGCCCTCATCCGACTATTTCTATCAAAGAATGGTAGTGTTCTATACTCACAGATTGACTCGTTTTAAGAGCCAAGAAGTGATAGCTCTTACTATTCTCGGGATGAGGAATTTTCGGTTAGATAGGAATTCTAGAGTATCTATTTCAACAAGGGCTTGCTATGAATCATCCGGCTCATTTCTTGGGGCAATCAGTCGGGTCCCCAGCCGTTAGATCCGACCCTTCGCAGCCGTTGGATTCGTCAACGCAGAGATCTCATCTCATCTTCCTCTAGCTGTAGGAAAGCGACTATAGCAGACACACTCCCCGTCGGCTGAGCTGGGCGTTTGGTGATGTCTATTACACAACTTTATTCTTGTAGACTCCGTTGGGCCTCCAAGCACGGAGTTTTGTAGGACAATAGCAACTTCCCTCAAGTGGATGACCTAAGCTTTATCAATCCATGGGAGGTGTAGAATGAAGATGGTCTCTTTCAAACAACCCTGCAATCAAATACAAGAAATCTCTTGTGTCCCCAACAAACCCAATACAATGGAAAATTGTATAGGTGCACTAGTTCGGCGAAGAGATGGTGATACAAGTGCAATATGGATAGTAGAAATAGGTTTTCGTAATCTGAAAATATAAAAATAGCAAGGTAGTAAGTGGCAAACAACGAGCAAAATGTTGTATTAATGCTTGAAAATAAGGCCTAGGGTTCATACTTTCACTAGTGCAATCTCTCAACAATGCTAACATAATAGAATCATATAATCATCCCTCAACGTGCAACAACGAATCACTCCAAAGTTCATAAGTAGCGGAGAACATAGAATGAAATTGTTATAGGTAGTAAGAACCACCTCAAAGTTACCCTTTCCGATCAATCTATTGCGTTATTCCTATAGACGTCACAAATAGCCCTAGAGTTCGTACTAAAATAACACCAATGATACATATCAATCAACCCTAATGTCACCCAGATACTCCAATACCACATCAAGTATCCGTGTGTTAATTATTCGACATGTATCAAACAATTTCAGATTCATCATATTCAATCCAACACAAAGAACTTCAAAGAGTACCCCAATATTTCTATCGGAGAAGGTAGGACAAGAAGGTGCAATCAACCCCTATGCATAGATCCCCAAGGTCACCGGAATCCGCAAGTTGATGCCATAACATATATCAAGTGAATCAATAGAATACCCCATTGTCACTACGGCTATCCGCATGCAAGACATACATCAAGTGTTCTCAATTCCAATATTCAATCCGACATAACAAAATTTCAAAGGGAAAGATTCAATTCATCACAACAAGATAGCAAGGGAAGAACACCATATGATCCAACTATATTAACAAAGCCCGTGATACATCAAGATCGTGCCATCTCAAGAACATGAGAGAGAGAGAGAGAGAGAGAGAGAGAGAGAGAGATTAAACACATAGCTACTGATACATACACTTAGCCCCGAGGGTGAACTATTCCCTCCTCGTCATGGCCTCCGCAGGGATGATGAAGATGGCCATCGGTGATGATTCCCCCTAGGCAGGGTACTGGAAAGACTCCAGATGGGTTTTTCTTCGATACAGAGAGTTGCAGCGGCAAAGCGGAAGTTCTAGGTTTATTTCTGAAGGTTTCTATATTATAGGTTTTTTCAGCGTTGGAATCACGCCAGCCGGAGCCACGTGGGCCCCACAAGCTAACAGGGCGCGCCCGGTTGCCTTGTGGCCCACAGGTGGCTCCCCTCCGGTGGTTCTTCGCTTCAGTATTTCTCATTTTCTCCAGAAAAAATCATAAAAAAGTTTCGGGCGATTCCGAAAACTTTTATTTTCTGCACAAAAAATAAGACCACAGTAATTCTGCTGAAAATAGCGTCAATCCGGGTTAGTTCTAAATAAATCATATAAAGTGCATCAAAACCATATAAAAGTATTGTAAACATAGGCAAATATGCCATGAATACTTCATAAATTATCGATACGTTGGAGACATATCATTCGGCAACAACGACGGTGTGGCGGTGCTCCATCGCAGCTCCGGTGGTGCTCCATTGCAGTTGCGACACCGACACGCGGTGCTCCAATGCAGCACCGATGGTGCTCCATCGCAGCTCCAGTGGTGTTCCATTGCAGCCGCGACACCAGCGCGCGGTGCTCCAATGCAGCGCCAATGGTGCTCCATCGTAGCGCCGGTGGTGCTCCATTGCAGCCATGACACCGACGCACGGTGCTCCAATGCAGCGCCGGCGACCCGCCAAAGCTCCGACCATGATTCATTGCAACAACGACACCGGCGCAGTGGTGCTCCATTGCAGCGCAACTCCACTGAAGAAGGCCAGCGATGCTGCAACACCGGCGCGGCAGTGATCCATTGCAGCCGCGACAGCGAGGCGCGGTGCTCCGACGCAGCGCCAGCGGCCCATCGCAACTCCATCCATGCTTCAATGTAACCGCGACAACAGCACGTGGTGCTCCAACGCAGCTCCGACGACCCATCGCTGTACCACATCGTCGGCAACACCAAATGAGCGGCTGCCCTCCTGCCTGCATCGCAGGTGTGCCGAGCGTCGCCCCCCCCTGCACGGGGTTCTAGCACCATGACGGTGGGCATGCGGGCTTCATCCGCCTTCATTTACGGCGGGGATGCAGCTGGTGGTGCACGCAGTCGCTCCTCCCTGGTTCGCAGCAGCGGCGCGGAGGTGGCGGCGTTGCCATGAGAGCTCCTCTCTCACGCAGGGACGTACAGAGGTGGGGGAGGGGGGAAATGTGTGCAAGGAGACGCACGCGAATTGATAAGGTCGTGGAGGGGAAGCGGTGTATGGGCCCTATGGGCACGTGTAGAGGGCAGCGCGCGGTTTATGCCTCGTGATAATCAGTCAGTTCGGTTGATTTTGATGCTTTCCCTTTCAACAATGACGCATATGATAGTGGATTTGGTCTTGTCAGATTTTTTTTTTGAAATGGCAGTTATCCTGCATTCATTAAGAAGAAAAGAGTTGCTCGGTTAATTAGGGAAAACCGAGCGAAAAACAGTTTGCCCAGATAATTATGGAGAACCGGGCGAAAACCATCACAACCGCTGAGCGGCACACATAAGAAACTCCACGCACACCACTACAAAGAGGGCCTCCGCGAGACAACAGACAGGCATCATCGTCATCACTCCTCCCCTAGAGGCGTCATCGCCATCCCTACACTCTGAGCAAGCGACTCCGACTTCGCCACCGGCGATCATCGACTCAACCCACACCGTAGTGGACGCGTGAAGTAGCATGAAGATCCACGCCAAAGCTCAGCCACCAACGACCAACCCACGCAGCGCCCAATCTGACGGAGAGCTCACAAGGACAAATCCAGGCACGGCTGGCGCCGCAGAAGATCACCGAACAGACAACCTGCAGCCAGTCATCGTATACCACAGGGCCCCGCCGCCGCAGCTTCGACTCCACAGCAACAACAAACCGAGGCAATACCGCAAACACGCCGAAGAAGAGTCGACTACCGCAACCATCGCCGCATTGCCGACGTCGCTCCCACCATCATCGATGCCACAGAAGCCTGGCCGCCACAACCACCGCAAACCACTGGTCCCGCTTGCCGATGCTGAGCTCCGAGACGAAGCCCCCAAGAGGGAAACGACACACCAAAGCGCCGCCATCGTCCGATCACAAGATCAAGGGTTTCCCCTGGAGAGGCCATAATGGCCGGATCCGTGCGGAAGGGGTGCGGCAATAAATCAGCGATGCCTCCAGGAAGGTCAACGACGGCCACAGCCGCTGCCATCGCTGGTCACAGCACAAGGCCGAGACAGGGTCTTCACCCATGCTCCCACACCACCTCGACCGCACATCATCCCGCACCAGCGCCGACAAGCCCACCACCCGCCACCACCATCAACATTGCCCGTCAATGAAGAGGCGCCGAGACCACTGCAGCCAACCGCACCTCACGGAGCCCGCCGGCGACCAGCCTCCGACACAAGGGCCCACCACATTACCCCTGCCACCACCACCGAACAAGCACATCGTAGCCAAAGCGACCACCCGCACCTCGCAGAGGTCATCACCGGCGCTCCCGCCGCGCAGGCCAGCAGATCTGTTGACGACGAACCGAAGCAGGACCACCGAACGCGGCACGAGCCACCACGCATACCGAGCACCACGCCGGAAGGCACGGAGGAGCGCCGCCCGAGGCCCTGGACCACCACGGTCCCTGGCCGTAGCCCACGCGCCCGCCGGCGACAACAGGAGCAAGCCTCGCGACGAGCCACCTCCCAGCGCCGCTCCGGGCCTCCGAGCAGGCCGAGCAAACCGCGGCAGCCATACCACCGCACCACGCCGCCCGGAGACCGACGGCGCTCACGCCGCGCCCAGCGCGCGGACGTTGCACCTCCCACAGGACCACGCAGCCGCCCGACGCACCCGCCTCAAGCCAGCCCGCAGCCACGCCAGATCCGCGCCAGATCGACGCCCCGCCCCGCACAAGGCCACGCCGCGCGCCATGGCCTCCTCGCGCCAGCCGATGCAAGAGAGCACCGGCGCCGCCCCTCGCTGCACCCCACGTCGCCGCCGGCCCGATGCGCCTTGCCGAGCCGCGCCGCGCGCCCCCACAAGGCCGGCCGTCCCGCGCCGCCCGGACGCCTCATGGGGAGGGAAGAGCCCCGCCGACGACGACGCACGCACGGGCTTTGCCCGGCGGCGTTCCCTGGCGACGGCGAGGGAGGGGAGAGGAGAGATGGGGGCTGACGGCGGCGGGGGGTAGGGTTGCGCCCGGGCCGCTCGCGGGAGCGGCACGGGGCTTGGTCCGTCTTGTCAGAATTTGAGTAGTAAATGAAAGGTAGGTTACCAACGGGTACTAATAAGAGGAGTAATCATACCATAGGGCAGTTGACGGTGGATTCACTATTGTAAACTGACTCAACATCTTCTTATAAACCACTTTCTTTCTAGTCTTGGTGAAAATGGAAGACAACAGTCCTTTGTTGTTGGAAAAAGGTTCCTTTCCTTTTCTTCTCATGCAGGTATTATCATCGTAGATACCGCAACTCAGTCGCTAGTTATTCGGAGCAAGGACGTAAGCTCCAAGAAGCTAGATCCAATACATGACACATCAATCAGTAAATTAAAGCCAATCAAATGGTCCGGCAACATATTAAGGCCTTGCACATACAACTGTCAACCGTAAAAAGCCGATCTCTCAAATCACAAATGGCCAGCGAATTAAGCACAACATGTTAGGTATTTTGTGATGAAACCAGACCACCAGAGCTCAAGTCATAAATTTGACATTGTTGTTTATTTGTTCATTGTGAGAAGATGTTTTTTTAGGATAACTGCATATTTCTTAACCAGCAAAGGTTACAAACATACCACATACGCAGCATCGCCGAGGGACCACGAGAGACCACAGGTGTCCCAACACAAAGGCAAAAAGGCCCCCAAAGAAAGAGAAATTACAATCCGGTCCCCGAGGGGCCTTAACGCTGAAAGAGCCAACACCAGCCGTCGACCGGCGCCGCCGTCGTCGAGACGAACAGCAAAGGAAGACGCCGGAAACCACCAAGCCCTGAACCGAGGGCACACCATCGCCGAAAAGGGCTTTCTGAGTCGAAGATGAGCCCCACCGCGAACGGCGAGGCGTAGCCGCTGTGGCACGTCGACCGGGGAACATCCCCGTGCAAATCCTCGGCTCCAGCTCTGGCACCTCCGCTCGACAAAGTCGAAGGAGAATTACCAGATCTGCCGCCACAAACCACCCCCCCCCCCCCCCCCCCCGAGCGCTGAGCCACCAAGTCTCTCGCCAGCCGCCGCGGCCACCACACAGGTGACCAACGCTGGCCCAAGCACTCCTGTACAGGACTCCGCCGGCTTCCCATCGACACCGGAGAACGTGTCGATGTGGCAGAGACGAAGCCGAGGAAACAAAACTCCTGATTTGGTCGACGACGACGCCTCCTCGACCAAACCCGAGCACACCAAGCCCGCCGCCGCGCATGCCGGCCAGGCCAAACCTAACCTCACCGCCCAAGACGAGCGGCAGGAATCTACGCCGATGGCCCATCGATCCCGTCCCAGAAGACGAGCTCGAGGTGGATCGAGCCCCGGAAGAAAACGCATCTGAGCTACGGCCGCCACCGACAACAGAGCCCGCGGGCCAGAGCAGCGCGAGGACGAAGACATACTCGTGTGCAGCTCCTCCATCGCCTCCCGAGCCAGAGGCAAGGACGACGCCGGCGAGCGCCCAACCAGATCGAGCGCTCGAAACGGAGCACACACAAGTAGCTGACCTGAAGCCGCCACCATGGACGAGGCCGACGAGAGAACGCAGCACCCGAAGCACACCAAGTCGCGGGCATCTCCACACCCTCGCCGCCCGGCCGGAGCCAAGTGCGACGCCGAGGAGCTCACCCGACAGCAAAAGCCTAGCTACAGAACCACCAAACTACGGTATATACACAGCCCACCCGTGGATCTGGGCCCCCCTCACCTCACCACGCCAACGAGGGCGACGGAAGCGAGGGGACCCGACGAGATCAACACGGGAGACCAGGCGCTGAGGTCGCCGAACGAGTCGCCTCTCCTGTCTGAGAAGATGTTGATGGCGTGGCAACTTAGTATCTCGAAATTATGCATATGGCGAGAGTATGCATGTGTGCGATTATAGAGATAAATGTATGAAATATATGTACGTGTAGGTGAGCACGTTAAAAAAAAGGCACAAAAGGCCGGTACACGGCATGCACACGCGGCCTTTTTGCGATATAAAAGCACACAAAGGCTACATACGCACCTATGTACGTATATGTGCGTGCGCGCCCACCAAATACTCCTACCATGCGTGCGCGCAAGGTTAGATTGGCAACTGCAAAACTGGCTAGCTCGAGCGCTCACGTGTACCACCACGTACCGTAGTGAAATCAACGTCCGAGTACCCATGCTGATCCAGGACGGCTTTCATTCGGCACAAAGGAGCATCTACAGGCGGACCTTGCAAGTCCGGCACCCTATACGCCCGCGGACGCGCCCGGACGACCCCTCATATTTCGCTCAGTGCATCCACATGCCTTATATTCGGACTCTCAAATTCATACAAAGCCACACACGTCGTGTCCGAATTCAACAGTTTTAATTTTAAACAAAAGCAAATGATAACATAGTTCAACAAGCCGGATATGGCAAAATGAAATCAATGTCCGACCGACAAGTGCTGCTTGTCGGATCACTGGCCGGACGAGTTCGTCCATGCGTCTTGGAATGGTCCAGCCGGCTGTCACATCCTCCTCGATCTCGACGGTGCCGGACGACACAATCCGCGCCGGCGCTTGGATGGATGGGGTGCGGGGAGCCCGGCATGTTGGGGGAGACATCTCCTCGACGATGCCCGCACCTACCTGCGCCGCCGCCTCCGCCTCCCTCTCTCGCTGCCGGCGACGGCGCATCTTACGGGCGATGTTCTCCGTCTTGCAAAACGAAGCAGAGGAAGGGACGCCGACGGACGAGGCGGACTGCGTCTCCGTCGCGACGGTCGGGGACGGGGTGGAAGACATCACGGTGGCGGATCGGGCCAGGTGGTGAGGATGGAGAGCAAGGGTGCCGGACGGCGAGGGGTCGGGCGCGGGAAATGGTGGAGGGCGGCGGGAGGAGGAGGAAGGGTTTGAGGAATTTGGGGCAATTTGAGGTGGGGTCGGGCTGTCGGGTCCGACGTGGCGGGCGTGTCCGGACGCGCCCGGGCTCTCCTATACCCGCCCCATATTTGGGCTGGAAATGAGGGGTGCCAGTCAGCCCGGGCTTGAGGCCGGTTTGAGAGGTCCGTCTGGATTAATTTTTTGTGACCGGGCAGTGATCGGGTGGCCTGCCCGGACGTTTGAGAAGGGTATGAGGGTCCGGCTGTAGATGCTCTAATCGACGGCCTTTTTCTCCATCACTAAGCTCTCGCGTCTCGGGTACATGCTTTGCGAGGTCCCTTTCTCCATTTCCTGAGTTGAGCGTGTCAACTTGGCGCCCCCAACCATCGAGCACGGCCTTGGACGGCAAGCATGGTGACTGGTGACCAGGGACCCTATATGTGCGAGTGAACTGTCCATGTCGACTAATGTAAAGCCGGCCTTTTCTTATGCGGTGGTGTGCACGCGTGCGTTCCATTCCACCGGAGGCGCAGACACGCGGTACGTGCAGACACATGCATGCATGCGCCCGCTGCTCCTGGGTGCATGCGTGTACGTGCATGGGAGTAGGTGAGGATAGAAGGTCAGCTACTTGCGTTGCTATGGTGGCTGTGGTTCGGTTCCCTGTGTGGCAAATCGCCGTGGTATCCCTTTTCCACGTAAAAGGATGTTTCACCGGATCATGGAGTCAATTGCACACAACCATCACATTTGAGGCTTTGTTTGCGCAAAACTACCTGGTCTTTAATTTTTTTTGCATAAGCCATCACGTTTCTGATAAACTTAATAAAAACACTAATAATGTGATTTGGCCCGTTTAGTCACTTTCTGACAAGTGAAGCCGGATTGTAAGGAGCTGACTTGACACAAAATTAACTCAAACACCCCTCGATCTAACAAAAAACACAATCTGCCCCCCACCCCCACATCTGGACACAACTCGCGGTTCTATGGCCTTGCCATTCGGTAGCCACGACGGCGCCCTCATCGGCGGCGTGCTGTGCGCACATTGTTGAAAATATGCCCTAGAGGCAATAATAAAGTGATTATTATTATATTTCCTTGTTCATGATAATCGTTTATTGTCCATGCTATAATTGTATTTATTGGAAACTCAAATACATGTGTGGATATATAGACAACACTGTGTCCCTAGTGAGCCTCTATAGGACTAGCTCGTTGATCAAAGATGGTCAAGGTTTCCTGGCCATAGACATGAGTTGTCATTTGATAACGAGATCACATCATTAGGAGAATGATGTGATGGACAAGACCCAAACTATGAACGTAGCATATGATCGTGTCAAGTTTATTGCTATTGTTTTCTGCATACGGGATTAACTGAATCCCTGACATCGAGGTTCGACCGATAAAGATCTTCGTAGAATATGTAGGAACCAATATGGACATCCAGGTTCCGCTATTGGTTATTGACCGTAGAGGTATATCGGTCATGTCTCCATAGTTCTCGAACCCGCAGGGTCTACACACTTAACGTTCGGTGACGATTTGGTATTGTTGAGACATATGTGTTGGTGACCGAAGGTTGTTCGAAGTCTCGGATGAGATCCCGGACGTCACGAGGAGTTCCGAAATGGTCCGGAGGTAAAGATTTATATATAGAAAAGTGGTATTCGGGTTCCGGAAAAGTTTCGGATGTTTCCGGTAGTGTACCGAGAGTGCCGAAAGGGTTCCGGGGGTCCACCGGGAGGGGCCCACCACCCCGTGGGGCCACATGGGCCCAAGAGGTGGCGCACCAGCCCCTGGTGGGCTGGGCAGCCGACCCCATAAGGGCCCATGCGCCCAAAGGAAAAAAGGTGGAGGTGCCTTGGAGTGGAGGGACTCCTCCCTAGGGTTCCCACCTCCCTTGTGGGAGGAGGACTCCCCCCCCCCCCACTTCGGCCGAAGCCCTCCTTGGAGGAGGGGCTAGGGCTACACCCCACCTACCCCTTCCTCCTATAAATAGAGAGGGAGAGGGAGGGCAGCCGCACCCTAAGCCACGGCGCAGCCCTCTCTCTCTCCCTCTATATTAGTTCTCCTCTAGATCGGTTTTGGTAGTGCTCGGCAAAGCCCTGCCGGAACAGCTCCACCACCACCACCACCACGCCGTTGTGCTGCCGGAGATCTCATCTACCTCTCCGCCCTCGCTTGCTGGATCAAGGAGGCGGAGAACGTCATCGAGCTGTACGTGTGCTGAACGCGGAGGTGCCGTCCGTTAGGCGCTAGATCGGAACGGATCAAGATTGGATCGCGGGACGGATCGTGATTGGATCGCGAAGATGTTCGACTACACCAACCGAGTTTCTTAACGTTTCCCGCTTAGCGATCTACAAGGGTATGTAGATGCAATCTCTCCTATCGTAGATGTTCATCTCCTAGATTGATCTTGGTGAGCGTAGGAAAATTTTGTTTCCCATGCAACGTTCCCCAACAGTGGTATCAGAGCTAGGTCTATGCGTAAATGACATCACGAGTAGACCACAAAAGAGTTTGTGGGCGTTGATATTCAGATTGCTTCCTTCCTTAGTCTTATTTTGATTCAGCGGTATTGTGGGATGAAGCGGCCTGGACCAACTTTACATGTCCACGTACATAAGACCGGTTCCATCGACTGACATGTAACTTTGTTGCATAAGATGGTTGGCGGTTGTCTGTCTCTCCCACCTTAGTTGAATCGGATTCAACAAAGGCGGTCCTTGTAGAAGGTTAAATAGCAACTTGTATATCACCATTGTGGTTTTGCGTAGGTAAGAATCGTTCTTGCTAGATACCCATGGCAGCCACGTAAAACATGCAACAACAAATTAGAGGACGTCTAACTTGTTTTTGCAGGGTATGTTGTGATATGATATGGCCAAAGACATGATGATATATATATTTGATGTATGAGATGATCATGTTTTGTAATAGTTTATATCAACTTGGATGTTGATACGGCAACCGGCAGGAGCCATAGGGTTGTCTTTAATTATTATGTGGCCTGCGTGTCACTCATTAAGCACTATGTAATGCTTTACTTTATCGCTAAGCGGTATAAATAGTAGTAGAAGCATGGTTGGCGCGACAACCCCGATGGCAACACGATGATGGAGATCATGATGATGGAGATCATGCCGGTGCTTTGGAGATGGAGATCAAAAGCACAAGTTCATGGCCATATCATCTCACTTATGATTTGCATGTGATGTTAATCCTTTTATGCATCTTATTTTGCTTAGGACAACGGTAGCATTATAAGGTGATCCCTCGCTAAAATTTCAAGATAAAAATTGTGTTCTCCCCGAGTGTGCACCATTGCGAAAGTTCGTTGTTTCGAAGCACCACGTGATGATTGGGTGTGATAGACTCTACGTTCGCATACAACGGGTGCAAGCCAGTTTTGCACATGCGGAACACTTGGGTTAAACTTGACGAGCCTATCTGTTGGGGAACGTTGCATGGGAAACAAAAAATTTCCTACGTAGACGCAAGATCTATCCATGGTGATGAGCATCTACGAGAGGGAGAGTGGATCTACATACCCTTGTAGATCGCTAAGCGGGAAGCATTAAGAAACGCGGTTGATGTAGTCGAACGTCTTCACGATCCTAATCGCTAGCCGTCCCGCGATCCAATCACGATCTAGTGCCGAACGGACGGCACCTCCGCGTTTAGCACACGTACAGCTCAATGACGATCTCCGCCTTCTTGATCCAGCAAGAGGGAGCGGAGAGGTAGATGAGTTCTCCGGCAGCGCGACAGCGCGGCGGCGGCGGTGGTGGAACTATTCCGGCAGGGCTTTGCCTAAGCACCGTCGGAATCTATTTGGTGGAGGAACTAGGGAATAGAGAACTAGCATCTGGACTTGTGTCTTTGGGGCCTCTATTCCTCTAGTATATATAGGAGGGAGGGGAGGAGGCAGCCCCCTAGGGTTTCCCCTAGGGGTTCGGCCGAAGGAGGTGGAGGTGGAGCCTCCCACCAATCCTACTCCTAGTAGGATTCCTTCTCCTACTTAGAAACCTTCCCCCACTTGGGGTTTTTCCCTTTTCCCACATCCTAGCCGCATGGGCCTTGTGGGGCTGGTTTGCCCAGCCCACTAAGGGCTGGTGCACCCCCCTCAGGTCCATGTGGCCTCCCGGCGTGGGTGGCCCCTCCCGATGGCCCTCCGGCACTCCCGGTACACTACCGGAAATACCCGAAACTTTTCCGGTGGCCAAAACGGGACTTCCTATATACCAATCTTTACCTCCGGACCATTCTAGAGCTCCTCGTGACGTCCGGGATCTCATCCGGGACTCCGAACAACCTTCGGTCACAACCATACATAACTCAATACTACCGAAACGTCACCGAACGTTAAGTGTGCAGACCCTGCGGGTTCGAGAACTATGTAGACATGACCGAGACACCTCTACGGTCAATAACCAATAGCGGGACCTGGATGCCCATATTGGTTCCTACATATTCTACGAAGATCTTTCTCGGTTGAACCTCTATGTCAAGGATTCAGTTAATCCCGTACGCTGTTCCCTTTGTTCTTCGGTATGTTACTTGCCCGAGATTCGGTCGTCGGTATCTCTATACCTAGTTCAATCTCGTTACCAGCAAGTCTCTTTACTCGTTCCATAATACAAGATCCCATGGCTAACACTTTAGTCACATTGCTTGCAAGGCTTATTGTGATGTTGTATTACCGAGTGGGCCCTGAGATACCTCTCCGTCATACGGAGTAACAAATCCCAGTCTCGATCCATGCCAGCTCAATAGACACCTTCGGAGATACCTGTAGAGCATCTTTATAGTCACCCAGTTACGTTGTGACGTTTGATACACACAAGGTATTCCTCCGGTGTTAGTGAGTTGCATGATCTCATGGTCATAGGAACAGATACTTGACATGCAGAAAACAATAGCAATAAACTGACACGATCATATGCTACGTTCATAGTTTGGGTCTTGTCCATCACATCATTCTCCCAATGATGTGATCCCATTATCAAATGACATCTCATGTCTATGGCCAGGAAACCTTGACCATCTTTGATCAACAAGCTAGCCTACTAGAGGCATAATAGGGACACAGTGTTGTCTATGTATCCACACATGCAATTGAGTTTCCAATCAATACAATTATAGCATGGATAATAAACGATTATCATGAACAAGGAAATATAATAATAACTACTTTTATTATTGCCTCTAGGGCATATTTCCAACACTAGCATGTACAGACATGGCCTCGGAACACAAGGGACCGAAAGGTCGAACATGAGTCATATAGTAGATATGATCAACATAGAGATGTTCACCATTGAAACCACCTCATGTCACGTGATGATCGGACTTGGGTTGGTGAATTTGGATCATGCAACACTCGGATGACCGGAGGGATGTCAATTTGAGTGGGAGTTTTAAGTAATATGATTTACTAAACTCATTATCTTGAACAATAGTTTAAGTAACCTTTGCAAAATTTATGTTGTAGATCAATGGCTCGTGCAGTAGCTCCCCTGAATTTCAATGCGTTCCGAGAGAAAGCCAAGCTGAAAGATGATGGAAGTAACTTTGTAGACTGGGCCCATAATCTGAGGATTATCCTCGCGGCTTCCCAAAAGGCTTATGTCCTTGATGCACCGCTCGGTGTGCCACCCGCTCCAGTATCGTCTGCAGACGTTGTGAACGCCTGGCAGGCGCGTTCTGATGACTACTCAATAGTTCAGTGTGCTATGTTGTATGGCTTGGAACCAGGACTTCAAAGACGTTTTGAACGTCATGGAGCATATGAGATGTTCCAGGATTTGAAGTTTATTTTTGAGAAAAATGCCCGGATCGAGAGGTATGAGACCTCCGATAAGTTCTACGCTTGCAAGATGGAGGAGAACGGGTCTGTCAGTGAGCACATACTCAGAATGTCTGGATATTCCAACCGTCTCGCTGAGTTGGGAATTACTCTCCCGCCAGAGGCGATCACTGACAGAGTTCTTCAATCACTGTCACCTAGCTACAAAACTTTTGTGTTGAACTATAACATGCAAGGGATGAACAAATCAGTCGTCGAGCTGTTTGCGATGCTGAAAGTCGCTGAGTCAGAAATCCAGAAGGAACATCAAGTGTTGATGGTCAATAAAACCACTAGTTTCAAGAAGAATGGCAAGGGCAAGAAGGGTAACTCCAAGAAGAGTGGCAAAGCATTTGCCCCTCCCGTGAAGAAACCCAAGGCTGGACCTAAGTCGGAAACTGGGTGCTTTCATTGCAAGGGAACTGGCCACTGGAAGCGGAATTGCCCCAAGTATCTGGCCGACAAGAAGGCGGCCAACACCAAACAAGGTATATATGATATACATGTTATTGATGTGTACCTTACCAACTCTCGTTGTAGTACGTGGGTATTTGATACCAGTTCGGTTGCTCACATTTGCAACTCAAAGCAGGAACTACTGAATAGATGGAGCCTGGCAAAGGACAAAGTGACGATGCGTGTGGGAAATGGTTCCAAGGTTGATGTGATCGCCGTCGGCACGCTCGCTCTTCGATTACCATCGGGATTAGTGATGAACCTGAATAATTGCTATTTAGTGTCTGCGTTGAGCATGAACATTATATCTGAATCTTGTTTAATGCGAGACGGTTACTCATTTAAATTAGAGAATAATGGTTGTTCTATTTATATGGGTAATATCTTTTATGGTCATACACCCATTGTGAGGAGTTTATTCTTATTGAATCTCGATAGTGATGATACACATGTTCATAACATTGATGCCAAAAGATGTAGAGTTGATAATGATAGTACCACTTTCTTGTGGCACTGCCGCTTAGGTCATATTGGTGTAAAACGCATGAAGAAGCTCCATGCTGATGGACTTTTGGAGTCACTTGATTTTGAATCACTTGACACATGTGAACCATGCCTCATGGGCAAGATGACTAAGACCCCGTTCTCTGGAACAATGGAACGGGCAAGTGACTTGTTGGAAATCATACATACTGATGTGTGTGGTCCGATGAGCATTGACGCGCGCGGTGGATATCGTTACTTTCTCACCTTCACCGATGACTTAAGTGGACATGGGTATATTTACTTAATGAAACACAAGTCTGGAATGTTTGAAAAGTTCAAGCAATTTCAAAATGAAGTCGAGAATCATAATAACAAGAAGATTAAATTCCTACGATCTGATCGAGGAGGAAAATATCTGAGTTATAAGTTTGGCAATCACTTAAGACAATGTGGAATTGTTTCACAGTTGACGCCACCTGGAACACCATTGCGTAATGGTGTGTCCGAATGTCGTAATCGAACCTTATTGGATATGGTGCATTCTATGATGTCTCTTGCCGATTTGCCACTATCATTTTGGGGTTATGCGTTAGAGACAGCTGCATTCACTTTAAATAGGGCACCATCTAAATCCATTGAGACGATGCCGTATGAACTGTGGTTTGGCAAGAAACCAAAGTTGTCGTTTCTTAAAGTTTGGGGATGCGATGCTTATGTCAAAAGGCTTCAGCCAGAAAAGCTCGAACCCAAGGCGGACAAATGTGTCTTCATAGGATACCCAAAAGAGACGGTTGGGTACACCTTCTATCTCAGATCCGAAGGCAACGTGTTTGTCGCTAAGAACGGATCATTTCTCAAGAAAGAGTTTCTCTCGAAAGAATTGAGTGGGAGGAAGATAGAACTTGATGAGTTTGTTGAACCTTTACTTCAACCATAGAGTAGCGCAGCGCAGAAAGATGTTTCTGTGGAGCCTACATCAGTTGAAGAGGAAGCTAATGATAGTGATCATGAAGCTTCGGATCAAGTTACTATCGAACCTCGTAGGTCGACAAGGACATGTATTTCTCCTGAATGGTACGGTAACCCTGTCTTAGAGGTCATGTTGTTGGATAACGATGAACCTATGAGCTATGGAGAAGCGATGGTGGGCCCGGATTCCGACAAATGGTTAGAGGTCATGAAATCCGAGATAGGATCCATGTATGAAACCAAAGTGTGGACTTTGGAAGTATTACCTGAAGGGCGAAAGGCCATTCAGAATAAATGGATCTTTAAGAAGAAGACGAACGCGGACGGTAATATCATCGTCTATAAAGCTCGACTTGTGGCAAAAGGTTTTTCACAAGTTCAAGGAGTTGACTACGATGAGACTTTCTCACCCGTAGTGATGCTTAAGTCCGTTAGAATCATGTTAGCAATAGCTGCATTTTTTGATTATGAAATTTGGCTGAAGGATGTCAAAACAGCGTTCCTTAACGGTTTCCTTAAGGAAGAGTTGTATATGATGCAACCAGGAGGTTTTGTCGATCCAGAGAATGCTGACAAAGTTTGCAAGCTCCAGCGATCCATTTATGGGCTTGTGCAAGCATCTCGGAGTTGGAATCTTCGCTTTGATGAGGTGATCAAAGCGTTTGGGTTTATACAAGTTTACGGAGAAGCTTGTATTTACAAGAAAGTGAGTGGGAGCTCTATAGCGTTTCTAATATTATATGTGAACGACATATTGCTGATTGGAAACGATATAGAATTTTTGGAAAGCGTGAAGGAATATTTGAACAAGAGTTTTTCAATGAAGGACCTAGGAGAAGTTGCTTTCATATTAGGCATCAAGATCTATAGAGATAGATCAAGACGCTTAATAGGACTTTCACAGAGCACATACCTTGATAAAGTTTTGAAGAAGTTCAAAATGGATCAGTCCAAAAAGGGGTTCTTGCATGTATTACAAGGTGTGAAGTTGAGTAAGACTCAATGCCCAGTGACTGCAGAGGATAGGGAAAAGATGAGTGTCATCCCCTATGCTTCTGCCATAGGCTCTATCATGTATGCAATGTTGTACACAAGACCAGATGTCAGCCTTGCCATAAGTATGGCCGGAACGTTTCAAAGTGATCTAGGAGTGGAACACTGGACGGTGATCAAGAATATCCTTAAGTACCTGAAAAGGACTAAGGAAATGTTTCTCGTTTATGGAGGTGATCAAGAGCTCGTCGTAAAGGGTTACGTCAATGCAAGCTTTGACACTGAGCCGGATGACTCTAAGTCTCAAACCGGATGCGTATTTATTCTCAATGGGGGAGCGGTAAGCTGGTGCAGTTCCAAGCAAAGCGTGGTAGCTGATTCCACCTGCGAAGCGTAGTACATAGCTACCTCGGAGGCGGCAAAGGAAGGTGTCTGGATGAAGCAGTTCATGATAGATCTTGGAGTTGTGCCCAGTGCACTGGACCCAATGACCCTGTTCTGTGACAACACTGGTGCCATTGCTCTAGCCAAGGAACCAAGGTTTCACAAGAGGGCCAGACACATAAAGCGACGCTTCAATTCCATCTGCGATTACATCGTAGAGGAGGACATAAATATTTGCAAAGTGCACACGGATCTGAATGTCGCACACCCATTGACTAAGCCTCTTGCACGAGCAAAAAAAAGAAAAAAAACCAGAACTGTATGGGTGTTAGATTCATTAGAATGTAAATCACATAGTGATGTCAGCTAGATTATTGACTCTAGTGCAAGTGGGAGACTGTTGGAAATATGTCCTAGAGGCAAAATAAAGTGATTATTATTATATTTCCTTGTTCATGATAATCGTTTATTGTCCATGCTATAATTGTATTTATGGTAAACTCAAATACATGTGTGGATACATAGACAACACTATGTCCCTAGTGAGCCTTTATAGGACTAGCTCATTGATCAAAGATGGTCAAGGTTTCCTGGCCATTGACATGAGTTGTCATTTGATAACGGGATCACATCATTAGGAGAATGATGTGACGGCCAAGACCCAAACTATGAACATAGCATATGATCGTGTCAAGTTTATTGCTATTGTTTTCTGCATACGGGGTTAACTGAATCCCTGACATCGAGGTTCGACTGATAAAGATCTTCGTAGAATATGTAGGAACCAATATGGACATCCAGGTTCCGCTATTGGTTATTGATCGTAGAGGTATCTCGGTCATGTCTGCATAGTTCTCGAACCTGCAGGGTCTGCACACTTAACGTTCGATGACGATTTTGTATTGTTGAACATATGTGTTGGTGACCGAAGGTTTTTCGGAGTCCCGGATGAGATCCTGGATGTCACGAGGAGTTCCGGAATGGTCCGGAGGTAAAGATTTATATATAGGAAAGTGGTATTTGGGTTCCGGAAAAGTTTCGGGTGTTTCCGGTAGTGCACCGGGAGTGCCGAAAGGGTTCCCGGGGTCCACTGGGAGGGTCCCACCCACCCCGGGGGGCTACATGGGCCCAAGAGGTGGCACACCAGCCCCTGGTGGGCTGGGCAGCCGACCCCATAAGGGCCCATGCGTCCAAAGGAAAAAACGTGGAGGTGCCTTGGAGGGGAGGGACTCCTCCCTAGGGTTCCCACCTCCCTTGTGGGAGGAGGACTCTTCCCCCCCCCCACTTCGGCCGAACCCCTCCTTGGAGGAGGGGCTAGGCTGCACCCCACCTACCCCTTCCTCCTATAAATAGAGAGGGAGAGGGAGGGCAGCCGCACCCTAAGCCACGGCGCAGCCCTCTCTCTCTCCCTCTAGATTAGTTCTCCTCTTGATCGGTTTCGGTAGTGCTTGGCGAAGCCCTGCCGGAACAGCTCCACCACCACCGCCACCACGCCGTTGTGTTGCTGGAGATCTCATCTACCTCTTCGCCCTCGCTTGCTGGATTAAGGAGGCGGAGAACGTCATCGAGTTGTACGTGTGCTGAACGCGGAGGTGCCGTCCGTTCGGCGCTAGATCGGAACGGATCAAGACTGGATCGCGGGACAGATCGTGATTGGATCGCGAAGACGTTCGACTACACCAACCGCGTTTCTTAACGCTTCCCACTTAGCGATCTACAAGGGTATGTAGATGCAATCTCTCTCTCGTAGATGTTCATCTCCTAGATTGATCTTGGTGAGCGTAGGAAAATTTTGTTTCCCATGCAACGCTCCCCAACACGCATCTCATGTCCGTCCCCCAATGCCCATTCCTACGGCGAGGCTAGGATGCATCACTGGCCCGATTTCGCCGTCCCTAGAGGCCTCTGTTGTGCTGGAGGAGGAGCTCACGTGGATGCATGCGCCCAGGTGCCACTGAAGACTCGCCGGATGCGACACAGCTGCGAGTTTGTCGGCTCCCGTGGGTAGGGGCAAGGAACTTCGAGCTCGTTGGGACCCCATAGGCGATGCGAAGGAGGCGGCGAGTGGTCTTGCTGAAGACCATGGCCTCCTGCTCGACCCAGCCGAGTTGACCACCTCCATGGGTCAGCTCTCTCAATGTCCTGGTCCAGGCCGAGGCGGTGCAACCACGGCGGCTGGAGTTATGGGGCATGCGGAGGAAAGGGAGGCGTCGATGGCGAGGTTTGCGTGGCTTGGGGTGGCTGCTCGCCGGATTGATCAATCCGCTCAATCTCCGGAGCTTGACGGCGGGGCTTGAAGCGGATACAAAGACAGTGGGCAGGGACGGCTGAGGACGCCCATATCTGGTTGGTAGAGGCGGTTGGCGGAGCTTCGGCCGGCGGTATCCTTGGATGCGGCTGCGACGACGGTGACAGTTGACCTGCAATGCGGCTCGGTCAGGAGAGAAAAAAGATCGGGGGGAGAATGGAAGAAAATGGGGAAGGAAGGAGATGGTAGGCTGGGCAGCTATGGTCACCGGCGTGCTTGTCGGCGACGGCGAGGTTGCCGGAGTGGCGCAGGGGTTGGGCAGCAAGGGGTGCAAGACGGGATTGAGGCGGGGGTAGGGGGTTGATTGCGTTTTTCATTTATATTCAGGTGTGTGTGTGTGTGTGTGTGTGTGTGTGTGTGTGTGTGTGTGTGTGTGTGTGTGTGTGTGTTTGCCAAGTCAGCTATTTACAGTCTGGCCCTACTTGTCATAAAGTGATCAAACTGGTCAAATCATTCGATTAGTGCTTTCGGCAATAAGTTTACCAGAAACGCGGTGACTTTTACAAAAAAATAGGGACGGAGTAGTTTTCCGTCCTAACCCCGAATATGATGGTTTTCTGCTTTTAACTCCCGTTTCATGCATGCATGACAAGCACCCTACGTACGATGATCATCCTACCCACGTGATTGTTAAATAGGACCAAGTTTATCCGAGCTGCAAGCTCAACTCTTCTTTGGTGCAATGCTGGGAGACTGGCAAGTCTTTCTTAAAAGTTTCACGGAGCTAACTAAAGACTGGTCAAGTAATTTGGGAGCAACTCGGGGGTCAGTCGCTTGGAAACGATTTTGTATCCAATCGATTTTGCTTGTTATATGTGAACCATTGGATCAAGATCCAATGGATCATGCATTGTCTTCTAGCTCAAGTCGTTATGCATTGTTCCTCTACTTCATCTGACCATCGCCGATCCAGCCCATGCTGAACCGCTTGCCTCCACAACCCACCCTCCCTTTACCGCTAGCGTATCGTAGTGTCCACACCTCCCCCGTCCATCTCTCTATACCGACACACCACCAGATTCCCCCTGGCAAACATGCACCCGGCACCCCCGAACCCTGAACTCTCAACCTTCGAACTCGCCTCTAGGACAATCTCTAGTATTGTTTGATAATCATGTTTTCCTGATCATGGGCATTTGGTTAAGTGTAAGGAGGATACCAAACAACATTGTAACGAGGATACCAAACAACATTGAGATTATGATGCTAGAAGAACGATCATACTGAATTGACCCAACTTGTTTGTTATACCTTGAGATATTATTGTCACAAGTCTATTAATATAATACGAAGAGTTGACACGTGTATTAGTTGCTTAGACCATGAGAGTATCTTAGTCACTACATACCATACGATAGACTTTGGGGTTGCTCACATGATGATCATAACGACAACTTTCGGGTTCATCGAAAAGTATGACAAGAGACTAGATAGCTCAAGAGTGAGATTTATCCTCCGATGATGGAGAGATATTCTTAGGGCCCTCTCAGTGTGATGACATCCATCATCATCTGGCCAGACATAGGTGACAAAGTCACGTTGATGCCGAAACATGTAAAACGAGAGAGAAGAACAAAACCGGTAACGAGGATACCGGATTAATTAGCATGAGAATGACTCAGTTGGATACTGATAAATCTCACCTTGGGTTCTATAAAGTATTGTGAAGCAATGGGAATAGCAGATGATATCCAAAGTTTCACCATTCGTGTATTCATAGGGATCGATATGGATGTACATGGTTCCGCTATTGATCATTGAACGAATGGCAGTTTCAGTCATGTCTATGTTTAAAGAATACAGGGTCACACGTTTAAGGGAATCATGATCAGTTGAGTGTTAGTGGAGCGAGAGTTATGAGAAAATATTCATGAAATAGTTTCGAGAATATAAGAAATAGTTTTGAGAGAAACGGGAAGCGTTTCGGGGTTACCGGAAGAGTTTCGGTAATACCGGGAATTGATATATAGGTGGAAAATATTTACGGAGATGTTTAATAAATGATAAAAGGTTCTAATATTGATTAGGAAGATTTTAGAATTTATTAATTATCGACGGGTTGAAGAAAATATCAAAAGGCCTAGTGGTGGAGGGTTATTGGGCCCAATAACAAAGGTGGCGCCCCCCTTAGCCTCTTTTGAGGCCTAGGGTAGACCGAATTGGAAGGGGAGGAGAACTCCTCCTTCCCCTAGGGACGGAGCAAGGGGAGGAGTCCTCCTTCCCCTTGTGGCTCCCCCTCTCCTCTCCCTCAACCTATATATACTAGATGATTTTGCCCCTTGGAGATACACAAGTTTTTGGAGCATACTCTAGTTCTCTAGTTCTAGTTCTAATTTAGACTTGATCTAGATTAGAGCTAGACCTAGTTCTCTCTAATCCTCATAATAGAGAAGGCCCGTGAGGTTCTCCTCTCTTCCCTCTAATTCTCCGGCGACGATTAGCTTTGGACGGCAAAGGGCTGGCGGATCGTGAAGTCTGTACGCCTTCAATCCGTAGAGAGGTCGTGCTTTCGGTCCTCGGTTCGAGGGACCATTCATGAAAGGTTCGAGAGACTTCATCAACAATCTACACCAACTCTTCTTCCGCTACAACTCGAAGTTTGCAACGATCCGATCTAAAACCCTAATGCATCTTCATAGTGTTCCTGGGATCGTGATCGCAGGGCGGGTTTTTTCTAATACGTTTCCAAAAGAGTTTCGGGTAATACTAGGAACTAATATATATGTGGAAAATGTATCCGGAGATATTTAATAAACGATAAAAGGTTGTAATATTGATTAGAAGGCTTTTAGAATTTATTCAATATCAGCGGGCTAAAAATATATTAAAAGGCCTAGTGGTGGAGGGTATTGGACCCTAGGGCCCAATAACAAAGGTGGCGCCTCCCTTAGCCTCTTTGGAGGCATAGGGGAGGCCGAATTGGGAGGGGTGATGACCCACAAGTATAGGGGATAAATTGTAGTCCTTTCGATAAGTAAGAGTGTCGAACCCAACGAGGAGCAGAAGGAAATGACAAGCGGTTTTCAGCAAGGTAATTTCTGCAAGCACTGAAATTGTAGGTAATAGATAGTTTGATAGCAAGATAATTTGTAACAAGCAAGTAACGGTAACGGTAAACAAGGTGCAGCAAGGTAGCCCAATCCTTTTGAGGCAAAGGACAGGCCAGAACAATCACTAGTAATAGGCAAAGTGTTCTTGAGGGTACACGGGAATTTCGTCTAGTCACTTTTATCATGTTGGTTTAATTCGTGTTCGCTACTTTGATAATTTGATATGTGGGTGGACCGGTGCTAAGGTGTTGTTCTTACTTGAACTAACAACCTACTTATGATTGACCCCCTCGCAAGCATCCGCAACTACGAGAAAAGTATTAAGACAAAGTCTAACCATAGCATTAAACATGTGGATCCAAATCAGCCCCTTACGAAGTAGCGCATAAACTAGGGTTTAAGCTTCTGTCACTCTAGCAACACATCATCTAATAACTACTTCATAATACATTTCCTTAGGCCCATGAATGGTGAAGTGTCATGTAGTCGACGTTCACATGACTCCACTAAGGGAATCACAACATACATATCATCAAAATATCGAACACATATCAAATTCACATGATTACTCGCAACATGACTTCTCCCGTGACCTCAAGAACAAATGTAACTACTCACAAATAATAATCATGCTCAAGATCAGAGGAGTATTGAATAGCATAATGGATCTGAACATATAATCTTCCACCAAATAAACCATATAGTAATCAACTACGCAAGGTAATCAACACTACTAGTCACCCACAGGTACCAATCTAAGGTTCCGGTACAAAGATTGAACACAAGAGATGAACTAGGGTTTGAGAGGAGAAGGTGATGTTGAAGATGTTGATGAAGATTGGCCTCCCAAAGATGAGAGGGGTGTTGGTGATGACGATAGCTTCGATTTCCCCCTCCGGGAGGGAAGTTCCCCCGGCGGAATCGCTCCGCCGGAGGGCAAAAGTGCTCCTGCCCAAGTTCCGCCTCGAGGCGGTGGCGCATCGTCCCGAAAGTCCTCCCCTTATTTTTTTCTAGGTCAAGAAAGACCTTATACCAGAAGATGGGCACCGGAGGTGGGCCAGGCTGGGCACAACCCATCAGGGCGCGCCCAGGGGGGCCTGGCGCGCCCTTGTGGGTTGTGCCCACCTGGGGGCCCTCCTCCGGTAGTTTCCAGCTCCAGTATTTTTTATTAAATGTAAAAATAATCTCCGTAAAGTTTCAGCTTCATTGGAGTTGTGCAGAATAGGTATCTCTGACGTGCTTTTCTTGGGTCCAGAATTCCAGCTGCCGGTATTCTCCCTCCTTGTGTAAACCTTGCATATTATGAGAGAAAAGGCATTAGAATCACTCCCCAAAGCATTATTATTCAACAAAACAAAGTAAATTATAGTAGGAAATCATGAGGCAAAATGGACGTATCAAGGGGAGGAGGACTCCTCCTTCTCCTAGGGCCAGCATAAGGGGAGGAGTCCTCCTTCCCCTTGTGGCGCCCCTCCCCTCTCCCTCAACCTATCTATACATAGGATTTTGCCCCTTGGAGATACACAAGTTTTGAAGCCTCCTCTGGTTCTCTAATTCTAGTTCTAATTTCGACTTGATCTAGAATAGAGCTAGACCTAATTCTCTCTAATCCTCATAATAGAGAAGTCCCGTGAGGTTCTCTTATCTTCTCTCTAATTCTTTGGTGACGATTAGGTCTGGATGGCGTAGCGCTGCCGGATCGTGAAGCTCGTACGCCTACAATTCGTAGAGAGGTTGTGCTTTCAGTCTTTGGTTTGAGAGATCTTTCGTGAATGGTTCGAGGGACTTCATCAACGATCTACACCAACTCTTCTTCCGCTGCAACTCGAAGTTGGTAACGATCCGATCTAAAACCATATTGCATCTTCATAGTGTTACAGGAATCGTGATCGTAGGGAGATTTTGTTTGTTTTCTACTACGTTTCCCAACAGTTGTAGTATATCACCATCTCTACACGATCATGCACCTTAATATTTAGCTATTAAAGAAACGTGTCATGGTCGCCTCTGGATTCTTCATTGTCCCTGTGCGTATCATAAGTAATTTTATCTTCTTGTAATATTCATCAACACTCATGTTACCTTGAGAGAGTCGCTACAACTTGTTGTACATATCTCTTATATAAAGCTCAGGAATAAAGCATCGCCTCATGAATTCTTTCATCCCTCGCCAAGTCGTTGGGTGATGTCCTGAACGACAAATTTGATTCCACCAAATTAGCGCATAACCAGTGAACTCAATTCCAGCAAGTTGAACTTTCTTCTCTTCACTATATTGATGGGCGTAAAAAATTGACCAACACGCAACTCCCACTCCATATACGCTTCTGGTTCGCATTTACCGGAGAATGAAGGAATTGAAATTTTGATGTGCCCAATTCCATCATCCAAAGGCAAACGCGCAGCTTGACCAACTCGATCATGCGCTCCGCCATGAGCGGCAACTTCGGGACAGGGCTCAAAGTGTCACGGTCATGGCGCGTAGCCTGCAGGGTTGTCATCTCCAGCATGTGGCGTGACGCTAAACAGCGATCCTATACACCGGCATATTCACCACGAAGCGGTGGTGCGTATCATGGTAGAGCAACCTGTGGTGCTGTGATATCCGGTGTTGGCGTATTGATGATGTCCGCCAAAACATTGAACCGCGTGATCAGGATATCCATCATTTTGCCAAGCTTCACCTCGAGCGCATCATGACATTATTTGACGTAGTTGCATGTGTGGTAAAAAAATCATCCCAAATATTTAAAGGAACATCGTCCGCGTAAACTCGAGGTATAACTTCTTCAAAATTAGCAACAACCTTAGCGTTCCTGTTGTTGGCGAAGTCCGAGATCTTGATCGACACAGTACTGTGAACAACCTTAGCTTTGAATATCACTTTCACGGTACTAGCAACAACAATAAGAAATTCTGACCGAGCGAAGATGCAAGACTGTAAGATTAAAAACACGAGTCGAGTAAATTAAATGAACTCCATGCACAACAGGAACAAAAGCCTCACGAATCAGCAACAAAGACGAAATTTAGTGTCCCGGACCTTTTTTGACATTTTATACTCAACTCATGTAAATACCAATCTGCCCGTACATGATTGGAAAGATCGATACTTAGAGCATGCAGGCTCAGGTTCTCAATCGACTCAATCCAAAGAATATGAACGGACTCTTCTATCCAAAGTAAATAAGATTCTGAAACACTAAAAATCTGAGCAATTTATATTGTTGTGATGATGGCAAATTTAGTTTGCAAGCACGGTAATTTTTGGCTAAAAATTAAACTAAGATGGATTTGTCATGCTCGCGAACTAAACTTGCCATCCTCGACGATCATAATTTGCCATAAAAAATGTTGATTTGTCATGGTCAAACATTTGATGTTTGATTTGTAGTGAAGTTCATAAAATTTGACTAATTAATACTCGGGCTACGTTGATCACCTAGCAACCGAACGAGATCCCAGATTGCAGCCGAACTAGTACTTGTATCTGCGACATCGAAGGTGAAGGGAGGCATCGGTTTCCGGGATATGCATATGTACAATCTTGCTATGGTTGGGAAACATGGTTGGTGCCTTACCGGAATCGTTATGTGCGAGGGTATTGAAAGGAAAATATTACCCGCATACTGATTTCCTTAATGCTACTGCCCCGGCCCGGTCGTCGGCAACCTGGAAGGCAATCATTGCTGGGAGAAAGGCTCTAGATGTCGGACTCATTCGGAGAGTTAGGGATGAAACTACCATCTCATTATTGTCAGATAACCGGATCCCGAGAAAATCGACTCTCAAACCTATGGGTTGTATTGGTACTGATCCACTGCCGAAGGTTTCAGACTTGATCGATAATTACACAGGAACTTGGAATGTGGACATTGTTTGTGGAAATTTCTTGCAACCGGATGTGGAGGCGGTCTCGAATATCCCCCTAAACCTCATCGGTGGTGAGGATTCTTTAGCTTGGGCTTTGGAGAAGTCAGGCATTTACTCTGTAAAATCCGCGTATCGCTTTCTCGTGACTGACAACAAGCATAGCTCTGTAGAGGAAGGGACGATTACAGAAGCTTCATCAACTAATAAACATGTATGGACTTCTCTATGGAAATTGAATATTGTTCACAAGGTTCGAGTGTTCTGGTGGAGAGTTCTTCGGGGGATTCTTCCCGACTCTGTCAACTTACAACGTCAACACATTAAACCTCTTGGTCCGTGTGTGATCTGCAAGGCTATGGACAAAAACATGCAACATGTGATGATACATTGCACTCATGCAAAAAAGTTTTGGATAGCAGCAAGGGACAGATTTCAGCTCCACTTGCCCCATCTGCATCTAGATACATGGGTGCGAGACATCTTGCTGGACTCCTTGTTTATAGAAGATGAGTGTTGCAAAGTTATCACAATCATGCATAGTATTTGGACATCACGCAATTTGGACTCACGATCGTGAAGGTTATGGCCATGTACAAGCTATAAAATGGGTTCATGAGACATTGGCGATTCCGGATCTTTCTCCATCGCGCAAAAAAGAAGCGACTGCTCTGTGTTGGCGACCACCCGAAGCAGGATGGGTGACTATAAACTTTGATGGGGCTGTGAGTGTTGAAGCCATGAAAGAAGGGCGGGAGGTGTGACTCGTTCCCACTTGGGTTCCTAGGAGCCTGGAGTAAACCATTCCATGGTGTTACGGGTACTTTTACTGCTAAACTTCTCGTCCTTCGGGAAGGAATGATCTTTGTTCAACTCTGTGGCTTCTCACATGTGATCTTGGAGATTGTCTACTTGGAGTTAGTCAATCTATGGAAATCGTGCAAAAAATCACGGTCAATTGCGGCGCTTATCTTGATGGAATTAAAGGAGATCGGAGCTAGTTTTGCTTCTCTCACGGTTACTCATATTAGAGCATCTACAGTCGGACCTTGCAAATCCGGCCCCTCAAACGTCCGCGGACGCGACCGGACGCGTCTCATTTGTTGGCTTCCACATCCACGTCCCTCATATCCGAACCCTCAAAACCATACAACCCATGCAACGCTACGTAAAATTAGATCAACACACAGGTTCGTCGGATCGGATTGCAAATGCCGAACAAAAGGAGCATAGTTCATCGGAGTTCATCGGCAAATCCTAACTACGAACTAGCTAAACATAATTAAAATACAAACGGAGACGGGGGACAGTCACCACTTCCTCGCCGGCCCTTTGCCCTTCCTGTCGCCGGCGCAGCTATAGGAGTCGGCGGCTGGTGGGGAATCATCGGAGTCGTCCGACAAGGAGCCGTGGTCGTCATCGTCGTCGTCGGAGAGGATGACGAGCCCTTGTAGCCGCCGAACCTCCCTGTCTTGCTGCCGCTTGAGCTTGGCGAGCCGAGCCGCGTCCGTCGCTGCCTCCGCCGCCTCGCGCTCGGACTGCTCAATGGCAATCTGGAGCGCCTTCGCGTTCTTCCGCCGGAGCCGCCGCACGTCCGTCTCCACGGTCGTAAGCGACCGGCGGTAGACCCATTCGAGGAGCCGCGCGTCCTCGTCGGGCTCCGCCTCCATCCCGCGGCAGCGGCACATGGATTGATCCGCCTCCAACCTCTCCCTTTGTCGTTGACGCTCGCGACGGGCGGCGCGCGCCTTTGATTCCGGCATGCGCGTCCGGGCCGGCGTGGCGGGCACAAGCACCCACCGCTGCCCACTTGGGGGAGCAGCCGGCGGGGCCAAGGGACGGCGCAGGGGAGGCGCGGATTGCGTAGGCCGCCTGCCGGAGCTGCGCACGGGCCGGGAGGAGCCAGCGCCGACGCCCGAGCTGCGACAGAGGGGAAGCGACGAGGCTGCATATCCGGAGCTTCCCCCGGTATCCACCTTGGATCGCTCCAAGGCGATGCGGAGGGCAAGCTCATACTCCGGATCCAGGTCGTCGTCGGAGCGGCTGTCGGAGCTCGACATTCCGGCGAATTCGATTGGAATCGGTGCGGGGAGAGGAGAGGACGGAGCGAGAGAGGAGAGTGAGTGAGCTAGGGTTTCGGAGCGATGAGCCGGATGCACCTTTTTGTGGGACAGCCATGGGGTCAACGGTTGGCCGGGCCTGCCAGGCGGGCGTGCCTGTCCGGACTCCCCCATATCCACCCCATATTTGGGCTGGATATGAGGGGTGCCGGTCAGGCCGGGCGTTTGAGGCCCGTTTAGGGAGTCCGTCTGGGTCGATTTTTCGTGACCGGGCAATGACCGAACGGCCTGCCCGGCTGTATGAGACGGATATGAAGGGTCCGGCTGTAGATGCTCTTAGTAGGGATTCTAATGTTCCGGCCCATCAGTGTCCTCGCTTTGCCTGTTCACATGATGGCACCGAGAGCTGGCTTGATGCAAGCCTAAATTTTCTTTTGTCTAGCCTACGTGCAGATTGTAACCTGATACTCCGTTAATAAAGCTCCCAATTCCGTTGCAAAAGAAATAGTACTTGCACCTGCCTAAAATAATAATAATAACATGCTATGCACATAACCTTTGGACTTGCAACAATAAAATGTCATGTAGCGGCCTTCTTTGATGGAGTCATAAATTTGGCTTCACCTTTTCCTGTAGCGGAGGGATCTGGATCAACGTTGAACCAATCGAATATGTTGCACCGACCGGTATGAGCGGTTTGCTATCTTAAAAAAAATGTTGCAACAGAATAAAATGCCCCTAGTTACATCACTTCTTTTTTATGGCGCATGGAACGTCTCCTAAAATATCGGCTGCCTTCTGTCTTGGTCCTACCGCTAGCCACTTCTTCTGAACATGTATGGGGTGAATAATTTTTTGACGCAAAACAATAGCTTTGGCTCTAGTGGCCACATCAATACCCATAGGAGCTCCATACTCAAATTAAATAAATGAAAGTAAATGATAGTACAATTACTTGAGACAAACTGTAGGAGCTCCATACTCAAATTAAATAAATGAAAGTAAATGTATAGAGAAAGCCATGCAAAGTTCCTACAAAAGCTCCCATCTCTCTTCCCCAACGCACGAGAGGGAGGCAAAGGGAGGCTGCAGTTTTTCCCAGGCAACCGCCGGCGAGGCCGAGGGTTCCCCCGCTCTCCGTTTGTTGCTTCGGTGACGGGAGAGGGGGGGAACCCTGGTTCGATCCCGGTTTGTACATATGGGTAGGAATAGGTTTCTTGGGGACGCCGAGTTGGTGATGGTGGCGGCATCGTGTCAGAATAAATCTTCTCCAGATTCTCATCCACCTCGTGTCCATGGCGTTATCGGAGAACTGGGGACCTCGGATTCTTGCTGGTGATGTGCGCTGGTGGGATTTGTGCGTCCATGTGTGGTCGGCTAGGCGGCGGCAGTGACCACGTCGGGGACCTTTTGTCCTCCAATCTCAGCTCCGTTGTCATAGCGTATACTCCAGCGCCACGGCGAGGTTTAGGAGGTTTGTTTAGGAGTGGGTCGATAGGCGATGCTTCTTCGGTTTGTGGCGTTAGCGGCCTTTGTGGAGGAACGGTTGAACCGGATCTGGGTTTGAGGACGACGGCCGGCGGCCCTGCGTTTCTTGTCCGACTACGTCGGTTGATGACGAAGGTGCTGGGTCCGAGTGGCATGAAGAAGATCTCCGGCCGACGAGCCACAAGGTACTCAATCTCGCTGCTCGCTTAATCGGCTCACAAAGCACTTGCTGCGATGGTGTTGCGTCTCTGTGCAATATTTCCGGGAAAACCGTCCCTGTGGTTTGTTCTCGTGTGGTGGTACATGCGTTTCTATAACTGTTTTTCTATATAATGGATATGTGATTACTGTCAGAAAAAAAGTTCCTACAAAATATTTCAATCAAATGTTAGAGGTGGCCATCATCTTTCAAAGTCTAGCGTATACTACAAACTAGAAGCAAATCGCTTCATCATTGATCTGATTAATTATTTCTAACACACCTGGTTGAATTTGTGAGCACGATGACGATCATTTATGACTTAGAATGGTTGAATTTCATAACGGTAATATCGTACACCTTGGATACAAGGCGAGGTAGATGCGATATGATCGGACACAATTTTAGAAGTAACCTCTTCCTTGTCCATCGACGATCAGTGTGGTTGTCGGTAGGGTAAGAGCATCTATAACTGGACTCCTCGTATCCGTCTCAAACGTCCGGCCAGGCCGCCCTGTCATTTACTGGTCACAAAAATTTGACCCAACTGGACGCATCAAATGGGCCTCAAACCCCGGAATGACCGGCACCCTTCATATCCAGTCCAAATATGGGACGGATATGGGCACGCCCGCCACGTCGGTCTGACGATGGGGTCCGGCGCGGACTTGCCCGGAAACCCGGCGGTCCGATGGATGCGTCGACCGTCGCCGCGGTTTGAACGACGCGTGGCACCGCTCCGGCTCGTCGCCCGAGGCCAAATCCGTCTATTTAAACCGGCCAGCGTCCCCCGGCCCTAGCACATCCACCTCCTCCCTCTCTACGCCGCCACCCGAGCCAGTCCGCCTCCTCTCCACCGCTCTCCCACGCTCTCCAGCGTCGATACGGTCCGGCATAGGATCACCATCTACGGGATGCTCACGTCGGAGCGCCGAATGCAGATCGAGGCAGAGATCCAGGCTAGGCGCGTCGCCCGCATCGCTGCGGGTCTGCCTCCAGACTCATCGGAGCCGGAGGAGGATGAGGAGGAGGAGCAGCCGGAGGAGAAGGAGCGGCCGGAGGAGGAGCTGTCGGAGCCAATGGAGGTGGCCGAGGCGGAGGAGGACGAGGCGGAGCAGCCTGCTCCGGGCTTCAACATGATGGAGGCGGATGCGGAGTTCGCCGTCGCCCAAGCCGAGGAGATGACGGAGCAGCAGGCCATCCTGAAGTCCATCCAGGATGAGGCCGAGGTGGAGGCCAACCGGGAGCTCATCCGGCAGAGGCAGGCGGAGGAGGCCAGAGCGGAGCAGCCGGAGGCGCCGGCGGGGGGGAGCTGCAGCTGCCGCCCATATATCCGTCGGAGGGCACGGAGATCGTCGAAATCACCGACAAGGAGTAGTAGTCAGGTTTCTACGTAATACGTAGGTTCTTTCGTTTGCATGCTTTTGTATGGATTTGAGAATCTAGTATAAGATGTTCGAGTTGTGTTTATTTAAGACGTGTCCGGTCACTTTCGCGGACGCGTCCACGGGCGTCTGAGGCCGAACCCATTGCAACTGTAGATGCTCTAAGTCAGCTAGGGATGCAAGGATGGTCCAGTGTTTGACCGACGGATCGTGAGACAGGACGCCATTAGCGCAAATGGGACTGATGTCCGGTGCGATAGTCCGGACCGGCTGTCGTGTCTGCCCTTCTCCTTTTCCTGAGCCGACGGGGGTGTCACTTGGTTGGCGCCCCAACCACCGAGCTCAGCACGGCCTTGGACGGCAAGCGTGATGACCAGGGACCCTGTACATGCGAGTGAACTGTCCATGTCGACCACTTAGCCGGTCTTTTCATATGCGGGGATTGCGCGCGTTCCACCGTACGTGAAGTGCTAACGCATCGCCGATGCTAGCCGCCGGCTTCTCCTGGGTGCATGCGCGTCCGTGCATGGGAGTAGGTGAGAATCGAAGGTCAGCTACTTGCGTTTCTATGGTGGTTCGGTTACCTGTGTGGCAAGTCGCCATGGCCTCCCTTTTCCTCTTGCCAAGCATGATGCAACCACGAAAAAGATGCTTCAATGAATCATACACGGCTACTACATTACGTTCTTTTTTCGAAAAAAGAGGATGACCCCCGGCCTTTACACTACGTACGATGATCGTCTTCCTTTTTCATGAGGGAGGGGAAGTACGATGATCATTTTACCCACATGATAGTTAACCTGCAAAATGCCCGTGCATTATAATGGAAGAAATAAATTGTCACACATTGTCAACTTCCTTGTTATAGCTTATTCAATTCGCCAACTTGCCGATGATGATCATGTTATCATTTGTCAACCTATTCATGATGGACGTGATTAATTTTAAGGTGATGGGCTCTGTCATCACACGCTAGCATGCTGCATTCGCGAGCCCTTTCTTGCATCAATTTGTGATTGTGTGGACTTGTAATACCCGTAGATGTCACCCTTTTCTCATCTACACTTTGTGAATGCACCGTACCCACACTCATGCACCCTAGTCCAATTTCCACCCTTGTTGTCCTCCTCATTATTGTCTCCAAAAAGGCTTGTTGATTGTTTACTTACGGACATATATAAATTGATGAACCTTAGTGTAAAGCCATAAGGTGGGACTATTTATTAATAGGCGAACCTTCTAATCTAACGAAAGCCAGCGCTAGCTCCCCATTTGGGACGGAAACTGGAGGCTGTGGGTTCGATACTCAGCAGGAAGAATAATTTTTCGGCTTGAATCGTTTCTTTACTCTAAAAAAATAGGACTGCACGTTGACTACAAAAAATTCAAGGGGATTTCTACAGAATGTCATGACGAACTAAGAATATCACATCCATTTATTAGTAGGTATAGATTAGGGGCACTTTTATTGTACTCCCTCTATAAACAAATATAAGACTACAAGTATACTAGGTCCTATATTTGTCTACAAGCCAAAACTTCTTCTTCAAAGTTGAAAAGAACACTTGTACGAACTTGTCAGACTTTTCATTCTAGGTAGGGTTTCGGAGGCACGATAGAGCAACACTTGACATGGAACTATGGCAGCGGTGCGTTCTCAAGTTGGTAAATGTGATATGATCGGGTGATGCCTAGGGTTCACTTCTTTTCCTCATATATCCGGTAGGATAAGAAGGGGGCAGGGGGGTAAACCCAAATTCAAGTCGCTAACACCTTGTCTCATCTGCCTCAACATTACTATTGCATCTCAATCTCTATTGAGGGGGGGGGGGGGGGGGGGGGCGCGGTAAACCCAAATTCAAGTCGCTAACACCTTGTCTCATCTGCCTCAACATTACTATTGCATCTCAATCTCTATTGAAGAGGGGAGGGGGGGGGGGGGGGGGGGGGGTCGTGTCATCTGCCTCAGCATTATTGTTGCATCTCGTTCTCTATTGAAAGGGGGGGGGGGGGGGGGGGGAGCGCACATTATTGTTACATCTCATTCTCTAAGTAGTTGCGCGAGAGTCTGTTTATAAATCGATGATGCCTCGTGCGTTGCTGCAGGAACCTTGCTAAAAATGCATAAATGGTTGCTACAAAAACATTTAAAACTCATAGAAAGCAATTATAAGCTTACAAAATATTAAGGATATAAAAAGAGAGAAAAATACAGTTAGAATGTCATTTCTACCAAAATGTGAAGTATGAACTCTAATGCAAAAAATTGTCTTATGGCTAACATGCATGGCTTGATTATGTGGTAGCATTGCATGCATAGAGTAATGCAAAAAAAATGTGATTTATGACTTGCAGGCATAACTTGCCTATGTGGCATGCTTGAATGGCTAGAAAAAATAGATAGTGGGTTGTGGTAAAAAAAATGTGAGACCTACGTAAAACATCTATGTACCCTTACGAAATCTTCTTCAACCTCCACTAAAGCCCAATTAAAATAGACAAATCATCCTAATCCTAATCAGCAAGTAATATCCCATGGGTGTAGCAAACTCGGGTTGTGGTAGCTATTTAGGAATAGAAGACCCTCCATGTTCCACTCAACTCCCCTCCACTCTACAAGTTTGTCCAAGTCAGACTAAAACATAGCAGATGGCATGCAAACATTAATGGATCTTTGAGATTTATCCATTAATTATTTGTTAAATAGACTAAAGCCCATAAACTTAAAAAGGGCTCTCCTAATAAAGTGTGCAACCAAAAATTATCCTGACAATGAACACATATAGGCTTTATTTGGCGATACACTGCAGATACATATACAGATAGGGGGGAAAATACACAACCTTTCAGTTACAACTTACAAAGAAGCCCGGCCAATAAAAAAAACTCCTCACAACACCCTGGCAATGAATAAAGTGCATACAACAAACACGGCGAATCGCCTGAAAAATCAATTAGCATAAAAAAACACATCACTATATTGGAGAAAATGACGACGAGCTCGCTGGACACGCGAGAGCAAAAGCTTGTGGGTAACAATGTGAGGCGGAAGCGAAGCATTGAAGCGACCAATCTTCTTAACCGACGATCGATCTTGATCATCACGTCTAGCATTTCGGGAGATCTGCCGGCGGCGGCGGGAGCTTCTGGTTCGGAAGGCTGCCGTCCTGCACCAGCCACGCCATCTTCAGCCCCCAGCTCATGTGCACCTCCAAGTGGCAATGCATGAACCATACACCTGCCAGAGTAATGCAAGATCGCGTGTGCGTACATACGAGCAGTTAGCTTTGATCCACACAGTGTACGTCAATGAAGACTGAAGCTCCATGCATGTATGCATGCATGCATGCATGTGTGCGAACGGACCTGGGTTGTCGGCGCGGAACCGGATGGCGACCCAGCCGCCGGCGGGGACGCCGACGGTGTTGCGCTCGACGGGGTCGACGAGGTTGTACTTGGCCGGGTCCTTGGCGGGGTCGTAGTTCCCGAATCCCTGGCCGACGACGAAGAAGTTGAAGCCGTGCAGGTGCAGCGGGTGGCTCTCGGCGCCGAGGATGCTGGTGTCCTGCATCACCAGCTCCACGGCGGTGCCGAACGGCAGCACCAGCGCCTTGGTCCCGGTCATCACGTTCGTGTTGTTGGGCGGCGTGCCCGTGTAGTTGAACGGGTGTGGCGGCGCGAAGGGGAAGTTGGAGGCGTACACGCCCTTGGACATACCGGTGTAGTGCGACTGCAGTAGCGCCGTCGTCGGGAGCACGAAGGAGACGTTGTTGATGGACGCCGCGAACCGGGACGTCCCGTTGGGGCCCTGACACGTGCTCCCGTTCACGGGGGAGCCGGGCGCGCACGGGTGGGTGCCGAGGCCGACGGTGAAAAGGAACTCCCGGTCCACCACTTGCGGCACGGACGCCGGGTACGCGGCGCTCGCCAGGCTGCGCAGCTTCGCGGTGTAGTTGGACACGGCGCTGGTGTCGTTGATCTGCGGCAGTGTCGGCCTGTAGATGGGCAGGTTCTTGCCGTTGCCGGTGGCGGGGTCATGCTTGTACTCGAGGATGCCGGCGACGGTGGTGTTGTCATAGGTGCCCTGCGTATTGGTGTAGGGGCGGGCCAGCATGTAGTACCTGGCGCCGGGGTAGGCCGGCTTGGCGGTGAGGAGCACGTTGCTGGTCTGGCCCGGCGCGATGACGAGGGACTCAACGGCGAAGGGCTTGACGTAGAGCGCGTCGACGTCGACGACGGTGAGCGTGTGGTTGGCGACGGCGAAGAAGAGCTCGTCGTTGAGCGCGGCGTTGATGAGCCGGAGCATGTACGTCTTCCCAGGCTTCACCTTGAGCCTAAACGTGTCCTTCGCCGAGCAGGCGTAGAGCGGGCCGGGGAGTCCGTTCATGGTGTATGCGTCGGAGACGTTAGGCCCCCCGCCGGTCTGCAGCGCCTGGGCGATGACCGCCTCGGTGTCGTTCCTCCACCACTCGCCGAACATGAGTGGCACCTCGGCCTCCGGCGCCGGGAAGGGGTAGGGCACGCCGGCGGGCGGGAGGATGACGATGGGGCCGTGCACGGTGGCGCGGAGCCAGGAGATGTGCGCGTGCCACCAGAGCGTGCCCCGCTGGCCGACGATCTGGAAGCGGTAGACGTAGCTCTGCCCCGGCTGGATGGGGCACTGCGTGACGTAGGAGGGCCCGTCGTACCACCCGCTGAGCAGCTGCCGCACGCCGTGCCAGTGGATGCTCATGTTGTAGGGGGAGTTGTTGACGACGTTGACCTCCACGTGGTCGCCCTCCCGCGCGAACAGGGTGGGGCCCGGGTACTGCCCGTTCACCGTCGCGATGCTCTTGGTGCCGCACAGCCGCGTCACGCTCGTCATTCCCACCTGCATGCGCGCCATGCCGCCATTACGTACGGTCAGTTCACCGGTTAGCCATGCACGCATGCATGCATGCATGCAACAACACGAATAATTAACGTACTGCTAGCCCATGTGTGCATGCACACTACGCTTACATCGAACTGGTACTTCCTGGTGACGGCTTGGGCGGCGCCGAGCGTCGCCGCCGCGCAGAGCACCAGCGCCGCGACGAGGAGAGAGCGAGGGAGAAGAAGGGACGAGCTGCTGGAGACGGCCATGGCTCCCTCTCGATCGTGTGCTGAGTGGGGCTCTGCTCGATCTGCTTGGTGATTGAAATGGTGGTGCCGGGGCTCTATATATACTGGAAACCCATTGGCCGATGAGATATATGAATGATGAGTGGGGCCAAAGCAAGCTAATGGCTTTTGTTCTCGGTCCTGTTCAGTTACTTTCGATCGTTTGGTGGTGTAAAAAAAAAGAGACGCGCGTTGTGTGTGCAAGCGTGTTGTGCTTGTATTTGATGATGATGATGATGATGAGCATGGATCTGCATGCGTTGCGGGGTTGGGCTCGACGTCGCGGCTGGCGGCAGTTGGACGGGGCTGGCCCATGCACGCATATTACATGGACTTGTAGCTTTGGAGTGTGGCCAAATTAAAGTCAACCAGCTGCTGTTGCTCTTCTATGTGAGCTGTGTCCTCTTGTTTAAGACAGCTACTGCTCTTCCTCGTTCCTTAATTGTCACGCACGAATTGCTTCTGGCATGTACTAAGCACGGCGCGTATAATATTCCACCCAAAAGACAAACTCAACACTCTCATAGTTAAGTACATGCACTTGTACTGTAGGTAGGACAAGGATTAAACACAGAAGTGCATCTTTCTCAATTAAGGCAGTATGAGGTAGGAGTAGGAAGACGTACGTCCCACCATTTTTGTCTGGCCCTGCATGCATGGAGTACTGAGATCGAACGATCCGTCATCAAGCTGCTAATTGGAATACCGGTTCATGTCGGGGGCAAAAACTCTTGTTCTGCCTTTTATTGGTCGGGGTCACCGGCGGCGAATCTACGTTGTTACCTTGTTGAATCCGTTGTCTACTTTTTTGTAGTGTTGGTCTTCATTGCCTCGTCTCAGCAACCAGGATGAGAAATCCTTGCTCGCGTCGTCTCCGGCTGGGCGTGGTGATGATGATGTGAAGACGTTTATACCTTCTTGATGGTGCTGATGCAGAAGAAGGTGATTAATTTCATATCTTTCTCAACTTCTTTTTCGAAAGAACAACAACTAGAAATCGAATTTGCAATTATGGATATCACTGATCAAGTTGAATGCTGTAGTATACGTTAAAATTAGGTGATTAAAGAAAGCGAGATGTACGAAGAGACACCGGTACTGCATTGCCAATTGACCTGTCTAGAAAGAAAAAAAAATATGGTGGGTTTATTGACCGAGATTGACAGACGAGAGGTTTTAACAGATTCCTTTCGCTAGCTCCCACCTAACCCTTTAGAAAATGCGTTAAATCAGCAGTGGTTGAACTGAACCTTCCCTTTTGAGAAGAGATGGGCGGCAACTAGCGAGCTAAAGCTCAGACAAAGTCAGGCCTGCATATCTCTCTCTCTCCCTGGGCCGATGCAACTTTTTCTCCAGCTAACCCCGGCTTACATGCCAAGCGACTGCACGCAATCAATCAACTCAAAAGGAGCTTGGTGAAGATATGGACGTGACCAGCTAGTAGGATAGGAGGAAGGTGATACATGTTTGTCTGTTGTAGGTCCCGTGGCCGCAGCTTTGCGCTTTTGCGCTGTTACGGACAAACATTCTCGCTCTGAACTCTGTACAGAGATGGATACCGTGATCCATCGCGAGAGAGAGAGGCTTGGCTAGGTAGATAGGGTCCGTGTGCGTGATGGTTAGCAGGTACTCACACAGAAACTCGTGTCGTTTCCTCTTCTTCCAAGCCTCCTCCGATCCTCCTCCCGTGGGCGGAGGGGACGGCTGAACCAACCCGTCCGGATTGGCTTGCTCGCCATGCATCCTTTGCCTTTTCGGCCGCCTTTTCCGAGGTGCTTTTCAGCGCGTGTGGTACGTGCATGGAATAGATGTACAGTAGTACATGCAATCTATAATCAGATTCAGGTATCGTCCATTATCATTATTACTCGTTACCTTGTCAGCAATGCACTCGTAACTCTTTTTTTTTTCTAGAGAACGCGGGGAACCGTACATGCATGTGATAATGTGATGTCCAACAAAGGTAGATTGACGGGATGCTACGGTCATGTTCCATCGTCAAAAGGATATGATTACGCTGCGTTGAAGTACACATAGGTTGTACTAGTAAGAGCACGTACGACTACTCTTCTTCAACAAAATCCTCTACCCGCACTTGCTGCTGACGTTGTTGGGCTACTTGTGCCACTGTTTGAGGAGCGTCTAAGAGCATCTCCAACTCCAATAGCTTGTCTATATGGACGTCTATACTCGTTTTCCACGACGTGAGCCCAAAATAGGCGTCTAACAGCTTTGTCTATATGGTCGTCCAAACATACACATCCTTTAAATCGACCTTGACAATGTCCACGCCTGGACAATGTGAAGGTGTCGTCCAAACTCAGCTGCAGCCATGATTTCTCCCTCTTCCCGGCGGCGGCCCACTTATCATGGTCCCATATATAGACGTTCTGATGTAAAACTGAACGTGTATATGAAGGAATCTTTTTAGACCATTGTCTATATGAATATATAGACATCCAAATATACACATGCTATTGGAGATGCTCTAACTTAGCACTACCAAAGTTGGGGTGCCTGTAAGGTGTTTTTGGTGTGCCATCCAAATTTACCTCTTTTCCAGTATGATCTCTTAACCCTTAAGACAGCAGAGCCAGCTACAGCTCGAGCATTTTTTGTCAGCCATGGCCACTGAAGGAGGAGTTGTGGTATGTACCAGTTGCTTAGGTCTACCAGGTGCAATGACTGGGGGTTGTACCTGTGTTGTTTTTGGCTGCACACTGCCTTGGACTGACTGTTCATCCGACTCTTCTTCAGGGTCAGGGTCTAAGAGCAGGCGCCTAGAATTTTCATGAAATTCTTTTAAATTGTGATGAAGTTCTTGTTGACCGTGGCTAGAAATTCCTTATCTTCTGTCTTGATGTCCAACTGCAAGGAATCTAGCTGTAAATCAGCCGTGTCCCTGGATTCCGTCACTCTTGTCATGATCTCGGCCACCGACAGGTTTCCATGATTAAGATAAGATGGGATTGGGTTGGGAGTTCAATGATCGACCTACCGCCTTGGTCTACCGCAGCCAACACCGCCGTCGTCGCCCGCCGCCTGTAATGCACGATCAGAAATCAGGGGCTGGGATTTTACCATGGGGGAAGTGTTTTGCGGTATCCAGACTGAAACTCTGGCTGCACCCGAAGAGTGCCTCTCCGGCTGCCTCCGACAAAACACCGCCGCCGTAACCCGAGCTTGAAGAGGGATTTTACGAGCGATCCCAACCTCCACGCAGCTCTGGATTCACTTCTCCGCCGAGAATCGCCTGGCTCTCGATACCAATTGTCACAACCCAAGCTACAAATGACTGAATTTAACACTAACAATCGAACTTTTTTTTTTTCAAAACGGAGGCATAAGATTTGCCTCGTCTATTAAATAAGGAGAGAATAGTTTGAGAGTTTTACAAGAACCCCATTAGCACGACATGCCAATTACTCATGCCTAATGACTAACAATCGAACTTTAAAAGAGAACTTGCGGATCAAAGCTAGGGTTTTACAACTTGAAAAAGGGAAAAGTTGATACAGCTCGCCACGGGCGGCTAGGGTTTCTACCCGATTACAATACACATGACCGAGATGGAGAGAGGGGAGTTGGCTTAAGGCTGAAGAAAAGCAGTACAGAAAGCAAACAGCTATGTCGGAAAGTAAACAGCGGGGCGGCTGTTGATGACAGCCGTCCGATGGAGGATCAACACAGAAGACCTGTCCACAGTGGCGAACAGTTATCTTGAGCCGCTGATAACAGATCGACGGCTTCAGAGGCATCCAACACGCAAGAACAAAGGAGTATCAACACATCTCTTCAGTTAGCAGTAGAAGAACCTGAAAGTGCCTCCGGCTGAAGACAAGTAAAACATTCTACGATGGAAATTTTATTTATGGAAGATCCAACTGGTTCGACTCAACAAGGTAGCACCTCACAAGACTCGAACGGTAGACGAAATCTTTCTTTTATAGTAAAATCACGAGAAATACAGAATTCGTCAAAAACGTCTGGTGACGCCAATACAAGCTCAGAGCATGAACCTCGACCCGCAGCTCATCGTACTGAAGAACAACAGGGTCACGCCAGCTGCGGAAAGCCTACTGCATTCCTTCCAGCTAATAAGTAAAACTGGCATGACTGATTTAGACGAGGGCGCTGATTTATACAGTTTTTTCTTCTTATGCTGCAACAACAAAACCAGAATCTATCGGATGATGAGCGTGCGATGTACAGCTGTGTAGATGTCGCGCTGGATTTCTACGTCGGCACGACGACGTCGGGAAGCACAGCGGCCGGTCCGTCATCGTCAGGCACTTCACCGTTCTTGGCGGGCTCTGTAGTCTTGCCTTCTTCGTCCTGGAACCCCTGCTTGAAGAGGTCATAGTTTGTTAGCTCGGCTGCCTTGAAGGGGCGGTCTCCTAATACCCTGGTCAGATCGTCCTGGTGGAGGACCTCCTTCTCCAGCAGCAATTCTGCGATCAGAGCTACTTGTTCCTTCTTCTCCGTCAACAGGTCAACTGTTCTTTTGTAGGCCTTGGCGACCCATTCCCTCACCTCAGTATCGATGATGGACGCGGTCTGGTTGCTGTAAGGCTTGTTCATTTCAAAGCCATCCTCCCTCTGGGGGAAGGATAGAAGACCAACCTTATCGCTGAAACCATACACAGCAACTTGCGCATATGTCATTTTTGTAACTTTCTCCAGATCGTTCTGAGCACCAGTCGAGATTCTTCCAATCAAAACCTGAAAGAACGCACAAATACAGCTTTTCCATCAGTGCACTTTCATTGGCAATATTGCAAATACTTTCACAGCCATCCATGGTATGTACAAGTGAATAAAAATACAACACTATGTCCGTCCTTGAAATAGTGTACTTCCAACTTTGTGAGAGGGTCAAACTATCTCAAAGTTTGACCGAGTTTGTGCAAAAATATATCAATGTTTGTGAAACCAAATAAGTATATGATGAAAATATATTTTATCATGAATCTAATGCTTTGTATAAATACGGTCAAACATAAGAAAGTTTGACTTTCCAACAAAGTTGGAAGTACACTTTTTCAAGGACGGAGGGAGTATGCAGTAACCTTAGGTTACATATCCATATTTAAAAAGAAGCCTGGACTGCGAGTAGAATAAATGTCAATATACCATGCAATGGTGTATGTCAAGAAACCCATGATAACAGTAACAGCTCATTTGGCTCCCATCATTTGGGCTTGGAATCGTGGATTTCATTTTCCAATTCCCTAACTGACTCGTTTGGCTGTCCCAGAATTGACAATCGAAATTCATTCCACGATTCCAGATGATTGACATGGTGTGTAAACCAAATCCCATGCTAACCCCCATCATTCCTCAAATCCACTCACCCCTGACTACCCTCGTCTCGCGCCCGACGCCCTCGTCCCCTTCCACCACCACTGCCCATGAGATCCGCCGCCGCTGCCCGGAGAGGACCCGGCCGCCGGAGTCTATCTGCACCAGCAGGGCATCCCCGGCACCGAGTTCATCTCCCCAGCGTCAAGGGCGCCGCCTCCTCCTCAAACCCTACTCCATCACGACCAGGATCTCCCCGACCCCACGCCAAGGGCACCGCGGCCTCCTCGATTGAGACCCCATCTGCCTCGTCGTCCACCCGCCTGTCGAACCAGGTAGCCAATCTTGTCTTGCTGTAGTTTACTCATCCTTCTGAATATTCTGGCTGGTTGTTGTGTGACCTAAACCAAAAAATCAAGAAATCCTTGTGGCAGCCAAACATGATTTTTGCAACTGGATTTCCATACCAACCAAATGAAATCCCCATGGAGATTTCATTTCATTTCATTTCTACCAAATGAAATGAGGGGTGCCAAACGAGCTGTAAAGTATTTTGATTTACCTAGGCCTGCCAAATTGTGGTAACATTGTTCATATTCACATATTCACCATAATGGAAGCGGTGAATGATTAACCTAACTAGAATTACTGTCTTCTGATCTTATCAGATGCAGCACTCAGCTAGTAACTTCTTTTTTGGAAGGCAAAATGACCCTGTATTCATTCTACTCAAAACCCACATATTCACTTGAACTACTCAATGGAGCTGAATAGCACAGATTTCAAGAGATGCCCACGAATCTAAGATATTAAACATAAATCGTCAATAAAAAATACATAGGGAAGGGCATACCTCCTCCGCAGCTCGGCCACCTAACGTCATGCATGTCATATCAAAAAGCTGCTCCTTTGTCATCAAAAGATTCTCATTTGGTACATACTGTGCAAAACCTAAAGCAGCTGTTCCACGGGGAACAATTGTAACTTTCAGAAGAGGCTCTGCATGTTCTAAAAACCATCCAGCAACAGCATGCCCAGCTTCATGGTAAGCAACAGTACGACGCTCCAGTTTGCTAATTACCTGCAATCAAGTGACATGTAGACGCCAGAATCAACATCAAGGGAAATATAAGATATAACTAATATCTGTACAAAACAAGTTACATTGTGTAATAAACAAAAAAAAAGTACTTCCTCTGTAAGTAAATATAAGACGTTTTAGATTACTAAAATAACGATCTAAAACGTCTTATATATGTTTGCAGAGGGAGTAATAGCCAGGGCACTCCCATCGTAAGTGTACTGCAGAAAATCCACAATTTAATAAATTTGTGATCCAACTTTATCGCAAAATGGAGTATGAGGCATGCCAGTGCATTTAGAACTGTAGGTTTATGCCTCTCTTGCCCTTGTTTATTTAATTCAACCCCTAAAACATTTTTTAAGGTTTCCCGTATTTCCAGAGCACTCAGTTGACGTCTGCTAAAAATTGAACTCTACAACATGTAGAACTGCAGGTTCGTGCCGCTCTTGCCCTTGTTTATTTAATCAACCTCTAAAACATTTACTTATAAGTTGAGTACCCACGCAAAAGATAGCCTCTCGTATTTCCATTGCACTTAGTTGCCGCTAGAAATCAAGCCACAATTTTTATTCCATGTTCTTGGCCCACAAAGAACATCATTGCCATTGTGCCCAGTCAATATAAACTATAAAAAGAACATCCTATTTGCTCACATGAAAGCATCATAAACAAAGTGACAGAGTAATGTGTGAATTTTCTCCACAAAAAAAATGCGTAAATCAGGCATGTATCAACTTTCTTAGGTTGCATGTCGGTTTGCAACAGTAATACTATTACGACCATTGTTACAAATATCGTCCGATTAACTGCAGTTAACTGCAGTTAACTGCTATTCGGCCCCCCTCCGATACGAGAAAGGCCTATTCGGCCCCATTAACTGAGAGCCCAGTTAATCGGTCTGACAAGCCGATTTATCGGTTGTCTGGCCGAATTATCGGCGGGGCCGATTAACTGGGCAGTATATTTTGGCCCAAAAACTACTCCCCTATGCCAAGAACAGAAGCACTACTCTCCTACGTTGTGTTCTGTAAATGCTGATGTACTGCTGCTGCTGCTGTGCTGTTCTCTTATGTGATGTACAAGTACTATTGTTGTTGTGCTGCTCTCCTTTGATATTAGAAAGTGATGTACAATTACTGCTGCTGTGTTGTTGTTGTTTCTGCTCTTCTATGTAGATCTAGATATCATTAGAACATCAAGGTAACACTCTTCCTTGTTGCTATGTAGCCTAGGATTGCATATTTAGACATTCAGTACAATGCATGTTGCTATGTAGCCTCGGATATATAGATATGGCCCTAGTTAACCTACCGATAAATGGGTTACCGATATATTCAGTTAAATGGCCGATTTGCCGATTAATCCCTTATCAGCCCCCAACCGATATGGTACCAGTTACCGATATCCTGAACAGTGATTACGACTAAGAAATTGGCAAATTTTACCCTATGACTTTGGTTTCATGGGTCACAATGGAACATGAAGTGTTGTCGTTCTGCTCATAGAAGATTTAAATAGCATACGATCATGTTACCTTGTTTTTCTTCTCTAAACCACCAATAATCCTATCAATTGCAGATTCAAAATGCTGCATTGTAATCTGAGTTTCATCGGTTCTTGCGGCAATCAAAGCAGCTTCATTACAAACATTCGCAATGTCAGCTCCAGCAAACCCAGGTGTCAAAGCAGCTAGCCTTTGCGAAAAATATGTTGGGTCATTGTCCAATTTAAGCTTTGTAAGATATATGCGGAATATCTGATCACGGCCCTTTATATCTGGTTTGTCAATTGTTATCTGGCGATCAAATCTTCCAGGCCTTAGCAGTGCCTTGTCAAGGATGTCAGGTCTATTTGTACCAGCAAGAACAACAACACCGGCAGTTGTACCAAATCCATCCATCTCTACAAGCAGCTGGTTCAAAGTACTTTCTCGCTCATCATTTGAACCAGAAAAACCTCCACGGCCTCTCGCGCGACCGATTGCATCGATCTCATCAATAAATACGATACTGGGTGCACACTGCCGAGCTTCTTGGAATAAGTTTCTTACCCTGGATGGCCCAACACCTACAAACATTTCCATGAAATCGGAACCAGAAATGGACATAAAGGGCACACCAGACTCTCCTGCTGTAGCTTTAGCAAGTAGAGTCTTCCCAGTTCCAGGAGGACCTACAAGCAGAGCACCTTTGGGTATCTTAGCTCCCAACTCTTCATACTTCTTGGGATTTTTAAGGAAATGCACAAACTCCATTATTTCTTGTTTAGCTTCATCACAGCCAGCTACATCCTTAAAGAACACCTGCACCAACCAAAGAGTAGGAGTTGTCAGGGAGATGCACCCAATATCCTGTAAACCAAAAGCTGACACTACTGCAAAACTGAACAGTGGGGACTGTTGGAGCTCCAGAATTACTTTTCAGTAGACCTAAATATTTTGATTGCCTCTTTTTTGGAGTATAGTACCAAAAGGGAACAGTGAAGAGAATGATACGGAACAAGAAAGAACTAACCTTATTTTTGGAATTTTTGTCCATCTTTGTTACTGTTGCTTTTCCAATGTTGAAGATACCACGGCTACCCTTCCCAGGACCACCTCCAATGTTAAATCCACTCTGCATCCTTTTCCCCATAAAATATAGTAGTCCAACAAGGAACGCTGTTGGGGCAAATCTCATCACTTCTTGGAACCAGTTTACTTCAGCAACATAAGTTACTGGCACATAATCATGTGAATCTATACCCAAATTTTCCTGGGCTTCCTCTAACTTCTCTTCAAACGACTCAACACTTCCAATATTGAAGAAATACTTGTATTTGCTGGGAGCTTGTCTGCCTGGAACATCAACGGTCGTAATCTGTGTATCAGTATTTTGGCTTTGGCCGTTCGCCTGTGGTGAAGTTCTGACGTAGACCTTCGCCACTGATTTATTTGAAACAACAATACGGTCAACCAGGCCAGGTTCCAGTAACTTGTTCTTGAATTCTTGGAAGCTTATCTGCAGAAATTCAAGCGCAAAATCTTTTCATGACCGTCCAACTAAAGATTATGCAACATCCATACATTCAAAGTGAACAAATATGCAAACCAAAAACAATGCCAAAATTATACGATTAACAAAATAAAGTAATTCTGAAGCTGGCATTTGCATTTGAAGGTAAGAACAGCAAACTACAAATACAAGACGCATGTTAACAATTCGTCACACCAGTTAAACATGTGTACAAGCAAGAATAAATTAGTGAGAACAACTTCTCAATGGGCTATAGAATCAAACATTATCTATTCTACAAATAGCGCATCATCTCTATGGCATCTTTAACATGCCGCCTTACATATTGCACATTGATCACAGTCTGCTATCTGTTATCTGGCATAGGTACACATTACTTATAAACATCTAAAGAGAAAGGGTGGGTATTTTATCTGGAGAGAATTCCTTATTTGTCCCTTTCTTAAAATTCGATTCCCTTTATGGCCCAAAAACAGTTTTTCTTCCCTTTTTGACACTCAAACTTTATTTTGTTCCCTACATGACATTTTCATCAGGTTTAGCCACTAACACCGTTAGGTACCACATGAAAAGTCCTTTTTACCACTGGGTTTGCATGCTGAGCAGCACTACTGATGATATGGCGGGTTGGACGGAGATGGAGCAGCTGCTGAGGAGAACGCCCTATGCGCGACAGAGGAGGGCCACGGCCCTACAGTGGACTCGGCTCGATACACACCAGATTGACTTGAGCCAGCGTCGCATAAGGACCCTCCCATAGCGGCTGACATCATACACCATGCGCCGTGAACAAAGGCGGTGGAGCGCACACAACGCGCAGACACAGGATGCGGCGAGCAGCGGGGATGGATCCATGCGACGCATGGCCTGCGGTGACCAGCAACAGGCCGTGTTGTGCTAGAGGCGGCCATGCGTGGCTGCCTGGTAAGCGTCACACGAGGTGGCGTTTCAGGTCAACAGGCACACCCACGGTTCAACGGCGGTACGCGGAGGCTCGCATGATGCGGCGGTAGTGGCCAGCTCGCACGACAACTACGACCAGTACGTATGCACCCGACAGACTCGGCGAGCTGCACACAACGGCCATCTATGTGCAGCTGTGGCATTGTTACAAATATCGGACGATTAACTGCAGTTAACTGCTATTCGGCCACCCTCCGATACGAGAAAGGCCTATTTGGCCCCATTAACTGGGAGCCCAGTTAATCGGTCTGACAAGCCGATTTATCGGTTGTCAGGCCGAATTATCGGCTGGGCCGATTAACTGGGCAGTATATTTTGGCCCAAAACTACTCCCCTATGCCAAGAACAGAAGCAGTACTCTCCTATGTTGTGTTCTGTAAATGCTGATGTACTGCTGCTGCTGCTGTGCTGTTCTCTTATGTGATGTACAAGTACTATTGTTGTTGTGCTGCTCTCCTTTGATGTTAGAAAGTGATGTACAATTACTGGTACTGTGTTTCTGCTCTTCTATGTAGATCTAGATATCATTAGATCATCAAGGTAACACTCTTCCTTGTTGCTATGTAGCCTAGGATTGCATAGTTAGACATTCAGTACAATGCATGTTGCCATGTAGCCTCGGATATATAGATATGGCTCTAGTTAACCTACCGATAAATGGGTTACCGATATATTCAGTTAAATGGCCGATTCGCCGATTAATCCCTTATCAGCCCCCGACCGATATGGTACCAGTTACCGATATCCTGAACAGTGAGCTGTGGACACGACGGTGGCACGTTACCGGCAGCACAGCCAACAGCCGATGTGGGTGGCCTAGGAATCTACGGTGCAGCTAGCATATATGGGCATCATGTGCAGTGTGTGTTCTCCGCGTGTGTGCTCCTGAATGCATGTATTGGAGATGTGGTATTTTATTTTATTTAGACTTGTCTTTTAGAGTTGATTGGCTTCGGTCGATTGATGAACAGTAATGATTTATAGTAATATATATTCTTCCGTTGTTGTGTCCAAATTGGAAAAAAAAGTCAAATAGTCTACCAGGGGTAAAACTGTCTTTTCAAGTTCCACTTAACACGGTTAATAGCTAAAATTGACAGAAATGTCATATAAGGAACAATTTTACTTTAAGGGTCATATAGGGAAGAAAAATATTTTTAAGGTCAAATAGGGAAACATATTTTAAGAAAGGGTCAAATAAGGAATTCTCTCTTTTATCTGCCATTTGTCAAACCCATGAGAAGACCTCATGGTGAGAAATACGGTCCTACTGTCTTGCTGCTGCTTGTCACAATTATTGGTTAATAATGCTCAACTAATCTCCAAATTTTGATTGGAGGTGACAGGGCACGTACAGCTTGTATCGTCCTTATAGTAGCGAAAAAGTTCTCTATTTTCCTGGGGTTCTCAACACATAGCAATTATTTAGGGATTCAACAAAAAATCAAATATATTTGCAAACAGAACAAAAACTTGCAGAATTCTTTGTGCCAGAGTAGACATATTGATGAACAGTTAAAAATGGTCAATGGCCAATATGCAAGAAAGGGGGTGAAAACTACCTCCTTCTGGTCTGATGAGCTGGAAGACAAGGATGAGAACATCAGGCCTAAAAGCAATAGAGGTCCCAGGAAATTCTGCAGCTGCTTGAAAGTACCGTCCTGGAAATTCCATTGACCATCTGTATCGGATTCCTCTGCATATCAGATAATTGCAATTTCATCACACTTTGACGTTGGCAGCACTTGGAACCGACAAGTTAAACTACCATCGGACATGGTTGTGGCCAATCCATTATCCAGTTACATGCTATTGTTCCATTGTTACATCAACTGACTGGCACTCATAGGGCACGGAATCATCATGTACATAGTTCCACATTCACTAAGCCCACTTCATACTAGTGTGTCGAAAGTGAGTAATTCACTGGACTCAAAACAACTTCTGTACACGAACAAGGTATGCGCATAAGAAAGGAGGCGACTTACGCTTGGAATCCTTGTTGCTCCCATCCCCTTTGGGCGCCTCCTTCTTCCCCTTGGGGTAGTAATTCTCGTAATCTTAAAGCACAAAAGGGACACAAATTTTTTAAGTGCCAGGAGACACCTGACCCGGACTGGCCGAAAAAACAAGGCGCAACGGCACTCACTCTTCTTAGAGCCGCTGCAGAAGAGCCTGCGGAACTGCGGGCTGGCGAGGAGGTACCTCCACTCCGAGGTCTTGACCGCGGCAGGGCTCCCCAGCGACGCCGTGATGTACCCGCGCACGAGCCCCAGCGGCCCGGCATCCCCTCCGTGGGCCGGCGGGAGCGGCTGCGATGGCGGCGCCCGGAGCCCGCCCAGGGAGAAACCCTAAAGAGAACGAACAGCATAGAAAAAAAGAAGTCAGACCCTCACGAGCATGGCCCACCGAGTCGCGGGGGGGATTCGGAGAGAGAGACGGCGTGCGGGGGCGGAGGCTTGCCTGGCGCGGGCGGGAGGAGCGCGCGGACCGGGCGGCGGCGCGGGCGAGGGAGGCGAGGCTCATGGCTGCTAGGACCACGACGGCGCCGTGCGCATGGGGCGGGGGGATCCGGGCGGGCGCCGCGCGGGGACGAGCAGGAGATGCGTTCCGCCGATGTGTCCTCCTTCTCCTCTTCTCGTTCCGTCTGCGTGCGTCGTGCGGGAGCTGGAGCCTGGACTGGAGGTGGAGGAGGCGCCGCGGCGGCGAGGGTGGGGGGAGCCTCGGTTTTTTTACCGGGGCGAGACGAGGGGGAGAAACGAGATGCGGCTGCGGTTTCGTTCGACCGACGACGCGCTCACGGGATTGCCGGGGGGGTGGGTAGTGTGCTGCGTGGGCTCTTCCGCTGGATAAGAACGAGTTTACCAGCTGGGTCCCGGCGGGGCCCAGCCGTCACCGACCCCTTCGGAGAGGCTGGCGTGGACGAACTCGTTTCCGATGATCGCCAAAAAAGAAAGCTGTTTGTTTCTGCTTGTTTGATGCTGCAGCCGAGATTAGTTTGTTTCGTTTACAATACGTATACAAGGGAGCTGACCGCAGAGATAGCCCTCCAAGCACAACATAAATCAAGAAATATCAGCTTCTTGTGATTGTGACTTAGGATCGTAACGTTTTTTACCTTTTTCAGACACGAGAGGCGATGCGAGCTAAAACGTGGCAGGCCAGGAGGCCAACTGTTGATCTTTCTGGAGAAGAAGAAAAGGGAACTAGATACCCTTTGCATAGGGCAATTCGTCTAGAAAACGAGATACCATCATCATCAGATAGAGACAGCAGTGTTAATTAATCGCTGCTCGTTGCTCTCGCCACTACAAGGATCCAGCTTGTTTGTTCCCCAAGAAAGGCTGGTGCTTAATTAGTCAGGCAGACTTGGTTGGTTTCCCAGGAATCAAACGATGCGGCAGGGAGCGAAAATAGCAAAGCGGTGACGTAGGGTGGGAACTGCCTACAGCCATACGTGCGTGTGTGTGTGCGGCGGCACCATCCATCCTTGGGACGAATAAGCAGAGTTGCCGTGTCTGCCTTCTGTGCGCGTGCCGCAGCCAATTCAGGGCATCTTCGATAAGGAAAAAAATAGTGCGCTATACAAAATACTGTGACGCCTGAAAATATGTTATTAGCGTGCTATAGCACGATATAACGTGTTATTAGTGAGATATTGTACACTGTTTAATTTAGCGAGTTAATTTTATACAAGTTATAGCATGCTATTAACGACGTTATAGCACGCTATTTTTTCAGTGATCTTCGATGCACACCCTTAGACTATCCACAATGAAAGTAACATAGATAGTAACATCAATGCCATATAAACGAAAAAGATGATGTGGCAACTAATTAATAAAGGGAGAGACAAATTGAGTAACATAGCTAGTTACCACCTCTATGTTACTAGTAACATATGTATGTTACTACTCTATGTTACATCCCATTGTGGGTAGCCTAAATCGTATTCAAGTGTCTGGATCGAGGGAGGTACCGTTGTGGCAGGTACTACCGCTTTACTACCGCCGATGCGAAAAAGTCCACGCCAAACCCAGCTGAAGTGCCCGCGGCACCGGAAGGCAGAAGTATCGCTTGGAGCGGTACTATCGCTTGGGTGCTTCAAGCAAGCCCCAAGCAAAACAGGTTGATGTAAGAAGACCAAAACTGCCATAACTTTCGCATGCGGGCTCCGAAATCAACAAACTCATGCTTGTTGGATAGAAGACGACAAGTACTATCCAAACAACGACTGGTTATATTAAGAACTAGCAATGGAGAATAAACTCCAATATGATAAGGAAGTGAACCTTCCCAAATATGAACCGGCAACATCTGCAACACCGAAAACGCAAAGATGATGCAGGCGAACTCGGGCTAGTCATGAAGATGACCATAAGCTCCAAAACTCACATGGAGAAAATCCAAACAAGAACCAAGAAAGATGATGATATCAAGAATGCAATGATTTGAGCTCTCTACAAACGATATGATCAAGCTACTCACTCGAGAGCCCCTCCTTCATAGTATGACAATCGATCCTATAACCCGGTCTCCCAACTAACACAGTGAGACCAGTGAAATAGAAAACCTATTAAGGACAAATATTTGCCTTGCGCATAGTCCTCTTGAGATAGATGATGACAATCTTTTCCTCTTCAAGATGGACCACCTTTCTTGATTGCGCGGGCTCGATGAAGACTAGTAGATTGCTCCCCCATACTCCACTATGGGTAAGCCCTTCTTCGTCACATCTTCACGTGTCCATTATCACCATAAATGGACGGCAAGCTTCAAACATGTGATCTCTTCATGATGCTTCACTTGACCTTGCACACCGCAACCTTGATGACGATCACCACTTGACGTCATCCTCCATGGGTTGTATGAGATCCTCTTTTTTTATGCCAGCCCATGGAGAGATACCTAACCCCACATAGAAACCTCACAAAGACTATGGGTTAGTACAAAAGCGTAATGGACAATTCTCACCATACCATAGGATCACTTGATCCTACTTGGTACAATTTCTACGCTTTGTGTGTTGATCGACTTGAATCACTCTTTGCCTTAGTCTTGATCAACCTTGTATCTTATTTTCTCTCTTCATAAAGATGATGTCTTCAAGATAAACATGAATGTTTCCACGATCTTCTTCTTCAAGACATGCTTGCAATAGGCTCAAATCCCACATGACCAAGCTTTGGATAATTCCTTCAGTAGCACCTTGGTCACACATAATCTCATTCTTATAGCCTTGAAACCAATGAATGATCTTCAAGCAATGCCTATGGACAAATCTTAAAGAATAACTCAAAGCAACCATTAGTCCATAGGGATTGTCATCAATTAGCAAAAACACACATGGGGACACTATGCTCTTTCAATCGTACCACACGCCGTCTTGCGCTCTAGAATCATCGGTATTTTGGTCGTCATTTCTTCATACAGACTCCGATTTTGGCGTTCTTGGGCTCGTTGGAATCGCAAACCGGTCCCAAAGCGCTTGTGATACTAGATTTTGACTTGGATCGCTTTGGGGGGGAAATCACTTTTTCGACCTCCCAAATGCCCAAGTATGGTGTCGCCAGTCCTCTGTATTGAACTCATTCTTGGTTCTAGGTTGCTCCAAAACACCCATAGACACAATAAAAAAAAGTAATAAAAATAAAAATGTGCAATGCTCACAAAGGGGGAACCCTTCTCCCATTTAGGGGAAAGCCCAAGCAAGAAGAATGAGGAAGGGGGTTCTCTCCCCCCTCTCTCGATGGTGTCGGGGCACCGTCGGAGAAATCATCATGACGACGATATACTCCAACAACTTCGCCGCCATCATCACCCACTTTCTCCCTCTCCGTGCAGCGATGTATCCTCTCTCACCCCGTTGTAATATCTACTTGAACATGGTGCTCTATGTTATATATTATTATCCAATGATGTGTTGCACCTCTTTTATGTTTGAGTAGATTCTTTTTGTCATGTTTGCTAATTGTGGTATGGCATGGCTGCATGAGTTGTATGTTATTATGGTGTTGCCCTATGGTGCCCTCCGTATCGCGCAAGCGTGTGGGTTCCCCACTGTAGGGTGTTGGAATATGTTGATGATTTGCTTATAGTGGGCTTCTGGAGTGACAGAAACCTAAACTCGAGTTCATGAGTTGTTGCATATGGGATCAAAGGGGACTTTTTACTTAATAATATGGTTGGGTTCTACCTTAATGAAGCTTTGTTAGTTGTGGATACTTGCGAGAGTTCCAATCGTAAGAACATGTGATCCAAATACGGAAAGTATGATAGCTTAAGTCTCTCCCTCATAAGAATGCTAAGTATCACTATTGTGTCATATTTAATAGCCTAGGGACAATCATTTTCTTATTGTTCTTCAAAAACCTTTACCTTATTGTTCTTTCACTAAAACATCAACTAATTCTTTATTATCTTGCAAAGCTATCCCATTACACCAGCAAAGTAGTTCTATTCATGTTCTATGTAAAGCGAACGTTAGTGTGTGTAGAGTTGTATTGTTGGTTGATAGAACTTGATAGAATATTAGTTTTACCCTTACTTGTTGTTGGGTTCGACACTCCTATTTATCGAAAGGGCTACAACTAATCCCTATACTTGTGGTTTATCAGTGTTATGGCCTTGCTACTATATGCACTTGTACGTTTGTAAATCTGACTTTGTCACCTTTCTTGATGTTATGGTGAGAACTCTGTTGGCCAACGAACGATCTACCAGAGTTTCGGTTTGGATTTCGACTATGATTTTGTTACCGTACGTAGTGGCAACACTACAATCGAATATTACCCGGCTTTCTCTTGAATATGTGTGTATGTGGTAAATAACGGAGACTGGTCAAAAGATCTCGCAAGAGACAACATAATGGTCCATAGTTCCCAAAAATAAACCACTACGAAACCATATGCATGATCACTTATTTGGCACAATCCCGTCACGTGATAACAAAAGTTTCGGCAAGCAATGATTGAAACAAAGTACTTAAGAGCCTTGATTATGAGACACTCGTGCTTGTGTTATCCAGTTACTCTAGAATCATGTTGTCTTTTTTTGAAATAAACCGAAAACTTTATTCATTAGAATTAACCAATACATCATTTATGAGGATCCTTAGAACTTCATCTAAAGGTTCCTCAAACAATTCAGAAGTCAGAGAAAATCTTGCTAGTCTAGCGAGCTCATGAGCAAATTTATTTGCTTCTCTATTACAATGTTCGACTATAGTAATTATGAAATTACAAGTATAATGGAAACAATCATGTAAGATTGCTACCGCCGCACCCGCAGATTGTCCTCCATCTTTCATGGTATCAATAACATTCATGTTGTTCAAGTTAATAACAAGGCGATTACATCCCGCCCTTTGCGCCAGTGTCGGGGGGATTACCCCCGGGTAGGCTCAAGGAGACGACTCAGCATTTTAAAAACGTCGGGGGAGCCACCCCCGGTATGCCAAGCCCCGCGAATCAACGAGACAAATGACACTGTAGCTGACGACACTGTAGCTGTCCGGCTCCTCCAGTCCGGCTCCTCCTGTCCGGCTCCTCCAGTCCGGCTCCTCCAGTCCGGCTGCTCCTATCTGGCTGCTCCTGTCCGGCTCCTCCAGTCTAGCTCCTCCTGTCCGGCTCCTCCTGTCCGGCTGCTTCCGTCCGGCTCCTCCCGGCCGGCTGCCGGTGTTGGGGAACGTTGCATGGGAAACAAAATTTTTCCTACGCACACACAAGATCTATCCATGGCGATGAGCATCTACGAGAGGGAGAGTAAATCTACATACCCTTGTAGATCGCTAAGCGGAAGCGTTTAAGAAACGCGGTTGATGTAGTCGAACGTCTCCGCGATCCAAATCGCAAGTCGTCCCTCGATCCGATCACGAACTAGCGCCGAACGGACGGCACCTCCGCGTTCAACACACGTACGGCTTGATGACGCCTTCACCTCCTCGATCCAGCGAGCGATGGTGAAGTAGTGGTTGAGTTCCAGCAGCACGACGGCGTGGTGATGGTGGTGAGGAACAATCTCTGCAGGGCTACGCCAAGCGCTACGGAGATTATGACGGAGGAACTAGAGGGTTAGGGTTGCCGCACACGGCTTGGGGAAATCTTGATGTATCCCGTGTGCTAGCCTTGCCCCTCTATTTATATGTTGAGCCTTGGGGTCTAAACTTGGAGCAAAAGCCTCCTCCAGGTCGGTTTTGCCCGCACAAGGTCGGTTTGGCCCGCAGGGAAAGAGTCCAACTTGGATCCCTGCCGAACCGCGCACAGCCGCGCACAAGCGGTAGTACCGCTTCACACAAGCGGTAGTACCGCTTGGGCGGTAGTACCGCTTCATACAAGCGGTAGTACCGCTCGGGCGGTAATACCGCTTCACCAAGCGGTAGTACCGCTTACGCGGCAGCAAAACTACTTTTGCACTTTTCAATACCTCGTGGGCTTTTATCCCTTGGCCCATATAAAGTGTTGCTGCACCCGAACACTTCGGTAAACATCCGAAACTTCTTCCGGCGAATTCCGGAACCCTTCCGGAGAACTCCGGAACTCTTCCGGAGATCAAAACACTATTATCACATATATCAATCTTTACCTCCGGACTCTTCCGGAGATCCTCGTCATGTCCGGGATCTTATCCGGGACTCCGAACAACCTTCGGTCACCAACATAACTCAACTATACTAATCGTCACCAAACGTTAAGTGTGTAGACCCTGCGGGTTCGAGAACTATGTAGACATGACTGAGACACCTCTACGGCCAATAACCAATAGCGGGACCTGGATGCCCATATTGGCTCCTACATATTCTACGAAGATCTTTTATCGGTCGAACCTCTATGTCAAGGATTCAGTTAATCCCGTATGCTGTTCCCTTTGTTCTTCGGTATGTTACTTGCCCGAGATTCGATCGTCGGTATCTCCATACCTAGTTCAATCTCGTTACCGGCAAGTCTCTTTACTCGTTCCGTAATACAAGATCCTGTGGCTAACTCTTTAGTCACTTTGCTTGCAAGGCTCAATGTGATGTTGTATTACCGAGTGGGCCCTGAGATACCTCTCCGTCACACGGAGTAACAAATCCCAGTCTTGATCCATGCCAACCCAACAGACACCCTCGGAGATACCTGTAGAGCACCTTTATAGTCACCCAGTTACGTTGCGACGTTTGATACACACAAGGTACTCCTCCGGTGTCAGTGAGTTGCATGATCTCATGGTCAAAGGAACAGATACTTGACATGCAGAAAACAATAGCAATAAACTGACACGATCAAATGCTACGTTCTTAGTTTGGGTCTTGTCCATCACATCATTCTCCTAATGATGTGATCCCGTTATCAAATGACATCTTATGTCAATGGCTAGGAAACCTTAACCATCTTTGATCAACGAGCTAGTCAACTAGAGGCATACTAGGGACACAGTGTTGTCTATGTACCCACACATGTATTTGAGTTTCCAATCAATACAATTATAGCATGGATACTAAACGATTATCATGAACAAGGAAATATAATAATAACCAATTTATTATTGCCTCTAGGGCATATTTCCAACAGTCTCCCACTTGCACTAGAGTCAATAATCTAGTTCACATCACTATGTGATTTACATTGTAATGAATCGAACACCCATGCAGTTCTGGTGTTGTTCATGTTTAGCCCTTGGAAGAGGTTTAGTCATCGGATCTGCAACATTTAGATCCGTGTGTACTTTGCAAATATTTATGTCGTCCTCCTTGATGTAATCGCGGATGGAATTGAAACGTCGCTTTATGTGTCTGGTCCTCTTGTGAAATCTTGGTTCCTTGGCTAGAGCAATGGCACCAGTATTATCACAAAACAGAGTCATTGGGTTAAGCGCACTAGGCACTACTCCAAGATCTGTCATGAACTCCTTCATCCAGACACCTTCCTTCGCCGCCTCCGAGGCAGCGATGTACTCTGCTTCGCATGTAGAATCTGCTACCATGCTTTGCTTGGAACTGCACCAGCTAACCGCACCCCCATTTAGAATAAATACGTATCCGGTTTGCGACTTTGAGTCATCCGGATCAGTGTCAAAGCTTGCATCGACGTAACCCTTTACGACGAGCTCTTGATCACCTCCATAAACGAGAAACATGTCCTTAGTCCTTTTCAGGTACTTCAGGATATTCTTGACCGCCGTCCAGTGTTCCATTCCTGGATCACCTTGAAACCTTCCGACCATACTTATGGCAAGGCTGACATCGGGTCTTGTGCACAGCATTGCATACATGATAGAGCCTATGGCCGAAGCATAGGGGATGACACTCATCTTTTCTCTATCTTCTGCAGTCACTGGGCATTGAGTCTTACTCAACTTCACACCTTGCAATACAGGCAAGAACCCCTTCTTGGACTGATCCATTTTGAACTTCTTCAAAACTTTGTCAAGGTATGTGCTTTGTGAAAGTCCTATTAAGCGTCTCGATCTATCTCTATAGATCTTGATGCCTAATATGAAAGCAGCTTCTCCTAGGTCCTTCATTGAAAAACTCTTGTTCAAATATTCCTTTACGCTTTCCAGCATTTCTATATTGTTTCCAATCAGTAATATGTCATCCACATATAATATTAGAAACGCTATAGAGCTCCCACTCACTTTCTTGTAAATACAAGCTTCTCCGTAAACTTGTATAAACTCGAACGCTTTGATCACCTCATCAAAACGAAGATTCCAACTCCGAGATGCTTGCACCAGTCCATAAATGGATCGCTGGAGTTTGCAAACTTTGTCAGCATTCTCTGGATCGACAAAACCTTCTGGTTGCATCATATACAACTCTTCCTTAAGGTAACCGTTAAGGAAAGCTGTTTTGACATCCATCTGCCAAATTTCATAATCGAAAAAGGCAGCTATTGCTAACATGATTCTGACGGATTTAAGCATCGCTACGGGTGAGAAGGTCTCATCGTAGTCAACTCCTTGAACTTGTGAAAAACCCTTTGCCACAAGTCGAGCTTTATAGACGGTGATATTACCGTCCGCGTCCGTCTTCCTCTTAAAGATCCATTTGTTCTGAATGGCTTTACGCCCTTCAGGTAATACTTCCAAAGTCCATACTTTGTTTTCATACATGGATCCCATCTCGGATTTCATGGCCTCTACCAACTTCTCGGAATCCGGGCCCATCATCGCTTCTCCATAGCTCGTAGGTTCATCGTTGTCTAACAACATGACCTCTAAGACAGGGTTGCCGTACCACTCGGGAGCAGTACGCGTCCTTGTCGACCTACGAGGTTCGATAGCAACTTGATCCAAAGCTTCATGATCATCATCATTAACTTCCTCTTCAGCTAATGTAGGCTCCACAGAAACAACTTTCTGCGCTGCGCTACTCTCAGGTTGAAGTAAAGGTTCAACAACCTCATCAAGTTCTATCTTCCTCCCACTCAATTCTTTCGAGAGAAACTCTTTCTCAAGAAATGTTCCGTTTTTAGCGACAAACACTTTGCCTTCGGATCTGAGGTAGAAGGTATACCCAACTGTCTCTTTTGGGTATTCTATGAAGACGCATTTCTCCGCTTTGGGTTCCAGCTTTTCAGGCTGAAGCTTTTTGACATAAGCATCACATCCCCAAACTTTAAGAAACGACAGCTTTGGCTTCTTGCCAAACCAAAGTTCATATGGCGTCGTCTCAACGGATTTCGATGGTGCCCTATTTAAAGTGAATGCAGCTGTCTCTAATGCATAACCCCAAAACGATAGTGGCAAATCGGCAAGAGACATCATAGATCGCACCATATCCAATAAGGTTAGATTACGACGTTCGGACACACCATTACGCTGTGGTGTTCCAGGCGGTGTCAATTGTGAAACAATTCCACACTGTCTTAAGTGACTGCCAAACTCATAACTCAGATATTCTCCTCCTCGATCAGATCGAAGGAATTTAATCTTCTTGTTACGATGATTCTCAACTTCACTCTGAAATTGTTTGAACTTTTCAAATGTTTCAGACTTGTGTTTCATTAAGTAAATATACCCATATCTACTTAAGTCATCAGTGAAGGTGAGAAAGTAACGATAACCACCGCGCGCCTCAATGCTCATCGGACCGCACACATCAGTATGTATGATTTCCAATAAGTCACTTGCCCGTTCCATTGTTCCAGAGAACGGCGTTTTAGTCATCTTGCCCATGAGGCATGGCTCACATGTGTCAAGTGATTCAAAATCAAGTGACTCCAAAAGTCCATCAGCATGGAGCTTCCTCATGCGTTTTACGCCAATATGACCTAAACGGCAGTGCCACAAGAAAGTGGTATTATCATTATCAATTCTACATCTTTTGGCATCAATGTTATGAACATGTGTATCATTACTATCGAGATTCAATAAGAATAAACCCCTCACATTGGGTGCATGACCATAAAAGATATTACTCATATAAATAGAACAACCATTATTCTCTGATTTAAATGAGTAACCGTCTCGCAATAAACAAGATCCAGATATAATGTTCATGGTTAACGCAGGCACCAAATAACACTTATTTAGGTTCATCACTAATCCCGACGGTAATCGAAGAGCGAGCGTGCCGACGGCGATCACATCAACCTTGGAACCATTTCCCACGCGCATCGTCACTTCGTCCTTTGCCAGCCTCCGTCTATTCCGCAGTTCCTGTTTTGAGTTGCAAATATGAGCAACCGCACCGGTATCAAATACCCAGGCACTACAACGAGGGTTGGTAAGGTACACATCAATAACATGTATATCATATATACCTTGTTTGTTGTTGGCCGCCTTCTTGTCAGCCAAATACTTGGGGCAGTTCCGCTTCCAGTGTCCAGTTCCCTTGCAATGAAAACACACAGTTTCTGGTTTGGGTCCAGCCTTGGGTTTCTTCACGAGAGGAGCAACTGTTTTGCCACTCTTCTTGGAGTTACCCTTCTTACCCTTGCCATTTTTCTTGAAACTAGTGGTTTTATTGACCATCAACACTTGATGCTCCTTCTGAATTTCAGACTCAACGGCTTTCAGCATCGCAAACAGCTCGGCGACTGACTTGTTCATCCCGTGCATTTTATAGTTCAACATGAAGCTCTTGTAGCTAGGTGGCAATGATTGAAGAACTCTGTCAGTGATAGCCTCTGGCGGAAGGGGCATCCCTAACTCAGCCAGACAGGTGGAGTACCCAGACATTCTGAGCACGTGATCACTGATAGACCCGTTCTCCTCCATCTTGCAAGCATAGAACTTATCGGAGATCTCATATCTCTCGATCCGGGCATTCTTCTGAAAGATAAACTTCAACTCCTGGAACATCTCATATGCTCCATGACGTTCAAAACGTCTTTGAAGTCCCGGTTCTAAGCCATACAACATTGCACATTGAACTATTGAGTAATCATCAGAACGAGCCTGCCAGGCGTTCACAACGTCTAGAGACTCAACTGGAGCGGGTGGATCACCAAGCGGTGCATCAAGGACATAAGCTTTCTGGGAAGCCGTAAGGATAATCCTTAGATTACGGGCCCAGTCCACAAAGTTACTTCCATCATCTTTCAACTTAGCTTTCTCTAGGAGCGCATTAAAATTCAGGGGTGCTACTGCGCGAGCCATGATCTACAACATAAATATAGCAAAGACAACTTAGACTATTGTTCTAGATAATGAGTTTAGTTAATCATATTACTTAAAAACTCCCACTCAAATTGACATCCCTCCGGTCATTCGAGTGTAACATGATCCAAATCCACCAACTCAAGTCCGATCATCACGTGAGTTGAGGTGGTTTCAATGGTGAACATCTTCATGTTGATCATATCTACTATATGACTCATGTTCGACCTTTCGGTCTCTTGTGTTCCGAGGCCATGTCTGTACATGCTAGGCTCGTCAAGTTTAACCCGAGTGTTTCCGCACGTGCAACATGGCTTACACCCGTTGTATGTGAACGTAGAGTCTATCACACCCGATCATCACGGCGTGTCTCGAAACGACGAACTTTCGCAACGGTGCACACTTGGGGAGAACACAATTTATCTTGAAATTTAAGTGAGGGATCACCTTATAATGCTACCGTCGTCCTAAGCAAAATAAGATGCATAAAAGGATTAACATCACATGCAAATCATAAGTGACATGATATGGCCATGAACTTGTGCTTTTGATCTCCATCTCCAAAGCACCGGCATGATCTCCATCGTCACCGGCATGACACCATGATCTCCATCATCTTGATCTCCATCAACGTGTCGCCATAAGGTTGTCGCGCCGACTGTTGCTTCCACGACTATTGCTAACGTTTAGCGATAAAGTAAAGCATTACATAGCGCTTAATGATTGACACGCAGGTCATACAATAATTAAAGACAACTCTATGGCTCCTGCCAGTTGCCGTACTCATCGACATGCAAGTCGTGATATTCTATACAACACATGATCATCTCATACATCACATATATCTCATCATGTAATTGGCCATATCACATCACAACATACCCTGCAAAAACAAGTTAGACGTCCTCTAATTGTTGTTGCAAATTTTACGTGGCTGCTACGGGTTTGCAAGAACCGTTCTTACCTACGCAAAACCACAACGTGGTGTAGTGATTGCTTTTTGATCTTCTAAAAGAACTCTCTTCATTGAAATCGATTCAACTAAAGTGAGAGAGACAGACACCCGCGAGCCATCTTTATGCAACGAAGTTACATGTTAGTTGAAGGAACCTGTCTCGCGTAAGTGTACGCGTAATGTCGGTCTGGGCCGCTTCATCTCACAGTACCGCCGAATCAAATATCAACTAGTAACGGCAAGCAATATGTATACACCCACGCCCACAACTCGTTTGTGTTCTACTCGAGATCTCATCTACGCATAGACCTGGCTCATGATGCCACTGTTGGGGAACGTTGCATGGGAAACAAAAATTTTCCTACGCACACACAAGATCTATCCATGGTGATGAGCATCTACAAGAGGGAGAGTAAATCTACATACCCTTGTAGATCGCTAAGCGGAAGTGTTTAAGAAACGCGGTTGATGTAGTCGAACGTCTCCGCGATCCAAATCGCAAGTCGTCCCTCGATCCGATCACGAACTAGCGCCGAACGGACGGCACCTCCGCGTTCAACACACGTACGGCTTGATGACGCCTTCACCTCCTCGATCCAGCGAGCGATGGTGAAGTAGTGGTTGAGTTCCAGCAGCACGACGGCGTGGTGATGGTGGTGAGGAACAATCTCTGCAGGGCTACGCCAAGCGCTACGGAGATTATGACGGAGGAACTAGAGGGTTAGGGTTGCCGCACACGGCTTGGGGAAATCTTGATGTATCCCATGTGCTAGCCTTGCCCCTCTATTTATATGTTGAGCCTTGGGGTCTAAACTTGGAGCAAAAGCCTCCTCCAGGTCGGTTTTGCCCGCACAAGGTCGGTTTGGCCCGCAGGGAAAGAGTCCAACTCGGATCCCTGCCGAACCGCGCACAGCCGCGCACAAGCGGTAGTACCGCTTCACACAAGCGGTAGTACCGCTTGGGCGGTAGTACCGCTTCATACAAGCGGTAGTACCGCTCGGGCGGTAATACCGCTTCACCAAGCGGTAGTACCGCTTACGCGGCAGCAAAACTACTTTTGCACTTTCCAATACCTCGTGGGCTTTTATCCCTTGGCCCATATAAAGTGTTGCTGCACCCGAACACTTCGGTAAACATCCGAAACTTCTTCCGGCGAATTCCGGAACCCTTCCGGAGAACTCCAGAACTCTTCCGGAGATCAAAACACTATTATCACATATATCAATCTTTACCTCCGGACTCTTCCGGAGATCCTCGTCATGTCCGGGATCTTATCCGGGACTCCGAACAACCTTCGGTCACCAACATAACTCAACTATACTAATCGTCACCAAACGTTAAGTGTGTAGACCCTGCGGGTTCGAGAACTATGTAGACATGACCGAGACACCTCTACGGCCAATAACCAATAGCGGGACCTGGATGCCCATATTGGCTCCTACATATTCTACGAAGATCTTTTATCGGTCGAACCTCTATGTCAAGGATTCAGTTAATCCCGTATGCTGTTCCCTTTGTTCTTCGGTATGTTACTTGCCCGATATTCGATCGTCGGTATCTCCATACCTAGTTCAATCTCGTTACCGGCAAGTCTCTTTACTCGTTCCGTAATACAAGATCCTGTGGCTAACTCTTTAGTCACTTTGCTTGCAAGGCTCAATGTGATGTTGTATTACCGAGTGGGCCCTGAGATACCTCTCCGTCACACGGAGTAACAAATCCCAGTCTTGATCCATGCCAACCCAACAGACACCCTCGGAGATACCTGTAGAGCACCTTTTTAGTCACCCAGTTACGTTGCGACGTTTGATACACACAAGGTACTCCTCCGGTGTCAGTGAGTTGCATGATCTCATGGTCAAAGGAACAGATACTTGACATGCAGAAAACAATAGCAATAAACTGACACGATCAAATGCTACGTTCTTAGTTTGGGTCTTGTCCATCACATCATTCTCCTAATGATGTGATCCCGTTATCAAATGACATCTCATGTCAATGGCTAGGAAACCTTAACCATCTTTGATCAACGAGCTAGTCAACTAGAGGCATACTAGGGACACAGTGTTGTCTATGTACCCACACATGTATTTGAGTTTCCAATCAATACAATTATAGCATGGATAATAAACGATTATCATGAACAAGGAAATATAATAATAACCAATTTATTATTGCCTCTAGGGCATATTTCCAACAGCCGGCTGCGGCCCGACGAAGTCAGCTCCAGGCGTCCCATCGGACACGAGCTGACAACACTGTGGCTGACGGACTGCAGAGCCTGCCACCCCACTACAGTAGGCACTATTGGCGAATAGTGCCCCGTTGTGCGCCCGTCACGCGTCACTTCATTGCGCTCCAATAGTGGCGCACTGTAGCCTGCATCACTTGTCATCTCCAATAGTAGATAGCTGGCTGGTGGGCCACCCCTTGTCCCCTGGGCCTCCCTATATAAGAGGCACCAGGGGAGCCTCCAAGAGGCAGCCACACACACACACTCACGGGAGCTCCTCCCATCCTCTCTCTCTCACTCACTCATGCCCACGCATGCATGCATGTGAGGCAGGGAAGGGAGCAGCCAGCTCCCTCTTCCTCCTCTAATACAGCTCCAGGAGCAACCATGTACCAGATATACCACATATATACAGACATGCAGGAGTAGGGGTATTATCTCTCCGGAGAGCCACGAACCTGGGTAAACCACCGCGTGCTATTCGCATACCCGTCCCGGATATTCCACGGTAGCCTTGCTCTCACCTCTTAAGCCATCCCATGGCATCTGCCGTCCTCGCGGCACCCCCTGTGAGAAAACGACGACAGTTGGCGCCCACCGTGGGGCTAGCTGCCGCTGGAACCGCGGTCCGGGCGGGACCCCTTTTCGTCATCATCACCGCGGCGTCGCCGTCGTCTCTCCGGTAGCGCTCGGGGGCTCGACGCCGACGCGCCCCCGGGGCGACCGCGTGGGGCGGCGCGCCCTCGTCGGCGGCCTCGCCATCTTCATCGCCTCCCCCGCTGCGTCGCGCCGTCTCTCCGGTAGCGCTCGGGGGCTCGACATCGACCCGCCCCCGCAGCGACCGCGCAGGCCGGCGCATCCTCGTCGTCGGCCTCGGCCTCTTCGTCACCACCGTCGCGACGCCGGCCGTCCGTCCGCGCGCGCGCTGCGCCGCCTCGCTTCGGTCGGCCACTTCACTCCGTCCGCTCCCCTCCGCGCCGCATCTCGCTCCGGCCAGAGCGCACGGCGGCTCCTCCATACGCTAGCCAGATGCCAGCCATTCACTACGCGTACACAAGCCGGATAATGGCTATAGCCTGCTCGTACATTGGCCGGTTGCAAGATGTACACGTCCGTGCACTAGCTAGCTCCGGCCAGCTGCGCCGCCCGCGTGCGCCGCTCTGCCTCGCTCCGGCTCCACTCCAGTCCGTCCGCCTCGCGCTGGGCCGGGCCGCCGCACGCCCGTGCTGGCTCTGCTCCGGGACGTCTCCACGCCCGGCCATCTCCGCCACCATCTCCAGCCGCTGCACATGAAGCGCAACGAGCACCCACCGAGCCGGCCTACTTGTGTTGCTTCGTTCCGGACCACGCGACGCCTCTCCCGGCTCCGCCTCGCCAAGTCGCGGCTGCCTGCTGACGCCTGTGGCCGGCCCCTACTCCGCCCCGCGTGCCGCCTCCTCCGCGCTCGTGTCGACCCGGCCTCCCGCACGCTCGTTGACCGGCTCCCCGCCTCGCCCAGCCGGCCCCGCGCGTCGGCTGGCCGGCTCCGCCCGCCCTGCGCCCGGCTTGAAGCCCTCGCCCAGCCGGCCCCGCGCGTTGGCTGGCCGGCTCCGCCCGCCCCGCGGCCGGCTTGAAGCCCGCCGGCTCACCTTCCGCCGTCTCCACCCGCAGTGCCGGGTTCGGCCCCGTCCGCCGGAGTCCCCCGTCTGGCTCCGTAGTTCGCGCCCCGAGCCCGAAGCCGTGCCCACGCTTGTCCACGGCGCCGACGCGGAACTTCCAGCCGCCTCCTCATCCGCTCCTCCGGCTCGTCCCGCGTCGCCCCGCCCGGGCCGGCTGCGCCGCCCGGGCCTCCCGCGTCACTGCCTCGCTCCGCCCACGCCTCCACGGGCCCGCAGTCGCACGCCGGTGGCGCCTCATCGCCGCTCGGGCTGCTCGCCCACGCCTCCGCCTGCGGCTCCCCGTCGCCGGCGCCATCCCGGCCACCCCCGCGCTCAGCCGCGTCGCGACGCTCGCCCTCGCGCAGGCCCCACCGGCTCCCACGCTGGCCGGCATCCGCGCACCTGCCGGCTCGCCTGCGCGGCCCCACCGGCTCCCGCGCCCGGCCAGCGCCTGCCGGCTTGCCTGCGCGCCTCCGCCCCCTCGCGCCTGCAGCCGGGTCCGGCTCCGGACGCCTCCTCCATGCCCGCGCGCGCCCGGCCGGCTGCGCCCCGCTCCGACCGGCTCGCGCCCGCAACCCGGCCCCTCACTCCTCCGCGCGCGGCTTCGTCCTCGCCTCCAGCAGCGGCGGGCCGCGCCGCTCGACGCCGTCTCCGCCGGCAGTACCGGGTCCGGCCCTGTCCGCTGGGCGGCTCGCGCGCCCACTCGCCCTGCCGCTCCAGCCGGCCCCGCACGCCGACTGCTCGTGTGGAGAAAAGCCGGATGCCCAGCCGGCTGGGAAGAGAGGGTGGCCAGACGAAAAAAAGAAAAAAGAAAAAAAAAGAAGCGCGTCCGGCTGCCCACAGCCGGCCAAAGAGAAGAGAAGAAAAATACGTCCGCCTGCCCGTCCGCCTCGATGCCTGGTCGGTCGGGTCCGACCGACCGGGACCCCCTTCGAGCACCCGGAGGCTCGAAGGTCACACCCAGCGGGTGCGCCGGCGCGCTCCGTGAGCACCAAGCCGCGCCGGCTGTCTTCGTCAACCTCCACCTCGCCGGCACTAAAAACTAATGAACCCCCTCGCTCGGAGGCTTGGAAGCCACTCTCGACAGCGTCTCACGCACACCAGCCAGCGGACCCCGCGTCCGCCCTCGGCAGCGCCTCGCGCTCATCAGCCGGCGGACCCCGCGTCCGCCCCCGGCAGCGCCTCACGCTCATCAGCCGGCGGACCCCTCGTTCGCCCCCGGCAGCGCCTCGCGCTCATCAGCCGACGGACCCCTCGTTCGCCCTCGGCAGCGCCTCGCGCTCATCAGCCGGCGGACCCCTCGTCCGCCCTCGGCAGCGCCTCACGCCCACTAGCCGGCGGACCCCGCGTCCGCCCTCGGCAGTGCCTCGTGCTCAACAGCCGGCGGACCCCCGTCCGCCCTCGGCAGCGCTTCGCGCTCAACAGCCGGCGGACCCTGCGTCCGCCCTCGGCAGCGCCTCGCGCGCAACAGCCGACGGACCCCGCGTCCGCCCTCGGCAGTGCCCCGCGCACACCAGCCGGCGGACCCCGCGTCCGCCCTCGACAGGGCCCCGCGCCCATCGGTTGACAGTCCCCGCGTCCGCGCCCGGCGTCCTCAACGCCACTATCCGCTTCAGCAACAGCAAAGACCCTCCGCCCGACTCTTCGAGTCGCCCGGAGGCTCGGAGGCTACACCCAGCGGGTGCGCTGGCGCGCCCCGCTGGAAAGCGCCAGCCGGTGGACTCCGCGTCCACGCCCGGCAGGGCTCCGCGCCCATCAGCCAGCGGACTCCAAGTCCGCGCCCGGCGGCACCTCGCGCGCATCAGTTGGACCACATCGGCTGCAAGCCACGCTGGCCGACATCGACAAAAACCGCCTCGTCGGCACCAAAAAGCAATGTGAGATCTCCACCCGCACACCCTCGCGGCGTACACACAAACAGATACCCCGAGCGATCCTCGGGGGCCATCTCCGCATTTGTTTCTACTACTTCACTATTCACCCCGGCGCCAGCTAGTCTCGGCCCGGGGGTTGACCGTTTGGCCCGATACGTTCATACCCATAGAAGGCTTAGTAGCGTGTACGGTACCAAAGGCCCACTCTTTGTCTCAGCTACAGCTCGCACCGCGATTGTCCGGCTAGCGAGAGCACAAGCTAGAGGTCACCACACGCGAAGAGCGTCTGAGGAGAAAACAGCTCGGGCGATCTGGTCGTTTCATTTATGAGTATCTACTCGGTCGAGTCTGCTGCCAGAGTCCGAGTACTGTACGCTCCACTCCGCGGTCCACTCTTCGCCCCAGCCACAGACCGGCTCCCGGCTGTCTGGCTGGCAAGAGCAAAAACCAAAGAGTGGAGAGGACACGAAAAACACTCAAGGGCGCTCGGACGAAACCGAGTCGGCACCCTCTGCATAAACTTGCGCCACCAAAATCAAATATTTGATATATCTGCGCCGACTTAACCTTGTCTTTTGCATGATCATTTCCACGAGGAACCTCCTCGCCCGGAGGCTCGAAGGCCAATCCCGGCGGGGCCTCGGCAGCGCCCCGCGCTCATCAGCCGGCGGACCCCGTGTCCGCCCTCGGCATCGCCTCGCGCTCATCAGCCGGCGGACCCCGCGTCCGCCCTCGGCGGCGCCCCGCGCTCATCAGCCGGCGGATCCCGCGTCCGCCCTCGGCATCGCCGCGCGCTCATCAGCCGGCGGACCCCGCGTCCGCCCTCGGCGGCGCCCCGCGCTCATCAGCGGGCGGACCCCGCGTCCGCCCTCGGCAGCGCCCCGCGCTCATCAGCCGGCGGACCCCGCGTCCGCCCTCGGCATCGCCCCGTGCTCATCAGCCGGCGGACCCCGCGCGTCCGCACTCGACGTCCTCGATGCCGCCGTCTGCTTCAGCAACAGCAAGGACCCTCCGCCCGACTCTTCGAGTCGCCCGGAGGCTACACCCAGCGGGTGCGCTGGCGCGCCCCCGCTGGAAACTGCCAGTCGGTGGACTCCGCATTCGCCCCCGGCCGCGCCTCGCGCCCTTCAGCCGTCGGACTCCGCGTCCGCGCCCGGCGTCCTCGACGCCGCCGTCTGCTTCAGCAACAGCAAAGACCCTCCGCCCGACTCTTCGAGTCACCCGGAGGCTCAGAGGCTACACCCAGCGGGTGCGCTGGCGCGCCCCCGTTGGAAATCGCCAGCCGATGGACTCCGCATTCGCCCCCGGCCGCGCCTCGCGCCCTTCAGCCGGCGGACTCCGCGTCCGCGCCCGGCGTCCTCGACGCCACCGTCTGCTTCAGCAACAGCAAAGACCCTCCGCCCGACTCTTCGAGTCGCCTGGAGGCTACACCCAGCGGGTGCGCTGGCGCGCCCCCGCTGGAAGCAAGCTGCGCCGTCCTCAGCCCGCGATCGACCGACAACGACAACTTCTGCAAACTCCAACGGCAAAAACCCTCCGCCCGACTCTCCAAGTCGCCCGGAGGCTCGGAGGCTACTGTCGGGGGGATTACCCCCGGGTAGGCTCAAGGAGACGACTCAGCATTTTAAAAACGTCGGGGGAGCCACCCCCGGTATGCCAAGCCCCGCGAATCAACGAGACAAACGACACTGTAGCTGACGACACTGTAGCTGTCCGGCTCCTCCAGTCCGGCTCCTCCTGTCCGGCTCCTCCAGTCCGACTCCTCCTGTCCGGCTCCTCCAGTCCGTCTCCTCCTGTCCGGCTCCTCCAGTCCGGCTCCTCCAGTCCGGCTGCTCCTGTCCGGCTACTCCTGTCCGGCTGCTCCTGTCCGGCTCCTCCAGTCCGGCTCCTCCTGTCCGGCTCCTCCTGTCCGGCTCCTCCAGTCCGGCTGCTCCTGTCTGGCTGCTCCCGTCTGGCTCCTCCCGGCCGGCTGCCGGCTGCGGCCCGACGAAGTCAGCTCCAGGCGTCCCATCGGACACGAGCTGACAACACTGTGGCTGACGGACTGCAGAGCCTGCCACCCCGCTACAGTAGGCACTATTGGCGAATAGTGCCCCGCTGTGTGCCCGTCACGCGTCACTTCACTGCGCTCCAATAGTGGCGCACTGTAGCCTGCATCACTTGTCATCTCCAATAGTAGATAGCTGGCTGGTGGGCCACCCCTTGTCCCCTGGGCCTCCCTATATAAGAGGCACCAGGGGAGCCTCCAAGAGGCATCCACACACACACTCACAGGAGCTCCTCCCATCCTCTCTCTCTCACTCACTCATGCCCACGCATGCATGCATGTGAGGCAGGGAAGGGAGCAGCCAGCTCCCTCTTCCTCCTCTAATACAGCTCCAGGAGCAACCATGTACCAGATATACCACATATATACAGACATGCAGGAGTAGGGGTATTATCTCTCCGGAGAGCCCCGAACCTGGGTAAACCACCGCGTGCTATTCGCATACCCGTCCCGGATATTCCACGGTAGCCTTGCTCTCACCTCTTAAGCCATCCCATGGCATCTGCCATCCTCGCGGCACCCCCTGTGAGAAAACGACGACAGCCAGTGTTAGACCGAATTTGAGAGCCAAGGCTTCAGCCATCAAGACATTCGTGCAATAGTCAATATTTCCATTTCCTCCTACCATAGATCTGCCTTTATCGTCTCTAAGGACTGCCCCCATCGTGCCCCGAAGCAGGTCATGGTCAAAAGAAGCGTCAACATTAAGTTTCACGAATCCCTTAGGGGGACAAGACCCCCCCCTTCATAGAAGCCTTTGGGGATGATGCGTTAACGAAGTTTGTAGTAAGGGCTAGAATTCCCATAGATATCATATGTGCATTCTGAGTTGTCTCCTTATGCACCAATTTTCGCCTTTCCCACCATAGATACCATGCTGAGATAACAATCAGTTCATGTACATTGTGGTGGCCCATAATCCTCAATTCTTGATCTTGTAGAAGAAGTAAGTACTCCAATACCGCCTCTCCAACACGATCAACCTCACAAGCATTATCGATGATATCATCCATCACCAACCTTTTCCAAACCTCCTTTTCTACAGAGAAAAAGCATGTGTATTCCATAATTTATGTTTTCGTTGCTTAAAGAAAGAAAAAGCCTCCCGTGCATTCCTGACAATCAAGTGTTAACTACATGAAATAGACTTAAGTGCTACCATATTATTTTATCTAGTTGAGCAAGAACTTGTCTCCCTGTTCATGTTACCATCCATCCGAGATCCACAGCTCAGGACCCCCTACCCCGAGGTCTGTCGGTTTTCACACCGACAATGGTACTTTCATTGAGAGTCCGCTGTGAGATCGACAGAAGGATCGATGGCTCATCTGCAGATCAACTACGACAACGGCTACACGAACGTTTACGTCACCGGCCAACTTTTCGTGTTCGGCAGCATGATGTTCTGCGCCGATTCGACTGGCCATCTGGCTTCCGTCGAGAACTACGCCCCCGTGCAGATCATAACCTTTGGAGGTCTGGAGTACACTACGGATTCCCGTAGAGAACTCATCATGTCGGGTTGGACACCTGGCCTGGTGGAGGGGCTACCTGGCACCGGAGGATCGACTCTGGAACCAATCTCTTTCGAAGATGTCGGGCCAGAGACCTCGGTGTCACTGGAAAACCCGAGGTAGCGACTATGGGCAACCTCCCCTCGAGCCTCAGCCCGAACACCCCAGTCCCGGAAGCTGCGTTGGATCTCGAACCAACCCCGAGCTATACACCGGGCACACTTCGAGTCAGCCCCGCCTATAGTCAGGCAATGAACTACGAAGAACTATCTCACCTGAACGAGATGCTCGATCGCATCCAGAGCATGTTTATCTTGACTTCGGTCTATGACAAGATCGGACTTAAAGCCGACGATCGGGAAATTTATGTCCCACCCACCACCCACCTAGTCATCATGGTCGATGACTTAACCGACGTGCTAGACTATGACGAGGCCACGGAGATAGATGAAGATGCCGATGGTCCCAAAGAACACACTTTGCCCCTGGTAAACACCGACAAGTGGACCGAACATCCACCTATGACGTTTATATGGTAGATACCCCCAAGTCCCCTCCTAAACGTCGGCGCAGACGCCGAAGGGGGCAACAATGGGGAACCCAACGGAAATAATTCCAGTGAGGCAATGACCGGCGATGCTGATAACATGGGAGAGGACCCTCAAGCCTCCCAAGTACAGAACGGCGATCCCGAAGAAAATCCCGAGGACTCAGATCCCGACGACAATTACATGCCGGAGTGTGAGGAGGATGAGAGCCTCGACACCGAGGACTTTATTATCCCTGAAGACCCCATGGAGCAAGAGCGCTATAGGTGGCGCCTCATCGCCACCACCTGAAGCATGAAATGCAAGCAGCAGCAGTTGCAAGCGAATGCAGATGCGCTGAATGACAAGTGGGTTGAAGTACTCTCGGCCGAACAAGACCTCGAAGACCGACGCAGTAGCGCGCCAAAATCATACCCACGAAGGCATCTGCTACCGGAGTTTGATGAAGAACTAGCCGCCAACGAGCTTGACCGACCCCCTAGAGGTCGGGGCAGGCCAGTGCGGGAAAATATTAACACCCGACCGGTGCCACGACGCTATGGCAAAGACCCCGTGGATTACCTAGACCCTCACTATCGTGGTTTTGTCACGGCAAGATGTCCTCGTGAGAGAACTTAGGTGTGAGGCCATCGCAACTAGGTGGCGGCTTGAGAGGGGTTGGTCGGAATCGAGAGACGCGAGTTTACCCAGGTTCGGCCCCTCCGATGGAGGTAAAAGCCTATGTCCTGCTTTGTCTGTATTGATGATGAGGATGATCTCGATTACAAGGGTGCGGGATTGCTACCTCTAATCTCGAGAGCCTCTAATCTGTCTATATCTAATGACTTGAACTTGTCCCTCTAGGGGTGCTCTACCCCTCCTTATATAAGTGGAAGGGGTAGGTTTACATGTAGAGTCCTACTAGGAGTAGGATTAGGACTAGTCTCTCTTGAGTCCTAATCCGGGTCTTGTTTCTCTTGTAAGGGAATCCTTCCTCTCCTTTGGGCCTTCTCTGTGGGCCGCCTCGCGCCGGCTTACACGCTGGGCCTTGGGCCTGGTCATCCTGTGACCCGGTAATAGAGGTGACCTATGAGCCGCCATACGATGGGCCGGGTCATACCTCCTGCCGGGTCACCAATGAGTCGCCAAGCTCGGCTGGCGCAGCAGTGAATCGCCGAGTCCCGGTCGGGTCATACTTCAGGCCGGGTTATACCGCGGGGTAATATCCCCGACATTAGCCCCCAAGTTAGCTTGAATTTATTCATGGTAAGCTCCTGAAATAAGAATAAATATGTTAAGGGACCAGCTTGCTCAACTGGACGGCTTAATTTAATGAAGTAGCTCCTTGAAAATCCGGGTTTCTTCTTCATATTAACGAGCTGTCTTCACAATCGTCTTGCTTGTCAGTGTCCTTTGAAATAAAATATTGGGAATACAACACCCATATGTCATTGAGTCGGCCTCCAATGCTCTTGGCTTGATGAAATTGTTGGAGATAAGAAAACCATATGAAGTTGAGCCGGCTTCCATTGCTTTGGTTTGATAAAAATATTGGGAAATAGAAATTCATCCATTGTTAAACCACTTCAACCTGTGAAGCCGGGTTGTTTATATGGAATCTGTCGGGTCATGATTTTTGACAATGCCGGGTCATGATCGTTGGTGACGCCGGGTCAAAATAAACGGACTCCAGTTGACTTGATAAATTTATTGGGAATAAAGAAAATCTGTGTAATGTTGAGCCGGCTTTCAATTCTTCAGCTCCACCAAGACATGAGACCTTGCTCACTCAAAATTGATAGCTTGAAAATGTTCTGCTATTTTTTGATATATCCATATTACCTGTAGCCCCCAAGTGCCGGGTTGTCTTGCCTGCAGCAACCTGGGACTTGTAAATGTCTTATGCTCATAAAACTTTAGCCAGTGTAGCCCCCAAGGGTCGGGTCATTATGCAATAATGAGCAGGAACTTTTTGTAGATCTGATCATATAGACTTGAGGAGCAATGTGTAGCCCCCAAGGGCCGGCTCAGTAAGAAAATGTTGGGCTGGGACTTAGAAAAAGATAGAAAGGCCGGCTCATCTCCTTGAGATAACAGGATCTGTTGACAATGTAACAACTTTCATTAGCCCCCAAGTGACGTGGTGCATGCTTGCAGCGACATGGGACTTTGAACTTGGTGTTGAATATTGAGAAATCTGGGTTGTCATCTGAGTCGCCAGATATAGACTGAATGTCTTGTATTTCACATGTGTAGCCCCCAAGGGCCGGCTCATCAGTATGTGACGGGTCGGGTCTTTTAATTTGGACCTTATAATCTATTTGAACAGCTGAATACTGTAGCCCCCAAGTGCCGGGTCGCATGCCTGCAGCGACTTGGGACTTTTAGAAAAAAATTCTCTGAGCAGTGTAGCCCCCAAGTGCCGGGTCATTTGCCTGCGGCGACTTGGGACTGTGTAAGAATTATATAACTCATCATAATTTGTTGAATGAATCCTTGACCGTGGTTGTAATGTAACCCGGTATGAATATCCTGGAATAATGCCTTTGTCCTTGACATAAAATCCCTGCTCGTTGTTGCGGTGCAACCTGGCAAACATATGTTTGAGAAAATCCATAAGTGTTGTAGTTTACTACAGAGCACAAGTTGAAAAAATCCAAGAGCCGGTCAACTAAATGACATGGCATTATATGTGATAGGGCGGCTCTTCGAGAATAGTCAATTCTTCCGAGCTGGCTTGAAAAACCCCAATCATTTAATACTGGTTATGATAAACCATGATGAGGATACAACCATTTTGGCTATTTAAAATTTTGAATAATATAACTCGGTTTGAAAACCTCAATTATTCAATACTGGTTATAACAACCATAATGAAAATCCAGCCATGTTGGCTATTAAGGATTGGAATATGTAACCCGGTTTGAAAACCGGTTCCTGCAACATAAACCAGGATATCCATGCATATATGATGCATGATATGACGATGCAATGATGATGCAATGTATGATGCAATGTATGATGATGTATGTGTATGATAACAGAGTATAAAAATGTCGGCTTTCAAGGCTCGACAAAAAGAGACTAGCTCTGTTTCGTTTTTTGAAAAACTCAAGTTTTGCTTCAAAGAAGCTTTGGCATGAAAGCCTTTAATCCCGTAAGCTGGCTCTCACGTGACATAAATCCGTCGTTTAAACCTTAATGAGTTCAGGGTCTTAAAAAGATTGACTGTTAAGAGTACGAACGGGCCACATGGCGGAGAGACTACAGCGGACAGGCGAGTTTATCCTAGCTCACTGTAAGCCGGCTCTCTCGTGACAAGAGCCGCTGTTTAAACCGTGACAAGTTCAGGGTCTTTGTGCGAGATTAACTATGAAAGTTCAGGGTCTCTGAGCAAGATTGACTGTCAAAAGTTCGGCGGGTCACATGGTGGAGTAGCAAGTTGCAAACAGGCAGGTTTAACTCGAACAAAGCATATAAAGCCTGGCCAAGAGGGTATGAAAGCTAAACCCAATGGGTTGGAAGCCCCCAAGTGACCTTATGATGATCCAATAAATCTGGGCACCCATGTTTGAACGGTCGCAACATGGCGGCTCGTCCTCTTGGGCGACTTTAAATCTTCCGCCAATAAGGTAGTGCGCCCATGTTTGAACGGTCGTATCATGGCGGCTCGTCCTCTTGGGCGACTTTAAATTTTTCTGCTAATAAGGCAGCAGCCCCCGGGACCGGGTTATCTTCCTTGTAATGACCCGGGGTTCCAGAATATTTGAGCCCGGTTCAATCTGCCGAGTCATGTTTGTGTAGCCCCCGAGTCTTAAGACGACTCGAGGAGTTGGCTTGAGATTCTTCACACTTGGCCGTGGCATAAGCCGGCATATGGTTGATGGCTGATAACTGAATTTTATTGAAGCCAAAAGCGTGTGGTGAGTTGATGATCTTCGCGACACTCATTGTATGTCCTTGGTGTTGATAACGCAACATGAACCCGCGGAAGGTTGAGATGGCGGGTTATAAATGATCCCATATGAGTTTTGTCAGTAACTCGGCCGATGGTTCGACCCGGCTGGTTGTTGAAGTTAACCAAACCGCACTGGCGGCGACTTGTGCGCCTGTCCATTGAGCCATCTGATGCGAGCAGAAGCTGATAATATATTGTTATTTGCTCCAGAGTTGTTGAAGTAGACTGTCCGCAGGGGTGGCGACTTGCACGCGCCCGCTGGGCAGCTTGTGCGGATGGACGGCTTGAGCGAGCAAGCACGACACCGGCGTGTCAATGTAGACTAGACCGCGGAGACGGCAACTCACGAGCGTCTGTTGGGCGGTTTAAGTGAGCGGGCGTGGCACCAGCATGTCGATATAGACCGGACCGCCGAGCGCCGAGTCACCCGCGGCGTTGTAGGCCAGCACGGACGGTGAGTCAGCCGTGGCGTTGTAAGCCGGCGCCGACGGGAGAGTCCGCCGCGGCGTTGTAAGTTGGTGCAGTCGCGAGAGACGGCCGCGGCATTGTAAACCGGTGCAGTCGCGAGAGGCGGCCATGGCGTTGTAAGCCGGTGTGGTCGCAAGAGGCGGCCGCGGCGTTGATAAGCCGGTGTGGTCGCGAGAGGCGGCCGCGGCGTTGATAAGCCGGTGCGGTCGCGAGAGGCGGCCGCGGCGTTGATAAGCCGGTGCAGTCGCAAGAGGCGACCGCGGCGTTGTAAGCCGGTGCGGTCACGACATGGACGAACACTGGTCCAGACTGATGTTGGCACGCCTCCATCTCCGTGGTATAAAGCCACTTGAATAATCGTCCTGCGTAAAAATACTGCAGGCCAAAGTAATTGCTTTCGAAGAAATTTAATATATATGGAAAAATAGATAGGGGAAACACCACCTGGTATTTTTGTCTATCAGATGAACGCGGACACTTTGCGTGTCAGTACTAATACTAGTACTTTGACTTTTCCCTGTGGCTAGCTTGGCAACTCCTTAAGCGAATCAGTCCTTGGAAGGGATTTTTTTTGTAGCCGGCCAACTGTCGCTCTGTCTTTTGTTTTTCCTTTTTTTTACTCCAGGAAGCCGGCCACACACGAACAGCCGGATCGGCGTAGGAGCCGGCCGGACCGTGAGCTGGCGGGGAGCCTCATGGTTGCAGCGGGCCACGAAGTGGCGGCTGGCCAGAAGTGGCGCGGGCGGCAGCCGGCTAAGGCGCGCGAGCTGGACTGGCGCGCGGGGCACAAGTCGAACGGGTGCGCGGTCACGCTGGGCGTGGAGCAGGCGCAGCCAGCGGGCGGGCAAGGCCGAGGCGGGCACGGTGCGGCGGCAGGGCGGCTCGGACGCGAGCTGGCCGGATTTTGCGAGCATGCGAGGAGCTCGAGGGGGGCGGCTTGTGCGGAGCCGCGGCCGCAACCGAGGCGGTGCGGCGCTAGAGAAACTCACACGCGCGTGCGGGGATGGGCGCACGCACTGAGGCCAGGCACAGGAGGCGGCCACGGCGCACATGACGTGGCGGTGGCGGCGAGCGTGCAGATGAGACTGGGCGCGTGCGGGAATCAAACTTCGTGAGCAGGGGCGAGACCCGGTACTTGAGGCAAAGCCGGCAGAGCTTGAGGCTTCGCCGGCGAGCAGGGAGGCTCGGGAGCGCGGATGCGCGAACGCGGGCCGGGCGAGGCTGTGGTGGCCACGGCGCGGCGGGTGAGGCGAGGAGGCGGGGTGAGGCCGCATCTGCGTGGCCTGTGTAACGGCGGCTCAAGGCGGCGGCTCGGACGCGCGCAGAGGTACAGCCGGCGCGCAGGTGTGCGGATGCCAGTAGGTCGAGGCAAGCAGTCCCCGGGCGACGTGTGCATGCGCGCGGGCAGAGGACAAAGCGGCGGGCGGCGCAAGGCCGAGCTGGCCATGGCGCGGCAGAGGCAGACAGAGTCGTGGAAGGGGACGATGGAGCCGAGGCGGAGGGCGCCGGTCTTGACGAGGTGGTTGTGGGAGTTGGCGAGAAGGGGCGCGGCTCCGGCGATGGCGACGGACGTCGGTGCAGCGAGGCGAGCCGTGACCGAGGGGCAGCTCATGGTGGCGGAGGCGAGCAGAGACGCGGCGGTGGAGCCGGTGCAGCGGGCGGCAGGAGCAGACCGAGTCGTGGTTGTTCTGTTTCCGTGTCATGGCCTTCTCCTCTCTCTCTCTCTTTTTTCTTTTGACGTGTTGATCAGCTGGCTTCAACTAGTTTACTTTCCTGTGCGTCTCAATCTTTGGTGGCTGGTAGTATATCTGGAGTGATTCCGTTTTCACATCGAGGTGCAACAACGTTTAGCTGATTGCACTCGGACTTAAGCAGACGCGGAGGCGTGGAAAGAACAACCGCAACTCGGCGGATCACAAAGAACGGCCGCAACAGAAATTTCTGGTCCGTCCCCGTGCAACCTGCGACTGACAGATCCCTGACACTTTCCACTATAAAAAACTCTCGTCTCGAAATCAACGGGTCACCACGGCACGTGCGGCATGCGCAAAACATCCAATCCTAATTTCTGTTGATCTCAAATCTTGTATCTGTAGTTTTGACTGTTCGCCGACGATGTGATCTTCGGCGCCGACTCTTCTTCATCCGGCACATAACAAGCTTCTCGATCCCTGAAGAGATCCCTCCAAGAACATAACACCACCGTGCGCTGTGCCCCACGGTGGGCGCCAACTGTCATGGTTTTGTCACGGCAAGATATCCTCGTGAGAGAACTTAGGTGTGAGGCCATCGCAACTAGGTGGCGGCTTGAGAGGGGTTGGTCGGAATCGAGAGACGCGAGTTTACCCAGGTTCGGCCCCTCCGATGGAGGTAAAAGCCTACGTCCTGCTTTGTCTGTATTGATGATGAGGATGATCTCGATTACAAGGGTGCGGGATTGCTACCTCTAATCTCGAGAGCCTCTAATCTGTCTATATCTAATGACTTGAACTTGTCCCTCTAGGGGTGCTCTACCCCTCCTTATATAAGTGGAAGGGGTAGGTTTACATGTAGAGTCCTACTAGGAGTAGGATTAGGACTAGTCTCTCTTGAGTCCTAATCCGGGTCTTGTTTCTCTTGTAAGGGAATCCTTCCTCTCCTTTGGGCCTTCTTTGTGAGCCGCCTCACGCCGGCTTACACGCTGGGCCTTGGGCCTGGTCATCCTGTGACCCGGTAATAGAGGTGACCTATGAGCCGCCATACGATGGGCCGGGTCATACCTCCTGCCGGGTCACCAATGAGTCGCCAAGCTCGGCTGGCGTAGCAGTGAATCGCCGAGTCCCGGCCGGGTCATACTTCAGGCCGGGTTATACCACGGGGTAATATCCCCGACACTCACGACGTTCGACGTTTCATTGAGGCAAACCGAGCACCTCCTCGGTCAATCTATGGCTCAAGAGGACGCGCGCCAGCGATGGCTACGACGCCTGGTTAGACAGGAACGATAGTACCCAAGATCAGGACTACAAGTAACTCTCCCCCGACCCCCAACAAGATACTACTCGGAGCCGAGGTCCAGCCCACCCGATCTGTTTTACAGACAGGGTAATGGAACATCAATTCCCAAACGGGTTTAAGCCAATCAACATAGAACCCTATGATGGCACAACAGACCCAGTAGTGTGGATCGAGGACTTCCTTCTCCACATACACATGGCTAACGGAGATGACCTCCATGCCATCAAATATTTGCCGCCAAGATAAAGGGGCCGGCTAGGCATTGGCTTAACAACATGTCTCCTCATTCCATCAGAAGATGGGAAGACCTTGAAGATGCCTTTAGGGAAAATTTCCAAGGTACTTACGTCCGACCTCCGGACGCTGACGACCTCAGTCGTGTCATCTGGCAGCTAGGCGAATCTACTCGGAAGTTCTGGAATAGGTTCCTTACTAAAAAGAACCAGATCATAGATTGCTCCGACCCCAAAGCCATCGCCTCATTCAAAAATAACATCCGAGATGAATGGCTCACCCGCCAGCTCGGCCAAGACACACCGAGGACCATGTCAGCCCTCACTTCATTGATGACCCGCTTTTGTGCGGGAGAAGACAGCTGGCTCGCACGAAACACTCACAACGGTGCGGCAAGCACCTCAGAGACACATGATGCCAATGGCATGTTGGAAATATGCCCTAGAGGCAATAATAAATTGGTTATTATCATATTTCCTTGTTCATGATAATTGTTTATTATCCACGCTAGAATTGTATTGATTGGAAACTCAAATACATGTGTGGGTACATAGACAACACTGTGTCCCTAGTGAGCCTCTAATACACTAGCTCGTTGATCAAAGATGGTCGAGGTTTCCTGGCCATGGACATGCGTTGTCATTTGATAACGGGATCACATCATTAGGAGAATGATGTGATGAACAAGACCCAAACTATGAACATAGCATATGATCGTGTCAAGTTTATTGCTATTGTTTTCTGCATGTCAAGTATATGTTCCTATGACCATGAGATCATGCAACTCACTGACACCGGAGGAGTACATTGTGTGTATCAAACGTCATAACGTAACTGGGTGACTATAAAGATGCTCTACAGGTATCTCCGAGGGTGTCTGTTGAGTTGCCATGGATCAAGACAGGGATTTGTTACTCTGTATGACGGAGAGGTATCTCAGGGCCCATTCGGTAATACAACATCATAATGAGCTTGCAAGCAATGTAACTAAGGAGTTAGCCGCAGGATCTTGTATTACGGAACGAGTAAAGATACTTGCCGGTAATGAGATTGAACTAGGTATGGAGATACCGACGATCGAATCTCGGGCAAGTAACATAGCGATGAACAAAGGGAACTGCATACGGGATTGACTGAATCCTTGACATCGAGGTTCGACTGATAAAGATCTTTGTAGAATATGTAGGAACCAATATGGGCATCCAGGTCCTGCTATTGGTTATTGACCGTAGAGGTGTCTCGGTCATGTCTGCATAGTTCTCGAACCTGCAGGGTCTGCACACATAATGTTCGGTGACGATTTGGTATTGTCGAGATGTATGTGTTGGTAACTGAAGGTTGTTCGGAGTCCCAGATGAGATCCCGGACATCACGAGGAGTTCCGGAATGGTCTGTAGGTAAAGATTTATATATAGGAAGGTGGCATTCGGGTTCCGGAAAAGTTTCTGGTGTTTCCGGTAGTGTACCGAGAGTGTCGAAAGGGTTCCGGGCGTCCACCGGGAGGGGCCCACCTACCCCGGGGGGGGGGGGGGCACATGGGCCCAAGAGGTGGCGCACCAGCCCCTGGTGGGCTGGGTAGCCGACCCCTATAGGGCCCATGTGCCCAAAGGAAAAAAAGGTGGAGGTGCCTTGGAGGGGAGGGACTCCTCCCTAGGGTTCCCACCTCCCTTGTGGGAGGAGGACTCCTCCCCCCACTTCGTTCGAACCCCTCCTTGGAGGAGGGGCTAGGGCTGCACCCCACCTACCCCTTCCTCCTATAAATAGAGAGGGAGAGGGAGGGCAGCCGCACCCTAAGCCACGGCGCAACCCTCTCCCTCTCCCTCTAGATTAGTTCTCCTCTAGATCGGTTTCGGTAGTGCTTGGCGAAGCCCTGCCGAAACAGCTCCACCACCACCGCCACCACGCCGTCGTGCTGCCGGAGATCTCATCTACCTCTCTGCCCTCTCTTGCTGGATCAAGGAGAAGAAGACGTCATCGAGTTGTACGTGTGCTGAACGCGGAGGTGCCGTCCGTTCGGCGCTAGATCGGAACGGATCAAGATTGGATTGCGGGACGGATCGTGATAGGATTGCAAAGACGTTCGACTACACCAACCGCATTTCTTAGTGCTTCCCGCTTAGCTATCTACAAGGGTATGTAGATGCAATCTCTCCTCTCGTAGATGGCCATCTCCTAGATTGATCTTGGTGAAGCGTAGGAAAAAATTTGTTTCCCATGCAACGTTCCCCAACAGTGGCATCATGAGCTAGGTCTATGCGTAGATGACATCACGAGTAGAACACAAAGGAGTTTGTGGGCGTTGATATTCAGATTGCTTCCTTCCTTGGTCTTTTCTTGATTCAGCGGTATTGTGGGATGAAGCATCCCGGACCAACTTTACATGTCCACGTACATGAGACCGGTTCCATCGACTGACATGTAACTTTGTTGCATAAGATGGCTGGCGGGTGTCTGTCTCTCCCACCTTAGTTGAATCGGATTCGACGAAGGCGGTCCTTGTAGAAGGTTAAATAGCAAGTTGTATATCACCGTTGTGGTTTTGCGTAGGTAAGAATCGTTCTTGCTAGATACCCATAGCAGCCACTTAAAACATGCAACAACAAATGAGAGGACGTCTAACTTGTTTTTGCTGGGTATGTTGTGATATGATATGGCCAAATACATGATGATATATATTTGATGTATGAGATGATCATGTTTTGTAATAGTTTATATCGACTTGCATGTTGATACGGCAACCGACAGGAGCCATAGGGTTGTCTTTAATTACTATGTGGCCTGCGTGTCACTCATTAAGCGCTATGTAATGCTTTACTTTATCGCTAAGTGGTAGCAATAGTAGTAGAAGCATGGTTGGCGCGACAACCCCGATGGCAACATGATGATGGGGATCATGATGATGGGGATCATGGTGTCATGCCGGTGACGATGGAGATCATGTCGGTGCTTTGGAGATGGAGATCAAAAACACAAGTTCATGGCCATATCATGTCACTTATGATTTGCATGTGATATTAATCCTTTTATGCATCTTATTTTGCTTAGGACGATGGTAGCATTATAAGGTGATCCCTTACTAAAATTTCAAGATAAAATTGTGTTCTCCCCGAGTGTGCACCATTGCGAAAGTTCGTCGTTTCGAAGCACCACATGATGATCGGGTGTGATAGACTCTACGTTCGCATACAACGGGTGCAAGCCAGTGTTGCACATGCAGAACACTCGGGTTAGACTTGACGAGCCTATCATGTACAGACATGGCCTCGAAACACAAGAGACCGAAAGGTCAAACATGAGTCATATAGTAGATATGATCAACATGGAGATGTTCACCACTGAAACCACCTCATCTCACGTGATGATCAGACTTGGGTTGGTGAATTTGGATCATGTAGCACTCGGATGACCGGAGGGATGTCAATTTGAGTGGGAGTTTTAAGTAATATGATTAACTAAACTCATTATCTTGAACAATAGTCTGAGTAATCTTTGCAAAATTTATGTTGTAGATCAATGGCTCGCGCAGTAGCTCCCCTGAATATCCATGCGTTCCTAGAGAAAGCCAAGCTGAAAGATGATGGGAGTAACTTTGTAGACTGGGCCCGTAATCTGAGGATTGTCCTCACGGCTTCCCAAAAGGCTTATGTCCTTGATGCACCGCTCGGTGTGCCACTCGCTCCAGTGTTGTTTGCAGACGTTGCGAACGCCTGGCAGGCGTGTTCTGACGACTACTCAATAGTTCAATGTGCTATGTTGTATGGCTTAGAATCGGGACTTCAAAGACGTTTTGAACGTCATGGAGCATATGAGATGTTCTAGGAGTTGAAGTTTATTTTTGAGAAAAATGTCCCGATCGAGAGGTATGAGATCTCCGATAAGTTCTATGCTTGCAAGATGGAGGAGAACGGGTCTGTCAGTGAGCACATACTCAGAATGTCTGGGTATTCCAACCATCTGCCTAAGCTGGGAATTACTCTCCCGCCAGAGGCGATCACTAACAGAGTTCTTCAATCACTACCACCTAGCTACAAAAGCTTTGTGTTGAACTATAACATGCAAGGGATGAACAAATCAGTCGTCGAGCTGTTTGCGATGCTGAAAGTCGCCGAGTCAGAAATCCAGAAGGAGCATCAAGTGTTGATGGTCAATAAAACCACTAGTTTCAAGAAGAATGGCAAGGGCAAGAAGGGTAACTCCAAGAAGAGTGGCAAAGCAGTTGCCCCTCCCGTGAAGAAACCCAAGGCTGGACCTAAGCCGGAAAGTGAGTGCTTTCATTGCAAGGGAACTGGCCATTGGAAGCGGAATTGCCCCAAGTATCTGGCCAACAAGAAGGCAGCCAACACCAAACAAGGTATATATGATATACATGTTATTGATGTGTACCTTGCCAACTCTCGTTGTAGTGCATGTGTATTTGATACCGGTTCGGTTGCTCACATTTGCAACTCAAAGCAGGAACTACGGAATAGACGGAGGCTGGCAAAGGACAAAGTGACGATGCGCGTGGGAAATGGTTCCAAGGTTGATGTGATCGCCGTCAGCATGCTGGCTCTTCGATTACCATCGGGATTCGTGATGAACCTGAATAATAGTTATTTAGTGCCTGCTTTGAGCATGAACATTATATCTGGATCTTGTTTAATGCGAGACGGTTACTCATTTAAATCAGAGAATAATGGTTGTTCTATTTATATGGGTAATATCTTTTATGGTCATGCACCCATTGTGAGGGGTTTATTCCTATTGAATCTCGATAGTGATGATACACATGTTCATAACATTGATGCCAAAAAATGCAGAGTTGATAATGATAGTACCACTTTCTTGTGGCACTGCCGCTTAGGTCATATTGGTGTAAAACGCATGAAGAAACTCCATGCTGATGGACTTTTGGAGTCACTTGATTTTGAATCACTTGATGATGACCCACAAGTGTAGGGGGTCAATCATAGTCCTTTCGATAAGTAAGAGTGTCGAACCCAACGAGGAGCAGAAGGAAATGGAAAGCAGTTTTCAACAAGGTAATTTCTGCAAGCACTGAAATTGTAGGTAACAGATAGTTTGATAGCAAGATAATTGGTAACAAGCAAGTAACGGTAACGGCAAATAAAGTGCAGCAAGGTAGCCCAATCCTTTTGTGGCAAAGGACAGGCCAGAACAGTCTCTAGTAATAGGCAAAGTGTTCTTGAGGGTACACGGGAATTTCATCTAGTCACTTTTATCATGTTGGTTTGATTCGTGTTCGCTACTTTGATAATTTGATATGTGGGTGGACCAGTGCTTGGGTGTTGTTCTTACTTGAACAACCTCCCACTTATGATTAACCCCCTCGCAAGCATCCGCAACTACGAGAAAAGTATTAAGATAAAATCTAACCATAGCATTAAACGTTTGGATCCAAATCAGCCCCTTACGAAGTAGCGCATAAACTAGGGTTTAAGCTTCTGTCACTCTAGCAACCCATCATCTAATAACTACTCCATAATGCATTCCCTTAGGCCCTAGGATGGTGAAGTGTCATGTAGTCGACGTTCACATGACACCACTAAGGGAATCACAACATACATATCATCAAAATATCGAACACATGTCAAATTCACATGATTACTTGCAACATGACTTCTCCCGTGACCTCAAGAACAAAGGTAACTACTCACAAATAATATTCATGCTGAAGATCAGAGGGGTATTAAATAGCATAATGGATCTGAACATATGATCTTCCACCAAATAAACCATATAGTAATCAACTACAAGATGTAATCAACACTACTAGTCACCCACAGGTACCAATCTGAGGTTCCGGTACAAAGTTCGAACACAAGAGATGAACTAGGGTTTGAGAGGAGATGGTGCTATTGAAGATGTTGATGAATATTGGCCTCCCAAAGATGAGAGGGGTATTGGCGATGACAATGGCTTCGATTTCCCCCTCCGGGAGGGAAGTTCCCCCGGCGGAATCGCTCCGCCGGAGGGCAAAAGTGCTCCTGCCCAAGTTCCGCCTCGAGACGGCGACGCTCCGTCCCGAAAGTCCTCTCCTTATTTTTTCTATGTCAAAAGAGACTATATACCAGAAGATGGGTACCGGAGGTGGGCCGAGGAGGGCACAACCCACCAGGGCGCGCCTGGGGGGCCTGGCGCGCCCTCGTGTCTTGTGCCCACCACGGTGGCCCCCTCCGGTAGTTCTTTGCTCCAGTATTTTTTATTAATTCCAAAAATATTCTTCGTAAAGTTTCAGCTTCATTGGAGTTGCGCAGAATAGGTATCTCTGATGTGCTTTTTCAGGTCCAGAATTCCAGCTGCCGGTATTCTCCCTCTTTGTGCAAACCTTGCATATTATGAGAGAAAAGGCATTAGAATCACTCCCTAAAGCATTATTATTCAACAAAACATAATAAATAACAGTGGGAAATCAGGATGCAAAATGGACGTATCAACTCCCCCAAGCTTAGACCTCGCTTGTCCTCAAGCGAAAAGCCGAAATTGAAAAGCATGTCCACGTGGTTTGAGAGAGAGAGGTGTCGATAAAAACAAAATACGGACATAGAAGCATCATGTTTATTATCATAACAGCAACAAACTCTATCATAAAACTTATTCATATACTTTCATCATATAGCTTCTCATGCACAAGTAACAATCCATCACAACATTGAAGTATAAAGCATAAACCTTATTGAAAACCAACAAACTATGTTCTCAGTCAAATTTGCAACTACAATTCATCATATTTTCAGGGAGGGTCTCATGTCGGAGCCTTTTGGAAAGTCCACATACTCAACCATGATTTAGTCTTCTATGATTGCTAACACTCACAGCATACCCATGAGCAAAAAGTTTCAACCAGACACATAGAAAGATAGGGGCTTATAGTTTCGCCTCCCAACGTATTCACCTCAAGGGTGATGTCAACAATAATAACTCATGCCCACTCACATCCAACTGGATATATGTGCCTAGATCTTTCCTCACCACATGATGCTTGCAAAAGAAAAAGGAAAAAGGAATAGGGAAGAATACTTGACTCTTGCATAAAAATAAATACATGAAAGTAAAAGATAGTCCCTTCGCAGAGGGAAGCAGAGGTTGTCATGCGCTTTTTGGTTTGTATGCCCAATCCCTTAATGTAAAAGAACGTCACGCTATATTGCCCCCTATGATAGCAACCTTTATTATGCAGTCCGTCGCTTTTATTACTTTGCCATCATAAGTTCGTATAGCGCTCAGTTTTCTCTTACACTAATTTATCAAAACACTTTTAGAAGCATTTTTTTATTGCCTTATTGCACCGATGACAACTTACTTGAAGGATCTTACTCGATCCGTAGGTAGGTATGGTGGACTCTCACAGAATGAATTTGGGTTTGGGTTTTGGATGCACAAGTAGTATCTCTACTTGGTGCAGAATTTTTGGCTAGCAAAGATATTGAGCAAGCACCACATGTTGAAGGATCTATGACAATATAACTTCTATGTGGATATGAACAAACATAAATCATTACATTGTCTTCCTTGTCCAACGTCAACAATTTTGGCATATAATATTTAATGGGGGCTCACAATCATAAAAGATGTCCAAGATAGTGTATTTGCATGTGAATCTTCTCTTCCCTTATTAATTCTTTCATGAATTGCATCATTGACCAATGTTGTGTTTGTCAATCTCCAATAAATTTTACTACTTATACTTTTCTTTATGTGATGTCATTACTCACCATAAGATTAGCATATGATCCTTTTCATTTATTTATCTTTCCTTTTATTTTGATTGCCACAAGAAAGTAGAGAGCCAAAAATTCGAACTAAATTTTATTATATAACTCTCACTCGATTACATAGATAGATAGACCACGAAAGTAACACATGAAAATAGATCATGCTAAACTTTTATTCAACTAAATCAAAAGGAAACTAAAGATTGAACTAGAATAGGTAAAGGTGAATAAAAGTGATGGTGATACGATACCGGGGCACCTCCCCCAAGCTTGGCTCAAGCCAAGGGGAGTGCCCATACCCGTGTGCTCAAGTCTCCTTTGGTGGTGGTGATGAAGAAGGTGGTGGTGATGAAGTGTCACACTTTAGACCCAATAGGTACTCCAATCTGCGGATGACTCTCCGAAGGGTATTGATGTGCTCCTCTAGCAAAATATTTTTACGCGTGAGAAATTTATTCTGAACACGGACTGCTTCGAAAGCCCTAAAAGCTTCTATTTCAATAGGGGTGAGATGACTGTAATAAGGTTGAAGGATATCTTCCTCCCCCTCCTCTATTGGCATGGATTGCCCTCCTTCTAGGGCTTGATCCTCCATAGTCTTCTTGCCTTTGTCTTCCTTGTTGGCTTCTTTTGGCTCCTCCCTCTTCAACTCCATCTTCATTAGCCAGGCATCTTCTTCTATGTTATTGGAGGAAGGAGAAGACATGATGCTCGGCTTGATAGATCTGATAGGGAAACATCACGAAACAAGAACAGAGGATTTTTCTGCGATGCGGTCGTCAAAACAGTCGGGGGTATATATAGAGAATTTTCATTCTTGGGAAACAAGCATATGGAAGGAAAATGGAGTCGGGAAGGTGTCCGAGGTGGGCACAACCCACCAGGGCGCGCCCTGGTGTATCGTGCTCACCTCGATCGCCTTCCGGTTTATTTCTTAATTTCCAAAATTTTCTAATATTCCAAAACTGACAAAAAATATTTTTGCGGATTTTTCGGAGTCTGTTTACTTACCGTATCACGTACCTCCTATTTTTCAGAATTCTGGAGTGTTCCGGAAGGTTTCTTTTATGTGTTCCTCCAGCGTCATAGTTTGGATAACATTGCTTTCAACGTTAATAGGCGTACCTGAGATATAGTGCTTAATTCTTTGTCCATTGACCACTTCGGGTTAGTACCTTCGGCATTATTAATCTTGATAGCTCCAGAACGATAAACCTCTTCGATAATATATGGTCCTTCCCATTTGGAGAGAATCTTACCTGCAAAAAATCTTAAACGAGAGTTGAACAAAAGAACATAGTCTCCTATTTTGAATTCCTGCTTCTGGATTCTTTTGGCATGCCACCTTTTTTACTTTTTCTTTGAATAGTTTGGCATTTTTATAAGCTTGGGTTCTCCATTCATCTAGTGAGCTAATATCAAATAGCCTCTTCTCACTAATATCTACTACGCAACTTTATTCTTGTAGACTTTGTTGGGCCTCCAAGCGCAGAGTTTTGTAGGACAGTAGCAATTTTCCCTCAAGTGGATGACCTAAGATTTATCAATCCGTGGGAGGTGTAGGATGAAGATGGTATCTCTCAAACAACCCGGCAATCAAATACAAGAAATCTCTTGTGTCCCCAACACACCCAATACAATGGAAAATTGTATAGGTGCACTAGTTCGGCGAAGAGATGGTGATACAAGTGCAATATGGATGGTAGATATATGTTTTTGTAATCTGAAAATATAAAAACAGCAAGGTAGCAAGTAACAAAAGTGAGCACAAACGGTATTGCAATGCTTGAAAACAAGGCCTAGGGTCCGTACTTTCGCTAGTGCAATCTCTCAACAATGCTAATATAATTGGATCACATAACCATCCCTCAACGTGCAACGAAGAATCACTCCAAAGTTCTTATCTAGCGGAGAACATAAGAAGAAATTGTTTGTAGCATACGAAACCACCTTAAAGTTATCCTTTCCGATCGATCTATTCAAGAGTTCGTACTAAGATAACATCAAGTTATCCTTTCCGTTCGATCTATCTAAGAGTTCGTACTAGAATAACACCATATGATACGCATCAACCAACTCTAATGTCACCTAGATACTCCAATCTCACCACAAGTATCCATGAGTTAATTATACGATACACATCAAACAATTTCAGATTCATAATACTCAATCCACACGAAGAACCTCAAAGAGTGCCCCAAGATTTCTATCGGTGAAAGCAGGACAAGAACGTGGATCAACCCCTATGCATAGATTACCCCAATGTCACCGCGGGAATCCGCAAGTTGAGTACCAAAACATATATCAAGTGAATCAATAGAACATCCCATTGTCACCACGGGTATCCGCATGCAAGACATATATCAAGTGTTCTCAAATCCATAAAAGTATTCAATCCGGTAATGAAATCTCAAAGAGAAAACTCAATTCATCACAACTAGATAGAGAGGGAAACACATCATATGATCCGACTATATTAACAAAGCCCGTGATACATCAAGATCGTGACATCTCAAGAACACGAAAGAGAGATTGAACACATACCTACTGGTACATACCCTCAGCCCCGAGGAGGATTACTCACACATTATCATGGTGAGAAAGAGAGATTTGTTGATGGGGAGGTGCAGCCTCGAAGAGATGGAGGCGATGACGGCCACGGCGCCGGCGACGGGCGGCGGCCCCTTGCCCCTCCTTCTTCCTTGGTCTTGGTGCTGCAATGGAGGAGCCTCTCCCCTTCTTGGCGGATGCCAAGGGAGAGGCAAATTCGTGGCTCTTGGTGCTCTCCTGAAATTAGGGGTTTCCTCTCCTTATATGTGCCTCTGTGGTGCTCTATGGCCCTCCGATGGATGGACCCTTGATCCAATGGCTCTTGGGCATCTCTAGAACCTTCCTAGGGGCTCCTCAAATCCCTCATGAGTCCCCAAAGTCGTGGCTTGGCCGAATAAATCAGATATGGTAAGAGTTGGACTCAATCACGTCATCAATTCTCGTAATCCCGTAATCAGATATTTTTCTTCAGTAAAACGGGTCTCCAGATCGCATCCGTACTCCGTTTTGGACGAATTTGTAGTCCAGAATCATTGCCATTAAATACCCCACACTTTCCTACTTTTAACCTTTTCTATTTGACGCCATATTCGGGGGTCAAACTGATGATCTCTAAAAACTGTTCGTGGACAGATTTCAGGAAAGTCAGAGTCCTCCTCCAACAAGGCTCCTTTTGCGTTTTTTGACAATTTCCAATTAATTCCTACACATTAAAGTGTGAAACAAGAACTTGTGAAATTTTGCAACCATTAATAGGTTAGTCCCAATAAATCATAAAACAATAGTAAAAACATAGGCAAATATGACATGAATACTTCATAAATTATCGATACGTTGGAGACGTATCACTCACTGGCAAGTTTGAAATCATAATTGAGTTCTTTAATTGCCCAAAATGCTTTATGTTCTAACTCTAGAGGCAAATGACAAGCTTTACCATATACCATTTTGTATGGAGACATACCCATATGATTCTTATAAGCTGTTCTATAGGCCCAAAGTGCATCATCTAGTTTCTTAGACCAATGAATAAGGACGAGTGAATAAACACTCATCATGAGAATAACCCGCTTAACATGGAAGATACTGACCGCCCCCTGTCGCTCCATGAGCGGTCCAGGCACACAAAACAGGTGTTCATTTGAAATTTTAGAGGTGGCACATGCAAATTTACTTGGAATGACAGTGAAATACCATATATGGGTTGGTATGGTGGACTCTCATAGAAGAAACTTGGCTCAAGGGTTTGGATGCACAAGTTTGGTATTTGATTCATTCATGATTTACTCTTAGGATATAAGTGAAGCACAAGAGTAAACATCAAACTACTCTCAAAAGATATAAGTGAAGATCAATGAGTAGGTAAACAATCAAGTAGGTATATGAGGGCTCTCTCTCAATAAATATTTTCAGATCTGAGTATTTTATTAAACAGCAAGCAAAAGAAAAATAGCACTCCAAGAATATCACGCATCATGTGAACGAATAAAAATTTAGGCTCAACATAGGCTAACCGATAATTGTTGATGAAGAGAGGTGGGATGCGTAGCATCCCCAAGCTTAGATGCTTGAGACTTCTTGAAATATTTACTTGGGGTGCCTTGGGCATCCCAAGATTGATCTTTTGTATCTCATTCAATCCTCTCATATCATGGTTTCACCTATTCTCAAAAACTTCATCCACACAAAACTCGAAAAGAACTCGTGAGATAGGTTAGTACACATAAGAATAAATCAACACTTCATGTACTGCCAAGACAAGTTGCACAATAATTTTCAAACATCATATACTGTTTACTATCGTTTCCACAATTTATATCTACCAATATAGGCTATGGAAACTATAGGATAAGTAGATAACAAAACTATGACAGCAATCTGTCCAAACAGAACAGTCTGTAGCAATCTATTAACCAGTATACTTCTGTAAATCAAAAAATTATGAAAATTTAGGAAGTGATAAATAATTTATATGAAAACACTGTGTAAAAATGTCAGAAACTTTCCACGTTCCAGTAAAATATGAAAATTCAAACACTACAGAGGAAGTTTCTGTTTTTACACAGCACACATCAAACATGCAATGCAAGCATCCTAAGGCAATTCTTGAAACTTTTTATTGAAAAACAAGATTATAAATAACACCTAACAGAAAATTACAAAATATAATGACGATCCAAGCAAAGCACATATTATGTGACGAATAAAAATATAGCTCTAAGTAAGATATACCGATAATGTTGAAGACGAAAGAGGGGATGCCTTCCGGGGCATCCCCAAGCTTAGATGCTTGAGTCTTCCTTGAATATTAACTTGGGGTGCCTTGGGCATACCCAAGCTTAGGTTCTTGTCACTCCTTATTCTCCTCATATCGGTGTCTCACCCAAAACTTGAAAACTTTAATCACACAAAACTTAACGGGACTTCGTGAGATGGGTTAGTATAATAAAGATAGATCATTCACTTAGGTACTGTCAAGACAAGATTCATAATTGTTCCCATATGATACCTACTGTATTCCACCATTCCCATAATTTATACCACTAAATATAAGCTATGGAAACAATAAAACAAGCAAACTATGCATGCAAAACAGAATCTGTCAGAAACAGAACAGTCTGCGAAGATCTGTAGTATAGCCATACTTACCTGTCTCTAAAAAGTCTGAAAACTTAGGAAAACCTAAATAATTTTTATATGAAGACTGTGTAAAAATTTCATATCATTATCACTCTCCAGTAAAAAAATGAAAATTCCTGTACTGGAGTCAAAAGTTTCTGTTTTGGTTTAGCATCAATTCTACTCATCTTGTGAGTCATCCCAAAGGCTTTACTTGGCACTTTATTGAAATAAAAGACACAAAGCATGATTACTATAGTAGCTTAATCATGTGAACACACAAAAACAGAAAGGAAAAGTGTTGGGTTGTCTCCCAACAAGCGCATTTCTTTAAAGCCTTTTAGCTAGGCATGATGATTTCAATGATGCTCACATAGGAATAGTAATTGAAACATGCATGAGAGCATCATGAATCTCATGACAAGCACATTTAAGTCTAACCCACTTCCTATGCATAGGGATTTTGTGAGGAAACAATTTATGGGAGCAAGAATCAACTAGCATAGGAAGGCAAAACAAGCATAACTTCAAAGCTTTGAACACATAGAGAGGAAACTTGATATTATTGCAATTCCTACAAGCATATGTTCCTCCCTCATAATAAATTTCAGTAGCATCATGAAGTAATTTCACAATATAACTATCACATAAAGCATGCTTTTCATGATCTAGAAGCATAGAAAATTTATTACTCTCCACATAAGCATATTTCTTCTCATTCATCGTAGTGGGAGCAAACTCAACAAAATAACTATCATGAGATACATGATTGGCATAATCCAAATGAAAATTAAAATCATGTGTAACATCCCAAATTTTGGAATGTTATAATAAATAGTTGAATGATTGTTTGATTGATTGAGTGATTGAATTTGAGTGAAAATTTGAAACTTTTTAAAAACTTTTGAATGAGAGGGAATAAAATGACTTTCCCCTTTTGTTTTGAATTCAAATTTCATCCAATGCAAAACAATGAGAGAAGATGACATGACTTCTTCAAATATAGGATCTGAAGTTTGAATTGAAAACCACTAGAAAATTCTATTTTGGAGATTCACTTCATATTTTGGTTCCATTTTAAAATTTGAGTGAATTCAAACTCTTGATTTAAATTCAAAAGAATTGAGAGGAGGAACATGACCCTCCAAACCAGGGGTGATTTTGTGAAACATTTGAACCCTAAAACCCAGGGTGTTTATTGAAAAATATTTGCAAAAAGAAATGAAACCAAATTAGGTTTTTCTGAAAAATATGTTTGTAAAAGTTATTATTTTGGCCGTGGAAAAATGTTAATCAAATTCCCTATTTTCTGCTGATAATGTTGATATACAAACTTTCCATATTTGGATTTGATTTGGTTTTTCAAATCACGTTTCCTTTCTTTGTTTTTATTAAAAAGGAAAAAGTTTATAAAAAAAGGAAACCGGCCCCGCGACAGAATCAGCCCATGTCTTAATTAGCCGGATCCGAAATCCCTTCGAATCGGTGCCCGATTGCCCCCGCGCTATCTCTCTCCCTCTGAACCCCGGTCCCACCGCCCGCTCCTCTCTCTCGAGCGCCTCTCTCTTTCCTTCCTTTTTCCTCCTTCCATACCTCGCCGGACCGCACCGCCGCCGCCGATTTCTTGCCATTCTGGAGCCCGCCCCTCCTTCACGGCTCCCCTCCTATAAATACCGAGCCCCTCGCTCCGTTCCCGTCGCAAAGACCCCCGCCCGTGCCTTCTCCCCCTCGTGATTGCTCGCCGGAATCCGTAGCAGCCGCCGCGCCTCGCCGCACCATCCGTTCCACCCTGGCCTCCCTGACGCCGTTCGAGCCCACCATCCACTCCGCCGTCATTGTCCGCATCCCCCCATGCTCTCGCCCAAGCCCCACACCCACCGGAGCGCCCTCCCCGACGACCACCCGAGCGCCACCGCCGCCCCGAAGCTCGCCGTCGACCCTCCCGTCGTCCCCGGCTTCATCTGAGCCCACCAGGAGACGCGACATCCTCGGCTTCTTCACGACGACCATCTCCCGGAGCTCGAAGACCATTGGAGCATTCGCCTGCGACGCACCCGAGCCCCTGCCGTCGACGTCGACCTCGCCGGAGCTCCTCTCTCCTCTGTAAGTCGCCGGAGATGCCATCCACCGTCCGATCTAGATCCAATGCACGTCTTTAGATCACTAAAGTCGCCGAACCGTTTTTCTTTAATTAGCGGCCGTCCGTACGTTTAGTTCAAACGTGCGCACCTCTTGGCCACTCACAACATGACACGTAGCACCCTGTCCATTAGTTAGATTTTTTCTTTTTTCTGTTTTCTGTTTTAAAAACAGAATAGTTCTGTTTTTGTTTTTACTTTATCTTTTAGGATATTTAGGGTTTTTATTTGATTCTTTTTGCATTGTGTCACAAATTTATTCTAGTTTCTGTAGATATCAAGTTTGACCATATTTGAATTTTTAAAATTTGAATTCATTGGAATTTGGTCAAATCACTAGAATTTGAATAACTTGAGTTTAGAAACATATTTTTTGAGTGATTCTTTTTGCTACTGGTTTGTATTAGTTATATTTATCACCCTATTAAATTTGAGAATTTTTAGAATAATTTAAATTAGGGTTTCAAGCAAAACAGATTCCGTTTTAGTTATTTTTAGGTTTTTTTCTATTTCTTTTGTTTTAAATTTGTTTTAATTTATTTTCTTTTATATTAGTTGACAAGTTTTACCTTGTTTTCTGTTAGTTAGCAGTAGTATTTCAACCAAGTTTATTTTTATGTCATTTATTATTATTTGATAGCATGAAATCAGTTCTAGTTTCATAATAACTTGCAAATTGGTTTCATTGCTAGTTTGATTTCCTATTTGAAAATATTTTCATAAATTGTTTTATAAGTTTTACTTTCTGTTAACTTAGTTGTTTTATATTTTGTTTTCTATTATTTTATTATTTTATTATTTTATTTGTTTCTCTTGTTGTTAAGCTAGAACACTTATGTTGTTAGTGTGTTGTTTTCATAGTTCTTAGTTGTTCTTCAAAAGTAATTCTTTTGCTAGTAAAATATTTAAAATACTTTTGTTAGATTTTGCTTTGTTGTTATTTTGTTGCTATTGAAAAATAGGTTATTTGTAGGGAAAACTACCTTTGGTTGTTGTGATGGAGTTTTGTTGTTTTAACTTTTGTCTTAAGTATTTCCTTCATCACAACACTTTTGTGTTTGGTTTTTGTGTTGCCTTTTGATTGTTAGTATTAATTGCTAGTATGATTGCTTATATGAGTGCAATGTTTGATTATATAGATTTTCATCGGAGTGTGATGAATAGTTCTATCAAGTTATTTCTGAGAGCGATATTTATCTTCATCAACAGTACAGGCAAGTTCACTTTGATCATCTTACATTACCTATGTTTTATTTGCATTAGAATAAATCTCTCCATCATACATCCAGTAGGACATTGAGCTTGAACTTGTGGTAGTATCATGAGGTAGGAGAAACCCAACACCCTGTTACCATTGCCCGGGAAGGGACGTTACTTCACAATTGCTACGCTTCAGTAGACGGGGTTTGGTTGTGAGATTCAGGAGTGTTGTGAGGTTAATTAATTATTTCAAGACCTACATGATGATCAAGACTTCAAGGACTCAATATACCTCTAGGTGGATTGGACATGCATCTGGCAGCCTGATATCTATCATGGTTATGCCCGGGAATCCTGGTATCTACCTGTGATCATCCCGACGGAATGCCACCTAGGTCCAAAGAGATGGATGGATACTTCAAGGCCAGAAATCTTACGTGTGCAACCACAAGTCATTATGGGCTCTGGCTTGGTTGACCTTAGTGGTGACTCTGGTAGCTCAGATTGCTACGAGATGTAGAAGAACGGTAGGATTGGATGGGCACTGACTTTCTACCGAAGGATCATTTTGGAAGACCATGTTTCGATCGTCTCGTTCTCAAACACCATGCAGTGCGAGGACACAACGGGAGGGATCGAATCTTGCGGGTAAAGTGTACAAACCTCTGCAGAGTGTCAAACTAATCGATTAGCCGTGTCCCCGGTTACGGACAACATGAGCACCGGAGATGATACTATCAGCCAGTCTCAGCACAATTAATAAATTATGATAAGTGGGTCTATTAATAATTTTGGGACATGAGAATTGGTTGGTGGAACCATCTCATTAACAACCAACTGTTTGTAGTGATTTTCCATTTGACTCCTTTGTTGTAGGGAAAATAAAACCAGCTTTTCTGCAAGAATTCAGACACAGAGCCACAAAGCCTTTTGCATATAGAATAGTCTTATCATTTTATCCTATGGTGATCTTGCCGGTACATTCAATGTACTGACCTACACGGCTGCAACGTCTTATGTTGCAGATACTTTTCTACGACGAGTAAGAGTACGATTCAGGGTTACGGTCTACACTCAACCTGCCGTTGGTGTTTATTGGGACTCCACTCCCGTTGACTGTTTCCGCTAAGATTTAAGAGGTATATATCAATTTTACGTTATTTACATGTGATTGCACTTTGATATATACATTGATGTACTGTGGATGCCAGCATACTGATCCTGGGATGGCACTAACACACAGAGGCTTGACTCGTTTTGAGTCGGGACGCTACATCATGATGACAAGTTTCATGGTCACTATCACTCTTTATAGCATACATGTCATCATCATAATCATCATAGATAGGAGGCATGCCATCATCATAATAAATTTGCTCATCAAAACTTGGGGGGCAAAAAATATCATCTTCATCAAACATAGCATCCCCAAGCTTGTGGCTTTGCATATCATTAGCATCATGGATATTCAGAGAATTCATACTAGCAACATTACAATCATGCTCATCATTCAAGGAATTCTCATTAAGTATTTTCATAATTTCTTCCTCTACCAATTGAGCACAATTTTCTTTTCCATCATTTTCAAGAAAGACATGATAAAGACGAATAATACGAGGCCACCTCAATTCCATTTTTTAGTTTTAGTGATAAAAAAGAAACTAAAATATTCAATTGCAAGATCTAAATATATACCTTCAAGCACTCACCACCCCGGCAACGGCGCCAGGAAAGAGCTTGATGTCTACTACGCAACTTCATTCTTGTAGACTTTGTTGGGCCTCCAAGCGCAGAGTTTTGTAGGACAGTAGCAATTTTCCCTCAAGTGGATGACCTAAAGTTTATCAATCCGTGGGAGGTGTAGGATGAAGATGGCCTCTCTAAAACAACCCTGCAATCAAATACAAGAAATCTCTTGTGTCCCCAACACACCCAATACAATGGCAAATTGTATAGCTGCACTAGTTCGGCGAAGAGATGGTGATACAAGTGCAATATGGATGGTAGGTTTTCGTAATCTGAAAATATAAAAACAACAAGGTAGCAAGTAACAAAAGTGAGCACAAACGGTATTGCAATGCTTGAAAACAAGGCCTAGGGTCCGTACTTTCGCTAGTGCAATCTCTCAACAATGCTAATATAATTGGATCACATAACCATCCCTCAACGTGCAACGAAGAATCATTCCAAAGTTCTTATCTAGCGGAGAACATAAGAAGAAATTGTTTGTAGCGTACGAAACCACCTTAAAGTTATCCTTTCCGATCGATCTATTCAAGAGTTCGTACTAAGATAACATAAGTTATCCTTTCTGTTCGATCTATCTAAGAGTTCGTACTAGAATAACACCATATGATACGCATCAACCAACTCTAATGTCACCTAGATACTCCAATCTCACCACAAGTATCCATGAGTTAATTATACGATACGCATCAAACAATTTCAGATTCATAATACTCAATCCACACGAAGAACCTCAAAGAGTGCCCCAAGATTTCTATCGGAGAAAGCAGGACAAGAACGTGTATCAACCCCTATGCATAGATTACCCCAATGTCACCGCGGGAATCCGCAAGTTGAGTACCAAAACATATATCAAGTGGATCAATAGAACACCCCATTGTCACCACGGGTATCCGCATGCAAGACATATATCAAGTGTTCTCAAATCCATAAAAGTATTCAATCCGGTAACGAAATCTCAAAGGGAAAACTCAATTCATCACAACTAGATAGAGAGGGAAACACATCATATGATCCGACTATATTAACAAAGCCCGTGATACATCAAGATCGTGACATCTCAAGAACACCAAAGAGAGATTGAACACATAGCTACTGGTACATACCCTCAGCCCCGAGGAGGATTACTCACACATTATCATGGTGATAAAGAGAGATTTGTTGATGGAGAGGTGCAGCCCCGAAGAGATGGAGGCGATGGCGGCCACGGCGCCGGCGACGGGCGGTGGCGACGGGCGGCGGCCCCTTGCCCCTCCTTCTTCCTTGGTCTTGGTGCTGCAATGGAGGAACCTCTCCCCTTCTTGGCGGCTGCCAAGGGAGAGGCAAATTCGTGGCTCTTGGTGGCTCTCCCGAAATTAGGGGTTTCCTCTCCTTATATGTGCCTCTATGGTGCTCTATGGCCCTCCGATGGATGGACCCTTGATCCAATGGCTCTTGGGCATATCTAGAACCTTCCTAGGGGCTCCTCACAGCCCTCATGAGTCCCCAAAGTCGTGGCTTGGCTGAATATATCAGATATGGTAAGAGTTGGACTCAATCACGTCATCAATTCTCATAATCCCGTAATCTGATATTTTCCTTCAGTAAAACGGGTCTCCAGATCGCATCCGGACTCCGTTTTGGACGAATTTGCAGTCCAGAATCATTGCCATAAAATTCCCCACACTTTCCTAGTTTTAACGTTTTCCATTTGACGCCATCTTCGGGGGTCAAACTGATGATCTCTAAAAACTATTTGTGGACAGATTTCAGGAAAGTCAGAGTCCTCCTCCAACAAGGCTCCTTTTGTGTTTTTTTTGACAATTTTCAATTAATTCCTACACATCAAAGTGTGAAACAAGAACTTGTTCAATTTTGCAACCATTAATAGGTTAGTCCCAATAAATCATAAAACAATAGTAAAAACATAGGCAAATATGACATGAATACTTCATAAATTATCGATACGTTGGAGACGTATCACTCACTGGCAAGTTTGAAATCATAATTGAGTTCTTTAATTGTCCAAAATGCTTTATGTTCTAACTCTAGAGGCAAATGACAAGCTTTACCATATACCATTTTGTATGGAGACATACCCATAGGATTCTTATAAGCTGTTCTATATGCCCAAAGTGCATCATCTAGTTTCTTAGACCAATTCTTTTGAGACCTATTGACAGTTTTTTGTAATATCAATTTTATTTCTCTATTGCTAAGTTCAACTTGACCAATTGATTGAGGATGATAGGGTGAGTTAACATCATATTTAGCAAGCATCTTATGGAAAGCAACATGGATAAAGTGTGAACCACCATTAGTCATTAAGTATCTAGGGACTCCAAACCTCGGGAAGATAACCTCTTTAAGCATTTTAATGGAGGTGTGGTGATCGACACTACTGGTTGGAATAGCTTCTACCCACTTAGTGACATAATCAACAACAACCAAAATATGAGTGTACCCGTTAGAGGAAGGAAAAGGTCCCATATAATCAAAACCCCAAACGTCAAATGGTTCAACAACAAGTGAATAATTCATAGGCATTTCCCGATGCTTACCGATATTACCAATTCTTTGACATTCATCACAAGACAAGACAAACTTACAGGTATCCTTGAAGAGAGTAGGCCAATAAAACCAGATTGCAATACATTGTGAGCAGTTCTATCTCCCGCATGATGTCCTCCATAAGCTTCGGAATGACATTTACACAGGATTTGTTCCTGTTCATGCTCAGGTACACAACGTCTAATAATACCATCTACTCCTTCTTTATAAAGATGTGGGTCATCCCAAAAGTAATGTATCAAATCATAGAAGAATTTTTTCTTTTGTTGGTATGTGAAGCTAGGTGGTATATATTTAGCAACCATGTAATTAGCGTAATCAGCATACCAAGGAGTGTTTTGAGGAACATTTATTGCAGCTAACTGTTCATCAGGGAAACTATCATCAATAGGTAGTGGGTCATCAAGAATATTTTCTAACCTAGATAAGTTATCAGCTACGGGGTTCTCAGTTCCCTTCCTATCAACGATATGTAAGTGAAATTCTTAAAGCAAGAGAACCCACCTAATAAGTCTAGGTTTAGTATCTTTCTTTTCCATAAGATATTTTATAGCAGCATGATCGGTGTGAACAATAACTTTGGAGTCAACAATATAGGATCTAAATTTATCACAAGCAAACACAACTGCCAAAAATTCCTTTTCAGTAGTAGCATAATTTTATTGAGCACTGTCTAGAGTTTTACTAGCATAATGGATAACATTCAATTTCTTATCAATTCTTTGTCCTAGAACAGCACCAACAGCATAATCACTAGCATCACACATAATTTCAACAGGCAAGTTCCAATCAGGTGGTTGAACGATAGGTGCAGAAGTTAAGGCTTTCTTGAGTGATTCAAAGGCTTCCACACAATCATCATCAAAAACAAAAGGAATATCCTTTTGCAAAAGATTAGTAAGAGGCCTAGAAATTTCAGAGAAGTCTTTAATGAACCTCCTATAGAAACCAGCATGACCAAGGAAACTTCGAATACCATAAAGTGGAACAATATAGGACATGGCATTTTCTCAATTGCATCAACTTTAGCTTTATCCAACTCAATACCTCGTTCAGATATTTTATGCCCCAAGACAATACCTTCATTAACCATAAAGTGGCACTTCTCCCAATTCAAGACAAGATTAGTTTGTTCACATCTCTGCAAAACTCGATCAAGGTTGCTTAAGCAATTATCAAAAGAAGTCTCGTAAACGAAAAAAATCATCCATGAAAACCTCCACAATCTTGACGTGGCTTGAGACTGCGTCGGTATTTCCCCAAAGAGGAAGGGATGATGCAGCAGAGCGACGGTAAGTATTTCCCTCAGTTCTGAAACCAAGGTTATCGAACCAGTAGGAGGATCACCACCACCCAATAAGCAGCATCTGCACACAAATAACAAATACTTGCAACCCGACGCGAAAGAGAGGTTGTCAATCTCTCTACGATAAAAAGATAGATTAGGTAGTGATAGATAGGAGAGATAGATCTCTGAAGAACACAAAATAAAAAGAGCAAATAAAATATGCAGCAATATGTTTTTGGGTTTTTGGGTTTTGTAGATCTGAAAACAAAGATTGCAAAAAGATAGATCAGAAAGCAATATGTTGGAAAAGTAGACCCGGGGGCCATAGGTTTCACTAGTGGCTTCTCTCATGAGTATAGCGCACGGTGGGTGAACAAATTACTGTTGGGCAATTGATAGAAAATTGAATATTCATGACGATATCCAAGGCGATGATCATTATATAGGCATCACGTCCAAGATAGGTAGACCGACTCCTGCCTGCATCTACCTCTATTACTCCACACATCGACCGCTATCCAGCATGCATCTAGTGTATTAAGTTCATGGAAAAACGGAGTAATGCAATAAGAACGATGACATGATGTAGACAAGATCTATTCATGTAGGAATAGACCCCATCTTGTTATCCTTAATAGCAACGATACATGCGTGTCTTGCCGCCCCTTCTGTCACTGGTAAAGAACACTGCAAGATCGAACCCATCACAAAGCACCTCTTCCCATGGCAAGAAAAATCGATCTAGTCGGCCTAACTAAACCAAAGATTCGAAGAAGAAATACGAGGCTATAAGTAATCATGCATATAAGAGGTCAAAGAAGACTCAAATAATGTTCATGGATAGAAACTGATCATGAACTCAAAATTCATCGGATCCCAACAAACACACCGCAAAAGTTTACATCAAATAGATCTCCAAGAGACCATTGTATTGAGAATCATAAGAGAGAGAGAGGAAGCCATCTAGCTATTGCCTACGGACCCGTAGGTCTATGGTGGACTACTCACGCATCATCGGAGAGGCACCTATGAGGAAGATGAACCCCTCCATGATGGTGTTTAGATTGGATCTCGAGGTTCTGGAACTTGCGGCGGCTGGAATTGTGTTTCGTCGACTCCCCTAGGGTTTTTGGAATATTTGGGAATTTATAGGCATCAGAGGCGGTGGAGAGGGGCCCCGAGGAGGGCACAACCCATCAGGGCGCGCCGGGGCCCCCCTGGCGCGCCCTGGTGGGTTGTGGTCTCCACGGCCCACCTCTCCGGCACTTCTTTGGCCCATTGGGTGTCTTCTGGTCCAGAAAATATCTCCAAAAAGTTTTGTCGCGATTGAACTGCGTTTGGTATTGATTTTCTGCGAAGTAAAAAACAAGCAAAAACAACAATTGGCACTTTGGCACTATGTCAATAGGTTAGTCCCAAAAAATGATATAAAGTTGTTATAAAATGATCGTAAAACATCCAAAATGATAATATAACAACATGGAACAAGCAAAAATTATAGATACGTTGGAGACGTATCAAATATTTTCACAAAAATCAGAGAATATAGCAGTCATACATCTTTGAAAGGTAGCAGGTGCATTACATAAACCAAAAGGCATATGTCTATAAGCATAGGTTCCAAAAGGGCAAGTAAAGGTGGTTTTCTCTTGATCAGATTGTGATACAAGTATTTGAGAGAAACCAGAATATTCGTCCAGAAAACAAAAGTGTGTGTGCTTAGATAATCTTTCTAGCATTTGATCAATGAAAGGCAGAGGGTAATGATCTTTTCTAGTAGCTTTATTATAATTTTCTAAAATCAATTACCATTCTATAGCCAGTGACAATTCTTTGCGGAATGAGTTCATTTTTATCATTAGGAACAACGGTAATACCTCCTTTCTTAGGAACACAATGAACGGGACTTACCCATCTACTATCAGCTATGGGATAGATTATACCTGCTCCAGAAGCTTTAATATTTTAGTTCTTACCACTTCTTTCATCTTAGGATTCAATCACCGTTGGTGATCAACAACGGGTTTAGCAGCAGGTTCCATATTAATCTTGTGCTGACATAGAGTGGGACTAATGCCCTTAAGATCATCAAGAGTATATCCAATAGCAGCCTGGTGCTTCCTCAGAATTTTTAATAATCTTTCTTCTTCATGTTCTGAAAGGTTAGCACTAATAATAATAGGATATATTTTTTTCTCAACAAGATAAGCATACTTCAAAGTGTTAGGCAATTGCTTTAATTCAAACACAGGATCACATTTAGGTGGAGGAGGACCTCCAAGAGTTTCAATAGGAAAATTGTGTTTCAGGAGAGGTTGTTGTTCAAAGAATTTTTTATCTATTTCATTTCTTTCACGCAAGTGCATATCATTTCCATGGTCAAGCAAATATTGTTCTAATGGATCAGTAGGGGGCACGGCAATAGAAGCTAGACCAATTATTTCATCCTTACTAGATAATGCTCTATCGCGAGGTTGTCTACTAAACTTGGAAAAATTAAACTCATGAGACACACCACCAAAACTGACACCGAGAGTTTGTTTTTCATAATCTATCTTAGCATTGACGGTGCTCAAGAAAGGTCTACCAAAGATAATGGGACAAAAGTCATCTTGTGGGGAACCAAGAACTAGAAAATCAGTAGGGTATTTTACTTTCCCACACAAGACTTCAACATCTCTAACAATCCCAAGTGGTGTGATGGTGTCTCTATTAGCAAGTTTAATAGTAACATCAATATCTTCTATTTCAGCAGGTGCTATTGCATTCATAATTTCTTGGTATAAGGTAAAAGGAATAGCACTCACACTAGCGCCCAAATCACATAAACCATGATAAGAATCATCTCCTATTTTGACCGAGACAACATGCATGCCCTCTATGGGTCTATGTTTATCTTTTTCACTAGGTTTGGCAATTCTAGCAGCTTCATCACAGAAGTAGATAACATGCCCATCAATATTTTCTACCAAGAGATCTTTAACCATAGCAACACTAGGTTCTACTTTAATTTGCTCAGGGGGCTTAGGTGCTCTAATATTGCTCTTACGAACCACAGTTGATACCTTAGCATGTTCCTTTACCCTAACAGGGAAATGTGGGTTTTCAATATAAGTGGTAGGCAGAACTGGATCAACATTGTAAATGATGGTTTCATCTTTAGCTATGAACGGTTCTTTAGTTTCTTCTTTAATAGGGGGATCATATTTAAACCACTTCTCCTTAGGGAGATCAACGTGAGTAGCAAATGCTTCACAGAAAGAGGCTACTATCTCAGACTCAAGTCCATATTTAGTGCTAAACTTGTGAAAAGCATTGGTATTCATAAAAGATTTAACACAATCAAACTCAAGCTTTATACCTGACTCATTACCTTCGTCGAGTTCCCAATCTTTAGAGTTGCATTTAATTCTTTCTAAGAGATCCCACTTGAATTCAATAGTCTTCTTCATATAAGAACCATCACAAGAAGTATCGAGCATGGATTGATCATTATGAGAAAGCCGAGCATAAAAATTCTGAATAATAAATTCTCTCGGGATGTCATGATTGTTGCATGAATATAACATTGACTTAAGCCTCCCCCAAGCTAGAGCGATGCTTTCTCCTTCACGAGGCCAAAAATTATATATATAATTCCGATCACAATGAACTAGATGCATGGGATAAAACTTTTGATGGAATTCCAATTGCAAACGATTCCAGTTCCATGATCCAATATCGTCACATAGCCTATACAATGTAAATGATTTTCCCTTCAAAGATAAAGGGAAAACCTTCTTTTTAGCTTCATCTCCGGGTAAACCTGCAAGCTTAAATAATCCACAAATTTTGTTCACATATAATAGGTGCATATCAGGATGTTCAGTTCCATCTCCTGCATAAGGTTTAGCAAGCAGTTGTTCTACCATACCCGAAGAAATTTCATAACCAATATTTTCAGTAGGTGCAGTAGGTTGAGGGGCAACTAATTGTGGTTCCGATCGAGGTGAAGATACCCCGAACAAACCCCTCAAAGGATTGTTTTCCATAGTAGCAAGTAACAATAAATTTCAACACGTAGTATAAGTTTTTCCTTACCGATTTCCACTTACCAAGAGCGCCTCACTCCCCGGCAACGGCGCCAGAAAAGAGTCTTGATGACCCACAAGTGTAGGGGGTCAATCGTAGTCCTTTCGATAAGTAAGAGTGTCGAACCCAACGAGGAGCAGAAGGAAATGGCAAGCGGTTTTCAGCAAGGTAATTTCTGCAAGCACTGAAATTGTAGGTAACAGATAGTTTGATAGCAAGATAATTGGTAACGAGCAAGTAACGGTAACGGTAAATAAAGTGCAGCAAGGTAGCCCAATCCTTTTGTGGCAAAGGACAGGCCAGAACAGTCTCTAGTAATAGGCAAAGTGTTCTTGAGGGTACACATGAATTTCATCTAGTCACTTTTATCATGTTGGTTTGATTCGTGTTCGCTCTTTGATAATTTGATATGTGGGTGGACCCGTGGTTGGGTGCTATTCTTACTTGAACAACCTCCCACTTATGATTAACCCCCTCGCAAGCATCCACAACTACGAGAAAAGTGTTAAGATAAAATCTAACCATAGCATTAAACGTTTGGATCCAAATCAGCCCCTTACGAAGTAGCGCATAAACTAGGGTTTAAGCTTCTGTCACTCTAGCAACCCATCATCTAATAACTACTACACAATGCATTCCCTTAGGCCCAAGGATGGTGAAGTGTCATGTAGTCGACGTTCACATGACACCACTAAGGGAATCACAACATACATATCATCAAAATATCGAACACATATCAAATTCACATGATTACTTGCAACATGACTTCTCCCGTGACCTCAAGAACAAAGATAACTACTCACAAATAATATTCATGCTGAAGATCAGAGGGGTATTAAATAGCATAATGGATCTGAACATATGATCTTCCACCAAATAAACCATATAGTAATCAACTACAAGATGTAATCAACACTACTAGTCACCCACAGGTACCAATCTGAGGTTCCGGTACAAAGATTGAACACAAGAGATGAACTAGGGTTTGAGAGGAGATGGTGCTGTTGAAGATGTTGATGAATATTGGCCTCCCAAAGATGAGAGGGGTGTTGGTGATGACGATGGCTTCGATTTCCCCCTCCGGGAGGGAAGTTCCCCCGGCGGAATCGCTCCGCCGGAGGGCAAAAGTGCTCCTGCCCAAGTTCCGCCTCGAGACGGCGACGCTCCATCCCGAAAGTCCTCTCCTTATTTTTTCTAGGTCAAAAGAGACCATATACCAGAAGATGGGCACCGCAGGTAGGCCGAGGAGGGCACAACCCACCAGGGCGCGGTTGTGGGACCTGGCGCGCCCTTGTGTCTTGTGCCCACCAGGGTGGCCCCCTCCGGCAGTTCTTTGCTCCAGTATTTTTTATTAATTTCAAAAATATTCTCCGTAAAGTTTCAGCTTCATTGGAGTTGCGAAGAATAGGTATCTCTGATGTGCTTTTTCAGGTCCAGAATTCCAGCTGCCGATATTCTCCCTCTTTGTGTAAACCTTGCATATTATGAGAGAAAAGGCATTAGAATCACTCCCTAAAGCATTATTATTCAACAAAACATAATAAATAACAGTAGGAAATCATGATGCAAAATGGACGTATCACTTGACACATGTGAACCATGCCTCATGGGCAAGATGACTAAGACCCCGTTCTCTGGAACAATGGAATGGGCAAGTGACTTGTTGGAAATCATACATACTGATGTGTGCGGTCCGATGAGCATTGAGGCGCGCGGTGGATATCGTTACTTTCTCACCTTCACCGATGACTTAAGTAGATATGGGTATATTTACTTAATGAAACACAAGTCTGAAACGTTTGAAAAGTTCAAGCAATTTCAGAGTGAAGTCGAGAATCATCGTAACAAGAAGATTAAATTCCTACGATCTGATCGAGGAGGAGAATATCTAAGTTATGAGTTTGGCAATCACTTAAGACAATGTGAAATTGTTTCACAGTTGACGCCACCTGGAACACCACAGCGTAATGGTGTGTCCGAACGTCGTAATCGAACCTTATTGGATATGGTGCGTTCTATGATGTCTCTTGCCGATTTGCCACTATCATTTTGGGGTTATGCGTTAGAGACAAATGCATTCACTTTAAATAGGGAACCATCTAAATCCATTGAGACGACACCGTATGAACTATGGTTTGGCAAGAAACCAAAGTTGTCGTTTCTTAAAGTTTGGGGATGCGATGCTTATGCGAAAAGGCTTCAATCAGAAAAGCTCGAACCCAAAGCGGACAAATGCGTCTTCATAGGATACCCAAAAGAGATGGTTGGGTATACTTTCTATCTCAGATCCGAAGGCAAAGTGTTTGTCGCTAAGAACGGATCATTTCTCGAGAAAAAGTTTCTCTCTAAAGAGTTGAGTGGGAGGAAGATAGAACTTGATGAGGTTGTTGAACTTGTGCTTTAACCAAAGAGCAGCACAGCGCAGAAAGATGTTTCTGTAGAGCCTATGTCAATTGAAGAGGAATCTAATGATGGTGATCATGAAGCTTCGGATCAAGTTACTATCGAACCTCGTAGGTCGACAAGGACACATACTGCTCCTGAATGGTACGGTAACCCTATCTTAGAGGTCATGTTGTTGGACAACGATGAACCTACGAGCTATGGAGAAGCGATGGTGGGCCCGGATTCTGACAAGTGGTTAGAGGCCATGAAATCCGAGATAGGATCCATGTATGAAAACAAAGTGTGGACTTTGGAAGTATTACCTGAAGGGCGAAAGGCCATTCAGAATAAATGGATCTTTAAGAAGAAGACGGACGCGGACGGTAATGTCACTGTCTATAAAGCTCGACTTGTGGCAAAGGGTTTTTCACAAGTTCAAGGAGTTGACTATGATGAGACTTTCTCACCTGTAGCGATGCTTAAGTCCGTTAGAATCATGTTCGCAATAGCTGCATTTTTCGATTATGAAATTTGGCAGATGGATGTCAAAACAGCGCCCCTTAACGGTTTCCTTAAGGAAGAGTTGTATATGATGCAACCAGAAGGTTTTGTCGATCCAGAGAATGCTGACAAAGTTTGCAAACTCCAGCGATCCATTTATGGGTTGGTGCAAGCGTCTCGGAGTTGTAATCACTGGTGTAGCGACGTGCTATACAAACAGTTTTTAACCCCTCTCTGCGATGTAGTTCTAAACCATCACCTTGCATGTGTGGGTGATAGGGGGGTCCATCCCACACGACACGGAAAACCCATCGGCGATGGTGGCCAACGAACGCAAATGTTTGGCAAAACTAAGCGTATGGGATGTCCGCATCTATCACAAACGAGGGTCACCGGATAATCGTTTGAGATATGTGTATTTCCCATACGGTTTATCCTTGCAACTCATGTGAGATCACACAACATTGCACGCGCTATTCTGTGAAGCACCGTTTACGATGTGCACCGAATCACAAACAGTTCACGATTATAAAGCGTGTATGATAAGGAGACAATCACACACATTTAGTTTCACTTTGACCGTCTGTGATATGATATAAGAGTGCATACGTTTATCATTGTAAAACCGTATGCGAAGGTTGAATATATCTCACACGCGGGGTTTCTGATAAACGTTTGTGATTTATAAAACGTCCCAAACGTGTGATCCATACTTCCCAAACGTGTCATCAAGAATAACTGTGTCGGATGAAGGCCTATCGCACGCGTTCTTCTTTGACCAACGTTTACGATGGTACACAGTTCAAAATACGAAATCGTGTGTGATTAGGAGACTAGCACAAACGCTGGTGTTGTTAATCTCACATGTTCTTTCTCGTCTGACCGTGCGCGAAGACAAGATTTATCGCACACGCCTCAAATGGAGAAACGTGTGTGATGTTGGAGTTGATCGCAGACGTTTTGCTTTCTCAAACTGTGTGCATTGTAATGGCCTGTAGAGCAGGGTTTGCCCCTAATTAAATACCTTTGTTCATAATTCACATAATTTAAATTTGAAAGTAGGAATTTATGTATTTCATATCGAATCATGTTTAGGTTTAAGAACGAATGCATAATTCGATTAACATGTACATATACTCAAGAACTACATAAACATCAATTCTCAAAAAAAAGGAAAGTATAGAAGGGACAAATAAAGAATGATGGAAGCATGGTTGTACTAAAGACGGTAAAGAGAGAGCCGAAAGACATTTTGTATGTTGGAGAAGGTGAAGTGGAATGCCCATATTGTGCCCTCCTCCATGCCTAACGCACGAACGACTCTAGGCCAGCCCCTAGTGATGGCCGCCCGCCCATCCTTCACTGTCTTCATTACGACTTCTCGATGCTCATTGTAGTCTTGATAATATATTTTAACCTTCATTGCATGTCCAGCAATCATGTACTTTGCGAGGTAATCTTGAGTAAACTGCTTTGGGAACCACTGCAAAAGAAAAAGATTCAGACATTGTTGTGTGACAACTCATTATGGGCAGTACTAATAGAAGCCTACGGAGTTCGTAGTTACCATCCTACAGCTCAATGTTGTGTTGGATAGAGCGTAAACAAATAGTCTAATTGGCATTGTTCGTCTCTTTTCCATAACAATCATTTTCGGTTTCCTCACTTGATGCTGCTTCATGAATATTTCATTACCTCACACGCAAAAAGGGTCCAGGAATGGATCTTTACCTAAGACATATGTACCTACAAGCAAGAAGCCAATATTAGAAGCTAAAATGCAGTTGCAGAATGGTGTAATATATTACTCCATCAGTTCCACAATGTGTTGCATATAAACATTTTGAGAAATCAACATTTACTTACTTTGACCAAGTTTGTAGAGAAAAACATTTACATCTAGAATTGCAATTCCATTTCATTAGATACATCACAAAATTGTATATTGTATACATTTTAGATGGTATATGTAGATACATCACAAAAATCTATATGCACTACATGATGGAACGGATGGAGTATAAGCGGAGGGATGAAAAGAACCTCGGTGGAAAACGTTGGCCACTCCCATTGTTGTCCTGTGCAAGTACATGTAAAGTCATGATAAGTACATCAGGCTTAACATCAACCAAGTATACGAGGTATCTACTTGAAATAAACAAGGCATATACGCTCACTATAACAACCAAATATAGCCATTTGATACTGGACAAATGCTCAATGGAACCAACCTAACAACCAGATAACGAAAAGCAAGGTATCTGCTTGAAAACTAGACAAATGCTCACTGCAATCAACCTAACAACCAGATATAGAAAAGCAAGGCATCTGCTTGAAAACTAGACAAATGCTCACTGCAACCAACCTGGCAACCAAATTCAGAGAAACAAGGCATAAATGTTTAAAGCGGGAGTTAAGGGCACATGTTAACAATGAAAGCACATTTGCTCCCTTGGTGGTTTTGGTAATTTATAATAACATATAAGTCATTGAACTAATGTTTCCACTAAGTATATTTCAGGAAAAGTTCAATGATAGGGATGGCAAAAGGATTGTGGAGATTGTGGAATACCCCAAGATGCAAGGAAATAGGTTGGCAAAGCTTCAAGCAAGAGGACTCTACATTTTACATTTGTGAGAAATCACCTTGAGTCCATAGGAAAGCCAATACTATTAAAAGGGGGTAAGGTTTTGTTGGTGAACAAAATGCTCATACGTGCACAAGTGATAGTCACCAAAAACACCCACAAGCTCTCCCACCAAAGTCTGTCCAAAGCCATATATTCAAATTCGGTGCAACCAACATTCCATTCCGGTGCCACCGATTCTAAATCTCAGACAGACTCAGCCAAACCCTAGCCACTTCGGTGCAACCGATTCCATACCGGTGCCACCGAGTTTAGGTTGCCAACTTTCTGTTATGCAAATTCACAATATCGGTACAACCGAGATTGTTGGATCGGTGTCACCGAGATTGTCAATCTGACCGTTGGTCGCCTTATCGGTGCAACCGAGTTTCCTATATCGGTCTCACCGAGATTCAAAAGTTGCCACTTTTTGGTCACTTCGGTACCACCGAGATTAACACATCGGTGTCACCGAGTTGGTCATTTTGTGTGTAACGGTTGGATTTTTGGGGATGCCTATATATACCCCTCCACCACCACCTACTCGAAAGAGAAGCACTCAGAACTATTCCATACTTGCCCCATCCAGTTTTCTGAGAGAGAACCACCTATTCTTGTGTTGAGGTCAAGATCTTCCACTCCAACCATATGGATCTTGATTTCTAGCCTCCCCAAGTTGCTTTTCACCAATCCCATCTCTTCCACCAAGCCAAATCTGTGAGAGAGTGATTGTGTGTTGAGGAGTCTATCATCTTGAAGCACAAGAGCAAGGAGTTCATCGTCATTACCGAGCCTATTACCTTTTGGAGGGTGGTGCCTCCTAGATTGGTTAGGTGTCGCTTAGGAGCCTCCTACTTCGTGTTGTGGAGTGAACCAAGAAGTTTGTAAGGGCAAGGAGATCGCCTACTTCGTGAAGATCTACCCATAGTGAGGCTAGTCCTTCGTGGACGGAAGCCGTTATGGAATAGTCAAGGTTGCTACTTCGTGGACCCTTATGGGTGGAGCCCTCCGTGGACTCTCGCGACCGTTACCCTCCGTGGGTTGAAGACTCCATAAACGTGGATGTACGATAGCACCAGCTATCGGAACCACAGGAAAAAATCATCGTGTCTACAATTGCGTTTGATCCTCCTACCCTATCCTTTCTATACATGCTTGTTGTTACTTTCCGCTGCTATACTCTTAGACTTGCATGTGTAGGGTGTACTTGACTTGCCATGAAATGCTAAAACTGCAACCACTAAAATTTGGGAAAAGGCAAAACTTTTATTTGGTCAAGTAGTCTAATCACCCCCCCTCTAGACATACTTTCGGTCCTACAAACAACACCAGGCATAACAGGTGGTATTGATGAAATTGAACTGCATAGTTCATACTTGCACATAATGAACATCACATTGTGAATAACTGAAAGAAACAAGGCATTCATGCTCACTGTAACAACCAACTATAGCCATTGAAAACTGGACAAATACTCAATGCAACCAACTAAAACAACGAGATACAGAAAAGCAAGCCATCTGCTTGACAACTGGACAAATGCTCAATTAAACACTGCATGATTATCGCATGGCAAAAGCTACTACAACAATGGGCACGAGACGGCTAGCTACAAAAGGTATGATTTGCTCACAGGATGTTGCCTCACTTGTCATGGATGGGCTCCTTCCACTTGGGATATGAGGTGCCCAGGGTGCGCTCCCTGATGTCGCAGATGGCACGTTTCCCCTTGTAATAGCCGTAATGTGTGCCATTATCTTGGTGGATGAGATCTGACTTTGAAGCTAAGGATCCCAAGCCACCGCCGTAGAACGTTTCCTTCAGAAATGACAAAAGGGGCTCGATGGCATAGAAGGATCGCAAATCCATGACCGTGAGGCGGAGGAGATCAGCGGCGGGGCCTTTGGAGAGATCGACGGCGGTTGAACCAGAGGCATTGCCAGTGGACCACTTAACTTGTGACATGGCCCGGGTGAAGCCGGTGATGTTGACAGCTTGATGTCGTAGCCGGCTCTCCTAAGATACAGGAACACGCGTTCCCACAGACTTGAGGCCTTCGGCATGGCAACGTAGGCAGCGTCCTCTTTGGCTCCCGCGGCGAGGTGTTCGTCCAGGATCGAAGGGTCGGCGCGAACGGCGCCCACCTCGCCAGCGTACGGCAGAGAGGCCATGATAGACATCTTTTTGCTCGTACACTGCTCGAGGTCCACGGGAGATGTGGTCGGGCTGATTAGGCTGTGACTCTCTGGAGTACGAGATGGGGATCTGGGGGAAAGGGACACCGCCGGCCTCATCTAAAAACTCAGGGCGACGGTGGTGTATGTGGATCGGTGGGGACCCTAAACTTGTTTAGCTATGAGGCACGGGCAGACCGGCTGAGGTTGGTGGTGGGAAGCGGCGGCGGGGGCGAGCTAGGGTTCAAGTGGGGGAGGAAGGGGGTGGGGGGTGTTGTGCGGACGGGAGGGTGTTTGCGGATGTGCCACTGCTGTTGAAATTTTTAGTAGTAATGGTGTGGGTGGAGATGGTGGTGGACGAGGGATGGCGACGGTTCAAATGCCTCGACAGCTGAAATTTTACTATAGGGTCGGTGCGGTGGACGAGGAAAGGCGGCATGCAGTTGAAATACCGCTTCCAATTAAATTTTGGCAAACGAACTGGGCGGGAGCAACCAAGATCGCACACGGTCCAAACATAATAAAGTGTGTACGCTCTACGCTGTAACGAAATGCCGTGTCGCGAAACCACGAATTTTTGCGTTGCTCGAGGCGGGTAGCTCTTTCTGAGATTTCTCAAGGCGGGTTCATCTCACACGGTTCATCCTCAATTTCAGTCGCAGACGTCAAATTCATCCTAAATTTCCACATGCCCACAAACATTTGGCAAATTTTCAACACAAAATGCCTTATTTTGCAGTGGATTAGTTGACATTAGTTCATACGCTCAGTAATTTACAAACACTTCGTCAATTTACATGAAGATGAACTGCACAAAATATTCACTACGCCATGGATGCATACAAACGCCGTGCCTCCACCGTCGTCATGACCTTCCACGCCTCAAAACGTGTATTCAGAGGAGCTCGTCAAGTCGATGAGCTCCACTGGTTCCACGACGGAGACCGGCGGGACTACCTCGGCCAGAGCGACCGCGGCGCCTCTCGCCAGGTCTGCCGCTGTCGACGAAGATGTCATGGCATCCAGGTGGGCCATCAGATATAGACGGGCGCCGATCTCGCTAGAGCTGCTTCCCTGGTCACCGTGGCCGCTGTTGCCAGGGCTGCCGCCACAGCTGCAAGGCCTGCACTGGCCTCCAACGCGGCTGAGAGGCATGCGGCGGCCTGCTTCGCCGCCTTCTAGTCCTGCTCCCGCCTCCTTTTGCCCTCTGCATCTGAGTTCCGCTTCCTCTTTGCACTCTCCCACCGTTTCTGCCACTTCAGATCCCTAGCCGCGTTGCGGATGGCATCCACAGATGTGATAGATTGTTTCACACCGACACTGAGACGGCGCTCGTCCTCGTCGTGCAGGAACGCATCGAGGCCCAATTCCTAGACAGACAGAGCGACGGCCATCTGCATCCGACGCTGAAACTCGGGGTCATCGTCGGCGGCCGCGGCAGATGACGATTGACCGTTGACCGACATGGAGGACAGCGCGTCGGAATCCTCTACCCCATCGTCGTCGGCCGCGGCAGCTGGCTGTTTGCCGTTGCCCGCCATGGCGGCCAACGCGTTGGAATCCTCTATCACGTCGTCGTCCAACACTATCAGGACGGCGCCATGCACATCCCCATGGTTGAGCAACGGTTCCATTTGGTGTGTGTGGTGGTGGTGGCGAGCTATCGGCGGAAAAATTAGCTGTTAGCCGCCGCCGGCGAGATCTTTTGTAGGTCGCTGTCGGGTTTGGGTTTGTACTGTGCACATTACCCCTTTGCACTGGCTGACGCTTGTGGTTGGCACCACTAGGCAAGGCCGATTTTGCTGTGTATGGGCATCGCACATGGTTAGGGTAGCACACTCGTGTCTGCTCGGGGTACAATCGCATACGGTTGTTTCATCAGTTTCATTTGCTATTTTACATAATACTAGCATCTTTGAGATAAACGAGAAAAAAAACGCAAGAGAGGGTCAAAACACAACCACGCCCGCTAGTGACCAAAATATATACTCCCTCCGTTCCTAAATATATATGTAGTTCGTAGTGAAATCTGTAAAAAAGACTTGTAATTAGGTTCGGATGAAGTATATATATGTACGAACATGGTGTTGTCATGTTTAAATTCGCAATGCGCAACTTTAATGTGTAGCACATGTTGCATATGTGCATGCCTAAAAGTGTCCAATGTGACTGAAAAGGGTTTCATGACAAACATAATATAGGGTGTTGCCCCCTACACTATGTGCCGGAGGATATATGGGTCCTATGAACACATGACCTGGTTCAAACTTTGTCACACATTTATCCATGTCTGAATTTTCGTAAGACAACCAGGAGAATTTATACCTTAATATGGCCAAACCATCACATATTGTTGTCGGACAATAGGGATATATAGATCACGCGGTCCCACGACTTGGCGCGTCGTCGAAGATCAGTTGAGCGGGGCTAGAAGAACACCACCCCCCTGCATATGACCAAATGTATATGTGAAAATGGTGTGGTCCGGTGTTTCAACAATTAATACACAATGGTACACTATCTATGATGTGGCATGCACCTAGCTGAGATAACTGGACATATATATATACCCCCCTTAAGATTGGTTATATATATACTACCTAGATCGTTATGGACGTGGGTGTGTGTGTCTATATATATATATATATATATATATTTATATATATATATATATATCATTCCCCTCCCCCACCCCCCCACACACATGACACGTAGCAGGGTGACATTCCAGCGTTGTCACTCAAATGGATGATATATAGCGGCCCATCGGTATATAAGCGTGTCGTCGAAAACCGCACAATGGATGCATGCATGGTCCACACACACACACACACACAGAGAGAGAGAGAGAGAGAGAGAGAGAGAGAGAGAATGAGAGAGAGAGAGAGAGACGCACACGCACACACCGCCACCCATCCTTGGCCTTCCAGCGTTGTCAGTAAAAGGCATGACACACCCTAAGGGCCCGCCGATAGGTTTGTCGCCGGAAACCGAACAATGTAGGCACATGGTCCACACACAGGCATGGGTTCACACACGCACACGCGCGCACCCCCCACACACACACGCACACGCACACACCGTCACCCATCCTTTGCCTTCCAGCATTGTCGGCATGACACACCCTAAGGGCCCACTAATAGGTTTGTCATCGGAAACCGCACAATGTACACATGGTCCACACACAAGCATATGTGTTTACACACACACACACACACACATACACACACACACACACACATCGTCACCCATCCTTGGCCTTCCAGCGTTGTCAGTAAAAGGCATGACAGATCCTAAGGGCCCACCGATAGGTTTGTCATCAGAAACCGCACAATGTTGGCACATGGTCCACACACAGGCATTGGTACACACACACACACACACACTCGATCCTTGACATTTTCAAAACAGCAAAAGAAGCAAAAGAAAATCATGGATATTTTCAAAACAAGGATCAGATTTTTTTAGCCGGAATGACATATCACACACACACACACACACTCACTCGATCCTTGACATTTTCGAAACAGCAAAAGAAGCAAAAGAAAATCATAGATATTTTCAAAACAAGAATCTCAAGATTTATTTAGCCGGAATGACATATCACTACAGGCATTTTATTTATGCCAATAGTGATCATATCACACCGCCTAAATGAACCTTGAAATCTAGCAACTTCCCAACTGGTCACCCATCCTTGACTACTCCACCGAAAGCACGCTTAACTTCCGAGTTCCATTCGAATGGGTTATGGGCTGGAAAACCGCGTCTTTCTGGTAACGGTTGCCTCCTATCATATACAAGGCGTGCCCCGATGGGCACCTGGTGGGACCAGACATGCATTGCAGACGTTTTTGGGAGTACTGGAAACCGTGTGCGATGGTGGCATGGGGGCTGATGATGACGTCTTGCTGATGCTCGATGGCGTGATGTCGCTTTTGCCTGCTATCTGGCCTGCTCCGTCTCGTCCTCCTCGTCCAGGAGGTTGATGACGGGGCCGGCGCTTCGACGGGAAACCGATTGGGGGAGTGGCGGGAGAGCGATTGGGGGAGTGGCTGGAGAAGCGTGTTTGGATAGAACATCATTTTAGTACAAATTGGATAACTTCTGAAAGAAGGAAGCTCGAGCTAGCACGACACACGCACACCGTGCTTACACACGCACGAGCTTCAGACGAGCGTATAGAACTGCTTTAAATTATTCATGGTTTGTTTAGCTTTTTGTATACTACACTAATCAAGTTTGTAGACATTTAATGTGCATAATTCAAATTTGAACTAAAGGAACATGCTTCGTGTCACCAAAATGGGTTGAAAAAAGGTATTTGTGTCCTTGGGTTCCTTGTTTAGGTCCCATGCAAATGAACGTGAATGGATTGCAAACATCTCGAAGTCATGACGAGGCCACAAACATTGAGAAACTTGGCTATTAAATCATCATAAATCCACAACTCGTCTGAAATTCTTGAAACTTACCCCGGTGTCATGACACGACACTTATACGATATGACAATTTTTTGTCCAGTGTGGGACAAGTCTCTTGCACACCAAAACTTCTCTCAAGAACCATCGTGGTTTCGATACGGAACATGTCACCTCTGTGGAGGGAACGACATTCGATGTCTCTTCTTGCGTTGATATTTTTTCTACATGCAAAATAGGCTAATACAAGTGCAATGCTAAAATGTGAAATTATTGAAACTGGTGTGTCGACACGACACTTATAGGACATGGTATATAAGTTTTGGGACAAACCTCTTACAAATTGGAGCTTCCCACGACAAGCTTGGTGGTTTCGATATGGAACATGTCACCTTTGTGGTCGAAACGACATATTAGTTTTCTAGGCATGCACTTAATGTGATGAACTTAAGTTTGAATTACAAGCACGGGCTCGAGCGCACAAAAATGGATTAAAAACCATTTTGTGTCATTGGGTCCATGTTTAGATCCCATGCACTGATGGTCACTGAATTACAAACATCTCGGTGTCGTGACTAGACCGCAAACATTGATAATCTTGGTTTCAAAGTCCGAGAGAACCCAAAGCTCGCCATGAATTCACAAAACTTACACAGTGTCATGCCACGGCACATCTATGGTGTGCATTTTGTTTTCTGATGAATTTGGGACAAATATTGGGACATGCATCTTACAAGCCAAAGCTTCTTCAAGAAGCCTTGTGATTTCGATAGGGAACATGTCACCTTTGTTGGTGAAACTACATTCAATGAGTCGTTAGTCTACCGATTCGGTCCATTTTATACATTAATTGAGTTTTCTAGGGATTTAATATGCGTAGTTCAAATTTTGAACTAGAGGCACATGCTCTGACCTCGTGGTTTCGATAGGGAACATGACACCTTTTGTGACGAAACTACATTCAACGTGTCCTCTAGTGCACCAATTCGGCCCTTTCTATACATCAATTGAGTTTTCTAGGGCCCTTTTCATACGAATGTGAATGAATTAGAAACATTTAGGCATGATAGCTCGGCCGCAATCATTGATAATATTGGTTTATTGAATTCCTGTACATACAAAACTTGTATGATAACCATTTGGTGCCACGCGTCCATTTTTTACTCCCTCCATTTATTTTTGAATTTGACTAAATTTTATATGCTAACTAAAAAGAAACAGAGGGAGTACTTGATATGGGGGAGCCGTGCGTGTAGCTACAGGTTGATGACAAGACGCATGTGAGCTTTCCGCCGCGCAGGCTCAACGGGACGTGTGCGAGCTGTTCGCCGCGCAGGCTTGACAAGATGCGTGAGAGCTGTCCGCCGTGCATGCTTGACGGGATGCATGAGATTATACTGCGCATGCTCATCGGGAAGCGATACTTTGACCTCCACCCCCCGCTCGCCTCGCTCCCAACTTCTGAATTAATGGCGTCCTACCCACTGTTTTATCATGTGGTTAGTCGCCTGGACGGATGGATTAGTTTGCTTGTGATCACTGTTTTGTTCGTGCCTAGCCGAGAACTTTGACATTTCGTCTGTTTTCGACTCGTATACATGTACAAACAAACGAAATAATATAACAACAAATTGGCACCGGCAAAGATAATAATTTTCTTACATAATATGCATGATAATAAAAAATGCCACATGTGGCAACTCCCCAAAGACACAGGGGCAAAAGAAGAAGGAAGAGGTTGAAGAAGGAAGACAAAGAAAACAATCTGGCCCACTGCTATCTAATTCTTCATGGATTGCTGGGCGCGGAGTTCCTCAATCTCCTTCTTCATCGCCTCCATGACCTCCATCTCCTGTCGCCTCTCATCCGACATCTTCCGCACTGCGTCCATGGCGCGGGCTCTTTGCTCGAAAGCGTTGATGGCCTGCGTCGCGTACGCATGAAGGTCCTTCACACGCTCCACGTATTCCTTCAACAACCCCTCCCGCTCGATGTAGAGCTTCGCCAAGTCTTCCAAAAGTTCCTCGGAGAGTTCTTTCAGCCTCCCCTCCGAGGCACTTTTCTTCTCGAGGAGTTTCTTCCAGGTGTCGTTCTCCTCCATAAGTTTCTCCACGAGGCCGGTCGCCCTGTCAACCGAGGCATCGCTCTTCTCCAGCAGCTTCACCAGGTCATCGATCATGGCGTCCTTCCTATCGAGCTCAGCGCGCATGTCGTCGCTGGCTGAGGAATCAAAGACTGCCAAATCGTCCAGTTCGCCTCCGAGGCGAATGCGCTTGTGACTGTGAGAGCTGTGGCCTCTCTGCGAAAGATCCTCCCGGGCGTCTGCGACGCCACCGGACATCTCTGCTGTGGCCAAAGCGGTGTGGCTGGAGCTCTTTGGCGCTTTCGCGACGTGGCGGCGGGACCTCTCGGTTGCTTCCACGGCTTTGGTCTTTCTTCCTTGGTTATATCTCGACCCAGAACCCCCCCACCGGCCATGGCAGACGGAATGAAGGACTAACAAAGAAAGGCATGTTTTTTTGGTGGCGGGGGTGAAGAATGTGCGGTAATTTTCGAGTACGAGTTTGTGTTTTTATAGCCTACTACAGTAAACAGCTACTAAGTGAGAACACATTTAGGTTTGGTAGGTGTGAACTGATTTGCGAGAAAAATTAGCGCGTGGTAATTTGGAATGTGAAAGGAAACAAGCTCAATATTTATTGATGGTTTTAGCTCCCAAGCACGGAACGCTTTATGGTTTTTAGAAACTATTTGGGAACGGGCTCATCGAGCAGACGCGTGACCCTGCCTTTATGAGAGGTGGGCCCTGCCTGGTGTAGATCGCACACGCAACTACTTTCTGAATCGTATTTGATGGATCCACCTTCGCACACAGTTCGTGCCATTAGCGATGGAGCTTGAACTATACCTTTTGCGATTCATGCATCGCACACAGTTTCGTCGAAGGGTCTCTGATTGATGTGTCATGTTTGGACCATGCATGCCGTAGACACGCCCTGTCCGTTCGTGGTGTACACCAAACATCCGATCTGGATGGAGAACTCCAACGTCATGGACCTGTTACTTGACAAGGACAAGTACAGAGTGGTCAGGTTCGACCTCGCGTCCCACCGCGTGCTCTGCTCTCATGTCCCTGCGCGTGCTCTGCTCTCGCGCCCCTACGCGTGCTCTGCTCTCGCTCCCCTCCGCGCACGTTCTGCCAGCGGTTGGGGCTGGCCTACGATCACGTTCGGGCCTCCATATGCATGCGGTTGCGCCACGCACTTCGCCCCATGCAGTTACGTGCTCCACGATTGAATCACGCGCTACAAAAACCGCCATCTGGACGTGCCGGTTTTCCAGGACGTCCGGCCCCCATTTATACCCACGGCCATTAACCATAGTCTCTTCACGCTTTCGATCGCGCCCCACAACACAATAAGCACACCCTGGACGACGCATACAGAGAGGATGTCCAGCGGCGCTCCAATGGAGTCCGGCGTGCATCATGTGGAGACCCACATGAGGAAGACGGACCTCACGGTGGTGTACACCAATGACCCGGGCATGGTGGAGGACTCCATCGACACCACGGAGCGGCTGCTTGATGCGGATGACAAGTACAAAGTGGTCGGCTTCGACCTCGCTTACACTGGCGGTCATGCCGGGCATGATCAGAAGGTTGTCGTCGCCTAGTTGTGCGTCGGCCATCACGTCCTCCTCTACCACTACTACCTGGCCATAGTGCCTTGCGAGCATTTCACCAGGTTTGTCAACATCCCCAACTACAGGTTCGCTACGGTGGACACCACCGACGATCCAAAGGAGCTCAAGACTTCGGGCTTGGCCTGCTAGAAGCTTGTCGACATCCGCGGCCACTACAGAGTCTGGGGCGGCAAGAAGCACACGGACTCCCATGTTGACCTGGCCGAGGCCATCAGTGACCCCTACTACGCTGACATGAAGGCTGAGTGCGACAAGAACAAGCCTGTCTGGCACAGGGGCTGGGTGAAGAAACTGGATGAATATCACCTCCAGACCGCGGCCAAGCAAGCGTACACATGCTACGAGATGTTCAGGCGGATCGTTGACATGAGGAAGTGCCTCCTACCTGAAGACAACGAGGGATCGAGCCACAAGCAGAGCGCTGGCGGCAAGCGTCACAAGAAGTAGATGATTTGATGTTCGTTTCTCAATTCTCATACTCCCTCTATGCAGAAATATTCGTAGTTTTAGAGGGATAAGTTTATTATGCATGTAATAGTTTATTAAGGTGTGCACCAATGTTATGTGTGTATTGGATACTTAATTTGGTTATGCAATCATGTTCTTCTAAATAGATCCTAGATGTTTGTGGGCAGATTGAGCAAATCACATCGCATACAGAATAAACAACCAAATCCGTCGGTGATGATTTCATCAGTCCCTGACAGTTCTTTATCCAGAACCGTTTGCCCGCAACACATTCGAGTGGCCTGTGTACATCACACACATCTTGATCTGAGAAACCGTTTGTGTTATTTTTGTTTATCGCACACAGTTCATCCCAGTGGCCTGTATGCTGTCTATCACACACATCTTGATCTATGTAACCATTTATGTTATTTTACCTCATCACAAACAGTTCATCCGAGTGACCTGTATGCCGTCTAGCGCACACGTGATCATCTGGACAATCGTTTGTGTTCTGCTTGATCAGCGCAAAGAGTTTATCGGGGTGAACTGTATGCCGTACATCGCACACACTTGTATTTTTATAAGCGTTTGTGTTATATTACCCAATCGCAAACAGTTTATCTAGGCCAACTGTTTGCCAAACATCGCACACGCAACTACTTTTTAGATCATATTTGATGGATACGCCATCACACACAGTTAACATCATTAGCGACGGAGCTATAACTATACCGTTTGCGATTTGGTCATCGCACACAGTTTTGTCGAAGGGTCTTTGATTGATGTGTCACGTTAGCAGCATCCTACAGTAGTGAATCTTCGCTTTGATGAGGTGATCAAAGCGTTTGGGTTTATACAAGTTTAGGGAGAAGCTTGTATTTACAAGAAAGTGAGTGGGAGCTCTATAGCGTTTCTAATATTATATGTGGATGACATATTGCTGATTGGAAACAATGTAGAATTTCTGGAAAGCGTGAAGGAATATTTGAACAAGAGTTTTTCAATGAAGGACCTAGGAGAAGCTGCTTTCATATTAGGCATCAAGATCTATAGAGATAGATCAAGACGCTTAATAGGACTTTCACAGAGCACATACCTTGATAAAGTTTTGAAGAAGTTCAAAATGGATCAGTCCAAGAAGGGGTTCTTGCCTGTATTACAAGGTGTGAAGTTGAGTAAGATTCAATGCCTAGTGACTGCAGAGGATAGAGAAAAGATGAGTGTCATCCCCTATGCTTCTGCCATAGGCTCTATCATGTATGCAATGCTGTGAACAAGACCAGATGTCAGTCTTGCCATAAGTATGACCGGAAGGTTTCAAAGTGATCCAGGAGGATCACTAGACGACGGTCAAGAATATCCTTAAGTACCTGAAAAGGACGAAGGAAATGTTTCTCGTTTATGGAGGTGATCAAGAGTTTGTCGTAAAGGGTTACGTCGATGCAAGCTTTGACACTGATTCGGATGACTCTAAGTCTCAAACCGGATACACATTTATTCTCAATGGGGGAGCGGTAAGCTGGTGCAGTTCCAAGCAAAGCGTGGTAGCTGATTCTACATGCGAAGCGGAGTACGTAGCTGCCTCGGTGGCGGCAAAGGAAGGTGTCTGGATGAAGCAGTTCATGACAGATCTTGGAGTTGTGCCCAGTACACTGGACCCAATGACTCTGTTCTGTGACAACACTGGTGCCATTGCTCTAGCCAAGGAACCAAGGTTTCACAAGAGGACCGGACACATAAAGCGACGCTTCAATTCCATCTGCGATTACATCAAAGAGCAGGACATAAATGTTTGCAAAGTGGACACGGATCTGAATGTCGCAGACCCGTTGACTAAGCCTCTTCCACGAGCAAAACATGATAAACACCAGAACTGTATGAGTGTTAGATTCCTTACAATGTAAATCACATAGTGATGTGAGCTAGATTATTGACTCTAGTGCAAGTGGGAGACTATTGGAAATATGCCCTGGAGGCAATAATAAATTGGTTATTATCATATTTCCTTGTTCATGAGTATTGTTTATTATCCACGCTAGAATTGTATTGATTGGAAACTCAAATACATGTGTGGGTACATAGACAACACCGTGTCCCTAGTGAGCCTCTAATACACTAGCTCGTTAATCAAAGATGGTTGAGGTTTCCTCGCCATGGACATGCGTTGTCATTTGATAAGGGGATCACATCATTAGGAGAATGATGTGATGGACAAGACCCAAACTATGAACGTAGCATATGATCGTGTCAAGTTTATTGCTATTGTTTTCTGCATGTCAAGTATCTGTTCCTATAACCATGAGATCATGCAACTCACTGACACCGGAGGAGTACCTTGTGTGTATCAAACGTCACAACGTAACTGGGTGACTATAAAGATGCTCTACAGGTATCTCCGAGGGTGTCTATTGAGTTGGCATGGATCAAGACTGGGATTTGTTACTCCGTATGACGAAGAGGTATCTCAGGGCCCACTCGGTAATACAACATCATAATGAGCTTGCAAGCAATGTGACTAAGGAGTTAGCCGCGGGATCTTGTATTATGGAACGAGAAAGAGACTTGCCGGTAACGAGATTGAACTAGGTATGGAGATACCGACGATCGAATCTCGGGCAAGTAACATACCGATGAACAAAGGAAACTACATACGGGATTGACTGAATCCTTGACATCGAGGTTCGACTGATAAAGATCTTCATAGAATATGTAGGAACCAATATGGGCATCCAGTTCCCGCTATTGGTTATTGACCGTAGAGATGTCTCGGTCATGTCTGCATAGTTCTCGAACCCGCAGGGTCTTCACACTTAACGTTCGGTGACGATTTGGTATTTGTTGAGATGTATGTGTTGGTAACCAATGGTTGTTCGGAGTCCCGGATGAGATCCCAGACGTGACGAGGAGTTACGGAATGGTCTGGAGGTAAAGATTTATATATAGGAAAGTGGTATGCGGGTTCCGGAAAAGTTTCGGGTGTTTCCGGTAGTGTACCGGGAGTGCCGAAAGGGTTCCGGGGGTCCACCGGGAGGGGCCCACCCACCCCGGGCGGCCACACGGGCCCAAGAGGTGGCGCACCAGTCCCTGGTGGGCTGGGCGACCCCTATAGGGCCCATGCGCCCAAAGGGAAAAAAGGTGGAGGTGCCTTGGAGGGGAGGGACTCCTCCCTAGGGTTCCCACCTCCCTTGTGGGAGGAGGACTCCTCCCCCCACTTCGGCCGAACCCCTCCTTGGAGGAGGGGCTAGGGCTGCACCCCACCTACCCCTTCCTCCTATAAATAGAGAGGGAGAGGGAGGGCAGCCGCACCCTAAGCCACGTCGCAGCCTATCTATCTGTCCCTCTAGATTAGTTCTCCTCTAAATCGGGTTTGGTAGTGCTTGGCGAAGCCCTGCCGGAACAGCTCCACCACCACCGCCACCATGCCGTCGTGCTACCGGAGATCTCATCTACCTCTCCGCCCTCTCTTGCTGGATCAAGGAGATGGAGACGTCATCAAGCTGTACATGTGCTGAACGCGGAGGTGCCGTCCGTTCAGCACTAGATCAGAACGGATCAAGATTGGATCGCGGGACGGATCGTGATAGGATCGCGAAGACATTCGACTACACCAACCGTGCTTCTTAACGCTTCCCGCTTAGTGATCTACATGGGTATGTAGATGCAATCTCTCCTCTCGTAGATGGTCATCTCCTAGATTGATCTTGGTGAATCGTAGGAATTTTTTTGTTTCCCATGCAACGTTCCCCAACATGGCAAGCCTCGACGCAATAAAAATGAGCGCATGCATAAAAATGGCGGAAGCAACACAGAGGATGCTGCAATGAACGCAGGGTTCATCGGACCTAGATCCGGACCAAAAAGAAAACCCTTTAAAGGGAATAATGATGGACCTAGGAAGCTCGACAAGATCCTGGGACGGCCATGCCAAATCCATGGCACTCAATACAAACCAGCAACCCACACTAACAGGAATTGATGGGTCTTCAGACAATCTAGCAAGGTCGCGATGCAGGATCCAAGTAAAACCCAACATCGTAGTGAAGACGAGGATGAACCTTGGCGGCCCAATAATGGAGGCCAAAAGAAGTTTCCTAATGAGGTAACAAAGGTGAACATGATCTATGTTACCCACATCCCAAAGAGGGAGAGGAAGCGCACACTTCAGGACATCTACGTGTTTGAGCGAGTCGTCCCGAAGTTCAATCCATGGTCGGCTTGCCCGATCACATTTGACATACATGACCATCCGACCAGCATTAGGCTTGACGGGCCAGCTGCACTTGTCCTGGACCCAATTGTCGATGGTTTCCATTTGACATGCGTTGTTATGGACGGGGGGAGCAACCTCAACTTAATCTTGGAGGACACAGTCAGGAAGATGGGCATCGACTCATCTCGAAACAAGTCGAGCTGCACTACCTTTAAAGGCGTCATATCAGGTGCCGAGGCTCGTTGCACAGGAACCGTGTCACTGGAAGTTGTCTTCGGATCACCCGAAAACTTCAGAAGCGAGGAGTTAATCTTTGACATTGTTCCCTTTCGAAGTGGATGCTGATACATCTGCAACGTATCTATAATTTCTTATTATTCCATGCTATTATATTATCATTCTAGGATACTTTTTGGGTGTTTATTTACCAATTAATATTATTTTTGAGGACTAACCTATTGACCTAGTGCCCAGTGCCAGTTGCTGTTTTCTGCATGTTTTTTGCTTTTCAGGTTTACCATACCAAACAAAGTCCAAATGCCATGAAACTTTAATATGATTTTTTCTGGACCAAAATAAGACCTGGAAACTTCGGGAGGAGATGAGAGGTAGCACAAGGGCACTACGACCCAACAGGGCGCGCTAGGGGGCCAGGCCGCGCCCTGATGGGTCGTGGCTCCCTTGGCCGCCCTCTCGTGCCCTTCTCTGGCCTATAAATTCTCAAATATTCCAAAAACCCTAGGGAACTCCCGAAACACTTTTTCTGCTGCCGCAAGTCTCTGTTCCTCCACGTACCCATCTGGCGACCTTTTCCGGCGATCTGCCGGAGGGGGAATCGATCATGGAGGGGCTCTACATCACCCTTGCTACCTCCATGATGAGTTGTGAGTAGTTCACCACAGACCTACGGGTCCGTAGTTAGTATCTAGATGTCTATCTCTCTCTCTTTCTTGATCTTTAATGCAATGATCATTGCATCTTTGCTTTGATCTATTCGATGTAATCCTTTTGTGCGGTGCGTTTGTTGGGATTCGATGAATTGTGGGTTTATGTTCAGATTATTCATGAAAAGTATTTGAGTCACCTATTATTATGATTCTTATTTGCATGATCATTATAGATTCATAAATCTCTTCGATCTATTGAAATAGTTTGGCCAACTAGATTGATATTTCTTAAGTGAGAGGGGTGCATTGTAGTGGGTTCAATCTGGCGGTGCTCTATATCCCAGTGAAAGAAAAGGACAAGACACGTCTTTGTATTGCTGCCACTAAGGATAAAACGATGGGGTTAGTTCATATTAATTGAATTCTCTTTCTCTACATCGTGTCATCATTCTCCAAGCATTACTCTGTTTTACTTAATACTCTAGATGCATGCTGGATAGCGGTCGATGGGTGGAGTAATAGTAATAGGTGCAGGCAGGAGTCGGCCTATTTGCTTATGGACGTGATGCCTATATATACTGTTGGGGAACGCTGCATGGAAAACAAAAAAATTCTACGCACACGCAAGATCTATCCATGGAGATGCATAGCTACGAGAGGGAGAGAGCTTCTACATACCCTTGTAGATCGCTAAGTGGAAGCGTTTATCAACGCGGTTGATGTAGCCGTACACCTTCACGATCCGTTCCGATCAAGCACCGAACGACGTCCTCACCTTCTTGATCCAGCAAGACGGGCGAAGTAGTAGATGAGTTCCGGCAGCACGACGACATGGTGTCGGTGGTGGTGAAACTATTTCCGCAGGGCTTCGCCAAGCACAACGGATTTAGAGCGGAGGATGAACTAGAGGAAGGAGATTAGAACCACACCGGGCTTCTAATTATGAGGTTTAGAGGTAGCTAGGGCTAGCTCTAATTAGTAAGCTAGGACCAACTAGAACTAGAACTAGATCAACTAGAGGAGGCTCTAAAACTTGTGTTCTAGGGGCTAGCCCTACTCCTCTATTTATATGTTGAGCCCTGAGGTCGAAACTTGGGGAGAGGGCCTCCCCAAAGTCGGATTGGAATGTAAGGAAGAGTCCTTCCCGGATTCCCGCACCAGACGCCATGGTCCTCGGCGCCCAGGGCCAGACGCCAGGGTCCTTGGCGTCTGGTCCCCGACCTCCGCAAAACTTCCTTTTGCACCGACCTAAAGCCCCGTGGGCCTTACCCCTTGGCCCAACCAAAGTGTCCTCGCACCAGAATATTTCTGGAAACATCCGAAACTCTTCCGGTGAATTCCGGAACCCTTCTGGAGACCAAATATTATCATCCAATATATCAATCTTTACCTCTGAACCATTCCGGAGCTCCTCGTTATGTCCATGATCTCATTTGGGACTCCGAACAACATTCGGTCACCAACATACATAACTCATATAATACTATATCGTCAACGAATGTTAAGTGTGCGGACCCTACGGGTTCGAGAATGATGTAGACATGATCGAGACGCCTCTCCAGTCAATAACCAATAGCGGGACCTGGATGTCCATATTGGTTCCTACATATTCTACGAAGATCTTTATCGGTCGAACCTTTCTGGCAACCTATGTAGTTCCCTTTGTCCGTCGGTATGTTACTTGCCCGAGGTTCGATCGTTGGTATCTCAATACCTAGTTCAATCTCGTTACCGGCAAGTCTCTTTACTCGTTCCGTAATACATCATCCCGTAGCTAAATCCTTAGTCACTTTGCTTGCAAGCTTCTTGTGATGATGTATTACCGAGAGGGCCCAGAGATACCTCTCCGTCATACGGAGTGACAAATCCCAATCTCGATCCATGTCAACTCAACAGACACCTTCAGAAATACCTGTAGAGTATCTTTATGATCACCCAATTACGTTGTGACATTTGATTCACACAAGGCATTCCTCAGGAGTCTGGGAGTTGCACGATCTTGTCGGGGGGATGAACCCCTGGTACCCCAAAGACGGCGAATCCGACGGGGTGCCCGCCCGCCCGGGCCGGCTGCTCCACCCGGCCGGCTGCCTAGCTGGCTGTCGGCTGCCCCAGCCAGCCGGCTGCCGGCTGCGCCTGCCAGCCGGCTGCCCGGAGTCAACCGCAACATCACGTCTGACCCGACACGGACGAGACGGCCGTCCCCGGCACTGTTGACCAATAGTGGCGCACTATGGCCTGCTCACGCGTCACCTCGCTTGACATCTGGAATAGTGTAGTTGGTGGATGGGCCACCACCCACCATGCCCATGCCCACACTATAAAAGGGCACCAAGCCCTCCACTCTCTCACGGGCACACGCTCACGGCCACGAGGCACTAGGTCATCACGCCTCACTAGCTCACACACACATATATAATACAGTGAGCTCTCATCTACTGCGATCTCCTCTAATACAACTCCAGGAGCAACCATGTACCAGATATACCACATATATACAGACATGCAGGAGTAGGGGTATTATCTCTCCGGAGAGCCCCGAACCTAGGTAAACCATCGCGTGCTGTTGCCCTATCCCGTCCCGGATCTCCACTGCAGCCTTGCTCTCACCTATCAAGCCATCCCATGGCATCTGCCGTCCTTGCGGCACCCCCCGTGAGAAAACGACGACAGTTGACGCCCACCGTGGGGCCAGCTGCTGCTGGAACCGCGGTCCGGCGGGACCCTCTTCGTCACATCCACTGCGACATCGCCGCCGTCCCTCCAGCGGTGCTCGGGGGCTCGACGTCAACACGCCCCTGGGCGCTCGCGCCTTCACCGGTCGCGTCCCCTCCGCCGGCCTCAGCGTCGTCCGTCTCCACCATCGAATCCCTGGCGCCGCTGCCACGGGCGCTGCGGCTCAGGACGGAGCAGCATGGGCTGTTGCTGCGTGCGTCCGTCCCCGCCGCTGCGGGTCGCCCCGCTCCTCCCCGCACTGCTCCCGTACCCAAGACCGACCGCCCGACCTCCTCGTCGCCAGCAGCGCCGCGCCGTTCCGGCCCCCAGCGGGTCCGCGTGCTCGTCGCGCCGCGCGCCCTGCTCCACCTGCGCGGCGTCCGTGCCTCCCCGCGCTCCGCTCCGCCTCGCCACGCCCCGAGGGACCCTCGTCGCTGCTCCGTCCCTGCGCAACCGCGCCGCTCAAGCCGCAACCGCGCCGATCTCCTCCAAGTTCCACCTGCGCCTCTCCTCCCTCGTGTGCGTACGCCACCACCTGCCCTGGCCACTGCCACGTGGCTAGCCACGCTGCCGCCGCCGCGGTTGCTCGCCGCCTCCACGCCCAGGCGCGGTCCCTCCCCCACAGGTCGCCGCGCGCGTGCGCTGCTCCCTCCGAGCGCCTCCGGGACGGCCCGGGCCTGCCGCGCCGCTCCGTCCGCAATCACGACGCCGCCCAGGCCCGTCGCGCCGTGACCCAGCGCCCAGCTGTGCGCGCGCGCCCGCCCGTCCTCCTCCAACACCGGCTCCTTCGTCGCCCGGTCCGCTCGCCCGCCTGCGTCGGCGGCTCCCGCTCGCCCGCTTGCGTGCCCACCAATCCCGTTCGGATCCTGCGCCCGGTCCGCTGGAAGCCCCGCCGCGGAGGCTCCTCCGCCTGGTCCGGCTCCCTTCCCGCGCGCCCTGGGCCTCCTTCGCGCGCCGCCCAGGCCCTCTGCGCCCTACGACCACACGCCCTTCTCTGCCCCGCGGTGCGCCGGCAGCCCGCCGCTCCGGCCAGCTCTGCACGTCCGGCCCCGCGGGCCGGCTCGGCCTCCTCATGCCTTGGCCGGCTCCGCGCGCCCGCTGCGTCACCCTCGGCCGGCTCCGCCTCGCCGTGCACCACCCCGCCTCCGGGTCCGGCTGCCCGCGTGCGGCCCGGCCCGGCTCCCGCCTGTCCACGCGTGTCGTCGGCCGGCTCCCACGCGTCCGCCTCACCCCGCCCTCCGCACCGTCTGCGTCGAGGCTCGACGCCACGCTGCCCCGGCCTCTCGCCCCGGGCCGGCTGCTGCCCCGCGTTGGAGGGCCAGCCCATCCCCGGCCGGCTCCGGCTTGCCCCGCCGGCTGCGCCAAGCCCTGGCCGGCTCCGCCCCGGTGGTCCCCCGTCGCCGCTCCGGCGACTGCCGCCTGGCCGCGCCGCACGCTGATTCTCCTCCCGCTGCGCCTCAGCTCGCCCGGGGCCACCGCGGCCGCTCCTCCACATCCGCCCTGCTGGCGCCCGCCGTGGCCTTGCCCGCCGCCCGCTGCCTCTCCACTGCGCGGGGCGCCGCCTGCTGCCTCCCTGCTTCACCTCCAGCCTCCAGCGCATCGCGCCGCGCCACGCCGGCTCCCCGGCTCCGCCTGCGCCTCCCCGGCTCTGGCTCGGTGGCCCGCTGGCCTGGCCGGTTGCACCCCGCGCTCCCCGGTACCTGTTGCAGCTCCTCTGTCCGGCTGCTCCCCGTGTGCCTTCACGCCGGCTCTCCGAGACTGACAGAGGATAAAAGGGGGCCGGCTGCCCAAAAAAAAAAAACTGAGCCCGCGTCCGCTCAGTCTGCTGGACCGCCCGTCTGCTTCGCCACGTGGCCGGCTGGCCTACCTGCCTTGGCTCCGACCCGGCCGGATGGCACGACCATCGACCGCCGGAGGTCCGATGGACACACCCAGCGGGTGCGCCGGTGCACCGGCGCGCTCCACTCGCACAAGGCCGCGCCGATCGTCATCGACAACAACCGCGTCGACAACCGCCTCGCCGGCACCAAAAACCAATGTGAGCCTTTCACCCACACATCCTCGTGCCGCACACAAAAATCCGGATACCCCGAGCGACCCTCGGGGGCCATCCCCGCATTTGTTTCAACTGCTTTATTATTCGCCCCGGCGTGAGCTAGTCTCTGCCCGGGGCTGGCCATTTGGCCCGATACATTCGTTCCCACGAGACGGCTTAGTAGCGTGTACGGTACCAAAGGCCCGCTCTTTGTCTCAGCTACAGACCGCACCGCGGCTGTCCGGCTAGCGAGAGCAAAAGCTGGAGGTCACCACACGCGAAAAATGGCTTGGGCGACACGATCGTTTCATTTGCGAGTATCTGCTCGGTCGAGTCTGCTCCCAGAATCCGAGTACGGTACGTTCCATTCCGCGGCCCACTCTTCGCCTCAGCCACAGACCGGCTCCCGGCTGTCCGGCTGGCAAGAGCAAAAGCCAAAGAGCGGAGGGCACATGAAAAAGATTGTAGGGGGCTCGAACGAAACCGAGTCGACACCCTTTGCATAAAGCTTGCGCTACCAAAATCAAATGTTTGATATATCTACGCCGACTAAACCTTGACTTCTGCACGATCATTCTCATGAGGAACCTCCTCGCCCGGAGGCTCGGAGGCTACTCCCGGCAGGGCCCCGCGCCCATCAGCCGGGGGACCCTGCGTCCGCGCCCAGCAGCGCCTCGCACTCGACAGCCGGCGGACCCCGCGTCCGCCTCCCGACAGGGCCCCGCGCTCGACAGCCGGCGGACCCCGCGTCCGCGCCCGGCAGCGCCTCACGCTCGACAGCCGGCGGACCTCGCGTCCGCCTTCGGCAGGGCTCCGTGCCCATCAGCCGGCGGACCCGGCAGCGTCTCGCGCTCGATAGCCGGCAGACCCCGCGTCCGCGCCCGGCAGCCCCTCGCACTCGACAGCCGGCGGACCCCGCGTCCGCCTTCGGTAGGGCTCCGCGCCCATCAGCCGGTGGATCCCGCGTCCGCGCCCGGCAGCGCCTCGCGCCCATCAGCCGGTGGGCCCCGCGTCCGCACCCGGCAGCGCCTCGCGCTCGACAGCCGGCAGACCCCGCGTCACCGCCCGGCAGCGCCTCGCGCTCGATAGCCGGCGGACCCCGCGTCCGCCTTTGGCAGGGCTCCATGCCCATCAGCCGGCGGACCCTCCGTCCGCCCCCGGCTGGGCTCCGCGCCCATCAGCCAACGGACCCCGCGTCTGCGCCTGGGATCCCTGACACCGCTGTCTGCTTCTGCAACGGCAAATACCCTCCGCCCGACTCTTCGAGTCGCCTGGAGGCTCGGAGGCTACACCCAGCGGGTGCGCTGGCGCGCCCCCGCTCGAAACAGCCAGCCGGTGTACTCCGCGTCTGCGCCAGGCAGGGCCCCGCGCCCGTTAGTTGGCGGACCCCGTGTCCGCGCCCGACGTCCTCGACGCCACCGCCTGCTTCAGCAACAGCAAAGACCCTCCGCCCGACTCTTCAAGTCGCCCGGAGGCTCGGAGGCTACACCCAGCGGGTGCGCTAGCGTGCCCCCGCTGGAAGCAAGCCACGCAGTCCCCGGCCCGCGATCAACCGTCCTCAACAACTTCTGCAACCACAACGATGACTGCAAAAACCCTCCGCCCGATTCTTCGAATCGCCCGGAGGCTCGGAGGCTACTGTCGGGGGGATGAACCCCGGGTACCCCAAAGACGGCGAATCAGACGGGGTGCCCCCCCGCCCGGGCCGGCTGCTCCACCCGGCCGGCTGCCTAGCTGGCTGTCGGCTGCCCCAGCCAGCCGGCTGCTGGCTGCGCCTGCCAGCCGGCTGCGCCTGCCAGCCGGCTGCCCGGAGTCAACCGCAACATCACGTCCGACCCGACACGGACGAGATGGCCGTCCCCGACACTGTTGAGCAATAGTGGCGCACTATGGCTTGCTCACGCGTCACCTCGCTTGACATCTGGAATAGTGTAGTTGGTGGGTGGGCCACCACCCACCATGCCCATGCCCACACTATAAAAGGGCACCAACCCCTCCACTCTCTCACGGGCACACGCTCACGGCCACGAGGCACTAGGCCATCACGCCTCACTAGCTCACACACACATATATAATACAGTGAGCTCTTATCTACTGCGATCTCCTCTAATACAGCTCCAGGAGCAACCATGTACCAGATATACCACATATATACAGACATGTAGGAGTAGGGGTATTATCTCTCTGGAGAGCCCCGAACCTGGGTAAACCATCGCGTGCTGTTGCCCTATCTCGTCCCGGATCTCCACTGCAGCCTTGCTCTCACCTATCAAGCCATCCCATGGCATCTGCCGTCCTTGCGGCACCCCCCGTGAGAAAACGACGACAGATCTCATGGTTGAAGAAACATGTATTTGACAAATAAGAAAGCAGTAGCAATAAACTGAACGATCATATGCTATGCTAATGGATGAGTCTTGTCCATCACATCATTCTCCTAATGATGTGATCCCATTATCAAACGACAACTCATGTCTATGGTTAGGAAACCTTGACCATCTTTGATTAACGAGGTAGTCTTGTAGAGGCTTACTAGGGACACGATATTTGTTTATGTATCCACACATGTATTTAAGTTTCCGGTTAATACAATTCTAGCATGAATAATAAACCTTTATCATGATTAAGGAAATATAATAATAACCACTTTATCATTGCCTCTAGGGAATATTTCCAACAGTCTCCCACTTGCACTAGAGTCAGTAATCTAGATTATATAGTAATGAATCTAACACCCATGGAGTCTTGGTGCTGATCATGTTTTGCCCTTGGAAGAGGTTTAGTCAACGGGTCTGCCACATTCAGATCCTTATGTATTTTGCACATATCTATGTCTCCATCCTTGACATTTTCACGAATGGAGTTGAAACGACGCTTGAAGGTATTGGTTTTCTTGTGAAACCTGGATTCCTTGGCTAAGGCAAAATCTCCAGTGTTGTCACAAAAGATTGTCATTGGACCCGATGCACTGGGTATTACACCCAGATCGGATATGAACTCCTTCATCCAGACTCCTTCATGCGCTGCTTCCGAAGCAGCTATATATTCCGTTTCACATGTAGATCCCGCCACGACGCTCTACTTTGAACTGCACCAACTGACAGCTCCACCATTCAATATAAATACGTATCCGGTTTGTGACTTAGAGTCATCCGGATCTGTGTCAAAGCTAGCATCGATGTAACCCTTTATGACGAGCTCTTTGTCACCTCCATAAAAGAGAAACATATCCTTGGTCCTTTTCAGGTACTTCAGAATATTCTTGACTGCTGTCTAGTGATCCACTCCTGGATTAATTTGGTACCTCCTTGCCAAACTTATGGCAAGGCACACATCAGGTCTGGTACACAGCATGACATACATTATAGAACCTATGGCCGAGGCGTAGGGAATGACTTTCATTCTCTCTCTATCTTCTGCCGTGGTCGGGCTTTGAGTCTGACTCAATTTCACACCTTGCAACACAGGCAAGAACCCTTTCTTTGACTGGTCCATTTTGAACTTCATCAGGACTTTGTCAAGGTATGTGCTTTGTGCAAGTCCTATTAAGCGTCTCGATCTATCCCTATAGATCTTGATGCCTAATATATAAGCAGCTTCACCGAGGTCTTTCATTGAAAAATTCTTATTCAAGTATCCTTTTATGCTATCCAGAAATTCTATATCATTTCCAATCAACAATATGTCATTCACATATAACATTAGAAATGCTACAGAGCTCCCACTCACTTTCTTATAAATACAGACTTCTCCGAGAGTCTGTATTAAACCAAATGCTTTGATCACCTCATCAAAACGTATATTCCAACTCCAAGATGCTTGCACCAGTCCATAGATGGATCCCTGGAGCTTGCACACTTTGTTAGCACCCTTAGGATCAACAAAACCTTCTGGTTGCATGACGTGGCTTGAGACAGCTTCGGTATTTCCCCAAAGAAGAAGGGATGGTGAAGCACAGCGACGGTAAGTATTTCCCTCAGTTATGAAACCAAGGTTATCGAACCAGAAGGAGAACCACGCAACACTATGTAAGCGGTACCTGCACACAAAGAACAAATACTTGCAACCCGATGCGAAAGAGAGGTTGTCAATCTCTCCACGGTAAAAAGATAGATTAGATTGTAATAGATAGGATAGATAGATTGCACAAGAACACAAAATAAAAGAGGCAAATAAAAAGTGCAGCAAGGTATTTTTGGGTTTTTGGAATAATAGATCTGAAAACAAAAAGTGGCAAAAGATAGATCGGAAAGCAATATGTTCGAAAAGTAGACCGGGGGCCGTAGGTTTTACTAGTGGCTTCTCTCATGAGTATATCACACGGTGGGTAGACAAACTACTGTTGGGCAATTGATAGAAGATCAAATAATCATGACGATATCCAAGGCGATGATCATTATATAGGCATCACATCCAAGATTAGTAGACCAAAACGATTCTGCATCTACTACTATTACTCCACACATCGACCGCTATCCAGCATGCATCTAGTGTATTAAATTCATGGAAAAACGGAGTAATGCAATAAGAACAGTGACATGATGTAGACAAGATCTATTCATGTAGGAATAGACCCCATCTTTTTATCCTTAATAGCAACGATACATGCGTGCCTCGCTGCCCCTTCTGTCACTGGGAGAGGACACCGCAAGATCGAACCCATCACAAAGCACCTCTTCCCATGGCAAGAAAAATCGATCTAGTTGGCCTAACTAAACCAAATATTCGTAGAAGAAATACAAGGCTATAAGTAATCATGCATATAAGAGATCAAAGAAGACTCAAATAATATTCATGGATAGAAACTGATCATGAACTCAAAAATTCATCGGATCCCAACAAACACACCGGCAGAAGTCATTACATCAAATAGATCTCCAAGAGACCATTGTATTGAGAATCAAAAGATAGAGAGAGAGGAAGCCATTTAGCTACTGCCTACGGACCCGTAGGTCTATGGTGGACTACTCGCGCATCATCGGAGAGGCACCAATGAGGATGATGAACCAATCCGTGATGGTGTTAGACTGGATCTCGCGGTTCGGGAGCTTGCGACAGCTGGATGTATTTTTCATCGATTCCTCTAGGGTTTCTAGAATATTTGGGTATTTATAGAGCTCAGAGGCGGTGGAGGGGGTTCCCGAGGGGGCCACAACCCACCAGGGCGTGCCCGGGGCCTCTGGCGCGACCTGGTATCTTGTGGGCTGCCTGAGCTCCCTCCTGGTTACTTCTTTGGCCCACTGGCTTCCTTCTGGTCCATAAAAAATCTCCAAAAAGTTTCGTCGCGATTGGACTCCGTTTGGTACTGATATTCTGCAACGTAAAAAACAAGCAAAAAACAACAACTGGCACTTGGCACTATGTAAATAGGTTAGTCCCAAAAAATGATATAAAGTTGATGTCGGATTTCGGGCTCCGCAAAACCCTAGGAAGTTCGAACCCAGGGGCGTGTGCGAAGATTCCTCAACAGCTTCACCCTACCAAGCCCACTACGCGATGGCCTCGCTCGATGGCGAGGAAGAAGATAGCACACGAGAGTTTACCCAGGTTCGGGCCACTGCGAAGCGTAAAACCCTACTCCTGCCTTTGGTGGATTGCCTGACGAGGAGGTTTGTGGATGAACTAGTACAGTGATGTGTTGCCTTGCGGGTGTGTTTGCGGGGTGGTTGTCTCGTCCCGTCCACCGAGCAGCCTAGCCTCTACTTATAGCGGCCCGGGTCCTCTTCCCTTATCGCAAGGGCGGGAAGGAATCCCACAACGGCCAAATTCGAAGGGGGACAGGAGGTACACCCTATCCTGACGAAAGGTGGTCTTCTCCTGCAAAGCGGTCGACGGTGATGCAGAGGTGGGCTCGGCGATGACGTCCGTCCTGCAGGGCTCGGGGTCCTGGTCTTGTTGCACCAGAAGGGAAACCTTTGGGGGGCGCTTTGGGAACCTGCGCTCGTCCTTGTCTCCTTTGCACCAAAGAGGAAACTGTCCCCTCTAGCGTGCTGGTGCCCGCCTAGCCTGGCTGTCGTCACCCTTGGCCCCCTGAGGTCGTGCGTTGCATAGAAGTCTCCGCCGCTCGGGAGGAGGCCTGGGGAGGCCTACCTCCCTACATGTCTTGGCGCTATTTCCCCCGCGAGCCCGGGGCCTCGCGAGGGCCTTGTGTTGAGTAAGGCCGCGCCGGGCCGTGCTTGGTCGTCGAGGTGGGCCACGCCTTGGGCCGCAGGCAGGCAAGTCTGGGTACCCCCATTCCCAGGACACCGACAGTAGCCCCCGGGCCCGAGGCGCTCTCGTGTTAGCTTCTGGGTGAAGCCACGGAAAATGGCCCGGAGCACCGTGGGCCCCAACGCATGCGGGCCCATCTTGACGCGTGGCGCACAATGAGACGTGGGCGTCTTGACTCCCCGGTGACGTCGGGAATCGCCCTGAGCCGAGCTGACACAAGGCTCGCGCGCCTCCTTGGCCATCATTGCTCTTCTTTGAATGTGGCTGACCCCTTGCGTCCTCTCTCGCCTCGGGCCACACGGATGTGACCCAAAGGGAGTAGAGGAAGCGGTGTGAGGCAGGCTAGCACGCCGAACAAGTCTGGCACGCGCCGCTCGAGGCGTGTGGCGACTCCCCTTCCCACGACGCCTCGGCAACTGCTTCATCTGGCATTCAACCATTGCACGCTATGGGGCCATCAATACCCGGGATTGGGGAAACGCCGGTTGGCCCCCGTCCAGCTATAAAATGGGTAGGGGGGATTTGAGCCCCTAGCCCATTCCTAATTCTTGCTCCCCCGCCTTCGTCTTTCATCTACCCCATCATGACGCCGGTGAGGAGGTTCTTCGCTGCCGAGAAGGGAAAGGCCTGCCAGGGGACGCCGGGCCAGCAACCTCCCAAGAGGGGTAGGGGTCGCCCTCGCAAGTATGCTAGGACGCCTCCGGCGGCACCCCGTGGGCGTGGGCGCCTTTCTGCGGGGCCCGCCGCTTCCGTTGGCGCAGCCGGAGGCGGCAGGCACGACGGCCATGGCAGGGGGGAGAGACTTGCAGTCGGTGCCCGGCCGCCGCGTCTGCAAGCCCGCACGGCCGACGCGGGCCTGGAGTTCCTGGTGCCGGTGGAGAGGGTGGCGAGCTCCTCGTTGCAGCTCCCACGCTCCTTCGCAGAGGCGTTGCCGGCTGATGTGCCCTCGGGCCTATGGCTGCAGGCCGACGGGTGTTGCAGCGGCGCGTTGTGGGTGGAGGTCGAGGTCACCCCCGTAGGCAACACCTTCTTGGGCCGCGGGTGGCAGACCTTCGCCCGCACCCACGGCTTGAAGGGGAGGCCCACGCTCCACTTCAAGCATGGCGGCGCCGCGACGCTATTCGTCAAGATCTTTGGTGAGGATGGGAGGCGTTTGGAGTGCTGTCCGGAGGATGGCGGCAGCGGCGATCTTGGAGGTGAGCTTGCCCTTGGCGACGGCTGCCATGTTCCCAGCAGCAGCGATACATCCTCCGAGGAGAGCCCAAGTGACGACAGCTATGACGCCCCGCCACGCCGTCGCACCCGAACTTCGGGGGGAAGCCAGCCGCGGCGGCGCCGCTCCCCCGCCCGGGGAGTGGCCACGCCGACGTGCCACCACGGTGCCATCAAGGAGGAGGAGGACTTCGACTGAGCGCCGGCATGCCAAGGCCGGGGCCTCAGGAGCGGCGACCCCCCAGGGCGAGGGCTCCTTCGCCTTCTTTTCTTTTCTTCTGCCTCTAATCAAAATCATGGGGAACCCTTTCGGGTGTATGACGAACTTTGGCGCTTGTGCCCTCTTATTAGCATTCCCGTTATGCATTATGGTCGTTGCGTTACTGTTAACTGAGGCCTCCCTTTGATTGTAGTTAGAGTGCTTAGCTTGATGCGTCCGCGGCCGCTTCCGTGTCGCGAGGTTTAGCAGTGGCGTCCCGTGAGCTAATAGCGCTTGGAGAGCTTGGGGAGGTTCCTCCTTCCTGCGAATGAGGCGACTTGGGGGGGGGGCTTTCAGCGCTCTACGTCTGCAGGGCCCGATCCCGTGCATGCCCCACCACCGTTGGGGTGTCCGGATCACCAGGACGAGACCAAAGGGGGCGAGGCCTCGATCGCTATTGGGGCGTCCGGATCACCAGGACGAGACCAATAGCGAGTGAGTAGCCACGCGATCAGTGAGGCTCCTGAGGCGCAGTGCTCAGGAGCCCCCCTTTTGACGCTCAAGCAGCACTCTACGTCGGCGGGGCCCGATCCCGTGCATGCCCCGCCATCGTTGGGGCATCCGGATCACCAGGACGAGACCAAAGGGGGCGAGGCCTCGATCGCCATTGGGGCATCCGGATCACCAGGACGAGACCAATAACGAGCGAGTAGCCACGCGATCGGTGAGACTCCTGAGGTGCAGTGCTCAGGAGCCTCCCTTGACATTCAAGTGGCGGCCAATCCTTTCTGCCGGTTCTGGTCCCCAGGGGGCGTGCGCATCCAGGGGTTTTTAAGACAGCGCACCGAGCCGCGGTGGAGCCCCCGAGCGAGGGTGAGACGGTGCGCGCCTGCTAGCTTGCTCGAGAGTGCCACACGAGGACTAGGATGCCAAGGCCACGCGGGGACAGGGACGCCAAGGCCTTGGCGAGGTGTGCGCACCGTGCCAGTAGCCCCCGCTCGCGGGGCGCGAGAGGGAGAGGCTGGCAGGCGTTACCTTGAAGAAAGAAATCTCAAGAGACAGAGGACTGCAAGAAGAAAGAATTCCTGCCCCTTTTTCTTTAAACAAAGTCAACAAAAAGCCTCGGACTTCTTTCCAGGGAAAAGGCAAATTCGAAAACAAGAAAGGTAGAGAAAAGCCGCGTCCGGCACCTAGGCTAGTCTTCGTCTTCCCCCAGCGCGGAACATAGGGCATCCACATTGCATGGGCATAGTCGTTGGAGGACAGTGTTGTCCGCCAGCGCGGAGCATGGGGCTTCCAGTTGGGCGTGGGTGGGAACCCCTCCACGTCCTTGGGGGGCTCCGGGCGTATACAGCCCACTCATTATTACGTGAGAGTGTCACGGGTAGAACTTGCGGAGGTGCTGGATGTTCCAGGCATTCTGGATGGGAACTCCATCGTGAGTCTCCAGACGCACGGCGCCAGGTCTGGAGACGCGGGCGACCTTGAACGGGCCCTCCCACATGGGTGAGAGCTTGTGCAAGCCTTCCCTGGAGAGGACCCGCCTCAGGACGAGGTCTCCAACTTCGAGGGTCCTAGAGCGGATGTTACGGCAATGGTAGCGCCGCAACGCCTGCTGGTACCTCGCAGCTCGGAGCAAGGCTCGAGGCTGGGCCTCCTCCCCGAGCACGATATACGTCCCCCGCGAGGCATCCTGACGCTCCTCGTCAAATGCCAGAACCCGCGGGGAGCGGTGCTTGACTTCGTGCGGGAGGACGGCCTCGGCGCCGTAGACGAGGAAGAACGGGGTCTCGCCGGTGGGCTTAGTCGCGGTGGTGCGGATAGACCACAACACGGACTGAAGCTCGTCGACCCAACCCTTGCCGCAGGCCTCAAGCTTCTTCTTGAAGCTCCTTGCTTTGAGGCCCCGTAGGACCTCCGCGTTGGCGTGCTCTGCCTGACCGTTGCTTCGGGGGTGCGCCACCGAGGCGTAGCATATCTGCGTTCCAAGGTTAGCGCAATAGGTCCTGAAGAGGTTACTTGTGAACTGCGAACCGTTATCGGTGATGATGCAGTTGGGGACACCGAAGCGGCTCACGATGCCCTTGATGAACTTGACGGCTGATCCGGCGGGGATGGTGTGGACGACCTCCACCTCCGCCCACTTGGTGAACTTGTCGATGGCGACGTAGAGGTAGCGGTACCCGCCTGCCGCCCGCAGAAAGGGCCCCAGTATATCCAGCCCCCAAACCGCAAAGGGCCAGGAAAGCGGGATGGTCTGGAGGCCCTGTGCGGGCTGATGAATTTGCTTGGCGTGGAACTGAGAGGCCTCACAGGACCGGACCAACTCGGTGGCGTCGTTGAGCGCCGTCGGCTAGTAGAAGCCCGTGCGGAATGCCTTCCCTACAAGGGTGCGTGACGAGGAGTGATGCCCGCAGTCGCCCCCATGGATGTCAGCCAGCAGCTCGCACCCCTGCTCCCTAGATACGCAGCGCAACGCGACGTCGTTCGGGTGCCTGCGGTACAGTTCGCCGTCCCGAAGACAATAGGCTGTGGCCTGTCGTACCACACGCTCCGCGTCCTCCTCCTTTTCAGGTAACGTTTTCGTGAAGCAGGCACGCCTTGAACTCTTGTGTCCAGTCGTTGACTTGGGGCTCCAGCGCCAGGAGCAGTCGGGCTTCGGAGGTTGGACCACAAGTTGGAGCTCCTGAGGAGGGCGCTGGGGGCAGCTCTTTATTCCGCGACGCCTGATCTCCAGTTGGAGGTGTCGCGGACGGCTTGAAGAGCCGCTCCTCGAAGACGCCCGGCTCTTGAGGCTCTCGGCGCGATGCCCTCTTGGCGATGTCATCGGCCTCCTTGTTCGCGCCGCGCGGGATGTGCTGCAACTCCAAGCCCTGGAAACGTTTTAAATCTTACGTACCTCCGCCAAGTATGCCTCCATGTGCTCGTCCTTAGGCGTGTATTCCTTGTTGGAGAAGTTGACGAGGAGCTGGGAGTCACCCTTGATTGTGAGGCTTTGAATCCCCAAGGCGGCTGCGGCCCGGAGGCCGGCGATTAAGCCCTCGTACTCCGTGATGTTGTTGGAGACCTTTTCACCATGCTGGAAATAGAGTTGCACGGCGTAGTAGAGCTTGTCCCCGGTCGGGGAGATGAGCATGACTCCGGCCCTTGCTCCCCTGCGCGCGAAGGCCCCATCGAAGTGCATGATCCAACCCTCATGCGCCTCGTCGCCGGGGGCAAGGGACTGGCCCTCGCCCAGCCCCCGGTCGGGAGCGTCCGTCCATTCGGCTACAAAGTCCGCCAGGGCCGCTCCATTGATGACCCTGGTCGTGCTGAACTCTATGTTGAAGGCCTGCAGCTCGATGTTCCATTCTGGCACCCTCCCTGCTACGTTGGGGTTGCGCAACACATTCTCCAAGGGGTACGCGGAGATGACCCTGATGGGATGCCCCTGGAAGTAATGGCGCAGTTTCCTTGAGGCGACAAGGAGTGCAAGTAAGAGCTTTTGCTGCATAGGGTAGCACGAGCGCGCGTCCACACGGTACTGACATAGTACATCGGGCGTTCGACGAGGGAGAGGCCTTCCGCACCGCCTCTCTCCTCTGTGGGCTCTCGAGGCTTGGGTGCCTCGGGGGTCGCCGGGGCGGCTGGGACCTCGGGAGCATTGTCTCGGGGGGATGGAGGTTTCTTGGCGTCCGGTGTGTCGCTCTGCCCCCCTCGTCTAGGGGCCCGCCCGTGCCCGAAGGCGCAACGCGCTTGTGAACACGCTCCTCCCTGACCGCCACAAGCGCAGCACTGGCGGAGTGCGGGGTGGCGGCCAGGTACAGCACCAGGGGCTCCCGAGGATGTGGGGCCACCATTACTGGTGGGCTCGTGAGGTACTACTTGAGGTCCTCGAATGCCGCATCTGCCTCCGGAGTCCACTCGAAGGGGCCCTTCCTCTTCATGAGCTTGAAGAACGGCAGGGCCCGCTCGCCAAGCTTCGAGATGAAGCGCCCCAAGGAGGTCACGCAGCCTGCCAGGTTCTGCATTTCCTTGAGTGTCTGAGGCGGGCTCATCTTGCTTATAGCCTTGACCTTCTCCGGGTTCGCCTCGATCCCCCAGTGCGACTCCAAGAAACCGAGCAGTTTGCCCGACGAGACCCCGAAGACACACTTCTCGGGGTTGAGCCTCAGGTTCACCCGCCTCAGGCTGGCGAACGTCTCCTCCAGGTCCTCGATCAAGGTCTTGGCTTCTCGTGACTTGACCACGATGTCGTTGATGTAGGCTTCCGCGTTCCTCCCGAGCTGTGGCCCCAGGGCGATGTGCATCAGCCGCTGGAAGGCCGCGCCCACGTTCCGCAGTCCGAAAGGCATGCACGTGTAGCAGAACACACCGCACGTGGTGAGGAAGGCTGTCTTCTCAACATCTTCCACCGCCATTTTGATCTGATGGTAGCCCGAGAAGGCTTCCAGGAAGCACATGAGGTCGCATTCGGCGGTGGAGTCCACGATCTGGTCGATGCGCGTCAACGGGAATGGGTCCCGAGGGCAGGCCTTGTTGAGGTTCGTGAAGTCGACACACATGCGCTCTTTCCCGCACTTCTTCGGGACGACCACCGGGTTGGCGAGCCATTCCGGATACTGCACCTCCCGGATGACTCCTGCCTCTTTCAGTTTTCCAACCTCTTGGGCAATGAACGCCTGCTTTTCTTGAGCCTGCCTCCTCGCCTTTTGCTTCACCGGTCGCGCATTGGGACACACCATGAGGTGGTGCTCGATCACATCCCTCGGGACCCCCACCAGGTCCGAGGCGTTCCACGCGAACGCATCTTTGTTCACGCGGAGGAAGGCCACCAACGCCTCTTCTTGCTCCTGAGGCAGGCCAGCGCCGATAGTGAAGGCGAGGCCGGGGTTCTCGTCACCCACGGGCATCTGCTTCGTCTCAGCCCGGTTCTGAGAGAACAGTTGCTTCTTCTTCACCGGCGCGACATTGGCGACGTTCTCAACGCCCTCTGAGGCCTGCGCGGTATCGCCTGTGCCGGGGCGCGCCGCGGCCGCGGCTTTGTAGGCGAGCTTGAGTGCGTGGGCCGCGTCCTTGGTGTCCCCGGCGACGGAGAGGATGCCTCCGCTCCCGGGCATCTTGATGACGTTGTAGCCCGGGTGCGTTGCCGCCATGAACTGGGTGAGGGCGGGGTAGCCCAGTATCGCGTTGTAAGGGAGGTGGATGTGGGCGACGTCGAAGTCGATCTGCTCGGTGCGGTAGTTGGAGCGGGTGCCGAAGGTGATGGGGAGGCGCACCCGCCCCAAGGGGGCGACGGAGCCCCCAGCCACCCCGGAGAAAGGCCTTGAAGGTGCGAGTTGGCCTTGGGGCACCTGTAGCGCGTTGAAGATCTCCACGGAGAGGACGCTGAGGCCGGCCCCGCTGTCTATGAGGGTTTTGGTGACGGCCACACTGTTTATGATTGGCGTGCACAGCATGGGGAGCGCACCGGCGGCGGCCGTTGTTCAGGGGTGATCGTCGGGGCCGAAGGTGATGTCGATCTCCGGCCACGCTCGGTGCTACAGCGTCTCGGGCCGTGGCCGGATCGCGCCTGCCTGGCGGAGGAACCGCTTGACCTGGCGGCTGGACGCGGGTGCCTGCGATCCGGCGAGGATGCAAGCGACCGCCGGGCCGACCCTGCGAGCCGAGGCGCCATCGTGCGCGAAGGGCAGCCCGGCCTCAGGGGTTGCGTCGGCCATCGACACGGCGGGGCGAAGAAGAAGCGAAGCCTGCTGAAGACTCCGACACGCCCCCTACCTGGTGCGCCAAATGTCGGATTTCGGGCTCCGCAAAACCCTAGGAAGTTCGCACCCAGGGGCGTGTGCGAAGATTCCTCAACAGCTTCACCCTACCAAGCCCACTACGCGATGGGCTCGCTCGATGGCGAGGAAGAAGATAGCACATGAGAGTTTACCCAGGTACGGGCCGCTGCGAAGCGTAAAACCCTACTCCTGCCTTTGGTGGATTGCCTCACGAGGAGGTTTGTGGATGAACTAGTACAGTGATGTGTTGCCTTGCGGGTGTGTTTGTGGGGTGGCTGTCTCGTCCCGTCCACCGAGCAGCCTAGCCTCTACTTATAGTGGCCCGAGTCCTCTTCCCTTATCGCAAGGGCGGGAAGGAATCCCACAATGGCCAAATTCGAAGGGGGACAGGAGGTACACCCTATCCTGACGAAAGGTGGTCTTCGCCTGCAAAGTGGTCGACGGTGATGCAGAGGTGGGCTCGGCGATAACGTCCATCCTGCAGGGCTCGGGGTCCTTGTCTTGTTGCACCAGAAGGGAAAACTTTGGGGGGCTCTTTGGGAACCTGCGCTCGTCCTTGTCTCCTTTGCACCAATAAGGAAACTGTCCCCTCTGGCGCGCTGGTGCCCGCCTGGCCTGGCTGTCATCACCCTTGGCCCCTTGAGGTTGTGCGTTGCATAGAAGTCTCCGCCGCTGGGAGGAGGCCTGGGAGGCCTACCTCCCCGCGGGTCTTGGCGCGATTTCCCTCGTGAGCCCGGGGCCTCGCGAGGGCCTTGTGTTGAGTAAGGCCGCGCTGGGCCGTGCTTGGTCGTCGAGGTGGGCCACGCCTTGGGCCGCAGGAAGGCAAGTCTGGGTACTCCCGTTCCCAGGACGCCGACAGTTGCTATACAATGATTGTAAAACATCCAAGAATGATAATATAACAACATGGAACAATCAAAAATTATAGATACGTTGGAGACGTATCAGCATCCCCAAGCTTAATTCCTACTCGTCCTCGAGTAGGTAAATGATAAAAACAGAATTTTTGTTGTGGAATGCTGCCTAACATGTTCATCACATATTCTTTTCTTTTGTCGCATGGACTTTGGACTTCTAGATGGTTCAAAGCAATAGTCTAGTTTTGACATAAAGACTTTAATGCTCAAGCATGCCAACAAGCAACCATGTCTTTCAAAGTATCAACACTAAAAAAGTTATCCCTAGCCCATCATGCTCAATCATTGATCCATTCATGAAACACACTCGAATATTAACTACACCCAATGCACAAGTATGATCATAGTGCCCCTAGTTGGTTCTTTATAAGAGAAGATGGAGACTCAAATAAAATTAAAAATTGCATAAAGTAAATAGATAGGCCCTTCGCAGAGGGAAGTAGGGATTTGTAGAGGTGCCAGAGCTCAAAGCTTAAATTGAGAGAGAAAAATATTTTGGGTGGCATGCCTTTCCCGTCAACGAAAATGACAAAGTAGTTCTCAATACTTTCCATGCTAGATACATCATAGGCGGTTCCCAAACATAAAGTAAAGTTTATTCCCTTTTCCACCATTCTTTCACAATCCATGGCTAGCCGTATCCACGGTTGCCTTCCATACCAACACTTTCCAAGGAATTTATTATTTGACAACATAAAGTAAATTTCTTTTTCATTTCGGGACTGGGCATCCCTATTACCGCCGTACTCTCATGCAATGACAAGTGAATAAACAATCATCTTGAGAATAACACATCTAGCATGGAAAAATATTGGACACCCCCTACCGTTTCATGAGCGGTACGAGCACACAAAAAGGAAATTTATTTTGAAAATTAGAGATGGCACATACAAATTTGCTTAGAACGGCATGGAAACACCGCATATAGGTAGGTATGGTGGACCCATAAGGCAAAGCTGGGTTTAAGGATTTTGGATGCACAAGTAGTATTTCTACTTAGTACAAGTGCAGGCTTGCAAATAGATTGAGAAGCAACCAGCCAAGAAACGAAAATTCACATAAGCGAGCATTGAGCATAACTAACACCGAATAATGCACCATAAGTAGGATGTAATTTCATTGAATAACTATTGACTTTCGTGCTTGCATAGGGAATCACAAACCTTAACACCAATATTCTTACTAAAGAATAATTACTCACCAACATGACTCACGTATCACTATCATCATGTCTCAAAACTATTACAAGGAATCAAGTTTAATTTGTCCAATGATCTTCATGAAAGTTTTTATTATATCCGTCTTGAATATCTATCACTTTGGGACTAGTTTCATATATTGCCAGTGCTTTTGACAAGCTCAACTAAATTTAAGTGAAGAACATGAGCATAAAAGTTTCGTCTCTCAAAATAATATAAGTGAAGCATGAGAGAATCTCTTCAAAAGTTACTACCTCTCAAATTAATCTAAGTGAAGCATGAGAGTATTTCTTCAAAAAAAATTAAAGCACACCGTGCTCAAAAAGATATAAGTGAAGCACTAGAGCAATTCCATAGCTCAAAAAATTTAAGTGAAGCGTATAGAGCAATTCTAACAAATCATAGAATAATTTTGGCTATCTCAAATAGGTGTGTCCAGCAAGGATACTTGTGACAAACTAAAAAGCAAGTCAAGCAAAGACTCAAATAATACAAGACCCTCCAAGCAAAACTCATGATATGTGACGAATAGATATATAGCTCCAAGTAAAATACCGATGGTCGTTAGAAGAAAGAGGGGATGCCACTCGGGGCATCCCCAAGCTTAGTTGCTTGTTTCTCCTTGGATATTATCTTGGGGGTATTGTAGCATCCCCAAGCTTAGGCCCTTTTCGCTCCTTATTCCTTCATCCATCGTGATCTCACCCAAAACTTTAAGTACTGTTGCAAACCCATTCATATTTTATTATTGCATTATACCTACTGTATTTTAACTTTACCATGGCTTATACCCTTCATTACAAACCATAGATTCATCAAAACAAGCACACAATGCAACGAAAACAGAATCTGTCAAAAACATAACAGTCTGTAGTAATATGTACTCTAACCATACTTCTGTAACTCTAAAAATTCTGAAAAATTAGGACAACATAAAGAATTGGTATAGAAACACTGTGTTAAAATTTCAGCTCATTATCACACTCCAGTAAAAAAGGAAATTCACGCACTGGAGTCAAAGTTTCTGTTTCAGATTCAGCATTGTTCCTACTCATCTTGTGAATCATCCTAAAGGCTTTACTTGTCACAAACACTGATTAAAACATAAAAAACACAATCATAACAGTAGCATAATTGTGTCAACACTCAAAAACAAAAACAAAAAGATGAAAATAAATTTATTCATTGGGTTGCCTCCCAACAAGCGCTATCGTTTTACTCCCCTAGCTAGGCATAAAGCATAGATTCAAGTATTGTCATCTTTAGATCTCAACTCCTCAATCACACAACTAGATTTCTTCAAGAATTTAGCATGCACACTCTCTATGACAATACTTCTAGGAGTAAGACCAAAAAATTCATTCTTGTAAATAGAGTCTTTTACTATTTCAACAAAATTGGGATGAATACTAATCATTTTAAGATCCCCCTTATGGCTATTAGATGTGGCACTTTTGTTCTTAGTGACTTGCGTGGTTTGCAAATTTTTACGGGAGTTTTTTCAATAGTTTTAACAGAAGAAAAGGCCAAACTCAAGTTACTAAAAATTTCTTCCAACTTATCAATTCGATAGGGACTTTCTTCTATTCTTTTGTTAACTACAATTTCCTTTTCCTTCAATAATTTAAAGGCATCTCCCGCTTTTGACCCAATTTTATTAGCAAGATTATGCATTTTCTTATCCAAATTTTGTAGATGTTCTTTGGTAATCATCTTCTTTTCAATAGCATCTAGCCTTTCCATAACATGTTCGAGAGTTAAGGTTGTTTCATTAATCATGAGAGATGGTGAACCCACTAAACTTCCCATGGCATTAAAAGCGTCCAAAGATGGACACATCAAGAAATTCCCACCGGTAATTGTATCAAGGACGAATCTATACCAAGTGGTGATGCCCACATAAAAACTTCGAAGAAGAACAACGGTAGATTGCTTATGAATAGATCTATTATGAGCATTGCAAATCCTATACCAAGCATCTTTTAGGTTCTCCTCTCCCCTTTGCTTAAAATTTAGAACTTCATTCTCGGGAGTACACGCAATAGAGGAAGAACTAGCCATAACAAGAAGGTAGACAAACCAGAGACCTGAAGAGAAAAAGGCAAACGAAAAAGGGGGCGAATAAAATGGCAAATTTGTGAAGTGGGGAAGAGGAAAATGAGAGGCAAATGGCAAATAATGTAATTGCAAGGAGATGAGATTTGTGATTAGGAACCTGATAGATGTTGATGATGTCTCCCCGGCAATGGTGCCAGAAATTCCTTTGACATGGCTTCGCCGCCAACAACCCCGGTAGGTTAAAGGAACCACCACTCCACTTGCTGGCTCAACTGTTGACCTGTGCTGACTGATGCATCATTGATTGAACCGTTGACTTTTGTGGTAGGTGTTTGGATCATGCACTGCCACTTGGACGTGCACCTGAGCTGGGACCTGTCCATGGCGTGGCTTGTCAATGACGGGCCGCTGCCGAACCAGAAGCTACCGCCTCTGCCCTCCAATATCCCCACATGCTAGTAGCCTACGGCTCTGATCCTTGGCGATTTTGGTCTGTGCGTGAGAGACATGTTCGCACGCGTGCATGCATACATGCTCACTTTGGTGGTGGTCGAGGAATTTAGCTCGATCGGTTCGGCCTCAATGAATGGTGTGCCCGTTTTTTTTTGTGATGTTTGGTTTTCTCTTTTGGACAGAAAAAGAAGAAGATTGGTGTAGCTGTAAACTTGTAAAGAAGTTCCATGGATGGCGTCGTGTAATTCATGTTTTTTTGAAAGGGAATGTTGTTATTCTTTCGTTGCACCTTTTCCTTCTCACCCCTGGAACATTTGTTGGCTGTTGGGTTGAAGATTGCTAGCCAGGCTATGTACATTTATTAGTATAGTTTGTAGTGTGTACTCAATATCAAACCATATTCTGGACGGCTAATGATTTACGGAAATGTTATTGTGGTAAAGTTTCCTAAGAGAGCATGAAAAATCGACTGTTTTTCACGGGAATTTGTGGTATCGTAAGGATGACAATTTTCTTTAGAAAGCACGACAAATCCTGTCAAAAATCTGAATTGGAACAACGTGATCTGTCATGCTTGCTAGACACACCATGTGTAGGGGACCAGTCCCTCCGCTTGCTTCTACAAGGCGCAGAGGAAGCACTTGGTTGTGCACGCATAGGTGAACTAGTGCGCGGGGATCAACCGCTTCGTCGCCCTCTTCGCCGTTCTGCTGCTCTCTTTAAATATCCTCGAGCATCACTCTCCACACCATGAACCTGCGCTTCGTCGCCTCCAACACGCTGCAACAGCTCGTCATTGTCGCCGTGCTCGCCGTATGCCCATCACCTTCACTGGGCTCGACTGGTCCGTTTACGCTCTTCGCCGTATGCTCGCCTATAATTCTTGTTTTTTGAAAGGGAATGTTGTTATTCTTTCATTGCACCTTTTCCTTCTCACCCATGGAATAATTGTTGGTTGTTGGGTTGAAGATTGCTAACCAGGCTATGTGCATTTATTAGTACTGTTTATAGTGTGTACGATATCAAACTGAATTCTAGACCAGCTAATGATTTATGGAAATGTTATTGTTGTGACGTTCGTTCGCTAAGAGAGCATAACAAATCGAATGTTTTTCATGGCAAATTATGTTGTCGTGAGAGTGGCAATTTTCTTTAGCAAGCACGACAAATCCTATCAAAAATCTGAATTGGGACTGCGTGATTTGTCATGCTTGCTAAAAAACTCTCGTCAAAAATCTGAATTGGGCCATCCTCACGACAACATAAATCCTCCGAGTGCCTCGGGCTGCACACAATCAAGGGCAAAGGCATGATGCGGAAGCACCTTAAGCGGCACCTGGATTTCGTGGAGGCACACCACGTGTAGGGGACCGGGCAGCCCTTTGCTTCCCTTTACAAGGCTGAGAGGAAGCACTTGATTGTGCATGCATTGGTGGACCGGTGCGTGGGGGTCAACCGCTTTGTCACCCTCTTCGCCGTTCTGCTGCTCTCCTTAAAGGTCATCTTCTGCTCCTCCGGGCATGGACCTGTGCTTCGCCCCTGTCAACACGCCACAGAAGCTCATCATCGTTGTCGCGCTTGTCGTATGGTCATGCCTTCCCGTCACCTTCACCGGGCCCGACTGGTCTGTCACGCTGTTCTCGTTCACGACACCCCCAACACTCTAATCATGGGCATCAACGACGGACTTATGTGTGTTCCTGGGGGGCAGTTCCCCCCCTCCCACTTTCAACCAACTTGTGAAGGATATTTTTTGGCCTTTGCCCCCACTAAACATTCATAGTTTCTCTTTCCCCCTAGTAGATTCCGTCTAGCTTCATCTCTGATGGGCATCCCGCTCCTCGTCTTTATGTGCGGCCTCCACCCGAGCGACCTCATGGTGCAGCTCATCGCGCTCCAATCCATCATCTGGTACACGTTACCTTTTTCGAAAAGGAGATTAAAAACCCCGACACTGCATCAACCGATGCATACAACCATCATATTAAATATTCAACAAAGGTCTGACAAGAACATACATCAAGCCACCAGAAACCATCACTCACACCTACAACCTCGGTAATGAGGAGTGCTCTCACTCCCCATATGTACAGTCGTTGTCGTGTCCGATCCATCCGTATAACGTATCGGAACCTATAGCTGGAGCAACAAACCTAAAGCGTACACTGCATGCATACATTTTAGAAGCCGCCACCATCATCGAACCACTGACCCAATGACGTGGCTTGAGACTGCGTCGGTATTTCCCCAAAGAGGAAGGGATGATGCAACACAGCGACGGTAAGTATTTCCCTCAGTTATGAAACCAAGGTTATCGAACCTAGGAGGAGGACCACGCAACGCTATGTAAACGGTACCTGCACACAAAGAACAAATACTTGCAACCCAACGCGTAAGTGAGGTTGTCAATCTCTCAATGGTAAAAAGATAGATTAGTTGTAGTAGATTGGATAAATAGATATCACAAGAACACAAAATAAAAGAGGCAAATAAAAAGTGCAGCAAGGTATTTTTGGGTTTTTGGAATAATAGATCTGAAAACAAAAACGGCAAAAGATAGATCGGAAAGCAATATGTTGGAAAAGTAGACCCGGGGGCCGTAGGTTTCACTAGTGGCTTCTCTCATGAGTATAACACACGGTGGGTGAAGAAATTACTATTGGGTAATTGATAGAAGATCAAATAATCATGAAGATATCCAAGGCGATGATCATTATATAGGCATCACGTCCAGGATTAGTAGACCGAAACGATTCTGCATCTACTACTATTACTCCACACATCGACCGCTATCCAACATGCATCTAGTGTATTAAGTTCATGGAGAAACGAAGTAATTCAATAAGAACGATGACATGATGTAGACAAGATCTATTCATGTAGGAATAGACCGCATCTTGTTATCCTTAATAGCAACGATACATGCATGCCTCGCTGCCCCTTCTGTCACTGGGAGAGGATACCGCAAGATCGAACCCATCACAAAGCACCTCTTCCCATGGCAAGAAAAATCGATCTAGTTGGCCTAACTAAACCAAAGATTCGAAGAAGAAATACGAGTCTATAAGTAATCATGCATATAAGTGATCAAAGAAGACTCAAATAATATTCATGGATAGAAACTGATCATGAACTCCAAATTCATCGGATCCCAACAAACACACCGCAAAAAGTCATTACATCAAATAGATCTCCAAGAGACCATTGTATTGAGAATCAAAAGAGAGAGAGAGAAAGCCATCTAGCTATTGCCTACGGACCCATAGGTCTATGGTGGACTACTCACTCATCATCGGAGAGGCACCAATGAGGATGATGAACCCCTCCGTGATGGTGCTAGATTGGATCGCGTGGTTCTGGAACTTGCGGCGGCTGGAAGTATTTTTCGACGACTCCTCTAGGGTTTTTGGAATATTTGGGTATTTATAGAGCTCCGAGGCGGTGGAGGGGGTTCCCGAGGCCACCACAACCCACCAGGGCGCGCCGGGGGCCTCTGGCGCGCCCTGGTGTCTTGTGGCCCCCTTGGGCCTCTTCCCGGGTACTTCTTTCGCCCCTGGATGTCTTCTGGTCCAAAAAAAATCTCCAAAAAGTTTCATCGCGATTGGACTCCGTTTGGTACTGATATTCTGCAAAGTTAAAAACAAGCAAAAAACAACAACTGGCACTTGACACTATGTAAATAGGTTAGTCCCAAAAAATGATATAAAGTTGCTATAAAATGATTGTAAAACATCCAAGAATGATAATATAACAGCATGGAATAATCAAAAATTATACATACGTTGGAGATGTTTCATTGCATCATATACTACTCTTCTCTAAGGAATCCATTAAGGAATGCAGTTTTGACGTCCATTTGCGAGATTTCATAATCATAAAATGCGGCAATTGCTAACATGATTCTGACAGACTTAAGCATCGCTACGAGTGAGAAAGTCTCATCGCAGTCAACCCCTTGAATTTGTCAAAAACCTTTTGCGACAAGTCGAGCTTTGTAGACAGTGATATTACTATCAGCGTTCGTCTTCCTCTTGAAGATCCATTTATTCTCAATGGCTTGCCGATCATCGGGCAAGTCCACCAAAGTCCACGCTTTGTTCTCATACATGGATCCTATCTCAGATTTCATGGCCTCAAGCCATTTGTTGGAATCTGGGCTCATCATAGCTTCTTCATAGGTTGCAGGTTTGCCGTTGTCTAACAACATGACTTGCAGGACAGGATTTCCAAACCACTCTGGTGCGGAACGTGCCCTGGTTGATCTACGTGGTTCAGTAGTAACTTGATCTGAAGTTTCATGATCTTTATCATTTGATTCCTCTCTTGTTGGTGTAGGAATCACGGGAACGGTTTTCTCTGATGTGCTACTTTCCGATTTGAGAGAAGGTACAATTACCTCATCAAGTTCTACTTTCCTCCCACTCACTTCTTTCGAGAGAAACTCCTTCTCTAGAAAGGATCCATTCTTGGCAACAAAGATCTTGCCTTCGGATCTGTGGTAGAAGGTATACCCAATTGTTTCTTTAGGGTATCCTATGAAGACACACTTCTCCGCTTTGGGTTCGAGCTTATCAGGCTGAAGCCTTTTGACATAAGCCTCGCATCCCAAAACTTTAAGAAACGGCAGCTTAGGTTTCTTGTCAAACCATACGGTGTCGTCTCAACGGATTTAGATGGTGCCCTATTTAATGTGAATGCGGTTGTTTCTAATGCATAACTCCAAAACGATAGCGGTAAATCGGTAAGAGACATCATAGAATGCACCATATCTAATAAAGTATGGTTACGACGTTCGGACACACCATTACGCTATGGTGTTCCAGGTGGCGTGAGTTGTGAAACGATTCCACATTGTCTTAAATGAAGGCCAAACTCGTAACTCAAATATTCACCTCCGCGATCAGATCGTAGAAACTTTATTTTCTTGTTATGATGATTCTCCACTTCACTCTGAAATTCTTTGAACTTTTCAAATGTTTCATACTTGTGTTTCTTCAAGTAGAAATACCCATACCTACTCAAATCATCTGTGAAGGTTAGAAAATAATGATACCCGCCGCATGCTTCAACACTCATCAGACCGCATACATCGGTATGTATTATTTCCAATAAGTCATTAGCTCGCTCCATTTGTCGGAGCACGGATGCTCACGATCACCTATGGGACCAGAGGCCCCTTTGTGGTTCGGCAAGGGGGGTCACGTTGCACGAAGAGCGGAGAGCATGAGACGGCGCGACGATCAGGACACGAGCATTTTACCCAGGTTCGAGCCACTGCTAAGCGTAAAACCCTACTCCTGCTTTTGGTGGATTGATCAAAGGAACACGAAGAATGCACAACACCTAACCCCGGCAAGAGCTGCTGTCGGGGTGAGCTACTACGCGAGTACCAGTGTCCAAAAGGCTGAATCTTGAGCTAGGTAGCCTTGGGCCTCCTTTTATAGTGCAAGGGGTTACCACAATGGCAAAACAGTCATTATCTATCGATTAGATAGCTTAGTAGAGCTATCATACCTAACTCTAGCATTTAGGACAAAATACCATGATTGCCAGCCTAGGTGGCGCTTGGGGGTGCATCCCCGGCAAGCTCTTGCCACCGCTTGGCCGGTCGTTGCTTATGGTCTTGACACGCTACAGGGCGGGTGTCAACTGAGCATAACTTGTCTCCCGGTGTGTCGCCACGTGTTTAGCGAGAGCTGATTAGTTGCTTGAGGGCTCGACACCGCATCGATAAGTGACTGGCGTAGCGATGCGGTGGAGCGGTGGCCGATCAGCTCACGCCTGCCGGGAAATGGCTTGCCGGGTCTTCAGGAAGGTACGCGCCTCGGCCCCCAGCAAGCACCGGGGGCGTGGCTAGCGTGTTTCAGTCCAGGCTTGAGTTGCCATGTCGGGCTTGTTGGAGTCTGGTCTTGATCCTTCTTCGGGTTTGTACGAATGTGAAAGGGTTCAACTACTGCCGCCTGTGCATAAGTCAGGGGCACTGGGCACCCCTGTACTAGTGCACCGACACATTGTTCCGGAGAATGGAGTTTTAGTCATCTTACCCATGAGTCATGGTTCGCAAGTATCAAATGATTCATAATCAAGTGATTCCAAAAGTCCATCCGCATGGAGTTTCTTCATGCGCTTTACACCAATATGACCCAAACGGCAGTGCCACAAGTATGTTGCACTATCATTATCAACTTTGCATCTTTTGGCATCAATATTATGAATATGTGTATCACTACGATCGAGATTCAACAAGAATAGACCATTCACTAAAGGTGCATGACCATAACAGATGTTACTCATATAAATAGAACAACCTTTATTCTCTGAGTTAAATGAATAACCGTGTCGCAATAAACAAGATCCAGATATAATGTTCATGCTCAACGCTGGCACCAAATAACAATTATTGAGGTCTAAAACTAATCCCGAAGGTAGATGTAGAGGTAGCATGCCGACGGCGATCACATCAACCTTGGAACCATTCCCGATGCGCATTGTCACCTCGTCCCTAGCCAATCTTCGTTTATTCCGTAGCTCCTGTTTCGAGTTACAAATATGAGCAACCGAACCAGTATCAAATACCCAGGCGCTACTACGAGCATTAGTAAGGAACACATCAGTAACGTGTATATCAAATATACCTTTGTTCACTTTTCCATCCTTCTTATCCGCCAAAAACTTGGGGCAGTTCCGCTTCCAGTGACCATCCCCTTTGCACTAGAAACACTCAGTTTCAGGCTGAGGTCCAGCTTTGGGCTTCTTCACAGGAGCGACAACTTGCTTGCCATTCTTGTTGAAGTTCCCTTTCTTTCCTTTGCCCTTCTTATTGAAACTGGTGGTCTTGTTAACCATCAACACTTGATGCTCTTTCTTGATTTCTACCTCCGCCGATTTCAGCATCGCGAAGAGCTCGGGAATTGTTTTCTCCATCCCTTGCATATTATAGTTCATCACGAAGCCTTTATAGCTTGTGGCAGTGACTGAAGAACTCTGTCAATAACACTCTCAACTGGAAGATCAATTCCCAGCTGAGTCAAGTGGTTGTGGTACCCAGACATTCTGAGTATGTGTTCACTAACATAATTGTTCTCCTGCATCTTACAGCTAAAGAACTTGTTGGAGACTTCATATTTCTCAACCCGGGCATTAGCTTGAAATATCAATTTCAGCTCTTGGAACATCTCATATGCTCCGTGGTGTTCAAAACGCTTTTGAAGCCTAGGTTCCAAGCCATAAAGCATGGCACACTGAACTATCGAGTAGTCATCAGATCGAGACTGCCAGGCGTTCATAACGTCTGCATTAGCTCTTGCAGCAGGTCTGTCACCTAGCGGTGCATCAAGGACATAATTCTTCTGTGTAGCAATGAGGATAATCCTCAAGTTACGGACCCAATCAGTGTAGTTGCTACCATCATCTTTCAACTTAGCTTTCTCTAGGAACACATTAAAATTCAGGGGAACGGTAGCACGGGCCATTGATCTACAACATAGATTTGCAAAGACTATAAGACTAAGTTCATGATAAATTTTAGTTCATATAATTAAATTACTAATGAAATCCCACTTAAATCAACATCCCTCAAGTTGTCTAAGTGATATATGATCCAAATCAACTAACCCATGTCCGATCATCACGTGAGATGGGGTAGTCATCAATGGTGAACATCTCCATGTTGATCATATCTACTATATGACTCATGTTCGACCTTTCGGTCTCCAGTGTTCTGAGACCATGTCTGTACATGCTAGGCTCATCAAGTTTAACCCAAGTATTCTGCATGTGCAAAACTGGCTTACACCCGTTGTATGTGAAAATAGAGTCTATCACACCCGATCATCATGAGGTGCTTCGAAACGACGATCTTTAGCAACGGTGCATACTCGGGGAGAACACTTTTATCTTGAAATTCAGGTGAATGGATCATCTTATAATGCCACCGTAGTTCTAAGCAAAATAAGATGCATAAAGGATAAACATCACATGCAATCAAAATATCTGACATGATATGGCCATTATCATCTTGTGCTTTTGATCTCCATCTCCAAAGGAACGGCATGATCTCCATCGTCACCAGCATGACACCATGATCTCCATCATCTTGATCTTCATCATCGTGTCATCACGTGGTCGTTTCACCAACCATTGCTTCTACAACTATTGCTAACTCATAGCGATAAAGTAAAGCAATTATATGACAATTTAATAAATTAAAGACAACCCTATGGCTCCTGCTGGTTGTCGTGCTCATCGACATGCAAGTCGTGAACTTATTACAAAACATGATCATCTCATACATCCACATATATCACATCATGTATTGACCATATCACATCACAATACCCTGCAAAAACAAGTTAGACGCCCTCTACTTTGTGGTTGCAAGTTTTACATGGCTGCTATGGGCAACTAGCAAGAACCGTTCTTACCTACGCAAAACCACAACGGTGATTATCAAGTTGCCTTTTTACCTTCTGCAAGGATCGACGTAGTCAAATTCGATTCAACTAAAGTGAGAGAAACTGACACCCGCCAGCCACCTATATGCAAAACAAGTTGCATGTCTGTTGGTAGAACCAGTCTCATGTACGTGGACACGTAAGGTTGGTCTGGGCCGCTCCATCTCACAATACCGCCGAATCAAATAAGACATTGGTGGTAAGCAATATGAATGTCACCGCCCACAACTCCTTTGTGTTCTACTCGTGCATATCATCTACGCATAGACCTGACTCAAGATGCCACTGTTGGGAAACGTTGCATGGAAAACAAAAAGTTTCTACGCACACGCAAGATCTATCCATGGGGATGCATAGCTATGAGAGGGAGAGTGCTTCTACATACCCTTGTAGATTGCTAAGCGGAAGCGTTTATCAACGCGGTTGATGTAGTCGTACACCTTCACGATCCGTTCCAATCAAGCACCAAACGACGGCACCTCCGCGTACAGCACACGTTCAGCTCGACGACGTCCTCGCCTTCTTGTTCCAGCAAGACGGGTGAAGTAGTAGATGAGTTCCGGCAGCACGACGACGTGGTGTCGGTGGTGGTGAAACTATTTTCGCAGGGCTTCACCAAGCACAACAGATTTAGAGCGGAGGATGAACTAGAGGAAGGAGATTAGAACCACACTGGGCTTCTAATTATGAGGTTTAGAGGTAGCTAGGGCTAGCTCAATTAATCAACTAGGACCAACTAGAACTAGAACTAGATCAACTAGAGGAGGATCTAAAACTTGTGTTCCAGGGGCTAGCCCTACTCCTCTATTTATATGTTGAGCCCTGGGGTCAAAACTTGGGGAGAGGGCCTCCCCAAAGTCGGTTTGGAATGCAAGGAAGAGTCCTTCCCGGATTCCCGCACCACACGCCACGGTCCTCGGCCAGGGCCAGATGCCAGGGTCCCTGGCATCTGGTCCCCGACCTCCACAAAACTTCCTTTTGCACTGACCTAAAGCCCCGTGGGCCTTACCCCTTGGCCCAACCAAAGTGTCCTCGCACTAGAGCATTTATGGAAACATCCGAAACTCTTCCGGTGAATTCCGAAACCCTTCTGGAGACCAAATAATATCATCCAATAATATCATCAATTTTTACCTCCGAACCATTCCGGAGCTCCTCGTTATGTCCATGATCTCATCTAGGACTACGAACAACATTCGGTCACCAACATACATAACTCATATAATACTATATCGTCAACGAACGTTAAGCGTGCGGACCCTATGGGTTCGAGAATGATGTAGACATGACCGAGACGCCTCTCCGGTCAATAACCAATGGTGGGACCTAGATGTCCATATTGGTTCCTACATATTCTACAAAGATCTTTATCGGTCGAACATTTATGACAACATACGTGTTGGAAATATGCCCTAGAGGCAATAATAAATTAGTTATTATCATATTTCCTTGTTCATGATAATCGTTTATTATCCATGCAAGAGTTGTATTGATCGGAAACTCAGATACATGTGTGGATACATAGACAACACCGTGTCCCTAGTAAACCTCTAGTTGACTAGCTCGTTGATCAAAGATGGTCAAGGTTTCCTGGCCATAGACATGAGTTGTCATTTGATAACGGGATCACATCATTAGGAGAAAGATGTGATGGACAAGACCCAAACTTTGAACGTAGCATATGATTGTGTCAGTTTATTGCTATTGTATTCTGCATGTCAAGTATGTGTTCCTATGACCATGAGATCATGTAACTCACTGACACCGGAGGAGTACCTTGTGTGTATCAAACATCACAACGTAACTGGGTGACTATAAAGATGCTCTACAGGTATCTCCGAAGGTGTCTGTTGAGTTGACATGGATCAAGACTAGGATTTGTTACTCCGTGTGACGGAGAGGTATCTCAGGGCCCACTCGGTAATACAACATCACAATAAGCCTTGCAAGCAAAGTGACTAAAGTATTAGCCACATGATCTTGTATTACGGAACGAGTAAAGAGACTTTCCGGTAACAAGATTGAACTAGGTATGGAGATACCGATGATCGAATCTCGGGCAAGTAACAAACCGATAAACAAAGGGAACAGCATACGGGATTAACTGAATCCTTGACATAGAGGTTCAACCGATAAAGATCTTCATAGAATATGTAGGAACCAATATGGGCATCCAGGTCCCACTGTTGGGTATTGACCGTAGAGGTGTCTCGGTCATGTCTACATAGTTCTCGAACTCGCAGGGTCTGCACACTTAACGTTCGGTGACATTTCGGTAGTATCGAGTTATGTAAGTTGGTGAGCGAAGGTTGTTCGGAGTCCTGGATGAGATCCCGGACGTCACGAGGAGCTCCGGAATGGTCCAGAGGTAAAGATTCATATATGGGAAGTTTGTATTCAGGTTCCGAAATAGTTTCGGGGCTTGCCGGTTTTGGTTGGAAATGCTGGAAGGGGTTCCGGGGGTCCATCGGGGAGGTCCACCTGCCTCGGAGGACCCCATGGGCTGGGCCCATGCAGCTAAGGGCCAAGGTTTCCCTAGGGTGGCCGCCGCGCCCCTAGGGAAACCCTGAGGTAGTTCCCTAGGGTGGCCGCCGCGCCCCTAGGGAAACCCTGAGGCAGTTCCCTAGGGTGGCCGCCGCGCCCATAGGGAAACCCTAAGACAGTTCCCTAGGGTGGCCGCCGCACCCCTAGGGAAACCCTGAGGAAGTTCCCTAGAGCGCCGCCCCAACCCTAGGGAAACCGCGACCAGCCACCCCCCCTACATATGAGGGGAGAGGGAGAGCAGCCGCACCCAAGCCACGACGCAACCCTCTCTCTCCCTCTCTAGATCGTTTCTCCTCTAGATTGGTTCGGTTTTGCTTAGCGAAGCTCTACCGGATCAGCTCCACCGCCGCCACGCCGTCGTGCTGCCGTAGAACCCATCTATCTCTCCACCCTCGCTTGCTGGATCAAGGAGGCGGAGATCGTCATCGAGCTGTGCGTGTGCTGAACGGGGAGGTGCCGTCCGTTCGGCGCTAGATCGTGATTGGATCTCGGGACGGCTTGCGATTTGGATCGCGAAGACGTTCGACTACATCAACCGCGTTTCTTAACGCTTCCCGCTTAGCGATCTACAAGGGTATGTGGATCCGATCTCTCCTCTCGTAGATGCTCATCACCATGGATAGATCTTGTATGTGCGTAGGAATTTTTTTGTTTCTCATGCAACGTTCCCCAACAGTGGCATCATGAGCTAGGTGTATGCGTAGATGAGATCTTTAGTAGAACACAAAAGAGTTTGTGGGTGTTGATATTCAGATTGCTTCCCTCCTTAGGTTTTTCTTGATTCAGCGGTATTGTGGGATGAAGCGGCCCGGACCAACCTTACTCGTCCACGTACGAGAGACCGGTTCCATCGACTGACATGTAACTTTGTTGCATAAGATGGCTGGCGGGTGTCTGTGTCTCCCACTTTAGTTGAATCGGATTCGACAAAGGCGGTCCTTGTAGAAGGTGAAATAGCAACTTGTATATCACCGTTGTGGTTTTGCGTAGGTAAGAATCGTTCTTGCTAGATACCGATAACAGCCACGTAAAACATGCAACAACAAATTAGAGGACGTCTAACTTCTTTTTGCAGGGTATGATGTGATATGATATGGCCAAAGACATGATGAGATACATGTGATGTATGAGATGATCATGTTTTGTATAGATTATCACGACTTGCATGTCGATGAGTACGGCAACCGACAAGAGCCATAGGGTTGTCTTTAATTATTATGTGGCCTGCGTGTCACTCATTAAGCGCTATGTAATGCTTTACTTTATCGCTAAGCGGTAGCAATAGTAGTAGAAGCATGGTTGGCACAACAACCCCGATGGCGACACGTTGATGGAGATCAAGATGATGGAGATCATGGTGTCATGCCGGTGACGATGGAGATCATGCGGTGCTTTGGAGATGGAGATCAAAAGCACAAGATCATGGCCATATCATGTCACTTATGATTTGCATGTGATGTTAATCCTTTTATGCACCTTGTTTTGCTTAGGACGACGGTAGCATTATAAGGTGATCCCTCACTAAAATTTCAAGATAAAATTGTGTTCTCCCTGAGTGTGCACCGTTGCAAAAGTTCGGCGTTTCGAGACACCACGTGATGATCTGGTGTGATAGACTCTACGTTCGCATACAACGGGTGCAAGCCAGTGTTGCACATGCGGAACACTCGGGTTAAACTTGACGAGCCTAGCATGTACATACATGGCCTCGGAACACAAGAGACCGAAAGGTCGAACATGAGTCATATAGTAGATATGATCAACATGGAGATGTTCACCATTGAAGCCACCTCATCTCACGTGATTATCAGACTTGGGTTGGTGAATTTGGATCATGTAGCACTTGGATGACCGGAGGGATGCCAATTTGAGTGGGAGTTCTTTAGTAATATGATTAATTGAACTCATTATCATGAACATAGTCTAAAGTTGTATTTGCAAAATCATATTGTAGATCGATAGCTCACGCTATGGCTCCCCTAGATTATGATACGTTCCTAGAGAAAAACTAAGTGGAAAGTTGGTAGTAGCAACTATGCGGACTAAGTCCGTAAACTGAGGATTGTCCTCATTGCCACACAGAAGGCTTGTGTCCTTGATGCACCGCTCAGTGCGCCACCCCCTCAAGCGTCGTTTGTGGGTGTTGGGAACATTAGACAGACACGTTTTTGATGACTACTTGATAGTTCAATGCATCATGCTTTATGGCTTAGAATTTAGGCTCCAAAGGCGTTTTGAACGTCACGGAGCATATGAGATGTTCCAAGAGATGAAATTGAGATTTCAGGCTCGTGCCCGTGTTGAGAGGTATGAGACCTCCAACAAGATTCTTTGCCTGCAAGATAAAGGAGAATATCTCAATCAGTGAGCGTGTGCTGAGATTATCTGGGTACTACAATCGCTTGAATCAAGTGGGAGTTCATCTTGCATATAAGATAATGCTTGACAGAGTTCTCCAAGTCACTGCTGAGGGAGTCCTGGTTTAAGGGGTCCTCGGGAGGTCGGCCTATTGCTTATGGGCCAGACTATATGGGCCACTTGCCGAATACTGGAAGGATTGAAGACCTCATCTCCAAGGAGGAAGCTTCGAGAACCGTGGCTTGTCCTCCACGTTTGGAGTAGTAAATATGCATGTTTATCCCTCCGACGTGTAACCGACCATGTGTAAACCCTAGGGACCCCCAGCATCTATATAAGCCGGAGGGTTTTAGGTTATAGAACAACATAACTCATCTAGGGTTTAGCTACTTGATCTCGAGGTAGATCAACTCTGTAATCCCCATACAATCAATATAATCAAGCAGGATGTAGGGTATTACCTCCATAGGAGGGCCTGAACCTGGGTAAAACCTTGTCCCCTTCGTCTCTTGTTACCATCGATCCAAGTCTCACAGTTCGGGATCCCCTACCCGAGATCTGCTGGTTTTGACACCGACATTGGTGCTTTCATTGAGAGTTCCGCTGTGATCGTCAGAAGGAATCGATGGCTCGCCTAGTCATCAACGAAGAGGTCCGCAATATGGACACTTTTGTCCCTGGACAGATCTTCGCTTTCGGCAGCATAGTGCTGCACGCCGACCCGACTGGCCATCTAGGACGCGTTGGAAGTTTTGCCCCTGATCAAGAGGTCAGATTCGGGAACTTAGAGTTCTCCGTAGACTCTCGAGGCGATCTATCACTAACCGGGCTCGCAGTCTCGCCTGCCATGCCCGAAGACTCTGAGGTCTCAACCCCAGACCCATCTTTCGGCTCCGCCCATGGGATCTACCCCGGCGAGGGCCCGACCTTCAGTCCGGATCAGGTCATAGTACCCGACGTCCGGACATCGGTTCTTGCCGAACACACTCCATGCACGGACGCATCGGAGGTTCACTCCGGAAGCTCTGGGCAGACCGGTCCGATCGAGCTCTCGATACTCGACGAGGCTCTAGATCGGATCTCGTCGATGAAGATCAATGACGACCCAACCCCGATCTATTCTCAGATCGGGCCTCAGACGGGTCAGGACAGATTTTTTGTCCCACCCACCACCCACTTGATAGCCACTGTCGAGGATTTAACCGACATGCTAGACTACGCTTCCGAGGAAGCAGAGTACATGGATGAGGAGGATCACTCCCTCACCCCCGCTAAGACCGGGCAGTGGATTGCCACCTCTACATACGACGTCTACATGGTGGACACTCCGAAAAACAACGTTGATAAATCGGATGAAGCGCCGTCAAGACGCCGAAAGCCGCATAAACGGTTAAAAGGAAAAAAGGGGCGAAAGTCTATCGATGGCACTGGGGACGGAGACACCCCGAAAGACATCGGCGGTCCCGAAATCCCTGAACACCCGTTAGAGGGTCAGGAGAGACCCGAAGACTGTCGCAACCCCGACGATCCAGATGATCCTGAGGACGACGACTACCTCCGCTCTATCGAGGGGGAGGATAATGCGGCTGCCGATGACTTCGCCATTCCTGACAATCCTGAAGATCAGGAATTGTTCAGGCAACAGCTCATATCCACAGCTCGCAGCCTGAAAGCAAAAGAGCGGCAGCTCAGAGCCGAACAAGACGACCTCAACGACCGATGGACGAGAGTCCTCTCAGCTGAGGAAGGACACGATACCAGTCTATCGGACCAACCTAAGAGCTACCCACGCAGAAGGCTGCTGCCGCAATTCGATGACGAGCTCACTGATACGCCGTCTCCCAAGCATACCCCATATGACAAGCCAGACCGCCCCCCTCGAGGACGCGACAGGACGGCTGACGATACCGGCTACAGGCCGACGATACCCCGTAGACGGGGAAAGGAGCCACTAGAGCCCGATGACAGGTTCGACCTGCGACACGACCTGGACTATAGAGCAGGCCGTACGCGATCCATCTACGGATCCAGAGGATACTCACCCGATAGACGGGAAGGGTACCGGCCTTGGTTCGGCTGCAATGAAGATCGGGAACGAGCCCGAGCTAGGACAGACACCGATCACCAGCGCATCATAGCTCGGGTCAGAGGCGCCGCCCACCCACTGTGCTTCACGGACGAGGTGATGCGGCATCAGTTCCCGGAAGGGTTTAAGCCTGTAAACATAGAGCAATACAATGGGACAACTGACCCAACCATATGGATTGAGGATTTCCTCCTCCACATCCACATGGCACGAGGAGATGATCTCCACACCATCAAATAATTACCCCTGATGCTCAAGGGGCCAACTCGGCATTGGTTAAATAGCCTCCCCGAAAACTCTATTTGGTGCTGGGAAGACTTAGAAGAGGCATTCCGATCTAACTTCCAGGGCACTTATGTTCGACCGCTGGACTCCTCCGATCTAAGCAACGTCGTTCAGAAGCCAGGAGAGTCCGCGCGGCTATTCTGGAATCGTTTCCTGACCAAGAAGAATCAGATCGTAGACTGCCCGGACGCCGAAGCTATAGCCTCCTTCAGGCATAATATTCGGGATGAATGGCTGGCTCGACAGCTCGGCCAGGACAAACCAAGGACAATGTCTGCCCTCACATCATTTATGACCCGCTTTTGCGCGGGCGAGGATAATTGGCTAGCTAGACGTAGCCATAACCCCGAAGACCCCAGAACCTCTAAAGTTCGGGATGGCAACGGGAAACCGAAGCGCAACAAGAACAAGCACCGGCACAATAATAGTGATGCCGATGACACGGCTGTCAATGCCGGCTTCCGCAATTCCCGTCCTGGGCACCGGAAGAAGCCTCCTAAAGGCAAACACGACGGACCCACCCCGCTGGACAAGATTCTGGAGAGGCCTTGCCAGATCCATGGCACTCAGGAGTAGCCCCAATCACACCAACCGTAATTGTTGGGTCTTCAAACAGGCCGGCAAGCTCGCAACTGAGGACCAAGGCAAGAGCCCACGCAGCGAGGACGAGGATGAGCCTTGTGGTCCGATCGGTGGCGGTCAAAAGAAATTCCCTCCAGAGGTAAAGACAGTAAACATGATCTACGCCACTCATATACCCAAAAAGGAGAGGAAGCGTGCCCTTCGAGATGTCTACGCCATAGAGCCCGTAGCCCCGAAGTATAACCCATGGTCGGCATATCCGATCACCTTCGATCGACGTGACCATCCGACCAGTATCCATCACGGGGGTTCGGCCGCTCTCGTCCTAGACCCGATTATAGATGGGTACCACCTCACTAAGGTCCTCATGGATGATGGAAGTAGCCTCAATCTGATCTACTCAGATACGGTGAAAAAGATGGGCATAGATCCGTCAAGGATCAAGCCCAGTAACACTACCTTCAAAGGAGTGATCCCGGGCGTTGAAGCCCGGTGCACAGGCTCTGTAAACCTGGAGGTTGTGTTCGGCTCGCCCGATAACTTTCGAAGCGAAGACTTGATCTTCGACATCGTACCCTTCCGCTGTGGCTATCACGCCCTGCTTGGCCGTACAGCGTTCGCTCGCTTTAACGCCGTCCCGCACTATGCATACCTCAAGCTCAAGATGCCTGGCCCTAGGGGGGTCATTACTGTCAATGGCAACACAGAGCGCTCCCTCCGAACTGAGGAACATGCGTTGGCCCTGGCGGCCGAATTCCATTGCACCGATGATTGGCAAGCGCCGACATCTGCCGCGAAGGCATCCAAGGCTGGGAAGCGAGCTCGGTCTCAACCCGAAGTACCAGAACCTTCTTCTCCGCATAAATAGGGATTCTCCCCCCATCGCACGGCCCTATCACTGGCAAAGTACGTGCCGAAGAGGCACCACTTCGCGCTCAAAATTCCATGGGCAGCGGTGGGGAAAAACTATTAGAGGGTAGGTGTTTGGCTGGACCGAACTATTACCGTCAACACGTCTTCGGAAATACTACAGGTACCATAAAGTGCCTGCTAAGGCGTCAAGCTCAACCATTCTTCGGCGACTTCTCACGACTTTTTCTTCAAGGTCCGTTCGCCGAATAACAAAGCCCGTAAAGTCATACACCTCCTTAGGTGACGCAGGAGCGGACAAGCGACAGGGCACATCGAGGACATCAGGTCACCCATCGAAGACCCTTGGTACAAGCCCCTCCTGTAAAGCTTATATTTCATACTTGTAAACAGTCGTCTCCGCAATCCGAATAATAAGAGTTGTTGAGTAAAATACAGCTTTATCATACATTATTACTTTGCTGTTCCCTTTTCTTTCGGAACATTCTATGTTTTCTCCCTATTCTCGCGAACCTGTTTAGTATGCTTTACGATGCAACCGGCTAATAGACCGGGGGCTCGCTCCTAAAAATTGCCCTAATCACAACTAACTTAGTGTTCGGCGTCTTGGACTTCCGCTTTATATGCATTGGTTCCGAACTATGTCTTGGGTCAATAGTTGGGTTGCCCGGCTCCTGTGCTTGCCCCTTTATGTTCCGCTCGTTCAGCTAAAAGGGCAAAGGGAGCACCGCTGCGATTGTGCTTCCGGCTAGTCTGGTCAAGCGCCTCAGCGGAGAAAGCCGAAAACTGACTGTCATGGTATGCGAGAACCGATCTGCGAATCCGAGCTTAGCTAAATCTCGTCAGAGGTTACTCCGTGTCATACGATGGGTTTGGTGTTAGTACAAACCACGTGATATAGGCTTCGGCCGCGGTTTATCCGAACATCACAAATGCCTGGGGGCTAGTCATCAGCTCCTGCACTCCTTTCTCGTGCCCCTACGGCTAAGTGAAAGCAGTAAAGCATTATGGTCCGATTGCCTTGTCCGCTCCACACTACCGCCTTCGGGTGCCGATAGTTCGGCTAAGGGTTATAGTGCGGCTGGAAGAGACACCTTGTGTAGTATCTACGCGGGGGCTGAAGCCAACGACTCGCAGCTTTCAGGGTTAATGGCCACAAAGGAGTTATAAAGGATGCAAAACATACAAGACATGATGAAACCATGCATTTTAAATACATACACGCTGAAAAGTCTTCGGACATAGTACAACAATCTATTCATATTCGTTCTCACTCAAACATTGTGATTCTATAGCCCGGGCACCCTCCATAACTCCGGAGAAGTACAGCTCAGAGCGCCTATGCCCCTTTCCAGGAGGCGGAGGAGCTGTGGCTACCTTCATCGGATCCAGCCCCGGCCAGTGCACCTTGGCCTTCGGGAAGGTCATCCTCGCTCCCTCGATGCAGGAAGACCGCCTCAATGCGTCGATCCGAGGAGTGGCGTCGCTCAGCTTCTGCACCAGGCCGAAGTAGCTGCCCGGCAGTGGCTCGTTGGGCCATAGCCGGATACAGAGATCCTTCATGGCCGGTTCCGCCATCCGGTGTAGCTCCATCAGCTGCTTCAGCTGCTCCACAAGGAGAGGAGAATGCTCGAGGGCTTCGAATTGCGCCCAGAATAGCCAAGCTTCATCTCCTTCTCCCCGCAAAGCATAGAACTGCTTCGCGTCCGCTAAGCTCTTCTGGAGGTCCGAGCAGGCGCCTGAGGAACGCCATACTTGGGTCAGCAACTCGAACTTGTTGTCCCCGAAGATACACTGCAATGAATATGGCTTACCATCCATGATAGTTTTGGCTTGGCTGAGCTCCTCGTCAAATGACCGCCTATCCACCCGCTCCTTTTGGAGATTGGTTTTCAGGGTGGATAGTTCGGCGGCCTGCTCCTTGCCCTTCCGCTCCAAGTCCACACACTTCTGCCCATCATCTTTGAGCTCCTGCTGGGTTTCCTCCACCCGAGCCTCGTGCTTGTCGCTGGTGGCTCTTAGGGCGGATAGCGCGGTAGCGGCTTCTCTGGCAGCCGCCTTCTCCACCACAGCCTCATGCTTGGCCTTCTCAAGCTCGGCCTTGAGCTTCTCAATCTCCTTCGCCGAGGCTGCGCAAGCATTAAGCATATCAAGCAACACTGCATTAACAGTACGACAACGAAAGAGTTTTTCTTCTAATTCGACTTACCTTATGCCTCGTCGAATCTCTTGTTTAGAGCGACAAGCTCGTCTTCGGAGCTCTTTAGCTTCCGATTTAGCTCTTCTAGCTCGGCAGCGTTATTGGCCGCTGCCGTCGACGATGTCTGTAACACAAAATCGTATAAACGTTACAGTAATTTACAACCTCCGAACTGTCACTAAAATGATCCTATGTACGGTCCTCTTGAGGGCTGGCCGAACGCTCTGAACATATATTGTCCTATACATAGTTCGGATAAGGATCTATGTTTTGACCCCCAGGTAAGTTTTTTCAAACTCACCTAGGGCTCGGGGGCTGCCATGTGTATAATCATAACTTCTAGAAAATAATATTTCACAAAATAGAGCATTACATGGCTTACCTGGAAGCCCGTCAGGAGACCATTGAAGGCCTCCTTCAGTCCGTGGTCAACGGACTGGATGCTCTGCAATACCGCACCCATAAGAGTGCGGTGTTCCCCAGAGATGGAGGCGCTTGATAGAGCCTCCCCCATGGCCTACCACCCATTCGTCGGTGGCGCCGGTGGGGATCGGTCGACCCGATCTCCAACCGGAGATTGAATCGGTGCCTCCGGAGGCATGGTGCGCTCCGGAGACCGCCTTGGAGGTGACTGGACGTCTTCTTGTCCGGTCTCCTCAATGTCCGGGAGAGGCCTCTCCCCTGGGTCTTCGGCGGCCGAGGTGTTTGCCTCGGCCATGACCTCATCGCCCCTACCTCCAGAGTCCGGCTCCAAAGGAGCCTGTTGGGAGGACGCCTCCGCGGCATCCTTTGCGGCACCCGGAGGAGAGGGGTGCGACGTGGTCCCGCTCTCCGCTAGCTCAACTGGCGGGATCTCCCCGTCCGAAACTTGATCGGTGGGGAGAACTTGTGGTGGGCTGCAAGTCACAAAGGCGCTCACATGATTAATCATATTCAAAACTTAGCACTAATAACTCGGAAAGGTCTTCGGATCTGTACCTTCGAGGTGGGGGCTTGACCCTGAGGTTCCTTTGCGGAGCCCTCTCGAAGTCCTCGGACTCAGTATCCGAGACCGAGCTGTCGTCGGACGAGATAACCTATGTCCGGCACGCTTTCTTCAGGGCGGGGGGATCTAAGTCCTCCGGGGCATCCGATGACGCCGCCCTCTTTCCTGCGAGGGGGGAATCGCCTCCCTCCTCACCCTCATGCTCCTCCTCTTGATTCGAGGAGGCGTGGGTTTCTTCGGACGCAGCCTCCGACTGGTCCCTGATGCGCAGGCCTGTTCGGCCTGGCTTCTTCTTCTCCTTCTTTTCTGGCGCCTTGTAAGGCGCCACGACCAGCATCTCCAGCAGCATCGGAGACTTAGGGTCTTCGGGCTGTGGAGCCGGACACTTGATGCCCGTGGCTTTGCTCAACCATTCCTGTGAAAGGTGATCGGAAAATGCTTAGACTATCTTTAGGAAGACAGAGCCGATCAGATGAAACTATACTATACCTCGGGCGGGGGCTTGATGGCGCTCAAGCCCTTGTCCTCCTTCTTGCCCGGCCAGTTATCCTGCGCCTTGAACAGCGCCTTCCATAGCTTCTCCCGCGTGGTACGGAAGAGTTGACGAACTGTAGGATCATCGTCAGTCCGATAATTCCACATAGGAGAGCTCCGGCGCTGGCAGGGGAGGATGCGCCGCCGAAGCATAACCTGGACCACATTGGTCAGGCCAACTCCCTCCCTGATCAAGGAGGTGATGCCCCTCTGTAGGTCCTCCACCTCTGTGTCCGACCCCCAGTCGAGGCCCTTTCGGACCCATGAGGTCAATCTGGTCGGGGGGGGCGGATCTGAATTCGGCAGGAACAGTTCCTCCCTCCTCTCTTGGCTCGGTGATGTAAAACCACTCTTTTTGCCAAGTCTTGATGGTGTCGATGAAGGTGCCGGATGGCCACACCGCACGTGGAAGCTTGCCGATGACTGCCCCGCCGCAGTCCGCATGTGCGCCTGCGACACACTTCGGCTTGATGTTGAAGATCTTGAGCCATAGTCCGAAGTGTGGCTCGACTCGCAAGAAAGCCTCGCAGATTATGATGAAAGCCGATATATGCATGAAAGAGTTCGGCGGGAGGTCGTGGAAGTCGAGGCCGTAGAAGAACATGAGGCCCCTCACGAAGGGGTGGAGCGGGAAGCTCAGTCCCCGGATGAAGTGAGGGACAAAGACCACCCTCTCGCCTGGTTTGGGGGTGGGGATCACCTGGCCCTCGTCTGCGGCACGGTGGAAGACATTGGCGGGGAGGTAGACGGCGTCCTTGAGATCCTGGATGTCCTGGTCTGTGACCGTGGACGCCTCCCACTTGTCGTTGGAGCCAGAGCTGGCCATGGCTAAGCTCGGAGGGGGAAGAATGGAAGACCTAGATCTGGGCTCGGTAAGCTCGGAAGATTGGGGAAGCAGGGATGCGAATGGGGGGTGCGGATAAGCCTTGGGGTTTTCTTCCCCTTTTTATTGAAGCTTGCTGCCGGTTAGCCTCCCTTCACGACGCCGTGAATCTCTCCGCTTCCCATGACGTGCGTACCGTTATATGCACACGATTAAACATATCCCGTGTAAAACGGGGCACGATCGGTGCATTGATGGATCGTGCTGATGAAAAATGGCCTCGAACCGCGAATCGAGTCTTTACGACTGGTTCAGTGGTCGTGGTGGGCCGAGACCTTTCTTCTGAAAGGTTGTCAGAAATCACTACTTACTCCCTGAATTTGGCCTTCGGGGCCGGTTACTCATGGTGTTCGAACGGTCTATGATCGAAGAAATTACACGTCGACGGAGGCCGAACTAACTCGGCCGATCATTGTTCGGGGAAAGGAACTCGCCTCGCAAGCCGAAGACTCTAATCATTTGAAGCAGCTGGAGCTTGGACCCTTGGCGTTGGAGGCTAGTTCGGGGGCTACTGAGGGAGTCCTGGTTTAAGGGGTCCTCGGGAGGTCGGCCTATTGCTTATGGGCCGGACTATATGGGCCACTTGCCGAATACTGGAAGGATTGAAGACCTCGTCTCCAAGGAGGAAGCTTCGAGAATCGTGGCTTGTCCTCCACGTTTGGAGTAGTAAATAGGCATGTTTATCCCTTCGACGTGTAACCGACCATGTGTAAACCCTAGGGACCCCCAGCGTCTATATAAGCCGGAGGGTTTTTGGTTGTAGAACAACAGAACTCATCTAGGGTTTAGCTACTTGATCTCGAGATAGATCAACTCTGTAATCCCCATACAATCAATATAATCAAGCAGGACGTAGGGTATTACCTCCATAGGAGGGCCCGAACCTGGGTAAAACCTTGTCCCCTTCGTCTCTTGTTACCATCGATCCAAGTCTCACAGTTCGGGACCCCCTACCCGAGATCTGCCGGTTTTGACACCGACAACTGCCACCAAGCTACTAGAGGTTCATGATGAACTATAACATGCCAGGGATGGAGAAGATGATCCCTGAGTTATTCGCGATGTTTGACACCGCAAAGGTAGAAATCGAGAAGAAGCATCAAGTGTTGATGGTTAGTAAAACCACTAGTTTCAAGAAGGGCAAGGGCAAGAAGGGAAACTTCATGAATGGCAAGCCAGTTGCCGCTCCAGTGAGGAAACCCAAGGTTGAACCCAAACCCGAGACTAAGTGCTTCTATAATAAGGGGAACGGTCACTGGTAGCGGAACTGCCCCCAGATACTTGGCAGGTAAGAAGGCTGGCAACGTCAACAGAAGTAGATTTGATATACGTGTTATTGATGTGTACCTTACTGGTACCCCTAGTAGCACCTGGGTATTAGATACCGGTTCAGTTGCCAGTGTTAGTAACTCGAAATAAAAGCTATGGAATGAACGGAGACTAGCTAAGGGTGAGGTGACGATGTGTGTTGGAAGTGTTTCCAAGCTTGATGTGATCACCGTCGCACGCTCCCTCTACCTTCGGGATTAGTGTTGAACCTAAATAAATGTTATTTGGTGTTTGTGTTGATCATGAACATGATTGGATCGTGTTTTTTGCAATACAGATATTCATTTAACTCCGAGAATAATGGTTATTCTGTTTACATGAATAATACCTTCAATGGTCATGCACCCAATGTGAATGGTTTATTGAATCTCGATCGTAGTGATACAGATGTTCATAATATTTATGCCAAAAGATGCAAAGTTAATAATGATAGTACCACATACTTGTGGCACTGCCGCTAAGGTCATATTGGTGTAAAGCGCATGAAGAAACTCCATGTTGATGGATCTTTGGACTCACTCGATTTCGAATCGCTTGAGACATGCGGATCATGCCTCATGGGCAAGATGACTAAGACCCCGTTTTTCGGTATGATGGAGCGGGCAAGTGACTTATTGGAAATAATACATGTCGATCTATGCGGTCCAATTAGTGTTGAAGCGTGCGGTGGATATCATTATTTTCGTACCTTCACTAATGTTTTGAGCAGATATAGGCAAATTTACTTAATGAAACACAAGTCTGAAACGTTTGAAAAGTTCAAGCAATTTCAGAGCGAAGTTGAAGATCATCGTGACAAGAAGATATGATGTCTACGATATGATCGTGGAGGTGAATATCTGAGTTACGTGTTTGGTATGCAACTTAAGACAATGTGGAAATTGTTTCACAGACTCACGCCGCCTGGAACACCATAGTGTGATGGTGTGTCCGTACGTCGTAGTCGTGCTCTATTGGATATAGTACGTACTATGATGTCTCTTACCGATTTGCCACTATCATTTTTGGGGTTATGCATTAGAGACAAATACATTCACTTTAAAATAGGGAACCATCTAAAGTCCGTTGAGATGACACCGTGTGAATTATGGTTTGGCAGAAACCTAAGCTGTCATTTCTTAGTGTTTGGGAATGCGATGCTTATGTGAAAAGACTTCAACCTGATAAGCTCAAACCCAAAGTGGACAAATGCATCTTCATAGGATACCCTAAGGAAACCGTTGGGTATACCTTCTATCTCAGATCCGAGGGCAAAGTGTTTGTTGCTAAAACGTGTCCTTTCTCGAGAAAGAGTTTCTCTCGAAAGAATTGAGTGGGAGGAAGGTAGAACTTGATGAGGTTACCGAACCATCACTTCAGTTGGATGGTAGCACGACACAGAAAGATGTTTCTGCGGCGACTACACCAAATTGAAGATGAAGCTAATGATGATGATCATGAAACTTCGGATCAAGTTACTACCGAACCTCGTAGGACGACAAGGATATGTACTGCCCTGAGTGGTACGGCGATCCTGTCTTGGAGGTCATGTTGTTAGACAACAGTGAACCTACGAGCTATGAAGAAGCGATGGTGGGCCCGAATTCCAACAAATGACTAGGAGCCATGTAATCCGAGATAGGATCCATGTATGAAAACCATGTATGGACTTTGGTAGACTTGCCCGTTGGACGGCACGCCGTTAAGTACAAATGGACCTTTAAGAAAGAAGACAGACGTTGATGGTAAATGCCACCATTTATAAAGCTCGACTTGTCGCAAAGAGGTTTTCGATAAGTTCAAGGAGTTGACTACGATGAGACTTTCTCACCCGTAGCGATGCTAAAGTCTGTTGGAATGATGTTAGCTGTTGCTGCATTTTTCGATTATGAAATCTGGCAGATGGATGTCAAAATAGAGTTTCCTTGACGGTTTCCGTGAGGAAAGGTTGTATGTGATACAACCAGAAGGTTTTGTCGGTCCTAAAGGATGCTAAAAGGTATGCAAGCTCCAGCGATCCTTCTATGGACTGGAGCAAGCATCTCGGAGTTGGAATATATGCTTTGATGAGGTGATCAAAGCTTTTGGGTTTATACAAAGTTTATAAGAAACTTGTATTTACAAGAAAGTGAGTGGGAGCACTATAGAATTTCTGATAAGTATATGTGGATGACATATTGTTGATCGGGAATGATGTAGAAGTTTCTGGAAGGCAAAGGTTGTTTGAAAGGTGTTTTTCAAAGGAAGACCTGGATAAAAGGCTACATAAATATTGGGCATCAAGATCTATAGAAATAGATCAAGACGCCTGATAAGACTTTCAATGAGCACATACCTTGACAAGATTTTGAAGGAGTTCAAAATGGACCAGTCAAAGAAAGAGTTCTTGCCTGTTTTGTAAGGTGTGAAGTTGAGTATGACTCAAAGCTCGACCACGATAGAAGAAAGAGAAAGGACGGAGGTCGTCCCCTATGCCTTAGCCGTAGGCTCTGTATAGTATGGCATACTGTGTACCGCACCTAGTGTGTGCCTTGCCATGAGTCTGTCAAGGGGTACAAGAGTGATCCAGGAGTGGATCACTGGACAACGGTCAAAATTATCCGTAGTAACTAGAGGACTAAGGAAATGTTTCTTGATTATGGAGGTGATGAAGAGTTCGTCGTAAAAAGTTACGTCGATGCAAGCTTTGACACCAATCCGGATGACTCGGAGTAGCAATCCGGATACATAGTGGAGCACCATTTGGAATAGCTCCAAGTGGATCGTGGTAGCAGCATCTACAATATGACATAGAGGTTTGTAAAGTGCACACGGATCTGAATGTTGCAGAACCATTGACTAAAAAGCTCTCTCACAAGCAAAACATGATAAAACCCCAAAACTTATTGAGTGTTAATCACATGGTGATGTGAACTAGATTATTGACTCTAGTGCAAGTGGGAGACTGTTGGAAATATGCCCTAGAGGCAATAATAAATTAGTTATTATCATATTTCCTTGTTCATGATAATCGTTTATTATCCATGCTAGAATTGTATTTATCGAAAACTCAGATAAATGTGTGGATACATAGACAACACCGTGTCCCTAGTAAACCTCAAGTTGACTAGCTCGTTGATCAAAGATGGTCAAGGTTTCCTGGCCATAGACATGAGTTGTCATTTGATAACGGGATCACATCATTAGGAGAATGATGTGATGGACAAGACCCAAACTATGAACGTAGCATATGATCGTGTCAGTTTATTGCTATTGTATTCTGCATGTCAAGTATGTGTTCCTATGACCATGAGATCATGTAACTCACTGACACCAGAGGAGTACCTTGTGTGTATCAAACGTCACGACGTAACTGGGTGACTATAAAGATGCTCTACAGGTATCTCCGAAGGTGTCTGTTGAGTTGACATGGATCAAGACTGGGATTTGTTACTCCGTGTGACGGAGAGGTATCTCAGGGCCCACTCGGTAATACAACATCACAATAAGCCTTGCAAGCAAAGTGACTAAAGTATTAGCCACAGGATCTTGTATTACGGAACGAGTAAAGAGACTTGCCGGTAACGAGATTGAACTAGGTATGGAGATACCGACGATCAAATCTCGGGCAAGTAAGATACCGATAAACAAAGGGAACAACGTACGGGATTAACTGAATCCTTGACATAGAGGTTCAACCGATAAAGATCTTCGTATAATATATAGGAACCAATATGGGCATCCAGGTCCCGCTGTTGGTTATTGACCATAGAGGTTTCTCGGTCATGTCTACATAGTTCTCGAACCCGCAGGGTCTGCACACTTAACGTCCGGTGACGTTTCGGTAGAATTGAGTTATGTTAGTTGGTGACCGAAGGTTGTTTGGAGTCCCAGATGAGATCCCGGACTTCACGAGGAGCTCCGGAATGGTCTAGAGGTAAAGATTCATATATGGGAAGTTGGTATTCGGGTTCCGGAATAGTTTCGGGGCTTGCCGGTTTTGATTGGAAATGCCGGAAGGGGTTCCGGGGGTCCATCGGGGAGGTCCACCTGCCTCAGAGAACCCCATGGGCTGGGCCCATGCAGCTCAGGGCCGAGGTTTCCCTCGGGTGGCCGCCGTGCCCCTAGGGAAACCATAAGGCAGTTCCCTAGGGTGGCCGCCGCGCCCCTAGGGAAACCCTGAGGCAGTTACCTAGGGTGGCCGCCGCGTCCCTAGGGAAACCCTGAGGCAGTTCCCTAGGGTGGCCGCCGCGCCCCTAGGGAAACCCTGAGGAAGTTCCCTAGGGCGCCGGCCCAACCGTAGGGAAACTGCGACCAGCCACCCCCCTATATATATGAGGGGAGAGGGAGAGTAGCCGCACGCAAGCCACGTCGCAGCCCTCTCTCTCCCCCTCTTGATCGTTTCTCCTCTAGATTGGTTCGGTTTTGCTTAGCAAAGCTCTGCCGGATCAGCTCCACCACCACTGCCGCCACACCATCGTGCTGCCGGAGAACCCATCTATCTCTCCGCCCTCGCTTGCTGGATCAAGGAGGCGAAGATCGTCATCGAGCTGTACGTGTGCTGAACGCGGAGGTGCCGTCCGTTCGGCGCTAGATCGTGATTGGATCGCGGGACGGCTTGCGATTTGGATCGCGAAGACGTTCGACTACATCAACCGTATTTCTTAACGCTTCCCGCTTAGCGATCTACAAGGGTATGTGGATCCGATCTCTCCTCTCGTAGATGCTCATCACCATGGATAGATCTTGTATGTGCGTAGGAATTTTTTTGTTTCCCATGCAACGTGCCCCAACAATACGTAGTTCCCTTTGTCTGTCGGTATGTTACTTGCCCGAGGTTCGATCGTCGGTATCTCAATACCTAGTTCAATCTCGTTACCGGCAAGTCTCTTTACTCGTTCCGTAATACATCATCCCATAACTAACTCCTTAGTCACTTTGCTTCCAAGCTTCTTGTGATGTTGTATTACCGAGAGGGCCCAAAGACACCTCTCCGTCATACGGAGTGACAAATCCCAATCTCGATCCATGCAACTCAACAGACACCTTCGGAGATACCTGTAGAGTACCTTTATGATCACCCAGTTACGTTGTAACGTTTGATACACACAAGGCATTCCTCCGGAGTCCGGGAGTTGCACGATCTCATGGTCGAAGAAACATGTATTTGACAAATAAGAAAGCAGTAGCAATAAACTGAACGATCATATGCTATGATAACGGATGGGTCTTGTCCATCACATCATTCTCCTAATGATGTGATCCCGTTATCAAATGACAACTCATGTCTATGGTTAGGAAACCTTGACCATCTTTGATTAGTGAGCTAGTCTTGTAGAGGCTTACTAGGGACACAGTATTTGTTTATGTATCCACACATGTATTTAAATTTTTGGTTAATCCAATTCTAGCATGAATAATAAACCTTTATCATGATTAAGGAAATATAATAATAACCACTTTATTATTGCCTCAAGGGCATATTTCCAACATATACATGATCGTTGCCGTGAATAAAAATGCATACTGACGTGGCTTGAGACTGCGTCGGTATTTCCCCAAAGGGGAAGGGATGATGCAGCACAGCGACGGTAAGTATTTCCCTCAGTTATGAAACCAAGGTATCGAACCAGTAGGAGGATCACCACCACCTAATAAGCAGCACCTGCACACAAGGAACAAATAATTGCAACCCGACGCGAAAGAGAGGTTGTCAATCTCTCTACGGTAAAAAGATAGATTAGGTAGTGATAGATTGGAGAGATAGATCTCTCAAGAACACAAAATAAAAAGAGCAAATAAAAAGTGCGGCAATATATTATTGGGTTTTTGGAATAATAGATCTGAAAACAAAAGCGGCAAAAAGATAGATCGGAAAGCAATATGTTGGAAAAGTAGACCCGGGGGCCGTAGGTTTCACTAGTGGCTTCTCTCATGAGTATAGCACACGGTGGGTGAACAAATTACCGTTGGGCAATTGATAGAAGATCAAATAATCATGACGATATCCAAGGCGATGATCATTATATAGGCATCACGTCCAAGATAAGTAGACCGACTCCTGCCTGCATCTACCACTATTACTCCACACATCGACCGCTGTCCAGCATGCATCTAGTGTATTCAGTTCATGGAAAAACGGAGTAATGCAATAAGAACGATGACATGATGTAGACAAGATCCATTCATGTAGAAATAGACCCCATCTTGTTATCCTTAATGGCAACGATACATGCGTGCCTTGCTGCCCCTTCTGTCACTGGGAAAGGACACCGCAAGATCGAACCCATCACAAAGCACCTCTTCCCATGGCAAGAAAAATCGATCTAGTTGGCCTAACTAAACCAAAGATTTGAAGAAGAAATACGAGGCTATAAGTAATCATGCATATAAGAGATCAAAGAAGACTCAAATAATATTCATTGATAGAAACTGATCATGAACTCAAAATTCATCGGATCCCAACAAACACACCGCAAAAGTTTACATCAAATAGATCTCCAAGAGACCATTGTATTGAGAATCAAAATAGAGAGAGAGAGGAAGCCATCTAGCTACTGCCTATGGACCCGTAGGTCTATGGTGGACTACTCACACATCAACGAAGAGGCACCAATGAGGATGATGAACCCCTCCGTGATGGTGTTAGATTGGATCTCGAGGTTCTGGAACTTGCGACGGCTGGATGTGTTTTTCGTTGACTCTCTTAGGGTTTCTGGAATATTTGGGAATTTATAGGAATCATAGGCAGTGGAGAGGGGCCCCAAGGAGGGCACAACCCATCAGGGCGCGCCGGGCCCCCCCTGGCACGCCCTGGTGGGTTGTGGTCTCCACGGCCCACCTCTCTAGCACTTCTTTGGCCCACCGGGTGTCTTCTGGTCCAAAACAAATCTCCAAAATCTTCCTCGTGATTGGACTCCATTTGGTACTAATATTCTACGAAGTAAAAAACAAGCAAAAACTGCAACTGGCACTTTGGCACTATGTCAATAGGTTAGTCCCAAAAAATGATATAAAGTTGGTATAAAGTGATTGGAAAACATCCAAGAATGATAATATAACAACATGGAACAAGCAAAAATTATAGATACGTTGGAGACGTATCACATACCTATCCACTCTTCTATCAATTTCCCAATAGTAATTTGTTAACCCACCATATGCTTACTATATGAGAGATGCCACTAGAGAAAACGACGGCCCCCGGGTCTATCCTCTTATAAGTTTACAAACCCATTCAATAACTTGCTGCCTTTTATTTTGTTTTAGTTTTTTTTCCAATTTAAAATTATCTACTATCATATGCACTTCTCACTTGCTTGCAAATAACGAGATCAAGGGGATTGACAACCCTCTTGCCACGTTGGGTGTGATACGTCCATTTTGCATCATGATTTCTTATTCATATTTACGTTATTCTTGTCCATTATTCACTATTATCATACAATTCTTATGCCCTTTTTTCTAAATATGCAACGTACATCATAAAAAGGGAATTATCTGGAAACTGGAATTCTGGACCGGAAAACCGAGAAAAAGGTAGAAAATCACCAGACTCCAAATGACCTGAAACTTCACGAGGAATTTTTATGGAATATATGTAAATTTCTGGGCCAAAATATATCAGAGGGGGGCCACCAGCCAGGCACAAGCCAACAGGGCGCGACCCCCCCTAGGCCGTGCCATGATGGCTTGTGGGGCCCTGGCTGGCCTCCCGACGCCCATCTCCTCCTATATGGTGTGTTTTACCCTAGAAAAAAAATCATAAGCAACCTTTCGGGACGAAGCACTGTCGTCTCAAGGCGGAAACCTAGGCAGAGGCCCTTTTGCACTCCATCAGTCAGATTCTGCAGCGGAAATTCCTCTCCGGGAGGGGGAGATCGAAGCCATCGTCATCACCAATGCTTCCTCCTTCGTGGGAGAACCAATCTTCATCAACATGTTCACCGGCACCATCACATCTCCAACCCTAGTTCATCTCCTGTATTCAATCTTTGTTTCAAAACCTCAGATTGGTACCTGTGGGTTACTAGTTGTGTTGATTACATCTTGTAGTTAATGCTTGGTGGATTACTTGGTGGAAGAAATTATGTTCAGATCCTTAATTATTATTATTGCACCTGTGATCTTGGACATGTTGATGAGGTGTGAGTAGTTACTATTGTTCCTGAGGACATGGGAGAAGTCTTGTTATAAGTAATCATGTGAAGTTGGTATTCGTTCGATATTTTGATGATATGTATGTTGTTACTTCTCTTAGTGGTTTCATTTGAACGTCGACTACATGACACTTCACCATGCTATGGGCCTAAGGGAAGTCATTGTGGAGTAACAAGTATATGATGGGTTGCTAGAGTGACAGAAACTTAAACCCCAGTTTATGCGTTGCTTCATAAGGGGCTGATTTGGATCCACATGTTTCATGCTATGGTTAGATTTATCTTAATTCTTCTTTCATAGTTGCGGATGCTTGCGAGAGGGGGTAATCATAAGTAGGTTTTTAGTTCAAGTAAGAACAACACCTTAGCACCGGTCCACCCACATATCAAATTATCAAAGTAGCGAACGCGAATCAACTCAACATGATGAACATGACTAGACAGAATTCCCATGTGTCCTCGGGAGCGCTTGCATAATATAAGAGTACTTTCAGGCATGTCCTTTGCTATAAAAAGGATTGGGCTACCTTGCTGCACCTTTGCTACTATTGTTACTTGTCACTTGTTACGAATTATCTTGCTACAAAACTATCTATTATCGTTACTTACAACACTTGCAGAGAATACCTTGCGGAAAACCGATTGTCATTTCCTTCTACTCCTCATTGGGTTCGACACTCTTACTTATTGAAAGGACTACGATTGATCCCCTATACTTGTGGGTCATTAGGGTGCAAGTGTGTGCTCTTTTGTGTGCAGCCGCTGAAGATGGTTGATGACTGGTATTCCTATTGGTTCGATAAACCTTGGTTCTTAACTGAGGGAAATAATTACCCGCATTGTGTTGCATCACCCGTTCCTCTTCACAGAAACCCAACGCAGATCACAAGCATCAGGAAGGATTTCTGGCGCCTTTGCCGGGGAATATCATCATCAACTATCAAGTAACTTCACACAAATTATCATTCACTTGCTCTTTTTATTTGCTGTTATATTTAGTTTCCATTATAAAAACCAAAAATTCAAAAATATTTATCTTTGCTTGTCACTAGTTTACTTTGTCACTTGCTAGTTTACTTGTCATGCTTATTACTTTGCTTGCTTGGTCACCATGTATCAAGATAGATTCTATAATATCTCTTACTACCACAGAAAGTTCTATGAAAACTTTTATGACCTCACAATATGAGCATAATAAATTCTTTGCTTCTGAAATCAAGGAACATTCAACTTTGCTAGATGCTATTAGTAAACAACTTGATGAAGTCAATAAGGAAGTGTCTAATCTCCAGTCACAATTTGCTCAAACTAAAGAGTTGATAGGAAGGATCTCTGATAAGCAAACCACTCTATTGAATAGGATGGCCGCTAAACCGAAATCTCTCCCTATTAATCATCATGATGAAGATCTTAAAATGATTGGCACTTCTCCTCTTGAATCTTTGTTTACTTCTCTGAAATTAAATGACAAAGGGGTTGGAGTTGAGTCAACTCTAGCTAGAGAGAGTCCCGTTTGCTTAGAGGGTGATGATTCTAATGCTAAAACTGAAAAAAGTGGGTTTGGAGAGGTTAAAACTTTCACTAGTGATGTGCCCACTATCTTGGACTACAAGGATTTTAATTATGAGAGCTGCTCTTTAGTGGAATGTATTTCCTTGTTGCAATCCTTTATTATCTCACCCAATGCTTATGAACAAAATAAAGCTTTTACTAAACATATAGTAGAAGCTATGATAAAAGCTTATGATGAGAAACTTGATTTAGAAGTTTCTATTCCTAGAAATATGCATGATGAATGGGAACCTACTATTAAAATAAAGCTTAAAGAATATGAATGCAATGCTTTGTGTGACCTTGGTGCTAGTGTTTCGACTATACCTAAATCTCTTTGTGATGTGCTTGGTCTCACGAATATTCAAGATTGTTCCCTAAACTTGCATCTTGCGGATTCTACCTTCAAGAAACCTTTAGGTAGAATAAATGATGTTCTTATCCTTGATAATAGGAATTATGTGCATGTAGATTTCATTGTGCTTGATATTGAATGCAATCCTACTTGTCCAATAATACTTGGTAGGCCCATTCTACGAACTATAGGTGCAATAATTTTCATGAAAGAGGGAAACGTACGGTTCCAATAACCATTAAAGAAAGGGCTGGAACACTTCTATAGAAAGAGAATCAAACCACCTTATGAATCTACCATGAGGGCCACTTATGGGTGGAGTGTCAAAGATGGCAACACTTGATCATACACCTTATGCCTAGCTAGGGGCGTAAAACAATAGCGCTAGTTTGGAGGCAACCAAATAGTTATCTTATTTTTCTTGTTCTACTTTCTGTTTGTGTGTCATAACATGATTGTTGCCTCTGTAATGACTGTGCTTTTATGTTTTAATTAGTGTTTGTGCCAAGTAAAACCTTTGGGATGACTCACAAGATGAGTAGAATCGATGCTGAAACAAAACAGAAACTTTTGACTCCAGTACAAGAATTTTCATTTTTTACTAGAGCGTGATTGATACGTCCATTTTGCACCATGATTTCCTATTCATATTTACGTTATTCTTGTCCATTATTCCCTATTATCATACAATTCTTATGCCCTTTCTCTTTGAATATGCAAGGTACATCACAAACAGGGAATTATCTAGAAACTGGAATTCTGGACCGGAAAACCGAGAAAAAGGCAGAAAAATCACCAGACTCCAAATGACCTGAAACTTCACGAGGAATTTTTATTGAAAATATGTGAATTTATGGGCCAAAAATATACCAGAGGGGGCCACCAGCCAGGCACAAGCCAACAGGGCGCGACCTCCCAGGCCGCGCCCTGATGGCTTGTGGGGCCCTGCCTTACCTCCCGAGGCCCCTCTTCTCCTATATGGTGTGTTTTACCCTAGAAAAAATCATAAGAAACCTTTCGGGATGAAGCGCCGCCGTCTCGAGGCGGAAACCTGGGTAGAGGCCTTTTTGCACTCCGGCAGTCAGATTCTGTCGGGGAAATCCTTCTCCGGGAGGGGGAGATCGAAGCCATCGTCATCACCAACTCTTCCTCCTTCGTGGGAGGACCAATCTTCATCAACATCATCACCAGCACCATCTCATCTCCAACCCTAGTTCATCTCCTGTATTCAATCTTTGTCCCAAAACCTCAGATTGGTACCTGTGGGTTACTAGCTTTGTTGATTACATCCTGTAGTTGATGCTTGCTGGATTGCTTGGTGGAAGATATTATGTTCAGATCCTTAATTATTATTATTGCACCTCTGATCTTGAACATGTTGATGAGGTGTGAGTAGTTACTATTGTTCCTGAGGACATGGGAGAAGTCTGGTTATAAGTTATCATGTGAAGTTGGTATTCGTTCGATATTTTGATGATATGTATGTTGTTACTTCTTTAGTAGTGTCATGTGAACGTCGACTACATGACACTGACGTGGCTTGAGACTGCATCGGTATTTCCCCAAAGAGGAAGGGATGATGCAGCACAACGACGGTAAGTATTTCCCTCGGTTACGAAACCAAGGTTATCGAACCAGTAGGAGAACCACGCAACACTATATAAACGGTACCTGCACACAAAGAACAAATACTTTGTAACCCGATGCGAAAGAGAGGTTGTCAATCTCTCCAAGGTAAAAAGATAGATTAGATTGTAATAGATTGGATAGATAGATCGCACAAGAACACAAAATAAAAGAGGCAAATAAAAAGTGCAGCAAAGTATTTTTAGGTTTTTGGAATAATAGATCTGAAAACAAAAAGCGGCAAAAGATAGATCGGAAAGCAATATGTTGGAAAAGTAGACCCGGGGGCCATAGGTTTCACTAGTGGCTTCTCTCATGAGTATAGCACACGGTGGGTGAACAAATTACTGTTGGGCAATTGATAGAAGATCAAATAATCATGACGATATCCAAGGCGATGATCATTATATAGGCATCAGGTCCAAGATTAGTAGACCGAAACGATTCTGCATCTACTACCATTACTCCACACATCGATCGCTATCCAGCATGCATCTAGTGTATTAAGTTCATGGAAAAATGGAGTAATACAATAAGAACGGTGACATGATGTAGACAAGATCTATTCATGTAGGAATAGACCCCATCTTGTTATCCTTAATAGCAATGATACATGCATGCCTCGCTGCCCCTTCTGTCACCGGGAGAGGTGTCGGTGTCAAAACCGGCGGATCTCGGGTAGGGGTTGCCGAACTATGAATCTAGGATCGATGGTTAACAGGGGACGAAGGAGACAATGTTTACCCAGGTTTGGGCCCTCGTGAGGAGGTAAAAACCTACGTCCTGCTTGAGTGTATTGATGAGTTTGATGGTTACAGAGTTGATCTACCTCGAGATCAAATGAGCTAAACCCTAGATGAGTTGACTTGTCCTTATACGAACTAAGCACCCTGGTTTATATAGACACCAGGGGTACCTAGGGTTACACATGGTAGGTTTTCATCCGGGCATGGATACGCCCATTCTTACTTGGAGGATACACCAAGTCTTCGGATCCTTCCACCTAGACACGGGGTCATTCTGTAGTCCGGCCTTCCCGCAGATGCCACAAAGCGGCCCACCGGGCTGGTCCACAAAAGATAAGCCAACCGCCCAAGGACCCCTTAATCCCGGACTCCCTTAGTAGCCCCCGGACTAGCCTCCAACGCCGGTCTTCATGACATTTAGCTGTTGGACGTCCAGAGTGTCCGGCTTGCGGGGTGAGTTCCTTTCTTCTCTCCATGCTCGGTCATCCTTAGCTCGGCCACCGATGACACCCTGCTTTCCGAACATATCTTGCCTAGCCTCGAAGGCCAAACGCCTGAGAATGAACAGTGCCTCTCCTGACAACCTTTCTGACGAAAGGCTAAGACATGCCATAGCCACTTAACCAGTTACAAAAACTCGATTCGCGGTTCGAGGCCACCCTTTTATTGGCACGTCTAATCGACATGAAGATCGTGCTCCATTTTTTAGGGATATGATTAATGATTTGGGTTATCCCACGCGCGCATAACGGATTCGTTGCTTCGGGAAACGACGCAGCCCACGGCGCAGTAAGAGGACGCTTGGTATTACGACCTTCCATAAAAGGGAGAAAAATCCCCAAAGCCTTTCCACGGTCCTCAGATTCACTCTCTCAAGCCTCCTTCGCTCCAAGCGCTTAGATCTAATCTTCTTCCAGCTCCCCCAAGACACCCCTCCCCCTTCCTCAAGCTCGACTATGGCTGGCTCAGGCTCGCAAGGCAAGTGGGAGTTCTCCTGCGTCACCGAGGATGACATCCAGGAGCTGAAGCGCGCCGGCTACCTCCCAGTTGATGTCGCCCACCGCGCCCCCGAGGAGGGCCAAGTAGTGCCCACACCAAAGCCAGGAGAGTGGGTGGTGTTCATCCCCCATTTCATCCGGGGACTGAGCTTCCCGCTGCACCCCTTTGTAAGGGGCCTGATGTTCTTCTACGGGTTAGATTTCCACGAGCTCCCCCCGAACTCCATTATGCATATATCCGCCTTCATCATCGTCTGCGAGGCCTTCTTGCGGGTTCAGCCGCGCTTCGGCTTATGGCTGAAGGTTTTCAATGTCAAGCCGAAGACCGTAAATAGCCAGCATGCGAATTGTGGAGGGGCTGTGATCAGCAGGCTTCCGCGGGTTGAGTGGCCGGAAGGCACCTTCATCGACACTGTCAAAGTCTGGCAGAAGGAGTGGTTCTACATCACCGAACCACGAGGCACAGACTGGGCGGCGCCTTCCGAGTTCAGATTCGGACCCCCTGCGAGACTAACCTCGTGGATCAAGAAAGGCCTGGACTGTGGGTCGGCCACGGAAGTGAAAGCGCTGTAGGATCGCATCACGAAGATGCTAGCAACGAACGTCGGGCTGACCAACATGATCCAGGTCTTGCTTCGCCGCCGTCTCCTCCCTTGCCAGCTCCGGGCTAGCCAATGTGGGCCTACAAGTCTGACAACCCTCCCACCGTGCGCAAGCTTTACCGCACTACCCGGGAGAAGCTGTGGAAGGCATTGCTCAAGCCTCAGGAGGAATGGCCGGCCAAGGAGGAAGACACCGGCCTGGATGCCAAAAACCCTCCGCTCAAGATAAAGTTTCTATTTTTATCCTCGGGTTCAATCTCTTAGCAAGGATTTTAACCCCTTCCCTCTTCGTCTCCATAGGCCTGGCTAGCTAAGGCCCTGCGGATCAATGGTCGTGCCCCGCTGCCCGAAGCCCCCAGATCGGCCCTTTTGACGGCGATGCTGGTCGTGGCACCGTATTCGGGGCCAGAGAAGAAGGAGGAGAAGAAGAAGGTCGAGAAGAAGGAGACCCGAGAAGGTCTCCGCCTAAGAGGCCATCCGGACGCTAGGTCTGAGGAGAACCAGGCCTCCTCTGCTCACGAAGAGGACCACATGGAGGAAGGGGGGAAGTCAATTCCCTCCAGACAAGGAAGAGGGCGACATCTGTGGATGTCGAGGAGGATCCAGCTCCCCCTCCCCAAAGAGATCCTGTAGGGCTAAAGTGGTCCTGCCCGATGTCAGCCCGAATTCCGATGAGGAAATCCGAGGCCTTCGAGAGGATCCCTCGGAGGACCCCCAGGGCCAAGCCCCCGGCCAGAGGTACCGAATCCGAACACTTTATGTTGTACTTATACAAAGTTTCTGTTACTAACTGGACAAACGTTTTTCGCATTGCAGCCCGGCCCGCGATCTCCCGGCCGAGCAGGTTTCAGAGGGAGATCCCCCGCCAGCCGAGCTGGCGGAGAGCGGAATTGCGTCCCGCACCTCTCTCCCTCAGGCCGCTGAAGAGGCCGTGGAGGTGATGTCCCGCCGGACCCCTCCCAGGCCGAACGCTGGGGGTGAGGAGGTCATGACAGAGGCTCATACCTCGGTGACCGAAGACTAGGAGGTCGAGCCCCTCCTGGCGAGCAAAGAGGGAGGCCGTGACTCATCGGAGCTCCCTCCGAAGACGGCTCCGGAGACCTCCAAGCCTTCGACGTTGACGACTCTACCTTCTCAGGAAGGGGGAGCGGTACTGCCGCCACCGGTGCCGCTTGTGACAGGGAAGGCCGCAACCGGGTGCCAAGGTATGATGGAGGAGGCCTTGCGTAGCTCCTCCATCGCCGAAGATCACCACACCCTTATGGGTGCGGTTCTGCAAGGCATTCAGTCCGTTGACAGCGGACTGAAAGAGGCCTTCGGCGGTCTATTGGCGGGCTTCAAGGTAAGCCATGTAATGCTCTTTTCTTAAGGAGAAATTTATTTGAGAGGTTTATATATCCCGTATAGGTATAGCAGCCCCCGAGACGTGGGTGAGTTTGAAAAACTTACCCGGGGATCAGAGAACCCAAGGTCTCGAGCAAAACAATTCGTGTCCCTTAAAAATTTATTGGTTCCAAAGATGATTTGGCGAACGGGTCTGGGACGTATAGCTCGAAAGTGTGTTTTACACAAGTTTGCTTTGCAGGCCTCGTCTTCAGCGGCGGCTGCCAATTACGTGGAACTGACTGAGTTGAACTGGAAGCTCAAGGGTTCCGACGATGAGCTTGACCGCCTGAACAAATGGTTTGATGAGATGCAAAATAAGTTTGAATTATACCGTGAAGACCCTTTATTTTTCGGGTTTTCATACCTGAAATCTAGCTTCCCATTGTGTTTGTAGCCATTAACGCCGAGGTCGAGAACCTCAAGGCTGAGCTGGAGAGGGGCAAGCAGGAGGCCGCCGATCATAAGATGGCGGCCGAACAAGCGGCTTCCGAATTGGGCTCCTTGAAGGTTCCCAGCAATAAGCACGAAGCTCGGGTGGCCGAGGTGCAGCAGGAGCTCCAAGATGCAAGCACCAAGTGCGAGGCCCTCGAGCAAAAGGCCAAGGACCAAGCGGCCGAGCTGTCCTCGCTGTCCTCCGAGCTTAAATCAGAGCGTGTAGATAGGCGGTCTTTTGAAGAAGAACTTCGCCAAGTCAGGATGATTGCGGATGGTAAGCCGTACTTACTGCAATGTGCCTTTGGTGGTAACAGTTTTGCTCGTCGCACACGGCTGTGGCGTTCCTCAGGCACCTTTACGGATCTCCCGAGGAGTGCAGCGGACGCGGCCAAGCACTTTGTGACTCGGGATGGGGACACCGAACAGAGACTGTTCTGGGCGCAATTTCAGACCCCCGAGCCCCGTCCCCTTCTCAGTTATCAAATGAAGCAGCTAATGGAGCTGCATAGGATGGCAGAGCCAGCTCTGAAGGACCTCTGCATTCGGCTGTGGCCTACAGATCCACTACCAAGCAACTATTTTGGCCTGGTGCAGAAGCTTTGCGACGCCTCATCCTTAATTGAGGTCATGAAGCGCTCCGTATGCATTGAGGGGGCACGGATGGCCTTTGCGAGGACCATGACGCACTGGCCGGGGATGAAGCCGTTCGAGATGGCTACTGCGCCCCCGCCGCCTGGGAAGGAGCATAGGCGCCCCAAGCTTTATTTTGCTGCTGCGATGGAGGGTGCTCGGTCGATAGAGACCCAGTGCCCCAAGGATGTAATTTATGAATGAATACATTTATTGTATGTCCAATGAACATTTCGTTTTACAATGCGTATGCATGGTTTATAATGCTTTTGAAATTTGGATTATTTGACTCTTGTGTGGCCGTTTGGAACTGAAAGTTTCCAGTCGTCGGCTTTAGCCCCCATGTAAATATTACAAGAGGTGTTCCGACCTTCGCAACTTTATCCTTAGCCGAATTGTCGGAGCCCGGAGGTGGTGGTGCGGGATGGGGGAACAAGGCAATCGGACTATGTGGCTTTTGTGCTTTCACTTAGCCGTAGGAGCTTGACTGTGGGGGCTGGTTACTAGCCCCCATTGGTTTGTGATATTCGGATATACCGAGGTTAAAAACCACTACCACATGGTTTGTGAAGATACAAACCCCTTGTCTGACACGGAATAACCTACATCGATTTTTAGTTTGACACTTGTGCTCGGATTGCAGACCGGTTCTCGCTTATTATGACAGTCGATTTTCGGCTTTCTCCACTGAGGTACTTAACCAGGCGAGCTAGAAATACAATCGCAGTGGTTCTCCCTTTACCCTTTTAGCCAAACAAGCGGAACGTAAGAGAGTAAGCACAGGAGTCGGGCAACCCAAACTTTGACCTAAGACATAATTCGGAACCGATTCATATAACACGAAATCCAAGATGCCGGACATATAGAGGATAATTCCGGGATGATGATTGGGGCGAGTTTTGTAGTCAAGCCCTCGGTCTATTAGCCGATTGCATCTAACATGTACCGAACAGTTTTGTTGCTGGAGGCGGGGAGTGGGAAACACTTTATAAAATGCCATAAACAAATCGTAAAAGATGATCTTTATATATGCTGATTTTTTATAATTCATACGACGGGCACAACTATTACAGGTACTAGTCGGATGCCCATGCGTTGCCACGGAACAGAAAACCACACTGACCAAATAATTGTAATAATTTTATGTTCGTGTCAAAGAACACGGCGACATGTTGTATGCATATATAGTAATAAATATTGATGCTCTCGTCCACTCTTCAACATCTTTCTCTCTGCCCCTCCTTCCCCTCAAGGTTGACTCTATTCATTTATCTTTTCCCTAGCATTCTCATAATCTCCTTTCTTCAAAAGTCTGTCTATCTCGCTTGAAGACCTTTCTCAACTTTAGCAAATCTCGTGTACTACATGAGTGCATGACCTTCTCCAACCTTAACAAATCTCACTAACCACAAGAAAAGAAATATGCATGTTGTTCAATGTCAGTGTTTATATCTCTTTATTCTTTGACCACAACAAGGATAATGTCTTTGTGACCGCAAGCAATGTAAATAAACCCATATATGGCTTATAGCAGGAAAAAAAATCAAACAAAACATCTGTTAACACTTCTGTGTCACAAAGAAACATATTTAAAGAATAACAAATATTGTGTATAGTTGAGAAAATCAACTCAAACAAGTACCTAATTAACTAAAATGTCACATTCTTAAACTTCTCCCAATTTATTGCACTATGCACATTGCCGCATGATGACTTGCCTTATACAAATTTTAATAGTAGCACATGGTTGGCACGAGCCCACAGTCACTGTCTTCCTTGGGCAACTCACTCCCTACTTCTCTGCAATAAATTCTTGTCGGCGAGATCTTCCATATCTACGGAGACGAGGGAGAAGCTGAGAACACACGTATTTTGCAAATTTTTTCCTAATCATCCCCTTTTCATGAAATTAAATGTCGTTTGTTTGTTTTGTTGAGATGTCCTACTGTTAATATTAGGTTGTCTGACCTAAGTAGTTTGTTAGCCAAGCTCTACAAGATTTGGCTGCAATTTATATGGTACTACACTTATATGATGTTGAGAGAAGGGAGTTGTTATCCATACTACGTGCTAAATGATTTGTTTGTGGCTTCTTGCAAGTACATGCTCTTTAGCAAGTTTTTGTTATCTACTCTTTAGTATGTGTGCATTGTTTCTCTATTGTTCCCTTTCCCTCCAAAATATTGCACAAGGCTCCCAACATTTCTGTAACCAGTGTTGTACAACTTATGCTGGTTTGCCAACTATAAATTAGAATTTTCTCTCAGAACGTGAACTTTTGAAATAACAATCATTTCGAGCAACAACCTGAACTTATGCTAATGAGATGCATATGGAAAATGTTGAAATATCTTGGGTGAAAGAAATATTACAAGTTACAATATATGGCGCTTAGAAGAACACCTATTATGCAAATGAGTTAAAAGAATTGTAGTGCCTAGGATATATATTGAGCTAAAGATTAGGAGGTGTATACTCATAGCCCATAATGCTGGTGGAATTTTAACAGCATAAAAACACCATGGTATAACAATATTTCATTAGGTCATATTTTCTGGTGGAATTTTAATAGCACCAAAACACCATGGTATAACAATTCTCATTAGGTCATATTTGCTGGTGGAATTTTAACAGCAACAAAACACCATGGTATAACTATTCTCATTAGGTCCATATGATAACAATAATGTGCAACCCCGTGTTTTTGGCCAGCAGTGTTCATATTTTTGCAGTGTATCTATCCAAAATAACTTACAGTATTTTCAAGTTTTAGATTATTTATATTGTACTGTCAGAATGTGTTTTTGGCTGGTGAATAAGTTTAACTGTATTTGTAATTGATGATTGACCCAAAAGGTTGTGAAAATATGTACACAAGTACAAAAGCTCATATTAGTGTCATGCATACAATACAATTAAGTAATAACTTAAGGAAGGGAACTCTCCCCATGTGTTGGAGATCTAATTAAGATTATGAATTGTTATTATATCTAAAGCATTTAAATAGTCACTTCTGGAAATCAAATGAGTAAGCCACACCCCAAGAACATATAAAGTAAGTGAAAGGCTCTCAACTGAACCTTGCAATGATTTCCAGTTTTCTAGCAATGACAAGGTGTTTTCCCCCTCGATTCTTTATTCCGCAACTATTCTCAGCTCCTTGAAACCATTCATATAACCCTGTGGCAAAATGAACTGCATTAGAAAATTTAAATTTATGTGCATCCAAAATTCAGAGTAAAACACTTGACTGCATATCATTTTGATTACAATAATATGTCCTCTCACCAATCTGATTGAGATGCATCTTGATTGAATGAAAAATCCCACCTTTTCTCCCCAAAAAGCTAGCTTAACAATTGAGAGGAAAAAAATATCAATTTTCGAAACATTTGAATCTTGCAAATGTACATCACTGTCGGGTCACGATGCACACGATCACCTATGGGGCCACGGGCCCCTTTGTGGTTCGGCAGGGGTGAGGTCACACTGCACAAAGAGCAGAGGTGGTGAGGCAGCATGACAACGAGACGCTGGTGTTTTACCCAGGTTCGGGCCACTTTGAAGCGTAAAACCCTACTTCTGCTTTGGTGGATTGATCGGGGGAACACGAAGCACACGCAACGCTCAAACCCGGCAAGCTTGCCTTCGGGAGAGCTGCTACACGAGTACAAGTGTCCAAAGGTCCGAATCTTTTGCTAGGTTGCCTTGGGCCTCCTTTTATAGCCAACAACGCTATCATACCTAACTCTAGCATTTAGGACAAAATGCCATAAATGCTAGCCTAGGTGGCGTGCGGGGATGCATCCCCGGCAGGCTTTTACCACCGCTTTAGCTAACTATTGCTTAATATCTTGACACGCCTCTGGACGGGTGTCAAAAGGGCGTAATCTGTCTCCCAACGAGTCGCCACGTACTTAGCGAGAGCCACTTAGCCACCTGAGGGCTCGACACCGCATCAACAAATGACTGGCATTGCGATGTGGTGGAGCGGTGGCCGATCGGCTCGCGCCTGCCGGGGGATGGCTTGTCGGATCTTCCTGAAGATGTGTGCACCTTGGTCCCCGGCAGGCACCGGGGACGTGACTGGCGCAGTATGGGCCCATTCTGGGCCGTTGCATCGACCTTGCCGGCGTTGCTTGGCCAGCGTATGCTGCTTCTGTCGGACTCTTGGTCTTGAATGCTGGTTTCATCTTCTTGATGCGCTCCTTGATCTCGTGTAGAGCGGCTTCTCTGGTTTGGACTGGTTTGGACGGGGTAGTAGCTTTCCCCGGTAGGCTTAGGCCATCGGCTCGGAGGCTCATCGTCCGTGCACAAGTTAGGGGGAAATAAACACCCCCATTTGTGTACCCCGACAGAAACCCCCGGGCCTGGGCCATACGTATCGCTTGGCATCGTTGGGTTAGGCCCCAAACAGTGCACGGACACGCGTTGAAGAAATGCTGCGCTCATGTCCTTGGTCGTGATGACTCGTCAAACCCACGCCCACTCCGCTTAATTACCGCAGGTCGTGGGGTTGTGGAGCAGTAGCCATTGGAGAGTAAAAAAAAACCAGTAAAAGAAATGGCATTTTTCCGAAAAGATAGCGAAGAGCCAGCCCCCGCGCGGGTTCCCAATAAAAAGGTAACGCGCAGGGGCGCTGCTCATTCACTTCCGTTCCTCCTTCCTTCATCTTCTTCCTCAAGCCAAGAAACGACTTCTGCCGCCGCCACCCGCCCACCAAGGGCTGCAAGATCCTCCACTTCCCTTGAGAGCCCAAGAGATGGGGCGGTAGACGAGTGCCGTGAAGGGGAAGCAGACGGCCGTGTCGGCGGACCCAGCGGCTGAAGAGAGGAAGAGGAAAGCAGAAGAGCTGGAGAGGCGGCGACAGAAAGATGTGGTTTTCTCCCCGTCGAACCTGGACGACAACACCTTGATCGCAAGGTATGCCTATATGTGAGGGAGGGAAACAAATGGGCATGGAGCGCCCGTAGTTCTACCGGACAGTGCCAAAGAAAATACACCATCAGATTCGTACCGCTTCTTCTGCACATAGTTTCTCTGTGGCCTCTCCTCCCCCTTCTCTGATTTCTTTTGCGCCATGATGACGGTGTATGGATTCCACTTTTTGGATTTCACGCCCAATGCAATGGCGTGCATGGCGATTTTCGCCCATCTGTGAGAGAATTTTGTTGGAGTTGCCCCCAATGTGGATTTGTTCAGACACTTCTTCGTCCCTCGGATAGAGGACAAATCCCACCGCTCGGGGAACATAAGCTGGATTCCTTAGTGCAGGAGGGAAGACTGGGATTATCTCCCTGGCCAGCAGCGCGGGAAGTGGGAAGAGTGGAGGGGCGACTGGTGCTGGATCAAGGATGAAGAAGCCCCCGAGTTATGCTCGACGCGGACTGGATGCGTCACGCGCGGAAGCGACTGGAGCAAGCTGGGCCTTACCGACAACAGGCTCCGCCCGGCGCTGAACAGGATTACCCATCTGAAAGCTACCGGGCTGACCATCGAACATGTGGGGGCCGACTTCCTTCGGCGCCGCATTGCTCCGCTGCAGAGGAGGGGCAGGTTTGCATGGGAGTATAATGGTTCCGCCAACAGGATGCGGTTGTACCCAGGCCCCGCCAAGAATCTGACGGTTTACGGCCATGGTTGGTTGTGCGCGCAGCTGTTCGGCCATCTTGGGCCGTTTCATTTGCCGGCAAGAGTTGTTCCCCTGCATCTCAATTCCGCCCAGAGCCAGATTTTGCAATGGATGCCTAACTGCAATGCCTCCGGGGTCAAGTCCGATTGGGAGCTGCCTGCCCTGGATGATGAGATAGATTGGGTCTCTCGCTTGGAAGAAAGAGCTTCCAAGGCAGAGGACAATTTGATCAAGCCAACTACCAGGGCGGAGGAGGCATTCATTGCCGCTCGGATTGAGGAGGACAAGAAGGCCAGAGCCGCCAAGAAGATGGGCTCCGGGGAAGAGGAAGAGGAGGAGCCCGAGGGTGATGATTCTTCTGAAGAGGGGAGCGAAAAGCGCGCCACGGAGGAGGCTGCCGGGTTCGAATCTGCCGGGGCCGGGGCTTCCCAAGCCGCGGCGACAGGAACCCAAGAGGGGGGTGAGAAGAAAGAGGCAAAGGAGACGGAGGTGGAGGAAGAAGGGCTCGAAATGGGCCCTCAAGCTCTAGAGCCAGGGCGCCGCCTCCACGAGCGCGTCAACCGAGAGTCAGCGGCCCTTGCGTCTTCGTAGAGCACCCAGAAGGTGAAGAAGACGACCACCAGGGGAGGCAAACACGACGCAACATGCCGCCATTCCCTCCGCCTCTCTCGGGCTAAATCTCCTCCCACCAAGCGACGGACGGTCACGGGGGTGGATCCCAGCCCCCCGGCAAGCCCAACGTCTCCGCCAAGTTTGACCCTGCCAGAGGTCCCGGTCCCACCGCCAAGCCCTGCTCCTCCAACTTTGAAAAGGGGCAGATCAATTCCGCCGCCTGCGTCATACGAGCTGGGCTCCATGCTCATTGCCTCAGATTGAGTTACTCAAGTATGATCCTTGTCAATGTTTTCTGTCCTTGATTTATTGACTGATCTTGTACAGCTAAATCTGACAGGGATAGGGAGACCCTTGCGCACTGAGCCAAACGGGTCAAATCCGAGGCAGGGACGGGTTCCATGGCAGGCATGAGCCCGGCAGGAGGCGCGGAGGAAGATCCTGCGCCTAGCCCCCGGTCCAGCCCTCTTCGCGAAACCCTAGGGCAGAACCTCATTTGCTGGCGGGGATGAGGAAGGGCATCTTCCCACACCTGACGGGGAGACGGGAGGGATCTATCAAGGATAGACTCGCTAGGGGGAGCCCTCCTTCCAAGATCCCTCGTCGACCATCGCCCATGGGGAGGAGTCGCCGGCAAGGGCCTCCACCGAGGGGTTTGCCCATGCTGAGGTCACCACCGAAGGGGTGGTGACAGACCGCACGCCGGCAACCGATGTTGCCGGGGAAGAGGATGCCCCTCCTCAGCAACCTCCATCGGGTAACCCACTTGCCTGCGTTTTCACTTCCCCCTTTTCTCTCTTCTTGTGTGTCTTGTTGATTCCTGACTTTCATTTTTCTGCTTACTGCTTTTGTCCGTAGCTTCGCCACTTGAAGAGCCTGAGTTGCTGGAAGAAGTGGCCGGCATCGGGAAAGATGCTGCTGAGGAGGCGATGAAGATTGCTGCCGCGGAGGGCCACGGGCAGGTTGGCGGGGACGATCAGGAATCCTTAGAAAGAACGGAATCAGCCCCCGGCGGCGCATCTGGCCCGGATACAATCATTGAGGAGAAGACTCCTCTCCAGTCCATGGGGCCCCTCACTTCGAGCTATCCTCTGGCCTCGGCCCTGCAATCTCCCCTGAGCAAACTGGCGCTTGTCACTGCTCAACTTGGTCCAACAACTCCTGGCTCATCCTTCTCAGCAGGCGCGGATTTTGATGAGGAAATCAGATGGGTACTGGCGCCGCTGTCTCAGAGGGTTGAAGAAGCTAACGGTTCCGCTGATGGTGCCAAAGATTTGGCTTTCTTGTCATCCATGGCGGCAGGGCTCAAGGATGTGCAGAACAGGTACAGCCTCAAATGACAGGCGGTCAAGGAGCAGCGCGACTTGGCCGAGCATGTGGACCAGCAGCTGAGGGACAAAGGGAATGAGCTATGAGAGTGGTACAACCAGCAGGTCCTTTCTCTTAAGAGGCAATATGAGACGCTGGCCATGGCCAAGGTGGACGTTGCAGCCCGGGAGACTCGACTAGTGGAGCGCGAAGCGCTTCTGAACACCAGAGAGACGAACATCTCCTCCCGGGAAGGGGCCCTCAAAGCTTCTCTCCACGGAAAGGACGAGGAGTTGGAGGCCAGTGTTTAGCAACGCACCAAAGAGCTGGAGGACGAACACAAGGCCACTCTCGACGCGCTCTCTCTGGAGTCCTCAGCCCAACTGAAGAAAGCGGCCGACGAGCTCGCTGCCGCATCTGCCACCAAGACCAATCTCGAGGCCCAACTGAGCAAGCTGACGGAAGACCTTGCCGGGAGCAGTTTGGAGATCGAGGCCCTCAAGGAGGAAGCATGGAAAGCGAAAGCCACTCTGGAAGAGGCGCAATCGCAGCTTTCCTCCAAGAGACAAGATCTCGACGCCGCCAACGACGCCACCTCCAGCATGAAATCCAGGCTTGCCTCTTTGGAGAAAGACATTGAATCTATCGGTGTCCGCGAGAAGCTTCTATTGACAAACCTGACCAATGCGAAAACCCTCCAAAAAGATGCAGAAGACAAGCTGGAGAACCAGATCTAGCAGTGCGACCTCTGGATCAAGAGCATGATTGACATCGCCGAGCGCCTCACTGCTCAGATTGCGAGTATGAACATGAAGAGCTGGGTCTTCTCCGTCGGCAAGCACGAAGTTCCAAGCGTCAAGCTGACACTCTTCTTTGAAGGCCTGATCGAGGGGTTGAAGATGTACGAGGACGACAGGGCCGCCTGCTTTGCCAACGAATCCCGGAAGTTGTCTCGCGACGCTCTCTTCCTGGTCCTGAGCAACCTCGCCTTCGTCCACCCGGACCTCGACCTCTCCGATGGTTTCAAGAGCTGCAGCCGGGCGCCGACACCTCTGCTGCCGCAAAGAAGGCCGGTCCTCTCGCTGACATTGTCCTCTCAGTCCCAAGGACCCAGGGGAGTCGCCGGGGTTAGCCTTGAGTCACCTTTGCTGCCGTGCTGTCCTGTACTTAAGACACAATATATATCCCGTATTAGACTATGCACTATCTTTGCTTTAATGTTTGCTGAACTGATGTCTTTATGTAAACGTATGCTATCCCCCTCGCTTTCCTACTGGTATTCGTATAGTCGTTTTCTTTGCGCGCTCTGGTTACCCGCCAACAACGTGCTGCCGCGATTGCTTTGGGGAACGGGTCCTTAGCATTCTGCTGGCAAGGGCATGCTGCCGTGAGTTTTTCCTCGATGGTGTTTGATGTTGCCGCATGTTTTGTTGAGCGGACTCGAAACAAAGCAAGGCCACAAACAAATATGGTAAGGTTCCATCGCGCACAAGACTCGGCATACGAAACGTTGGTTGCTAGGGGGGGATATACAAATGCGAGCTCTAATGAAAGTTGATAATCATGTCAACTTAGCTTTCGTAATGGCTCCCCTTCCGTCCTGGCGTGTATTTATTCATGCACGTTGTCCCTCCCTCGATTCACGGCCGCCCCTCCTCTTCTTGTTTCCTGGTGAATACATGCGTTTGTACCCACGTTTGCCCTGAGATGAAGTGAAAACGAAGAGGGGCAAATGGAGAACTTGGGAGCCCGTTAGTTATGAGTACAATCCATGCCGCGAGCTTGCCGGGTTAATGTAAACATTCACAACTAACAAAAAACGGGGGAGTAAACATGAATGGCCGAGCCTTCTCTCCTTTCCTTCGCGTCCAACGGTCCCGTAGAGACCAATGCGATGGAGGCGTTGGCGAACAGGACCTTGCCGTGGTTCGCTTGCCGGGGGTGCCAACCGATGGATTCGCTCTAGCATTTGGCTCGGGATTTACCCTTGACGGGATAAATGCAGAACCGAGCCTCACGCGAGCTTATCGACACTGGCGGCACCATCGCCATGCAGAACTGATCACATGCGGGGAAGGAGAGGAGAGAAGGGTATAGCCATGTACCTTTTTTTGTCCTATCGGACCGAGCTGCACCTCCCTGAGATTAGGTGGGCTTGCTCGATGATTGCGATAGGGACGGCGCCGCCACTCAGTTCGCCTCCTCCTCGACCGTGGTCTACACTATGGTTGTGATGTCCACATTGGACGCATCAGCCGTAGCGCCGACGCCCCTCATCCTTGTCGCCGCCATTGCTACAGCGGCGGCATGCAATGGAATCCGGTGAGGAAGGGGCTTAGGGTGCAGCTTTGCTCCTCTCCTTCGACGCTCCCGGCAGAGGAAATGATGACGAAAATTGATGCGCTGCCCACGACCTCAGGTTCACGTAAATGACGCTCCCCCTACCTGGCGCGCCAAAGATGTCGGGTCATGATGCACACGATCACCTATGGGGCCACAGGCCCCTTTGTGGTTTGGCAGGTGTGAGGTCACGTTGCGCAAAGAGCAGAGGTGGTGAGGCAGCACGACGACGAGATGCTGGTGTTTTACCTAGGTTTGGGCCGCTGGGAAGCATAAAACCTACTCCTGCTTTGGTGGATTGATCGGGGGAACACGAAGCACACGCAACGCTCAAACCCGGCAAGGTTGCCTTTGGGAGAGCTGCTACGCGAGTATAAGTGTCCAAAGGTCCGAATATTTTGCTAGGTTGCCTTGGGCCTCCTTTTATAGCTCAAGGGGCAACCACAGTGGCAAAACAAACATTATCTAGTTATTAGATAGCCAACAACGCTATCATACCTAACTCTGGCATTTAGGACAAAATGCCATAAATGCTAGCCTAGGTGGCGTGCGGGGATGCATCCCCGGCAAGCTTTTACCACTGCTTTAGCTAACTATCGCTTAATATCTTGACACGCCTCTGGACGGGTGTCAAAAGGGCGTAATCTGTCTCCCAGCGAGTCACCACGTACTTAGCGAGAGCCACTTAGCCACCTGAGGGCTCGACACCGCAATTACAAATGACTGGCGTTACGATGCGGTGGAGCGGTGGCCGATCGGATCACGCCTGTCGGGTCTTCCTAAAGATTCGTGCGCCTCGGTCCCCGGCAGGCACCGGGGACGTGACTGGGACGGTTTGGGCCCGTTCTGGGCCGTTGCATCGACCTTGCCGGCGTTGCTTGGCCAGCGTAGGCTGCTTCTGTCGGAGTCTTCGTCTTGAATGCTGGTTTCGTCTTATTGATGCACTCCTTGATCTCACGTAGAGCGGCTTCTCTGGTTTGGACTGGTTTTGATGGGGTAGTAGCTTCCCCGGCAGGCTTAGGCCATCGGGTCGGAGGCTCATCGTCCGTGCACAAGTCAGGGGGAAATAAACACCCCCGTTTGTGTACCCCGACAATCACGGAATCATTTTCAAGTTAAAATGAGGACAAAGATTTACCAGGTGATAAGTGGGGTACAAAATAATGCTAAAAATATGGTGGCAACTAAAACCAGATTGACAAAGTAAATTTGTCACAGTTGTCTCAACTATGTGAATCGAAGAGCACATCTCCTGAGGCAAGTTCAAAGCATATGCATGCAAAGGACCACAGGACGACGCATGTAGTATACTTAGATATCACTTGTGAACTGCTTGTATGTGCATCCTAGGCAGAACCTTCACCCCCCCACAACGACCCAGTTGCTATCAAGGGGCAGTGCGGGCCCATGGCCATGGTTGGTTCGGCGTCAAGTGGATCCAGCATGGATTCCTCATATCCATGCTATGTGTGGTCTCCTCTGAGCCTTGAGGGCCACATACCTCTGCACATCTAAGCAACAGATTCAGTAAACACTGGACAGCGGTAGCTCAATGTCTAGGCAACAAGGGTAGAAAAAAATCAAAATATCTCGTGCAAGATGATAGGATTGACAGATAGAACAGTAATTATGATAAATGAAATTAGAATTTCTGCTTATATATGCTCTAAGGTGAAAAAGTGAACAACTGGTGGGTTGAAAAACAGTTGCATCCAGATTGTTATTTTCCTAGACAATCATTGTGAATCCTACAAATAAAAGAGTGATTTAATATGATAATTGGACACAAGATTTTAGCAGGCACAAAGTGGGCGGTGTGAAGTGTCCAGGATAGCCACACAACGGTGAAGTACCCCCAGCCGAGCCGTGCCTGAAGCCCTGAACAAGTTGTCATGCAGATGCCATGGTACCTGCCACCAGCGGTAGTCCTCTATGCCGTTCAACCCCTACGTGTGGTCGATGTCATTGACATCCCCCTCCGCCGCGATGCGGGGGCGTATGGAGAGGAAGATGAGAAGGCAACGGATGGTGAGGCTCTGGTCAGAATCGTGTGCGGCGTCATCGCGGGGATGGCGGGGCGCCATGTCGCAGGAGAAGCCAAGATTGGCACCTCCATCTCCTTCTTTGTACGCTGCATGGTCCTTCTCCCTACGGATCACCGCTAGAGCCTCAGATATCAGCGCATGGAGAGGCGAGAGCGGGCGGGGCAGCGACATTGCAGGTACTGGGCGCAGATAGGAGGCTGGTGGAGGGATGACTGGCGAGGCGCTGAGTGCTTGGAAAAGCGGCAGCGGGGCGGCGGCATCGCAGGGCGCGGCGCATGGATAGAGGCTGGACTGGCGAGGCATCCAATGAAGTCGCGAGGAAATAGAGCATCGGGTGGGTAACTGGGGATCGTGCGACGTGAGACGTGCGCCCAACGGTTTTATTTTGCTGGGTTCTTTTCGTGTTGCGCCCGGATCGTGGGACCAAGATATCGCTATAGGAGAGATGGTGCGAGGGGAGAGGTAGAGGAAGAGGGTTTTGTGTTAAACTGATTGGTTTTCGGAGGGTTGAAAAAAAATCGATGGGAGGAGGTGGGTGGGAGGATAGTTAGCGATAGTGCGGGGAGGAGGGGGAGGTCGAACCATCACGACGTTCGATTGCCCTTTAATGGTAGAGATTTTGTTTAGAAATAAACTTCTACAAAGGGAAGGTTCACTCGGGGTCCTCGATGGGTGGCTTGATGTCCTTGGCATGTTCCGATGCGCCTCCGCTCCTTTGCTCTTGAGTGGTTGTGTGCTTCCTGTAAAGGTGGTTTCTATCAGCGAACAGACCTTTGAGAGAGGTGCATGTAGAATCGCCATGAAATGTGTGAGCTTGATGCTTGCAAGGTCCTGGATGGCGCCTGCTGTGTTGAGAGTGGTTCGGTCGAGCCGACCACTTGGTTTTGATAGTGTGTCCCCCCCCCCCCAGCTGCCCATGGTATTTTAAGCAAGAAATTGTGTCCTCTAGGTACGTACCCGACGGGTAGTGTGGCCGTGCTGTGGGGGGCGTATCCCTATTTGTGTTGAGCAGGAGATTGCTCCGGGACATCGGGTCGAGCTCGAGCTCGCTTGTTCGCGTGTCGCAGCTTGACGTCTGGTTGGGGCCTCGGCACCTCGATGCCGGACTGGAATTCAGCTGCTAACGACGCTATGTGTTCCTCAGTCCGGAGGGATCGTTCCGTATTGCTGTTGACGATGATGACCCCCTTGGGTCCAGGCATCTTGAGCTTCAGGTATGCATAGTGGGGAACGGCATTGAAGCGAGCGAACGCTGTACGGCCGAGCAATGCATGATAGCCGTTGCGGAAAGGGACAATATTGAAGATCAAGTCTTTGCTGCGAAAGTTGTCGGGCGAGCCGAACACTACTTCCAGCGTCATGGTACCCGAACAGCGCGCTTCAACACTAGGGATGACTCGCTTGAAGGTAGTGTTGCTGGGCTTGATTCTTGACGGGTCGATACCCATCTTTTTCACCGTGTCTGAGCAAATCAGGTTTAGGCTACTTCCTCCGTCCATAAGGACTCTAGTGAGGTGGTACCCATCGATGATGGGATCTAATACGAGGGCGGCCGATCCTCCATGACGGATACTGGTCGGGTGATCCCTACGATCGAAGGTGATCGGGCAATCCGACCATGGGTTAAACTTCGGGGCTATGGGCTCTGCGACGTAGACCTCCCGAAGGGCGCGTTTCCTCTCCTTTTTTGGTATATGTGTGACACATATCATGTTCACGGTTTTTACCTCAGGAGGGAATTGCTTCTGCTCGCCATTGCTCGGGCCGCGAGGCTCTTCATCATCCTTGCTGCGTGGGCCCTTGCTTTGCTCCTCTGCCGCGAGCTTGCCGGCTTGTTTGAATACCAAACAGTTTCTGTTGGTGTGGGTGGCCGTCTTGTCTTGTGTGCCAAGGATCTGGCAGGGCCTATCCATGATTTTGTCCAAAGTGGTAGGTCCATCCCTGTTCCCTTTAGAGGGCTTCTTCTGTTGTCCGGATTTGGAATTGCGGAAACCGGCGTTTACGGCCGTGTCTTTCGAGTCGCTGTTGCTATGGCGGCGTTTGTTTTTATTGCGCCTTGGCTTCCCGTTACCATCCCGAACTTCAGAGGTGCCGGGGTCTTCGGGATTGTGGCTTCGACAAGCTAGCCAATTGTCTTCGCCCGCGCAAAAGCGGGTCATGAGTGAGGTGAGGGCAGACATTGTTCTCGGCTTATCCTGGCCGAGCTGCCGAGCGAGCCATTCATCCCGGATGTTGTGGATGAATAAGGCTATTGCCTTGGCGTCCGGACAATCGACGATCTGGTTCTTCTTAGTCAATAACCGATTCCAGAATTGCCTGGCTGACTCGCCGGCTTTCTCGACGATGTTGCTTAAATCAGAAAAGTCCGGGGGCCGAACATAAGTGCCTTGGAAGTTAGATCGGAAGGCGTCCTCTAGCTCCTCCCAACTCCCAATGGAGTTTTTGGGGAGACTGTTTAACCAGTGCCGAGCTGGTCCTTTCAGTTTGAGTGGTAGGTATTTGATAGCATGGATATCGTCGCCTCTGGCCATATGAATGTGAAGGAGGAAGTCCTTGATCCACACGGCCGGGTCCGTCGTTCCGTTGTGTTGTTCTTTGTTTACGGGTTTAAACCCTTCCGGGAACTGGTGATGCATGACCTCGTTTGTGAAACACAGGGGGTGTGCGGCGCCTCTGATCCGGGCTACGCCACGCCGGAAGTCGGCTATTGTCTGGGCCCGGTATTGTTCCCGGTTTTTGTGGTTGCGGTCGAGCCACGATTGGTAGCCATCCCGTCTAGCGGGAGAGTATCCCCTATATCCGTAAATGGATCTAGTGTGACCTGCTCTATAGTCCACGTCCTGCCATAGATCATATCGATCCTCAGGCTATGCTAGCCCCTTTCCTCTCCTGTGAGGTGACGTGGGCCAGTATTCGGCGTCTCTAGCCGCCCTGTCCCGTCCTCATGGGGGCGGTCCGCCTGGTCGTACCGAGCACGCCTGGGAGATTCGGGCTCGAAGGCCTCGTCGTTGAATTGCAGCAGCAGGCGCCGGCGCGGGTAACTCTTGTTTTGATCTGGCCGCTCAATGCCGAACCCTTCTTCGGCTGCCAGGACTTTTGTTCATCTATTGTTGATGGTGTCTTTTTCGGCTTTGAGTTGCTGCTGCTTCGCTTTAGGCTCCGCGCGATGGCTATGAGCTGCCGCCTGAATCGTTGTTGGTCCTCAGGATTTTTGGGGACGGTGAAGTCTTCGGCTTCGAGGCTTTCCTCCTGCTCGGTGGGGGGAGGTAGTTGTCGTCCTCGGAATCATTGAGGTCCTCGGCGTCCTGTTGATCCTCGAACCTTTCCGGGTCCTCTAGCGGCTCCTCGGGGGCTTCAAGGTCGCCGAGGTCCTCCGGGGTGTCAATTTCCCCGGTGCCTATGATGGCTTCCCTTCCCTTATTTGTCTTGGATCATTTGCATTATTTTCGGCGTTTTGACGCTTCCCCGGATTTGTCGCCGTTCTTCTTGGGGGTGTGGTTGTCCCTATCATTGGGGGTGTCCACCATATAGACATCGTATGTCGAGCTGGCTATCCACCGCCCAGTAATCACAGGGGCGAGGGCGCCGATCTCTTCATCCATGTCTTCTGCCTCCTCGGAGGCGTAGTCCAACATGTCGGTTAAATCTTCGACAGTGTCTACTAAATGGGCGGCGGTTGGGCCATCAAATTCCTCGTAACCGGCCTCTAGATCGATCGGAACGTGGGTCGAGGTCGAATTGTCCTCGATTGTCATTGATTGGATCCGATCTAGAGCTTCGTTCAACCACAAGAGGTCGGCCGGATCAGTTTCCCGGGGGCCCTTGGAGCTGAATTCCAGGGCATCTTCGTGATAGGCGTGTTCGGCAAGGACCAGACCCTGGTACTCACGTACTATCAGTGGATCCGAGTGAGGGAGTCCTGGACTAAGGGGTCCTCGGACCACTGGCCTATCTATCCTAGGCCGGCTTGGTGGGCCACTCTCTGGCTATCGCAGGAAGGACTGGTGTGTGCGGCGACCCCGTATTCTAGAAGGAACCCTCCGAAGACGCGGCGTGCACTCCAAGTCAAGATGAGAGGATCGGCGTCTTTACATCCGGCTGAAGACTTATCATGTGTAAACCCTAGGTACCCCCGGTGTCTATATAAACCAGGGGGTTTAGATTGTAGAGGGGAGACAAGCTCATCTAGGGTTTTGGCTACTTGATCTCGAGGTAGATCGACTCTGTAATCTTCGTACACTTCAATATAATCAAGTAGGACATAGGGTTTTACCTCCATAGGAGGGCCCGAACCTGGGTAAACATCATCTCCTTCGTCTCCTATTACCCATCGACCCTAATCTCACAGCTCGGGACCCCCTACCCGAGATCCGCCGGTTTTGACACCGACATTGGTGCTTTCATTGAGAGTCCCGCTGTGGGATCGCGAGAGGAATTGATGGCTCGCTTAATCATTAGCGATGGAGTCCGTAATGGGGGCTCCTTCGCCCCCAGACAGACTCTCGCTTTCGGCAGCTTCGTGCTGAACGCCGACCCAACCGGCCACCCTGGCCGGATCGGGATTCTCGCCCCCGATCAAGAGATCAGATTCGGGAACCTAGAGTTCTCCGTAGACTCCCGGGGCGATCTTTCGCTCGCAGGGTGAGGGAGTCCTGGTTTAAGGGGTCCTTCGGGAGGTCGGCCTATTACTTATGGGCCGGACTATATGGGCCACTTGCCGAATACTGGAAGGATTGAAGACCTCGTCTCCAAGGAGGAAGCTTCGAGAATCGTGGCTTGTCCTCCACGTTTGGAGTAGTAAATAGGCATGTTTATCCCTTCGACGTGTAACCGACCATGTGTAAACCCTAGGGACCCCCAACGTCTATATAAGCCGGAGGGTTTTAGGTTGTAGAACAACAGAACTTATCTAGGGTTTAGCTACTTGATCTCGAGGTAGATCAACTCTGTAATCCCCATACAATCAATATAATCAAGCAGGACGTAGGGTATTACCTCCATAGGAGGGCCCAAACCTGGGTAAAACCTTGTCCCCTTCGTCTCTTGTTACCATCGATCCAAGTCTCACAGTTCGGGACCCCCTACCCGAGATCTGCCGGTTTTGACACCGACATTGGTGCTTTCATTGAGAGTTCCGCTATGATCGTCAGAAGGAATCGATGGCTCGCCTAGTCATCAACGAAGAGGTCCGCAATATGGACACTTTTGTCCCTGGACAGATCTTCGCTTTTGGCAGCATAGTGCTGCACGCCGACCCGACCGGCCATCTAGGCCGCGTCGGAAGTTTCGCCCCTGATCAAGAGGTCAGATTCGGGAACTTAGAGTTCTCCGTAGACTCTCGAGGCTTTCTATCACTAACCGGGTTCGCAGTCTCGCCTGCCATGCCCGAAGACTCTGAGGCCTCAACCCCAGACCCATCTTTCGGCTCTGCCCATGGGATCTACCCCGGCGAGGGCCCGACCTTTAGTCCGGATCAGGTCATAGTACCCGACGTCCGGACATCGGTTCTTGCCAAACACACTCCCTGCACGGACGCATCGGAGGTTCACTCCAGAAGCTCTGGGCAGACCGGTCCGATCGAGCTCTCGATACTCGACGAGGCTCTAGATCGGATCTCGTCGATGAAGATCAATGACGACCCAACCCCGATCTATTCTCAGATCGGGCCTCAGACGGGTCAGGATAGATTTTTCGTCCCACCCACCACGCACTTGATAGCCACTGTCGAGGATTTAACTGACATGCTAGACTACGCTTCCGAGGAAGCAGAGTACATGGATGAGGAGGATCACTCCCTCACCCCCGCTAAGACCGGGCAGTGGACTGCCACCTCTACATACGACGTCTACATGGTGGACACTCCGAAAAACAACTTTGATAAATCAGATGAAGCGCCGTCAAGATGCCGAAAGCCGCATAAACGGTAAAAAGGAAAAAAGGGGCGAAAGTCTATCGATGGCACCGGGGACGGAGACACCCCGGAAGACATCGGCGGTCCCGAAATACCTGAACACCCATTAGAGGGTCAGGAGAGACCCGAAGACCGTCGCAACCCCGATGATCCAGATGATCCTGAGGACGACGACTACCTCCGCTCTATCGAGGGGGAGGATAATGCGGCTGCCGATGACTTCGCCATTCCCGACAATCCTGAAGATCGGGAATTGTTCAGGCAATAGCTCATATCCACAGCTCGTAGCCAGAAAGCAAAAGAGCGGTAGCTCAGAGCCGAACAAGACGACCTCAACGACCGATGGACAAGAGTCCTCTCAGCTGAGGAAGGACACGGCACCGGTCTATCGGACCAACCTAAGAGCTACCCACGCAGAAGGCTGCTGCCGCAATTCGATGACGAGCTTACTGATACGCCGTCTCCCAAGCATACCCCATATCACAAGCCAGACCGCCCCCCTCGAGGACGCGACAGGACGGCTGACGATACCGGCTACGGGCCGACGATACCCCTTAGACGGGGAAAGGAGCCACTAGAGCCCGATGACAGGTTCGACCTGCGACACGACCTGGACTATAGAGCAGGCCGTACGCGATCCATCTACGGATCCAGAGGATACTCACCCGATAGATGGGAAGGGTACCGGCCTTGGTTCGACCGCAATGAAGATCGGGAACGAGCCCGAGCTAGGACAGACACTGATCACCGGCGCGTCATAGCTTGGGTCAGAGGCGCCGCCCACCCACTATGCTTCACGGACGAGGTGATGCGGCATCAGTTCCCGGAAGGGTTTAAGCCCGGAAACATAGAGCAATACGATGGGACAACTGACCCAACCGTATGGATTGAGGATTTCCTCCTCCACATCCACATGGCACGAGGAGATGATCTCCACGCCATCAAATACTTACCCCTGAAGCTCAAGGGGCCAGCTCGGCACTGGTTAAATAGCCTCCCCGAAAACTCTATTGGGTGCTGGGAAGACTTAGAAGAGGCATTCCGATCTAACTTCCAGGGAACTTATGTTCGACCGCCGGACTCCTCCAATCTAAGCAACGTCGTTCAGAAGCCAGGAGAATCTGCGCGGCTATTCTGGAATCGTTTCCTGACCAAGATGAATCAGATCGTAGACTGCCCGGACGCCGAAGCTATAGCCTCCTTCAGGCATAATATTCGGGATGAATGGCTGGCTCGACAGCTCGGCCAGGACAAACCAAGGACAATGTCCACCCTCACATCACTTATGACCCGCTTTTGCGCAGGCGAGGATAATTGGCTAGCTAGACATAGCCATAACCCCGAAGACCCCAGAACCTCTGAAGTTCGGGATGGCAACGGGAAACCGAAGCGCAACAAGAAGAAGCGCCGGCACAATAATAGTGATGCCGATGACACGGCTGTCAATGCCGGCTTCCGCAATTCCCGTCCTGGGCAGCGGAAGAAGCCTCCTAAAGGTAAACACGATGGACCCACCCCGCTGGACAAGATTCTGGAGAGGCCTTGCCAGATCCATGGCACTCAGGAGAAGCCCGCCAATCACACCAACCGTAATTGTTTGGTCTTCAAACAGGCCGGCAAGCTCGCAACTGAGGACCAAGGCAAGAGCCCACGCAGCGAGGATGAGGATGAGCCTCGTGGTCTGATCGGTGGAGGTCAAAAGAAATTCCCTCCAGAGGTAAAGACAGTAAACATGATCTACGCCACTCATATACCCAAAAAGGAGAGGAAGCGTGCCCTTCGAGATGTCTACGCCATAGAGCCTGTAGCCCCGAAGTATAACCCATGGTCGGCATATCCAATCACCTTCGATCGACGTGACCATCCGACCAGTATCCGTCACGGGGGTTCGGCCGCTCTCGTCCTAGACCCGATTATAGATGGGTACCACCTCACTAAGGTCCTCATGGATGGTGGAAGTAGCCTCAATCTGATCTACTCAGATACGGTGAAAAAGATGGGCATAGATCCGTCAAGGATCAAGCCCAGTAACACTACCTTCAAAGGAGTGATCCCGGGCGTTGAAGCCCGGTGCACAGGCTCTGTAAACCTGGAGGTTGTGTTCGGCTCGCCCGATAACTTTCGAAGCGAAGACTTGATCTTCGACATCGTACCCTTCCGCAGTGGCTATCACGCCCTGCTTGGCCGTACAGCGTTCGCTCGCTTTAATGCCGTCCCGCACTATGCATACCTCAAGCTCAAGATGCCTGGCCCTAGGGGGTCATTACCGTCAATGGCAACACAGAGCGCTCCCTCCGAACTAAGGAACATGCGTTGGCCCTGGCGGCCGAATTCCATTACACCGATGATTGGGAAGCGCCGACATCTGCCGCAAAGGCATCCAAGGCTGGGAAGCGAGCTCGGTCTCAACCCGAAGTACCAGAACCTTCTTCTCCCCATAAATAGGGATTCACCCCCCATCGCACGGCCCTATCACTGGCAAAGTACGTGGCGAAGAGGCACCACTTCGCGCTCAAAATTCCATGGGCAGCGGTGGGGAAAAACTATTAGAGGGTAGGTGTTCGGCTGGACTGAACTATTACCGTCAACACGTCTTCGGACATACTATAGGTACCATAAAGTGCCTGCTAAGGCGTCAAGCTCAACCATACTTCGGCAACTTCTCACGACTTTTTCTTCAAGGTCCGTTCGCCGAATAACAAAGCCCGTAAAGGCATACACCTCCTTAGGTGACGCAGGAGCGGACAAGCGACAGGGCACATCGAGGACGTCAGGTCACCCATCGAAGACCCTTGGTACAAGCCCCTCCTGTAAAGCTTATATTTCATACTTGTAAACAGTCGTCTCCGCAATCCGAATAATAAGAGTTGTTGAGTAAAATACAGTTTTATCATACATTATTACTTTGCTGTTCCCTTTTCTTTCGGAACATTCTCTGTTTTCTCCCTCTTCTCGCGAACCTGTTTAGTATGCTTTACGATGCAACCGGCTAATAGACCGGGGGCTCACTCCTAAAAATCGCCCTAATCACAACTAACTTAGTGTTCGGCGTCTTGGTCTTCCGCTTTATATGCATTGGTTCCGAACTATGTCTTGGGTCAATAGTTGGGTTGCCCGGCTCCTGTGCTTGCCCCTTTATGTTCCACTCGTTCGGCTAAAAGGGCAAAGGGAGCACCGCTGCGATTGTGCTTCCGGCTAGTCTGGTCAAGCGCCTCAGTGGAGAAAGCAGAAAACTGACTGTCATGGTATGCGAGAACCGATCTGCGAATCCGAGCTTAGCTAAATCTCGTCAGATGTTACTCCGTGTCATACGATGGGTTTGGTGTTAGTACAAACTACGTGATATAGGCTTCGGCCGCGGTTTATCCGAACATCACAAACGCCTGGGGGCTAGTCATCAGCTCCCGCACTCCTTTCTCGCGCCCCTACGGCTAAGTGAAAGCAATAAAGCATTATGGTCCGATTGCCTTGTCCGCTCCACACTACCGCCTTCGGGTGCCGATAGTTCGGCTAAGGGTTATAGTGCGGTTGGAAGAGACACCTTGTGTAGTATCTACGCGGGGGCTGAAGCCGACGACTCGCAGCTTTCAGGGTTAACGGCGACAAAGGAGTTATAAAGGATGCAAAACATACAAGACATGATGAAACCATGCATTTTAAATACATACACGCTGAAAAGTCTTCGGACATAGTACAGCAATCTATTCATATTCGTTCTCTCTCGAACATTGTGATTCTATAGCCCGGGCACCCTCCATAACTCCGGAGAAGTACAGCTCAGGGCGCCTATGCCCCTTTCGAGGAGGCGGAGGAGCTGTGGCTACCTTCATCGGATCCAGCCCCGGCCAATGCACCTTGCCCTTCACGAAGGTCATCCTCGCTCCCTCGATGCAGGAAGACCGCCTCAATGCGTCGATCCGAGGAGTGGCGTCGCTCAGCTTCTGCACCAGGCCGAAGTAGCTGCCCGGCAGTGTCTCGTTGGGCCATAGCCGGATACAGAGATCCTTCATGGCCGGTTCCGCCATCTGGTGTAGCTCCATCAGCTGCTTCAGCTACTCCACAAGGAGAGCAGAACGCTTGGGGGCTTCGAATTGCGCCCAGAATAGCCGAGCTTCATCTCCTTCTCCCCGCAAAGCATAGAACTGCTTCACGTCCGCTAAGGTCTTCTGGAGGTCCGAGCAGGCGCCTGAGGAACGCCATACTTGGGTCAGCAACTCGAACTTGCTGTCCCCGAAGATACACTGCAATGAATACGGCTTACCATCCATGATAGCTTTAGCTTGGCTGAGCTCCTCTTCAAATGACCGCCTATCCACCCGCTCCTTTTGGAGATTGGTTTTCAGGGTGGATAGTTCGGCGGCCTGCTCCTTGCCCTTCCACTCCAAGTCCTTGCACTTCTGCCCAGCATCTTTGAGCTCCTGCTGGATTTCCTCCACCCGAGCCTCGTGCTTGTCGCTGGTGGCTCTTAGGGCGGATAGCGCGGTAGCGGCTTCTTTGGAAGCTGCCTTCTCCACCGCAGCCTCCTGCTTGGCCTTCTCAAGCTCGGCCTTGAGCTTCTCAATCTCCTTCGCCGAGGCTGCGCAAGCATTAAGCATATCAAACAACACTGCATTAACAGTACGATAACGAAAGAGTTTTTCCTCTAATTCGACTTACCTTGCGCCTCGTCGAATCTCTTGTTTAGAGCGTCAAGCTCGTCTTCGGAGCTCTTTAGCCTCCGATTTAGCTCTTCTAGCTCGGCAGCGTTATTGGCCGCTGCCGTCGATGATGCCTGTAACACAAAATCGTATAAACGTTACAGTAATTTACAACCTCCGAACTGTCACTAAAATGATCCTATGTACGGTCCTCTTGAGGGCTGGCTGAACGCTCCGAACATATATTGTCCTATACATAGTTCGGATAAGGATCTATGTTTTGACCCCCAGGTTAGTTTTTTCAAACTCACCTAGGGCTCGGAGGTTGCCATGTGTATAATCATAACTTCTAGAAAATAATATTTCACAAAATAGAGCATTACATGGCTTACCTGGAAGCCCGTCAGGAGACCATTGAATGCCTCCTTCAGTCAGTGGTCAACGGACTGGATGCTCTGCAATACCACACCCATAAGAGTGCGGTGTTCCCCGGAGATGGAGGCGCTTTATAGAGCTTCCCCCATGGCCTGCCACCCATTCGTCGGTGGCGCTGGTGGGGATCGGTCGACCCGATCTCCAACCGGAGATTGAATCGGTGCCTCCGGTGGAATGGTGCGCTTCGGAGACCGCCTTGGAGGTGACTGGACGTCTTCCTGTCCGGTCTCCTCAATGTCCGGGAGAGGCCTCTCCCCCGGGTCTTCGGCGGCCGAGGTGTTTGCCTCGGCCATGACCTCGTCGCCCTACCTCCAGAGTCCATCTACCAAGGAGCCTGTTGGGAGGACGCCTCCGCGGCATCCTTCGCGGCACCCGGAGGAGAGGGGTGCGACGTGGTCCCGCTCTCCGCTAGCTCGACTGGCGGGGTCTCCCCGTCCGAAACTTGATCGGTGGGGAGAACTTGTGGTGGGCTGCAAGTCACAAAGGCGCTCACATGATTAATCATATTCAAAACTTAGCACTAATAACTCGGAAAGGTCTTCGGATCTGTACCTTCGAGGTGGGGGCTTGACCCTGAGGTTCCTTTGCGGAGCCCTCTCGAAGTCCTCGGACTCAGTATCCGAGTCTGAGCTGTCGTCGGACGAGATAACCTGTGTCCAGCGCGCTTTCTTCAGGGCGGGGGGATCTAAGTCCTCCGGGGCGTCCGATGACGCCGCCCTCTTTCCTGCGAGGGGGGAATCTCCTCCCTCCTCACCCTCATGCTCCTCCTCTTGATTCGAGGAGGCGTGGGTTTCTTCGGACGCAGCCTTGAAAGCACATTTGCTCCCTTGGTGGTTTTGGTAATTCATAACAACATATAAGTCATTGAACTAATGTTTCTACCAAGTATATTTCAGGAAATGTTCAATGATTGGATTGGCAAAAGGAGATTGTGGAGATACCCCAAGATGCAAGGAAATAGGTTGGCCAAGATTCAAGCAAGAGGACTCTACATTTTATATTTGTGAGAAATCACTTTGAGTCCATAGGAAAGCCAATACTATTAAAAGGGGGTAAGGTTTTGCTGGTGAACAATATGCTCAAACGTGCACAAGTGACAGTCACCAAAAACACCCATAAGCTCTCCCACCAAAGTCTGTCATAGCCAAATACTCAAAATCGGTGCAACCAACATCTCCACTTCGGTGCCACCGATTCTCACCTCAGACAGACTCAGCCAAACCCTAGCCACTTCGGTGCAACCGATTCCATACCGGTGCCACCGAGTTTAGGTTGCCAACTTTTTGTTACGCAAATTCACATTTTCGGTACCACCGAGAATGTTGGATCGGCGTCACCGAGATTGGAAATCTGACCGTTGGTTACCTTATCAGTGCAACCGAGTTTCCTATATCGGTCTCACCGAGATTCAAAAGTTGCCACCTTTTGGTCACTTCGGTACCACCGAGATTAACACATCGGTGTCACCGAGTTGGTCATTTTGTGTGTAACGGTTGGATTTTTGGGGATGCCTATATATACCCCTTCACCACCACCTACTCGAAAGAGAAGCACTCAGAACTATTCCATACTTGCCCCATCCAGTTTTCTGAGAGAGAACCACCTAGTCTTGTGTTGAGGTCAAGATCTTCCACTCCAACCATATGGATCTTGATTTCTAGTCTCCCCAAGTTGCTTTCCACCAATCCCATCTCTTCTACCAAGCCAAATCTGTGAGAGAGTGATTGTGTGTTGAGGAGTCTATCATCTTGAAGCACAAGAGCAAGGAGTTCATCGTCATTACCGAGCCTATTACCTTTTGGAGGGTGGTGCCTCCTAGATTGGTTAGGTGTCGCTTGGGAGCCTCGTACTTCGTGTTGTGGAGTGAACCAAGAAGTTTGTAAGGGCAAGGAGATCGCCTACTTCGTGAAGATCTACCCATAGTGAGGCTAGTCCTTCGTGGACGGAAGCCGTTATGGAATAGTCAAGGTTGCTACTTCGTGGACCCTTATGGGTGGAGCCCTCCGTGGACTCTCGCGACCGTTACCCTCCGTGGGTTGAAGACTCCATAAACGTGGATGTACGATAGCACCACCTATCGGAACCACGGGAAAAATCATCGTGTCTACAACTGCGTTTGATCCTTCTACCCTATCCCTTCTATACATGCTTGTTATTACTTTCCGCTGCTATACTCTTAGACATGCATGTGTAGGGTGTACTTGGCTTACCATGAAATGCTAAAACTGCCAACTCTAAAATTTGGGAAAAGGCAAAACTTTTATTTGGTCAAGTAGTCTAATCACCCCCCCTCTAGACATACTTTTGGTCCTACAAGCCTCCGGCTGGTCCCTGATGCGCAGGCCTATTCGGCCTGGCTTCTTCTTCTCCTTCTTTTCTGGCGCCTTGTAAGGCGCCACGACGAGCATCTCTAGCAGCAGTGGAGACTTAGGGTCTTCGGGCTGTGGAGCCGGACACTTGATGCCCGTGGCTTTGCTCAACCATTCCTGTGAAAGGTGATCGGAAAATGCTTAGACTATCTTTAGGAAGACAGAGCCGATCAGATGAAACTATACTATACCTCGGGCGGGGGCTTTGATGGCGCTCAAGCCCTTGTCCTCCTTCTTGCCCGGCCAGTTCTCCTACGCCTTGAACAACGCCTTCCATAGCTTCTCCCGCGTGGTACGGATGAGTTGACGAACTGTAGGATCGTCGTCAGTCCGATAATTCCACATAGGAGAGCTCCGGCGCTGGCAGGGGAGGATGCGCCGCCGAAGCATAACCTGGACCACGTTGGTCAGGCCGACTCCCTCCCTGATCAAGGAGGCGATGCCCCTCTGCAGGTCCTCCACCTCTGTGTCCGACCCCCAGTCGAGGCCCTTTCGGACCCATGAGGTCAATCTGGTCGGGGGGCCGGATCTGAATTCGGCAGGAACAGTTCCTCCCTCCTCCCTTGGCTCGGTGATGTAAAACCACTCTTTTTGCCAAGTCTTGATAGTGTCGATGAAGGTGTCGGATGGCCACACCGCACGTGGAAACTTGCCGATGACTGCCCCGCCGTAGTCCGCATGTGCGCCGGCGACACACTTCGGCTTGATGTTGAAGATCTTGAGCCATAGTCTGAAGTGTGGCTCGACTCGCAAGAAAGCCTCGCAGATTATGATGAAAGCCGATATATGCATGAAAGAGTTCGGCGGGAGGTCATGGAAGTCGAGGCCGTAGAAGAACATGAGGCCCCTCACGAAGGGGTGGAGCGGGAAGCTCAGTCCCCGGATGAAGTGAGGGACAAAGACCACCCTCTCGCCTGGTTTGGGGGTGGGGATCACCTGGCCCTCCTCTGCGGCACGGTGGAAGACTTTGGCGGGGAGGTAGCCGGCGTCCTTGAGATCCCAGATGTCCTGGTCTGTGACCGTGGACGCCTCCCACTTGCCGTTGGAGCCAGAGCTGGCCATGGCTAAGCTCGGAGGGGGAAGAATGGAAGACCTAGATCTGGGCTCGGTACGCTCGGAAGATTGGGGAAGCAGGGATGCGAATGGGGGGTGCGGATAAGCCTTGGGGTTTTCTTCCCCTTTTTATTGAAGCTTGCTGCCGGTAAGCCTCCCTTCATGGCGCCGTGAATCTCTCCGCTTCCCAAGGCGTGCGTACCGTTATATGCGCATGATTAAACATATCCCGTGTAAAACGGGGCACGATCGGTGCATTGATGGATCGTGCTGATGAAAAACGGCCTCGAACCGCGAATCGAGTCTTTACGACTGGTTCAGTGGTCGTGGTGGGCCGAGACCTTTCTTCTGAAAGGTTGTCAGAAATCACTACTTACTCCCTGACGTTTGGCCTTCGGGGCCGGTTACTCATGGTGTTCGAACGGTCTATGATCGAAGAAATTACACGTCGACGGAGGCCGAACTAACTCGGCCGATCATTGTTCGGAGAAAGGAACTCGCCTCGCAAGCCGAAGACTCTAATCATTTGAAGCAGCTGGAGCTTGGACCCTTGGCGTTGGAGGCTAGTTTGGGGGCTACTGAGGGAGTCCTAGTTTAAGGGGTCCTCGGGAGGTCGGCCTATTGCTTATGGGCCGGACTATATGGGCCACTTGCCGAATACTGGAAGGATTGAAGACCTCGTCTCCAAGGAGGAAGCATCGAGAATCGTGGCTTGTCCTCCACGTTTGGAGTAGTAAATAGGCATGTTTATCCCTTCGACGTGTAACCGACCATGTGCAAACCCTAGGGACCCCCAGCGTCTATATAAGCCGGAGGGTTTTAGGTTGTAGAACAACATAACTCATCTAGGGTTTAGCTACTTGATCTCGAGGTAGATCAACTCTGTAATCCCCATACAATCAATATAATCAAGCATGACGTAGGGTATTACCTCCATAGGAGGACCCGAACCTGGGTAAAACCTTGTCCCCTTCGTCTCTTGTTACCATCGATCCAAGTCTCATAGTTCGGGACCCCCTACCCGAGATCTGCCGGTTTTGACACCGACACAGGGCTCGCTGTTCCATCTGACGAGCCCGAAGTCTCCGTAGCCTTAACTTAGGATCTCCCCCTCGACTCCGTCCTCGGGTCTATCCCTGCCAATGATCTGGCCCTTAGTCCGGATCCGGCTATAGTACCTGAGGACCAGGGGTCGGCCCCTGCCGAACACACTTTTTGTGCGGACACGTTGGAGGTTAACTCCGAAAGTCCTATGTAGATCGATCCGGTAAAGCTCTCGGCGCTCAGCGAGGCGCTCGATCGGATCCTATCCATGAAAATCACAGATGACCCGACCTCGACCCATGCTCAAATCGGTCTGAAGGCAGGTCACGGGGAATTTTTCGTCCCACCCACCACCCACTTGGTAGGCACTATCGAAGACTTAACCGATATGCTGGACTACGCCTCCGAGGAGGCAGAAGACATGGATGAACAGGACGGCGCCCCCGCCCCCGTCAACACTGGGTGATGGACTGCCACCTCCACCTACTATGTCTACATGGTAGACACCCTCGACGATAAGGGAGATCGCACCACTAAGAAGAATGGCGATAAATCCGGTGAGGCGCCGTCAAGGCGCCTGAAACAGTGCAAATGATCTAAGGCAAATAAGCGAAGGGAAGCCATTACAGGCACCGGGGAAAACGACACCCCGGAAGACCTCGGCGACCCCGAAGATCCCGAACAGCCACTGGAGGACCAGGAAAGGCCCAATGATCAGCGTGACACCAAGGATCCTAATGATTCCGAAGACGACATCTAGGAGAGTATGGCGTCTAGTGAGGGAAGTTATCACCGTAGAGGTCCGTACTTTGATGGCACTAATTTTGTTAGTTGGAAGCACAAAATGAAAATGCATATTCTTGGTCATAACCCTGCCGTTTGGGCTGTTGTTCGTGTTGGCTTGCAAGGTGAATTCTTTTCGGATGGAAAGGAACTGGATCGTGAAGCGACCGCGGATGAGTTGAAGATGTTGCAATACAATGCTCAAGCATGTGACATTCTCTTCAACTGCTTATGCCCCGAAGAATTCAACAAAATCAGCCGTCTTGAGAATGCAAAAGAGATTTGGGATACTTTGGTTGATATGCACGAAGGAACCGAATCCGTGAGAGAATCCAAGTTAGATGTTCTTCAAGGTCAGCTTGACAAGTTCAAGATGAAGGATGGTGAAGGAGTCGCTGAGATGTACTCTAGGCTAGCTCTCATCACAAATGAGATTGCCGGCTTAGGAAGCGAAGAAATGACCGACAAATTCATCATCAAGAAGATAATTAGAGCTTTGGATGAGAGATACGACACCATGTGCACATTGATCCAAATGATGCCCAACTACAAAGATCTCAAGCCTACGGAAGTCATTGGAAGGATTGTTGCTCATGAGATGACACTCAAAGACAAGGAAGAGCTTCATCACAAGTCTAGCAGTGCTTACAAAGCCACAAGTGATGCACCCGCAACTTCAAGCAACAACCTTGTCACCAATGAAGAGATAAGTCTCATGGTCAAGAAATTCAACAAATTCTACAAGAATAGAGGCAAAGAAAGAAGCTCCAACTCAAGATATGATGAGAAGCGTTCGTCAAGTCGTGACCGCAATTGCTACAATTGTGGGAAGCCCGGACACTACTCAAATGAGTGCACGGCTCCTTACAAACGAAGAGAAGAGTCACCTCGAAGACGAAGCTCAAGGAATGAATCACCTCAAAGAGAGAGAAGGAGTAGAGATGATCGTTATGAACGAAGACACTCAAGGAGAAGTAGAGATTCGGAGAAGAAGGACAAGTACACCAAGAGCTACACAAGAAGGAAACATCAAGCTCATGTTGGTGAATGGGTTTCCGGCTCCGACTCCGACAACAACTCCGAGAGAAGCTATCACTCCGACTCCGACTATAGTCAAGATGATGCTGTTGCTGGAATTGCTCTAGTGACTACCAACTCCCATGATCTATTTGACTCACCAAACGAAGGGAGTGGAAGTTGCTTCATGGCTAAAGGCCCCAAGGTATCACACCCCGAGTATCTTGATTTTGATAGTGATGAAGATGATTTGCTTTGTGATGATGACTTGCTTTGTCATAAAACTAGTGATGTTGATCAAAATGAACTTGATAATTCTCATGCTAGTCAAGATAAGTCAATTGATGATGATAAGGTGAAAATAGAAGAACTAACTAAAGAACTAAACACTCTTAAGTTAGCTCATGAATCTACTCTCGAAGATCATAGAGAGCTTGTGAGAACTCATGAGAAGCTACGCTTCGAGAAGCTCAACTTGGAGCAAGAGCATGAGTTTCTCAAAGCTATCAATGATGATCTCCGAAAGAAGACCTCATCTTATCTAGCCAAACGACTACTCTTGTATACTTTCATGCCACAAGTTAAATCTAAACAAACTAGTAACAAAGGCAAGAAAGGTTCTTCATCTAGTAGAAGCAATAAAAATGCAAAACCCAATGATGTTGCTTCTAGTAGTTCTATTGATTCCACTAATGATGATTCTCTTAGCCAAGTCACACTTGAGCAAGAAAATGCTTTATTGAAAGGAATTATAGAAAAAGGTATCTACAAGAGTCTTGCCGGGTGTAAGAAATTTGAGGAAATTGTACGCAAGCACGGAGGATACTGGAAGAATCGTGGTGTTGGCTACTTCAACGCAAATGGAGTTGAATGGGAAGAAGGTCAATATCCCGAGCCCAAGTTTGTTCCTCAAAAGGAGAAGTATGAAAATACTCTTCCCAAGGGGACAAGCACTCAAGATGACCTTCCACCACAAGACCACAAGCTCAAGGGCAAGAACAAGCTTCAAGAGGACATTGACTCATATGAAGAAGAATCCCTAGCTATGGTGGAGTGGGTTCCCAAGGCTACGTCAAGCTCAACTTCTACAAAGACTACTACAACACCAAGGATCCCCATCAACTTGATGTGGGTCCCCAAGAAGAAGAACTAGAAAGTTCTTGAGGGGTGACTACGCCAATGAAATTCACTCACATTCATTATTGGCAAGAATTATTTGCAATCAACATCAACTCTATGCAATAATTCAATGAGTCACACATTCCCTCAAAAGTAAGCAAGGGACAAGGTAATCAACAAATCATGGACATCATAACACATGCTTTGCACTCCATGTCCATAGATATCTTTGTATTCGTCTCTTGTGTGTTGGGACTAACCCATGTAGGTGAGAAGAGTAAGGAAACAACAAGGATGCTCCCAACTCTTGGTGATCTTCATCAACCTTGAGCATCCACAACTACCTCACCAACATGAAGTCTTCATCGACAAAACCCAAGGTTAGTTTGTCCCTCTTATGGGGGATGTCACATATAGGGGGAGCTTTACTCTAAGACTTGAGCTAAAGTATCTCTTAGTATGTGACAACATTAAATGCTTTATGTAAAAGTGGTAACCCCACTTGTGCTTAAACGATGAGTATGACCTATGATCAAGTATTCTTACTTGGCTCCTAAGTCAAATACTCATATATAGATGACTTACTCATCGCCCAAGTGCTTGTTAGATGCTAGTGTGTTTGTGCATGTTTGTCATGATTTCATTTGACATCTTATTGTGTGAGCATGTTGGTCTGCATTTACTTTCTCATTCGAGGACATCCAATTGTTCCTATTTGGCTTTTGTTTTATCTTTTGCCAATTGGATGGACAAGAACGCCTAGGACCACTCTTTAGCTATCTATGCTTTCTCACCTCATATTCCATTCATGCTGCATCACAAAATTTGAACAAGTACTTTTCGATCCCTCTGTGTGTGGAGCACTCGGAGTTCCGTATCGACAAGGACTGACCGTTAAAACCTCCCAAGTGCATCTCGGTGGAACCAACCCCACATTCTCGGTCTCACCGAATGCCTAGGGTTGATCTGGTTTTCTATCTCGGTACTACCGATTCCATATTCTCGGTTACACCGAGTTTCCCTGTCAACTGACAGTTGAGAAACTCGGTGACACCGAAAATCTAGAATCGGCGTCACCGACAGTGGTGGGTATATATGCTGTGGACCCCGACGTTTTGAAATTCATCCTCAAATTGTCGCGCCTCAGCACCCTAAGCTGCCGCTTTGAGACCCCTGGTCGTCGCCCTTGTCTCCCTGCGCTCCTCCGCCGCTGGGAATCGCCGCCGTCGACGAAATCTTCTCCATCGTCGCCGCCGTAGTGAATCCGCCACCGAGTTAGGGTACGGATTCATCCTCCTTTGCGCTCCCATCTGATTCTTGCGCATTGGATCTGCTTTTCTCCATATGCCACCTGTTGCACATCCTCCTATCCACAAGAAAATCCTATAGACTAGCGAATGACTAATTTTCTAGGGTTTGCCTTCCGCCCGATGCAACTCGGTAGAACCGAATCAAGAAAATCGGTACCACCGATTTTTCTTTCTGTGTTGCTGAGAACTGTCTCGGTGAAACCGAGCACTCCTTTTCGGTCTCACCGAAAAGGGTGCCAAGTTTCTGTTAATGGGACAGTCAGTCTTGGTGTCACCGAAAATTTTGCTTCGGCCTTATCGATTTGTATCTGATAGAATGCAAAACTTTGAAAATCCTTTGTTCAAACTTAAAAAAAAAACCAGCCTTATTTTGTGATGACTCATTCTATTCTGCTCCTCTATACTATATTCACAGGGTCAGATATGTCAAGTGCTGAGGACAGTGAGAACAGCTTCAGAGAGCAAAGTGTTGAGATGGATTCAGGCACTAGTCGTGAGTCTAGTTCATCTTCAGATCCAGGCACTCCCAGTTCCGATGGATTGCCCAAAGCTGCTACTAGGGCTAGGAAGAATCTAAATTCTGATGAGGAAGATTCAGACTTCATTCCAGAAGAGGTTCTTGCTAAGAAGCAAGAGAAGGCTGCCAAGAAGTCTGCAAATGAAGCTACTTCTTCTAGGAAAGTTGTTGGCAAAGTCTATGCTAGTTCTGCAGCTGGAAGAGCTCCTGAAAGTGCTAGGACTAGGATGGCTCTTCACCTTGAGTCACCTCCAAAGAAGTCATTGCCTAAGAAGGCAGGTGAAAAGAAGGGTACCAGGAAGAGGATTGTTTATGCTGTTAGCAGGCAGACCTCCATGTTTGAGGACCCTGAGGAGGCTGCTGCTGCTGTTGCTGAGGAGAAGGAAGAACATGTTGAGAAAGCCCCTCCTAAGAAGAAGCAGAAGAAACTGATGTCTGATGCTATGCCCAAGACTGGTACTTCCAAGAGCACTAAGTCTGCTGCAAAGAAGCCTGCTGCTGAGAAGCCCAAGAGATTGTCTAGGCAGATTCCAGCTTCTGAGAAGAACAAAGGAACCACCTCCAGAGTTGAGGATGAGGATGCTATGTCTGCTTTGATGAAGCTTAGGCCACACCTTCCAGTACACAATGCCAGTTATCCACTTGCTGAGGATATGAAGAAGAGGAAGGACTCTGGCTTGAGGGCATGGAGAGCTGCTGACCCATATGCCCAGAGAAAGAAGACAGCTGTGGACTACAGATTCTACACCAAGGAGCAACATGATTTCTATGAGACTGTTCTCTTTGACAAGAGTCCAGCTGTGAGTGATATGCGGTATGTTGATTGGAAATTCATCAAGGAAAATGAGGAATACTTTCCAAGTGTCCAAGACAATTTTCACTGCATTCGTTTAGATGAGTTCGTTGGCAGAGAGTTCACCGCTTGGAATGATGAGATGATCATGTAATTCTACTCCACTGCACATTTCTATGGAGATGGTAGAATTGTATGGATGACTGAAGGTGCAAGGTATGAATCTACTGTTGAGGAGTGGGCTACCATCTTAGGAGTCCCAGAAGCACAGGATGGTGATTTGGATGTCTACACAGAATCCAAGGAGAGCCACAATGCTATGCCCAATATGTATAAGGAGATCCCTGCTGCTAACGTGAAGTCTCACAGGCTAGGATCTATCTATTTTCTTCAGGCTGGCCTCCGCACCATGAACACCATTCTGAGGCATACCTTGATGCCCAAGTCAGGAGATGACAAGATGATCCGAGGCGACTCCATTAACATGTTGATCCACCTTGACAGACACACCAGGATCAGAGTCATGGATTTGATTGTTGAGACAATCAAGAGGGTTGCCGCTGATCAGAAGCGCTCTTGCTGTTATGCACCCTATGTCCAGATGCTTATCAATTCAAAGTTGGAGAAGCACATACTTGCTCTAGATCGTCCCCACTTACCCCTACAACCAGATCTCAAGGACAACGTTGTGGTGATGGACCCAGAACATCCCACATCAGTTGCAGCTCAGGCAGAAGCAGAGGCAGCTAGAGCCACTAGTGCTCAAGTCCCCAGATCCAGGAACGAGCAAATGGATCTCTTGATCTCATCAGTTCTGGACATGAAGAAGGACATTAAGGGGATTCTGGACAACCAGAACAGTCTTGTGAGGATCTTTGAGAACAGGATCAAGACTCTTAATGATAAGGTGGATGGGCTTACTAAGACAGTTAATGAGCTCAAGAAGGAAGTTGAATCAGTGCCTCTTCCTCAGACTTCTTCAGATGATGATGAGGATGGTTCTCCTCTTAGGCCAGGCACACAGTTCACCACTCAGGCCAAATCAGCCACTGTGCCAGCTCCAAACTTGAGGCCCTCTTCATCAGCTCCTGCTGCAGTCACCTCAGCTCCTGCTCCATCAGCTCCAGTTCCTCCAGCTGCCACACCAACTCCATCCACGACATCTGCAGAGATCTTCGCCGATGCTGTTCTTTCGACTCCTTTATCAATCAGCGGAGGAGATCAGCCCAAGAACGCTTAGTTATATGCCTTTGAACTTTTTGGTAACTTGTTGCCAAAGGGGGAGAAGTGTATATAGATCTTTAGGCTTCGAGTGAGAGAGCGTTTTGGTTGTTATTCGCTTTTTCAAAACATTTGATCGTTTGGTTACTTGTGACACATGTTTGTGGTGTTTGATCATACGCTTTATGTGTGATGCTACTATTTCCTATCATCTTAATGCTTATGAGATGATCTTTCACCATTGCTTGATTGTGTTGTGCTATGATGTTCACTCTTATTATTATTGCACACCACCAAGTTGTATGTGACATGGAAGAAGTGCCCCATATACCTAATCGATTGTGCATTTGCATTCAAACGCAAATTCAAAATAATGCACAAATTTAGGGGGAGCTCTTTCTTATCACATACCTCTCAAACCGACGATTATATTCATTGATTATATCATATGTCGAAGCTTTGATCTATATGTTGTCATCAATTACCAAAAAGGGGGAGATTGAAAGCACATTTGCTCCCTTGGTGGTTTTGGTAATTCATAACAACATATAAGTCATTGAACTAATGTTTCTACCAAGTATATTTCAGGAAATGTTCAATGATTGGATTGGCAAAAGGAGATTGTGGAGATACCCCAAGATGCAAGGAAATAGGTTGGCCAAGATTCAAGCAAGAGGAGTCTACATTTTATATTTGTGAGAAATCACTTTGAGTCCATAGGAAAGCCAATACTATTAAAAGGGGGTAAGGTTTTGCTGGTGAACAATATGCTCAAACGTGCACAAGTGACAGTCACCAAAAACACCCATAAGCTCTCCCACCAAAGTCTGTCATAGCCAAATACTCAAAATCGGTGCAACCAACATTTCCACTTCGGTGCCACCGATTCTCACCTCAGACAGACTCAGCCAAACCCTAGCCACTTCGGTGCAACCGATTCCATACCGGTGCCACCGAGTTTAGGTTGCCAACTTTCTGTTACACAAATTCACATTTTCGGTACCACCGAGAATGTTGGATCGGCGTCACCGAGATTGGAAATCTGACCGTTGGTTACCTTATCAGTGCAACCGAGTTTCCTATATCGGTCTCACCGAGATTCAAAAGTTGCCACCTTTTGGTCACTTCGGTACCACCGAGATTAACACATCGGTGTCACCGAATTGGTCATTTTGTGTGTAACGGTTGGATTTTTGGGGATGCCTATATATACCCCTTCACCACCACCTACTCGAAAGAGAAGCACTCAGAACTATTCCATACTTGCCCCATCCAGTTTTCTGAGAGAGAACCACCTAGTCTTGTGTTGAGGTCAAGATCTTCCACTCCAACCATATGGATCTTGATTTCTAGTCTCCCCAAGTTGCTTTCCACCAATCCCATCTCTTCTACCAAGCCAAATCTGTGAGAGAGTGATTGTGTGTTGAGGAGTCTATCATCTTGAAGCACAAGAGCAAGGAGTTCATCGTCATTACCGAGCCTATTACCTTTTGGAGGGTGGTGCCTCCTAGATTGGTTAGGTGTCGCTTGGGAGCCTCGTACTTCGTGTTGTGGAGTGAACCAAGAAGTTTGTAAGGGCAAGGAGATCGCCTACTTCGTGAAGATCTACCCATAGTGAGGCTAGTCCTTCGTGGACGGAAGCCGTTATGGAATAGTCAAGGTTGCTACTTCGTGGACCCTTATGGGTGGAGCCCTCCGTGGACTCTCGCGACCGTTACCCTCCGTGGGTTGAAGACTCCATAAACGTGGATGTACGATAGCACCACCTATCGGAACCACAGGAAAAATCATCGTGTCTACAACTGCGTTTGATCCTTCTACCCTATCCCTTCTATACATGCTTGTTATTACTTTCCGCTGCTATACTCTTAGACATGCATGTGTAGGGTGTACTTGGCTTACCATGAAATGCTAAAACTGCCAACTCTAAAATTTGGGAAAAGGCAAAACTTTTATTTGGTCAAGTAGTCTAATCACCCCCCCCCCTCTAGACATACTTTTGGTCCTACAAGCCTCCGGCTGGTCCCTGATGCGCAGGCCTATTCGGCCTGGCTTCTTCTTCTCCTTCTTTTCTGGCGCCTTGTAAGGCGCCACGACGAGCATCTCTAGCAGCAGTGGAGACTTAGGGTCTTCGGGCTGTGGAGCCGGACACTTGATGCCCGTGGCTTTGCTCAACCATTCCTGTGAAAGGTGATCGGAAAATGCTTAGACTATCTTTAGGAAGACAGAGCCGATCAGATGAAACTATACTATACCTCGGGCGGGGGCTTTGATGGCGCTCAAGCCCTTGTCCTCCTTCTTGCCCGGCCAGTTCTCCTACGCCTTGAACAACGCCTTCCATAGCTTCTCCCGCGTGGTACGGATGAGTTGACGAACTGTAGGATCGTCGTCAGTCCGATAATTCCACATAGGAGAGCTCCGGCGCTGGCAGGGGAGGATGCGCCGCCGAAGCATAACCTGGACCACGTTGGTCAGGCCGACTCCCTCCCTGATCAAGGAGGCGATGCCCCTCTGCAGGTCCTCCACCTCTGTGTCCGACCCCCAGTCGAGGCCCTTTCGGACCCATGAGGTCAATCTGGTCGGGGGGCCGGATCTGAATTCGGCAGGAACAGTTCCTCCCTCCTCCCTTGGCTCGGTGATGTAAAACCACTCTTTTTGCCAAGTCTTGATGGTGTCGATGAAGGTGTCGGATGGCCACACCGCACGTGGAAACTTGCCGATGACTGCCCCGCCGTAGTCCGCATGTGCGCCGGCGACACACTTCGGCTTGATGTTGAAGATCTTGAGCCATAGTCTGAAGTGTGGCTCGACTCGCAAGAAAGCCTCGCAGATTATGATGAAAGCCGATATATGCATGAAAGAGTTCGGCGGGAGGTCATGGAAGTCGAGGCCGTAGAAGAACATGAGGCCCCTCACGAAGGGGTGGAGCGGGAAGCTCAGTCCCCGGATGAAGTGAGGGACAAAGACCACCCTCTCGCCTGGTTTGGGGGTGGGGATCACCTGGCCCTCCTCTGCGGCACGGTGGAAGACTTTGGCGGGGAGGTAGCCGGCGTCCTTGAGATCCCAGATGTCCTGGTCTGTGACCGTGGACGCCTCCCACTTGCCGTTGGAGCCAGAGCTGGCCATGGCTAAGCTCGGAGGGGGAAGAATGGAAGACCTAGATCTGGGCTCGGTACGCTCGGAAGATTGGGGAAGCAGGGATGCGAATGGGGGGTGCAGATAAGCCTTGGGGTTTTCTTCCCCTTTTTATTGAAGCTTGCTGCCGGTAAGCCTCCCTTCACGGCGCCGTGAATCTCTCCGCTTCCCAAGGCGTGCGTACCGTTATATGCGCATGATTAAACATATCCCGTGTAAAACGGGGCACGATCGGTGCATTGATGGATCGTGCTGATGAAAAACGGCCTCGAACCGCGAATCGAGTCTTTACGACTGGTTCAGTGGTCGTGGTGGGCCGAGACCTTTCTTCTGAAAGGTTGTCAGAAATCACTACTTACTCCCTGACGTTTGGCCTTCGGGGCCGGTTACTCATGGTGTTCGAACGGTCTATGATCGAAGAAATTACACGTCGACGGAGGCCGAACTAACTCGGCCGATCATTGTTCGGAGAAAGGAACTCGCCTCGCAAGCCGAAGACTCTAATCATTTGAAGCAGCTGGAGCTTGGACCCTTGGCGTTGGAGGCTAGTTTGGGGGCTACTGAGGGAGTCCTAGTTTAAGGGGTCCTCGGGAGGTCGGCCTATTGCTTATGGGCCGGACTATATGGGCCACTTGCCGAATACTGGAAGGATTGAAGACCTCGTCTCCAAGGAGGAAGCATCGAGAATCGTGGCTTGTCCTCCACGTTTGGAGTAGTAAATAGGCATGTTTATCCCTTCGACGTGTAACCGACCATGTGCAAACCCTAGGGACCCCCAGCGTCTATATAAGCCGGAGGGTTTTAGGTTGTAGAACAACATAACTCATCTAGGGTTTAGCTACTTGATCTCGAGGTAGATCAACTCTGTAATCCCCATACAATCAATATAATCAAGCATGACGTAGGGTATTACCTCCATAGGAGGACCCGAACCTGGGTAAAACCTTGTCCCCTTCGTCTCTTGTTACCATCGATCCAAGTCTCATAGTTCGGGACCCCCTACCCGAGATCTGCCGGTTTTGACACCGACACAGGGCTCGCTGTTCCATCTGACGAGCCCGAAGTATCCGAAGCCTTAACTTAGGATCTCCCCCTCGACTCCGTCCTCGGGTCTATCCCTGCCAATGATCTGGCCCTTAGTCCGGATCCGGCTATAGTACCTGAGGACCAGGGGTCGGCCCCTGCCGAACACACTTTTTGTGCGGACACGTTGGAGGTTAACTCCGAAAGTCCTATGTAGATCGATCCGGTAAAGCTCTCGGCGCTCAGCGAGGCGCTCGATCGGATCCTATCCATGAAAATCACAGATGACCCGACCTCGACCCATGCTCAAATCGGTCTGAAGGCAGGTCACGGGGAATTTTTCGTCCCACCCACCACCCACTTGGTAGGCACTATCGAAGACTTAACCGATATGCTGGACTATGCCTCCGAGGAGGCAGAAGACATGGATGAACAGGACGGCGCCCCCGCCCCCGTCAACACTGGGTGATGGACTGCCACCTCCACCTACTATGTCTACATGGTAGACACCCTCGACGATAAGGGAGATCGCACCACTAAGAAGAATGGCGATAAATCCGGTGAGGCGCCGTCAAGGCGCCTGAAACAGTGCAAATGATCTAAGGCAAATAAGCGAAGGGAAGCCATTACAGGCACCGGGGAAAACGACACCCCGGAAGACCTCGGCGACCCCGAAGATCCCGAACAGCCACTGGAGGACCAGGAAAGGCCCAATGATCAGCGTGACACCAAGGATCCTAATGATTCCGAAGACGACAACTACCTTCCACCTGTCGAGGAGGAAGACAGGCTGGAAGCCGAAGACTTCACCGTCCCCGAAAACCCTACGGATCAGGAACGGTTCAGGCGACAGTTTTTAGCCACCGCCCGAAGCCTGAAAGCAAAAGAACAGCAGCTCAAGGCCGAACAGGACACTCTCAATGATAGATGGACGAGGGTCTTGGCAGCCGAAGAAGGGTACGGTACTGATATTCCAGACAAAACCAAAAGCTACCCGCGCCGGCGGCTGCTGCCGCAATTAGATGGTGAGGCCAGTGAAACATCGCCTATCAGGCATACTCCATACGACCGGCCGGACCGCCCTCCCCAAGGAAGGGATAGAACGGCCGGCGAGGCCGAGTACAGACCTGCGGTGCCCCGCAGGAGAGGAAAAGAGCCAGCAGGGCCTGAGGACAGGTATGACTTACGACATGACCTGGATTACAGAGCAGGCCGCACAAGATCCATCTACGGATTTAGAGGGTACCCCCCCGCTAGATGGGATGGGCACCTGTCCTGGCTTGACCGCAACGATAGAGGTTGGGAACAATACCGGGCCCGACCTGCCGCCGATCATAGGCATGACATAGCTCGGGTCCGAGGCGCTGCCCACCCACTGTGCTTCACCGACAAGGTGATGCAACATCAGTTCCCTGAAGGGTTTAAACCCGTTAACATAGAGCAATACGACGGGACAACAGACCCAACCGTGTGGATTGAGGACTTCCTCCTCCACATAAATATGGCACGAGGAGATTATCTCCACGCCATCAAATATCTACCCCTAAAGCTTAAAGGGCCAGCTCGGCACTGGTTAAACAGTCTCCCCGAGAATTCTATCGGGAGCTGGGAAGAGCTAGAGGATGCCTTCCGATCTAATTTCCAGGGCACTTTTGTCCGGCCACCGGACTCCTCCGACTTGAGCAATGTTGTCCAGAAAGCAGGAGAATCAGTTCGGCAATTCTGGAATCGGTTCTTGACCAAGAAAAACCAGATAGTTGACTGCCCGGACGCCGAGGCAATAGAAACTTTCAGACATAACATCCGGGATGAGTGGCTAGATTGTCAGCTCGGCCAGGACAAGCCGAGGACAATGTCCGCCCTCAACTCACTTATGACACGCTTTTGTGAGGGTGAGGACAACTGGCTAGCTGGACGAAGCCATAACCCTGAAGACCCCGGCACCTCCGAAGTCTGAGATGGAAACGGGAAACCACGGCGTAACAAAAACAAACGCCTGCACAACAACGGCGATGCGGAGGACACGGCCGTGAATGCCGTTTCCGCAACCCAAAATCCGGACAGCGGAAGAAATCGTCTAAAGGTAGTAGGGATGGACCTACCACGCTGGACAAAATCATGGATAGGCCATGCCAGATCCATGGCACCCAAGACAAGCCCGCTAACCACACCAACCATAATTGTTGGGTATTCAAACAAGCTGGCAAACTCGCAACCGAGGAGCAAGGCAAGAGCCCACGCAGCGAGGACGATGACGAGCCCCGCGGTCCAAGCAATGGAGGACAAAAGCAGGTCCCTCCAGAGGTCAAAACTGTGAACATGATATATGCCACTCACATACCCAAAAAGGAGAGGAAACGCGCCCTTCGGGAGGTCTACGCCGTAGAGCCCGTAGCCCCGAAGTATAACCCCTGGTCGGCTTGCCCGATCACCTTTGATCGACGGGATCATCCAAACACTATCCGTCACGGAGGTTCGGCAGCCCTCGTCCTAGACCCCATTATCGATGGGTATCACCTCACTAGAGTCCTCATGGATGGAGGAAGTAGCCTTAATCTGATCTACTCAGACACGGTGAAAAAGATGGGTATAGATCCGTCAAGGATCAAACCCAGCAACACTACCTTTAAAGGAGTGATCCCAGGCGTCGAAGCCCGCTGCTCGGGCACCGTGAATCTGAAAGTAGTGTTCGGGTCGCCCGATTACTTCTGCAGCGAGGACTTGATCTTTGACATTGTCCTTTTTCGTAGCGGTTATCACGCCCTACTCGGCCGCACGACATTCGCTTGCTTTAACGCCGTCCCCCACTACGCGTACCTAAAGCTCTCTCCAAACTAAGGAACACACAACGGCCCTGGCAGCTGAATCCCAGTACGGCGATGAAAAGCCGACGCCCAAATCCGCCATAAAGGCATGTCATGATAGCAAACGAGTCCGGTCTCAAACCGAACCCCTGGCATCATCTTCCGCCCAACAAAAATTGGGATACGCCCCCCACAGCACAGCCCTAGTTCCCGCAAAATATGTGCCAAGAAGGCACAACTTCGCTCAAGATACCATGGATGCTGTGGGGACCCACTATGAAAGGCAACGTGTTTGGCTGGACCGACTACTGCCAACAAATGTCTTCAGACAAACCACAGGTACCATCTAGGACCTCCCACGCTTAAAGCTCATCCACACTTCGGCGACTTCTCAAGATCTTCTCCCCAAGGTCCGTTCGCCGATAGCAATCACCTTTAAAGGAATGCAACCCTCTCGGGAGCAAAGGAGCAGGCATGCGACACGACAAATTGAGGACGTCAAGCCACCTATCGAAGACCCAGGGTAAAACCTCTCCTTTGTACACTTTATTTTTCATTTCAAAAAACCTGTAACAGTCGTTATGGCAGTTCGAGTTCTAAGAATTCATCAGAAATAAAGACCACCCTTTACGGCCTCCTCGCTGTATTTTGTGTCGCATACTCTGTTCTCTTATCGCCGATGCCGATGGTAAAGCTGTTCGGTATATGTCACGATGCGACCGGCTAATAGACCGGGTACTTGACTATTAAACCACCCCAAGCATCACCCCGTCACTATTGTTTATGTGTTCGGCCTCTCGGATGTTACGTTATATGAATCGGTTCCGAATTATGTCTTGGGTCAATAGTTGGGTTGCCCGGCTCCTGTGTTTGCCCTCTTACGTTCCGCCCGTTCGGCTAAAAGGGTAAAGGGAGAAACACTGCGATTGTGCTTCCAGCTCGCCTGGTCAAGTGCCTCAGTGGAGAAAGCCGAAAACTGACTGTCGTAATATGCGAGAACCGGTCTGCAATCCGAGTATAAGTGTCAAACTAAAAATCTATAGAGGTTATTCCATGTTATACGAGGGGTTTGTACTTTTACGAACCATGTGATGCTGGTTTCGACCTCGGTGTACCCGAATATCACAAAACACTAGGGGCTGGTCATCAGCCCCCGCAGTCAAGCTCCTACGGCTAAGTGAAAGCACTAAAGCATCATAGTTCGATTGCCTTGTTCCCCTCGTGCTACCGCCTTCGGGCACCGATACATCGGCTAAGGGTCACAGCGCGGAGGCAGGAACAGCTCGTGTAGTATCTACATGGGGGCTGAAGCTGACGACTCGTAAGTTTCAGATAAAAGGGCCACACAGGAGTCAAAATAATACAAAGATTAAAGACATGATAAACCATGCAACCGCATTATAAAGCGGAACAGTCATCGGATACATGACAAAATGTTCATTCATACATTACATCCTTAGGGCATTGAGCTTCTATCACCCGAGCACCTTCCATCACGGTGGCAAAGTATTTCTCGGGGCACCTATGCTCCTTCCCAGGGGCGGAGGCGCAATGGCCATCTCAGTCAGCTTGATCTTCGGCCAGTGCACCATGGTCGTCGCAAAGGCCATCCGAGCCCCCTCGATGCATGTAGAACGCTTTATAGTGTCAATCCGAGGCGCAGCGTCGCACAGTTTCTGTACCAATCCGAAGTAACTGCTTAGCAACGGCTCTGCAGGTCACAGCCGGATGCAGAGGTCCCTCATGGCCGGCTCCGCCATCCTGTGCAGCTCCATCAGTTGCTTCATCTGCTTGCTCAGGAGGGGAGGATGCTCGGGGGCTTGAAATTGCGCCCAGAACAGCCGAGGCTCAACATCCCCATCTCGAGAGGCGAAGTATCTGTTTGTGTCTGCTGCACTCATCGGGAGGTCCGTAAAGGCGCCTGAGGAACGCCACACTCGGGTGAGCAACGCAAACCTGTTACCACCAAAGGCACATTGCAGTAAGTACGGCTTACCATCCGCGGTCGCCTTGACCTGGCGGAGTTCTTCTTCAAAGAACCGCCTATCAACACACTTCGCTTTGAGCTCGGATTTCAGCGTGGATAGTTCGGTGGTCTGCTCTTGGTTCTTTTGCTCGAGCGCCTCGCACTTCGTGCTGGCATCCTTGAGCTCCAGCTGCACCTCTCCCACCCGGGACTCGTGCTTGTCGCTCTCGGCTTTTAGCGCCGAGAGTTCGGCTGCTGCTTGTTTGGCCGCCGCCTTCTCATCTGCGGCCTCCTGCCTCGTCTTTTCCAAATCGGCCTTGAGTTTCTCGACCTCCGCGGCCACAGCTGTGGTAACAAAGGGAGGATAACACTTAGGGATAACATTCTGGATATCTCAATCAATGAGGATAGACCATAGCCCGAATAATACAATGCGGACTCACCTTGTGCCTCGTCAAATCTCTTGTTCAGGCGATCAAGCTCTTCATCGGAGCTCTTGAGCTTCCGATTAAGCTCGGCAAGCTCCATTTCTTTGGAGGCCGCTGCCGATGACGAGGCCTACAAAACAACTTATGTGCATTAAAACTCCCGAGCTGTCAGATTGAGACCCTCTGCTATGTACTCTTCGGAGCTCTTAGATTAGTAAGAAATAAAAGGTGCCTTGAGCATCATTTCTGATTTTTGGACATTCGACCCCCGGGTGGGTTTTTCAAACTCACCCAGGGCTCGGGGGCTACTACACTTATAAGAGTTGCATAAATTCAGTAAATTAACCTTTTCGGGAAGAAAGAGTATTACGTGGCTCACCTTGAAGCCCGTGAAGAGACCGTTGAAGGCCTCTTTTAGTCCGCTATTGACGGACTGAATGCCTTGCAAAACAGCACCCATTAGGGCGCGGTGATCTTCGGCGATGGAGGAGCCGGATAAAGCTTCCTCCATCGTGGCCGGCCACCCAGTCATGGGCGGCATCGGTGTTGACCCGCTAGCCCTCCCTCTGGCCGGGGACTGGGCTGGCACCTCCGGAGGCGTAGAGAGCTCCCGAGATACCCTCGGAGGGGGCTGGGCCGAGCTCCGTTCCCCCTCTTCAGTTACAAGGGGAGTTTCCTTCTCCTAGTCTTCGGCGGCCGAGGTATTAACCTCAGCCATGACGTCGTCACCCCCACCGCTGATGTTCGGCTCAGAAGGAGCCCGGCTCGATAACACCTCCGCGGCCTCCTTCGAGGCCTCGGGCGGCGTAGGGTGGGACACGATCCCACTTTCCGCCAGTTCGGCGGGCGGAGACTCCCCGTCTGAAACTTGATCGGTGGGGAGATCGCGTGGAGGGCTGCAAGGTGAAAGACGATCGCCCGTTTAAGCACTAAAAACTCGATATAAGAGACCCAGAGGGTGTTCGGATCCATACCTTTGGGCTGGGGGCTTAACCCTTGGGTTCCTTCGAGGAACCCTCTCGAAATCCTCAGACTCCTTATCGGAGTGCGAGTTATCATCGGCCAGGACAGCCTTTGTCCGGCATGTCCTCATCGGGGCCGGAGGAGGTAGATCCCCCGCGGCGTCCGCTGACGCCGCCCTTTTCCTTGTGAGGGGGGAGCCGCACTCCCCCTCGTCCTTATGCTCTTCCTCGTGAGTAGAAGAAGCATGGGTCTCCTCGGACTTAGAGTCCGGAAGGCCCCTTTGACGAAGACCCTCCCGGGCCTCCTTCTTCTCTCCTTTCTTCTTCTTCTCCTTCCTCTCTGACGCCGAATACAGCGCCACGACGAGCATCTCCGCCAGCAGATGCGACCGAGGATCTTCGGGCTGCGGGGCCGGACAGTCAATGTGCTCGGCCTTGCTCAGCCATTTCTGCAAAGATGAGGGAGAAGGGGATCAACTCTTTGTTAAAAAACGGAGCCAGAGAATTAAAATTTATCATACCTTGGTAGGAGGGGTTTCGGCGTCGAGACCGGTGTCCTCAGCCTCGGTCGGCCAGCTCTTCTGGGGCTTGAACAGCGCTTTCCACAATTTCTCGTGCGTAGTGTGGAAGAATTGGCTCGGTGGTGGTAGGGAAGGAGACGGCGGTGGAGCATAACCTGGATCACGTTGACCAGTTCGATCTTGGCCTCGATCATCGAGGAGATGCGCTTCTGCAGCAATTTTATCTCTATGGCCGACCCCCCGTCAAGGCCTTTCTTGAGCCACGAGGTTAGCCTCGCAGGGGGTCCGGATCTGAACTCGGCAGGCGCCGCCCGATCCGCGCTCCTTGGTTCAGTGATATAAAACCACTCCTTTTGCCAGATCTTGACCATGTCGATGAAGGTGCCGTCCGGCCACTTGACACGGGGGAGCTTACTGATCACCGCCCCTCCACAATCCGCATGCACGCCCGCAATTGTCTTCGGCTTTACATTGAATACTTTGAGCCATAGGCCGAAGTGCAGCTGTACCCGCAGGAAAGCTTCACAAACGGTGATGAACGCCGAGATGTGCATGAAGGAGTTCGGAGGGAGGTCATGGAAATCCAGCCCATAAAAGAATATGAGGCCCCAGACGAAGGGGTGGAGCGGAAAGCCCAGTCCCCAGATGAAATGGGGGACGAACACCACCCTCTCGCCCGGCTTCGGTGTAGGCACCGCCTGATTCGCCTCTGGGGCGCGGTGGGCGATGTCGGCGGAAAGGTAGCCGGCACGCTTGAGCTGCTGGATGTCGTTGTCGGTGACGGAGGAAATCTCCCACTTGCCCATGGAGCCTGAACCCTCCATAGCCGAGCTCGGAGGGAAGATTGAGGAAGAACTGGATCTGGGGTCTCGAAGCTTGGAAGGTTGAGGAGGCAAAGGGTGCGAATTTGGAGCGTGAATAGGCCTTGGGGTTTTTTCCCTTTTTATGGGGTGCCCTGATGCCAAGAGCCACCCTTTTACTGTGCCGCAGGCCTCGCTGCTTCCCGAAACAATCGTGCCATTATGCGCGCATGGGATAACCCAGGGCATTCAGCATATCCCGTAATAAACGGGACACAATCTGCGCGTTGATAAGACGTGCCAATGGAGAAACGGCCGCGAATCGCGAATCGAGTTTTTGTAACCGACTCAGTGATCGTGATAGGCCGTGACCCTTCGTCAGAAAGGTTGTCAGGAAATACCGTTCATACTTTGACGCTTCGGCCTTCGAGGTTGAGCGATTTGTGGCACCCGGATAACTATATGTTCGGATAATTACGTATCGTCGGCGGCCGGACTCAAGCCAGCCGATCATAAAGGGGGAAAAGAACTCACCCCACAAGCCGGAGATTCCGATCACTCAAAGCTGCAAGTGTCATGACCCCTGGCGTTGGGGGCTAGTTCGGGGGCTACTGAGGGAGTCCTGGACTAATGGGTCCTCGGGCCGCTGGCCTATCTATCCTAGGCCGGCTTGGTGGGCCGCTCTCTGGCTGTCGCAGGAAGGACCGGTGTGTGCGGCGACCCCGTATTCTAGAAGGAAACCTCCGAAGACGCGGCGTGCACTCCAAGTCAAGAAGAGAGGATCGGCGTCTTTACATCCGGCTGAAGACTTATCATGTGTAAACCCTAGGTACCCCCGGTGTATATATAAACCAAGGGGTTTAGATTGTAGAGGGCAGACAAGCTCATCTAGGGTTTTGGCTACTTGATCTCGAGGTAGATCGACTCTGTAATCTTCATACACATCAATATAATCAAGCAGGACGTAGGGTTTTACCTCCATAGGAGGGCCCGAACCTGGGTAAACATCGTCTCCTTCGTCTCCTGTTACCCATCGACCCTAATCTCACAGCTCAGGACCCCCTACCCGAGATTTGCCGGTTTTGACACCAACACCGAGCTCAAGGCTGGTCCTCCGACGGGGATAGATCTGAGGGTTGAGCCGGGTAGAGGACCCAAAGTTAAAGCTTCGGGACGAAACCGATGGCCCTACAAGAAACAGATCGCCTCGGGAGTCGGCGGGGAACTCTATGATCCCGAAACCTGATCTCCCGACCGTGAGAGAAATTTCTGATCTGGCCTAGATGGCCGGTCGAGTCAGCATGCAGTACAATGCTGCCGAATGCGAAGATCTGTCCGGGGATGAAGATGTCCTCATTACAGACCTATTCGTTGATGATTAGGTGAGCCATCGATCCACAGGTGATCTCACAAAGGAACTCTCAATGAAAGCACTAATGTCGGTGTCAAAACCGGTGGATCTCGGGTAGGGGGTCCTGAACTATGAATCTAAGATCGATGGTTAACAAGGGACGAAGGAGACGATGTTTACCCAGGTTCGGGACCTTGTGAGGAGGTAAAACCCTACGTCCTGCTTGATTGTATTGATGAGTATGATGGTTACAGAGTTGATCTACCTCGAGATCAAATGAGCTAAACCCTAGATGAGTTGACTTGTCCTTATACAAAGTAAGCCCCCTAGTTTATATAGACACCAGGGGTACCTAGGGTTACACATGGTAGGTTTTCATCCTGGCATGGATACGCCCATTCTTACTTGGAGGACACACCAAGTCTTCGGATCCTTCCCCCTAAGCACGGGGTCATTCTGTAGTCCGGCCTTCCCGCAGATGCCACAAGGCGGCCCACCGGGCTGGTCCACAGAAGATAAGCCAACCGCCCGAGGACCCCTTAATCCCTGACTCCCTCAAGAGGACACCGCAAGATCGAACCCATCACAAAGCACCTCTTCCCATGGCAACAAAAATCGATCTAGTTGGCCTAACTAAACCAAAGATTTGAAGAAGAAATACGAGGCTATAAGTAATCATGCATATAAGAGACCAAAGAAGACTCAAATAATATTCATGGATAGAAACTGATCATGAACTCAAAATTCCTCGGATCCCAACAAACACACCACAAAAAGTCATTACATCAAATAGATCTCCAAGAGACCATTGTATTGAGAATAAAAAGAAAGAGAGAGAAAGCCATGTAGATACTGCCTACGGACCCATAGGTCTATGGTGGACTACTCACGCATCATCGTAGAGGCACCAATGAGGATGATGAACCCCTCCGCGATGGTGTTAGATTGGATCTTGCGGTTCTGGAACTTGTGGCGGCTGGACGTATTTTTCGTTGACTCCTCTAGGATTTCTAGAATATTTGGGTATTTATAGAGCTCAGAGGCAGTGGAGGGGGTTCCCGAGGCGGCCACAACCCACCAGGGCGCGCCCGGGACCTCTGGCGCGCCCTGGTGTCTTGTGGGCCACCTGGGCTCCCTCCTGGTTACTTCTTTTGCCCACTGGCGTCCTTCTGGGCCAAAAAAATCTCCAAAAAGTTTTGTCGTGATTGGACTCCGTTTGGTACTGATATTCTATGAAGTAAAAAACAAGCAAAAAATAGGAACTGGCACTTGGCACTATGTCAATAGGTTAGTCCCAAAAAATGATATAAAGTTGCTATAAAATGATTGTAAAACATCCAAGAATGATAATATAACAGCATGGAACAATTAAAAATTATAGATACGTTGGAGACGTATCAGCATCCCCAAGCTTAATTCCTACTCGTCCTCGAGTAGGTAAATGATAAAAACAGAATTTTTGTTGTGGAATGCTGCCTAACATGTTCATCAGATATTCTTTTCTTTTGTAGCATGGAAATTTGGACTTTTAGATGGTTCAAAGCAATAGTCTAGTTTTGACATAAAGACTTTAATGCTCAAGCATGCCAACAAGCAACCATGTCTTTCAAAAAATCAACACTAAAGAAAGTTATCCTTAGCCAATCATGCTCAATCATTCATCCATTCATGAAACACACTCAAATATTAACTACACCCAATGCACAAGTATGATCATAGTGTCCCCTAGTTGGCGCTTTATAAGAGAAGATGGAGACTCAAGTAAAAGTAAAAATTGCATAAAGTAAATAGATAGGCCCTTCGCAGAGGGAAGTAGGGATTTCTAGAGGTGCCAGAGCTCAATGCTTAAATTGAGAGAGAGAAATATTTTGGGTGGCATGCCTTTCCCGTCAATGAAAACGACAAAGTAGTTCTCAATACTTTCCATGCTAGATACATCATAGGCGGTTCCCAAACATAAAGTAAAGTTTATTCCCTTTTCCACCATTCTTTCACAATCCATGGCTAGCCGTATCCACGGTTGCCTTCCATACCAACACTTTCCAAGGAATTTATTATTTGACAACATAAAGTAAATTTCTTTTTCATTTCGGGACTGGGTATCCCTATTACCGCCGTAGTCTCGTGCAATGAAAAGTGAATAAACACTCATCTTGAGAATAACACATCTAGCATGGAAAAATATTGGACACCTCCTACCGTTTCATGATCGGTACGAGCACACAAAAAGGAAATTTATTTTGAAAATTAGAACGGCATGGAAACACCGCATATAGGTAGGTATGGTGGACTCATAAGGCAAAACTGGGTTTAAGGATTTTGGTTGCACAAGTAGTATTTCTACTTAGTACAAGTGGAGGCTAGCAAATAGATTGAGAAGCAACCAACCAAGTAACAAAAATTCACATAAACGGGCATTGAGCATAACTAACACCGAATAATGCACCATAAGTAGGATGTAATTTCATTGCATAACTATTGACTTTCGTGCTTGCATAGGGAATCACAAACCTTAACAGCAATATTCTTACTAAAGCATAATTACTCACCAACATGACTCACATATCACTATCACCATGTCTCAAAACTATTACAAGGAATCAAGTGTCCAATGATCTTCATGAAAGTTTTTATTATATCCCTCATGAATATCTATCACTTTGGGACTAGTTTCATATATTTCCATTGCTTTTGACAAGCTCAACTAAATTCAAGTGAAGAACATGAGCATAAAAGTTTCATCTCTCAAAATAATATAAGTGAAGCATGAGAGAATTTCTTATAAAGTTTCTAACTCTCAAATTAATCTAAGTGAAGCATGAGAGTATTTCTTCAAAAAAATTAAAGCACACCGTGCTCAAAAAGATATAAGTGAAGCACTAGAGCAATTCCATAGATAAAATTTTTATGTGAAGCGTATAGAGCAATTCTTACAAATCATAGCATAATTTTGGCTCTCTAAAATAGGTGTGTCCAGCAAGGATACTTGTGACAAACTAAAAAGAAAATCAAACAAAGACTCAAATAATACAAGACGCTCCAAGCAAAACTCATGATATGTGACGAATAAAAATATAGCTCCAAGTGAAATACCGATGGTCGTTAGAAGAAAGAGGGGATGCCACTCGGGGCATCCCCAAGCTTAGCTGCTTGTTTCTCCTTGGATATTATCTTGGGGGTGCGGTATCATCCCCAAGCTTAGGCTCTTTTCACTCCTTATTCCTTCATCCATCGTGATCTCACCCAAAACTTGAAAACTTCAATCACACAAAACTCAACAAAACCTTCGCGAGATCCGTTAGTATAATAAAGCAAATCACCACTCTAAGTGCTGTTGCAAACCCATTCATATTTTATTATTGCATTATACCTACTGTATTTTAACTGTACCATGGCTTATACCCTTCAATACAAACCATAGATTCATCAAAACAAGCACACAATGCAACGAAAACAAAATCTGTCAAAAACAGAACAGTCTGTAGTAATCTGTACTCTAACCATACTTCTATACTCTAAAAATTCTAAAAACTTAGGAAAACATAAAGAATTTGTATAGCAATACTGTGTTAAAATTTTAGCTCATTATCACGCTCCAGTAAAAAAATGGAAATTCCTGCACTGGAGTCAAAGTTTCTGTTTTAGATTCAGCATTGTTTCTATTCATCTTATGAATCATCCTAAGGGATTTACTTGGCACAAACACTAAATAAAACATAAAAAACACAATCATAACAGTAGCATAATTGTGTCAACACTCAAAAACATAAATAAAAAGATGAAAATAAATTTATTCATTGGGTTGCCTCCCAACAAGCGCTGTCGTTTTATGCCCCTAGCTAGGCATATTGCATAGATTCAAGTATTGTCATCTTTAGTTTTTAACTCCTCAATCACACAACTAGATTTCTTCAAGAATTTTGGCATGCACACTCTCAATGACAATACTTCTAGGAATAAGACCAAAAAATTCATTCTTGTAAATAGGGTCTTTTACTATTTTAACAAAATTGGGATGAATACTAATCATTTTAAGGCCCCCCTTGTGGCTATTAGATGTGGCACCTTTGTTCTTAGTGACTTGCGTGGTCTTGCAAATTTTTACGGGAGTTTTTTCAATAGTTTTAACAGAAGAAAAGGCTGAACTCAAGTTACTAAAAATTTCTTCCAACTTATAAATCCGATAGGGACTTTCGTCTATTCTTTCGTTAACTACGGTTTCCTTTTCCTTCAATAATTTAAAGGCATCTCCCGCTTTTGACCCAATTTTATTAGCAAGATTATGCATTTTCTTATCCAAATTTTCTAGATGTTCTTTGGTAATCATCTTCTTTTCAATAGCATCTAGCCTTTCCATAACATGTTCGAGAGTTAAGGTTGTTTCATTAATCATGAGAGATGGTGAACCCACTAAACTTCCCATGGCATTAAAAGTGTCCAAAGATGGACACATCAATAAATTCCCACCGGTAATCATATCAAGGACGAATCTATACCAACTGGTGATGCCCACATAAAAACTGTGAAGAACAACAACGATAGATTGCTTATGAATTGATCTATTATGAGCATTGCAAATCCTATACCAAGCATATTTTATGTTCTCCCCTCCCCTTTGCTTAAAATTTAGAACTTCATTCTCGGGAGTACATGCAATAGAGGAAGAACTAGCCATAACAACAAGGTAGGCAAACAAGAGATCTGACGAGAAAAAGGCAAACAAAAGAGAGGGCGAATAAAGCGGCAAATTTTGTGAAGTGGGGGAGAGGAAAACGAGAGGCAAATGGCAAATAATGTAATTGCAAGGAGATGAGATTTGTGATTAGGAACCTGATAGATGTTGATGATGTCTCTCCGACAACGGTGCAAGAAATCCCTTTGACGTGGCTTGAGACTGCGTCGGTATTTCCCCAAAGAGGAAGGGATGATGCAACACAACGACGGTAAGTATTTCCCTCAGTTATGAAACCAAGGTTATCGAACCAGTAGGAGAACCACGCAACACTATGTAAACGGTACGTGGACACAAAGAACAAATACTTGCAACCCGACGTGAAACAAATCAATCTCTCCACGGTAAAAAGATAGATTAGATTGTAATAGATTGGATAGATAGATCGCACAAGAACATAAAATAACAGAGGCAAATAAAAAGTGCAGCAAAGTATTTTTGGGTTTTTGTAATAATAGATCTGGAAAAAAACCCGACAAAAGATAGATCGGAAAGCAATATGTTGGAAAACTAGACCCGGGGGCCATAGGTTTCACTAGTGGCTTGTCTCATGAGTATAGCATACGGTGGGTGAACAAATTACTGTTGGGCAATTGATAGAAGATCAAATAATCATGATGATATCCAAGGCGATGATCATTATATAGGCATCATGTCCAAGATTAGTAGACCAAAACGATTCTGCATCTACTTCTATTACTCCACACATCGACCGCTATCCAGCATGCATCTAGTGTATTAAGTTCATGGAAAAACGGAGTAATGCAATAAGAACGGTGACATGATGTAGACAACATCTATTCATGTAGGAATAGACCCCATCTTGTTATCCTTAATAGCAATGATACATGTGTGCCTCATTGCCCCTTCTGTGACTGGGAGAGGACACCGCAAGATCGAATCCATCACAAAGCACCTCTTCCCATGGCATGAAAACTTGATCTAGATGGCCTAACTAAACCAAAGATTCGACGAAGAAATACGAGGCTACAAGTAATCATGCATATAAGAGATCAAAGAAGACTCAAATAAAATTCATGGATAGAAACTAATCATGAACTCAAAATTCATCGGATCCCAACAAACACACCGCAAAAAGTCATTACATCAAATAGATCTCCAAGAGACCATTGTATTGAGAATCAAAAGAGAGAGAGAAAGCCATCTAGCGACTGCCTATGGACCCGTAGGTCTATGGTGGACTACTCATGCATCATCGGAGAGGCGCCAATGAGGATGATGAACCCCTCCGTGATGGTGTTAGATTGGATCTCGCCATTCTGGAACTTGCGGCGGCTGAAAGTATTTTTCGTCGACTCCTCTAGGGTTTTTGGAATATTTCGGTATTTATAGAGCTAAGAGGCGGTGGAGGGGGTTCCCGAGGCGGACACAACCCACCAGGGCACGCCCGGGGCCTCTGGCGCGCCCTGGTGTCTTGTGGGCCGCCTGGGCTCCCTCCTAGTTACTTCTTTGGCCCACTAGCTTCTTCTGGTCCAAAACAAATCTCCAAAAATTTCGTCGCGATTGGACTGTTTGGTATTGATATTCTGCGAAGTAAAAAACAAGCAAAAAACAGCAACTAGCACTTGGCACTATGTCAATAGGTTAGTCCAAAAAAATGATATAAAGTTGCTATAAAATAAATGTAAAACATCCAAGAATGATAATATAACAGCATGGAACAATAAAAAATTATAGATACATTGGAGACGTATCACACACTTCACCATGCTATGGGCCTAAGGGAAGTCATTGTGGAGTAACAAGTAGATAATGGGTTGCTAGAGTGACAGAAGCTTAAACCCCAGTTTATGCGTTGCTTCATAAGGGGCTGATTTGGATCCACATGTTTCATGTTATGGTTAGATTTATCTTAATTCTTCTTTCGTAGTTGCGGTTGCTTGCGAGAGGGGGTAATCATAAGTAGGTTGTTAGTTCAAGTAAGAACTGAACCTTAGCACCGGTCCACCCACATATCAAATTATCAAAGTAGCGAACACGAATCAACCCAACATGATGAAAAAAGACTAGACATCATTCCCATGTGTCCTCGGGAGTGCTTGCTTAATATAAGAGTACTTTCAGGCCTGTCTTTTGCTACAAAAAGGATTGGGCTACCTTGCTGCACCTTTGCTACTATTGCTACTTGTCACTTGTTACGATTTATGTTGCTACAAAACTATCTACTATCATTACTTACAACACTTCCAGAGAATACCTTGCTAAAAACTGCTTATCACTTCCTTCTGCTCCTAGTTGGGTTCGACACTCTTACTTATCGAAAGGATTACGATTGATCCCCTATACTTGTGGTCATCAAGACTCTTTTCTGGCACCATTGCCGGGGAGTGAAGCGCCTTTGGTAAGTGGAAATTGGTAAGGTAACATTTTCTATACGTGCTGAATTTTATTGTTGCTTGTCACTATGAACGGTCACCCTTTGAGTGGCTTGTCCGGGGCTTCTTCGCCCCGAACTGAGGATGAGGAAATTTCTTCTCAACCTACTGAACCTACTAAAAATGTTTATTATGAGATTCCTTCTGGTATGCTGGAAAAACTCTTATCACACCCATATGATGGATCGACTCATCCTGATTATCATTTGATATTTGTCGATGAAGTTTGTGGATTATTTCAGCTTGCAGGGTTGTCTGGAGACAAGGTTAAGAAGAAAGTTTTCCCTTTATCTTTTGAGGGAAAGGCATTAATGTGGTACATGTTATTGGGTGATATTGGATCATGGGACTAGAATCGTTTGAAGTTGGAATTTCATCAGAAAGTTCACCCTATGCATCTAGTTCATCGTGATCGGAATTTTATTTATAATTGCCGACCTCATGAAGGAGAAAGTATCGCTCAAGCTTGGGGAAGGATTAAATCTATGATGCACACTTGTCCCAACCATGATATCTCAAGAGATACTATTATGCAAAAAAATCTGCTCGGCTTTCTCATGATGATCAAAACCTACTCGATTCTTCCTCTACTGGTTCCTTCATGAACAGAACTAATGAATTCAAATGGGGTCTCATGGAAAGAATTAAGTGCAACTCTGAAGATTGGGAGCTCGACAAAGGTAAATAGTCAGGTATAAAGCTCAAGTTTGATTGTGTAAAATCTTTTATGGAAACTGATGGCTGCTATAAGTTGAGTAATAAATATGGCTTTGACTCTGAGATAGTAGATTCCTTCTGTGAATCATTTGCTACTCATGTTGATCTCCCTAAAGAGAAGTGGTTTAAGTACCATCCACCCATTGAAGAACAATTAGACAAACCTGTTAAACTTGAGAAGGAAGAAATAATTGTTAGCCATGTTGATCCAATTGTTCCTACTGCTTACATTGAGAAACCACCCTTTCGTGTTAGAATTAAGGAACACGCTAAAGCTACAACTGTGGTTAATAAAAGTCATGCTAGAACACCTACACCTCCTGAACAAATAAATGTTGAGCCTAATGTTGCCATGGTTAAAAATCTTCTAGTTGATAATATTGATGGACATGTTATTTATTTCTGTGATGAAACTACTAGAATTGTAAAACCTGTTAGACATAAGCAAGATGAGCTAGATAAAAATAAACCAGTTGTTGGCATGCATGTGGTTTTCGTCAAAATTGGAGATCATTGTTATCATGGCTTGTGTGATATGGGTGCTAGTATTAGTGCTATACCTCTTACCTTATATCAAGAAATTATGAATGACATAGCACCATGTGAACTTGAGGACATTTATGTTACTATAAAACTTGCAAACAGAGATACTATTACACCACTTGGGATTGTTAGAGATGTTGAAGTCTTGTGTGGAAAGATCAAGTACCCCACTGATTTTCTAGTACTTGGTTCGGAACAAGATAACTTTTGCCCCATTATATTTGGTAGACCTTTCTTGAATACCGTTAATGCTAAATTAATTGTGTTACTGATAAGGTTAAAGTAAGCTTTGGCGATGTGTATCATGAATTTAATTTTTCCAATTTTAGTAAACAGCCTCATGAGAAAGAATTATCAAGCAAAGATGAGATTATTGGTCTAGCTTCTATTGTCGTACCTCCTACCGACCCGTTAGAACAATATTTACTAGACCATGAAAATGATATGCATATGAGTGAGAGAAATGAGTTAGATCACATATTTTTGAAACAAACACCTATTCTTAAGCACAACTTTCCGGTTGATATTTTAGGGGATCCCCCTCCACCCAAGGGAGATCCCGTGTTTGAGCTAAAGACTTTACCCGATACTTTGAAATATGCTTATCTTGATGAAAAGAAAATATATCCTGTTATTATCAGTGCTAACCTTTCAGAGCATGAAGAAAAGAGATTACTGAAAACTCTGAAGAAGCACCGGGCTGCTATTGGATATACTCTCGATGATCTTAAGGGCATTAGTCCCACTCTGTGTCAGCACAAGATTAATATGGAACCAGATGCTAAACCTGTCGTTGATCACCAACGCCGCTTAAACCCTAAGATGAAGGAGGTGGTAAGAACTGAAATATTAAAGCTTTTGGAGGCAGGTATAATTTATCCTATTGCTGATAGTAGATGGGTAAGTGCTGTTCATTGTGTTCCTAAGAAAGGAGGTATAACTGTTGTCCCTAATGATAAAATTGAACTTATCCCACAAAGAATAGTGACAGGTTATAGGATGGTGATTGATTTCAGGAAATTAAACAAAGCTACTAGGAAAGATCATTATCCTTTACCTTTTATTGATCAAATGCTAGAAATATTATCTAAGCACACACACTTTTGCTTTCTTGATGGATATTCCGATTTTTCTCAAATACATGTGTCAAAAGAGGATCAACAGAAAACTACTTTCACTTGCCCTTTTGGAACGTATGCTTATAGACGTATGCCTTTTGGTTTATGCAATGCACCTGCTACCTTTCAAAGATGTATGATGGCTATATTCTCTGATTTTTGTGAAAATATTGTTGAGGTTTTCATGGATGATTTTTCCGTTTATGGAACTTCTTTTGATGATTGCTTGAGCAACCATGATCGAGTGTTGCAGAGATGTGAAGAAAGTAATCTTGTTTTGAACTGGGAGAAGTGCCATTTTATGGTGAATGAAGGTATAGTACTTGGGCATAAAATTTCTGAACGGGATATTGAAGTGGATAAAGCTAAAGTTGACGCCATTGAGAAGATGCCATGCTCCAAAGATATCAAAGGTATAAGAAGCTTCCTTGGTCACGCTGGTTTTTATAGGCGTTTCATTAAAGATTTCTCAAAGATTTCTTGGCTGCTAACTAATCTCCTTCAAAAAGATATTCCTTTTGTTTTTTATTTTGATTGTGTAGAAGCTTTTGAAATACTTAAGAAAGCTTTGATTTCTGCACCTATTGTTCAACCAGCTGACTGGAACTTACCATTCGATATCATGTGTGATGCTAGTGATTATGCTGTTGGTGCTGTTCTAGGGCAAAGAGTAGACAAGGAATTGAATGTTATCCATTATGCTAGTAAAACTCTAGATGCTGCTCAAAGAAATTATGCCACCACTGAAAAGGAATTTTTAGCAGTTGTCTGTGCATGTGATAAGTTTAGACCATATATGTTGATTCCAAAGTAACTATTCACACAGATCATGCTGCTATTAAATACCTTATGGAAAAGAAAGATGCTAAGCCTAGACTTATTCGGTGGGTGCTTTTGCTTCAAGAATTTGATTTGCATATTGTCGATAGAAAAGGAGCTGAAAACCCCGTAGTAGATAACCTGTCTAGAATGGAGAATGTTCTTGATGACCCACTGCCTATTGATGATAATTTTCCTGATGAACAACTTGCTGCTATAAATGCTTCATGTAGTACTCCATGGTATGCTGATTATGCTAATTACATTGTTGCTAAATATATCCCACCTAGTTTCACCTATCAACAAAAGAAAAATTCTTTTATGATTTACGGCATTACTTTTGGGATGAACCACATCTTTATAAAGAGGGAGTAGATGGTATTATTAGATGTTGTATACCTGAGCATGAACAGGAACACATCTTAAGGAAGTGTCATTCTGAACCTTACAGAGGACATCATGCTGGAGACAGAACTGCACACAAGGTATTACAATCTGGTTTTTATTGGCCTAATTTTTTCAAGGATGCTCATAAGTATGTCATTTCATGTAATGAATGTCAAAGAGTTGGTAACATTGGCAAACGTCAGGAAATGCCTATGAATTATTCACTTGCCATTGAACAATTCAATGTTTGGGGTTTTGACTTTATGGGACCTTTTCCTTCCTCAAATGGGTATACTCATATTTTAGTTGCTGTTGATTATGTTACTAAGTGGGTAGATGCTTTTCCAAATAGTAGCGCTGATCATAACACCTCTATTAAAATGCTTAAGGAAATTATTTTTCCGAGGTTTGGAGTCCCTAGATACTTAATGACTGATGGTGGGTCGCATTTTATTCATGGTGCTTTCCGTATACTCTTAGCTAAATATGACATTAACCATAGAATTGCATCACCATATCATCCCCAGTCTAGTGGCCAAGTTGAATTGAGTAATAGAGAATTAAAGTTGATCTTGCAAAAGACTGTTAATAGATCCAGGAAGAATTGTTCTAAGAAACTAGACGATGCTCTATGGGCTTATAGAACTGCTTATAAAAACCCCATGGGGATGTCCCCATATAAAATGGTATATGGAAAAGCTTTTCATTTACCCCTTGAACTAGAACATAAGGCTTATTGGGCAATTAAGGAATTGAATTATGATTTTAAGCTTGCCGGTGAAAAGAGGTTATTTGATATTAGCTCACTAGATGAATGGAGGACACAAGCTTATGAGAATGCTAAGTTATTTAAAGAAAAGGTTAAGAGATGGCGTGACAAAAGGATCCAAAAACGGGAATTCAATGTAGGAGATCTTGTGCTTTTGTACAATTCTCATTTCAGATTTTTTGCAGGAAAACTCTTATCGAAATGGGAAGGTCCATACGTTGTCGAAGAGGTTTACCGCTCCAGTGTTATAAAAATTAACAACTTCGAAGGCAAAAACCCGAGGGTGGTGAATGGGAAAAGAATCAAGCATTACATTTCAGGTACACCCATTAATGAAGAAACTAATGTCATTCAAGTGATAACACCGGAACAACACATACGGGAGACCTTCCGGAACACTCCAGAAACCTGAAAAAGAGGTAGTATGTGATATGGTAAGTAAACCGACTCCAAAAATTACAAAAAAATAATTTCTGTTGGTTTTAGTATTTTAAAAAAATTCCAGAAATAAAACGGAGTCAGGGGGACCCACGAGGGAGGCACAAGCCAATAGGGCGCGACCCCCCTGGGGCGCGCCCTAATGGCTTGTGCGGCCCTCGTGTGCCTTCCCGACTCTGATTTCTTCCCGAACACGTATTCCGACCTAGAAAAATCATTATATATACTCCCGGATGTTTTGACCACCGCATCGCGAGTTTCTCCTCTATTCTTGTTTTGGGCTGTTTTTCTAGTAGAATGGAGAATATGTCATCTCAAGATTCAGATGAAGAGAGCTATGTGTCTAACTATGTGGTGGACCCAAAGATCTTTGGGGACATCTACCTCTATTTATGGTCCACTGAAGAGGAGGGAGATTCCGATCTGGAGGAGGCGGAAGACGCCGGTCCAGAAGCTAGTTCAGATGAAGATGAAGATGCGCTTCCTCAACCTGGAGATATGCATGTGGAGTTCAAGAAGTCAAGCCTCCCCGATGGAGTAAACAAATCTAAGATCCAATTTACCCCGTCTCGTTTTCTGCAGGAAAGCAAGGCAAATTTATTCAAAAGGGTTTTGAGCTCGAACAAGAAAACAATGATTTAACGGAGGAAAACTTCATCCTCAGGTGCAAGTTGGAGAAGAAGGGCACCACTACTCCAACACCACTGCCATCACCGAAGAACACTTGAGTACATGGGATGGGCACAACCCCTAGCTTGTTCCAAGTTTGGGGGAGGTGCCCCGGTGTCGTATCACCATCACTTTTTCACCGCCATCTTCTATTTTAGTTCGATCTTTAGTTATTCAATGGTTTAGAGAAATAAAGTTTCAGATTTGCTTTGCTTAGAATTTTGCTTTGAGTTCTACCTATCCTTGTAATCGAGTGTGAGAGTTATATAATAAAGATTAGTTGAGTTTGTGTGCTTTACTCTCTTGCACTAATGATCATAGCAAGACAATAAAAAGAGTAGTAATGATCATATGCTTATCCCATGGGAAGTAATGACTTCACATAAAAGGAAAGCATGAACTATGAAAATTGTTGGGAATAGAACAAGCATAGCCTTAGTCATTGCTATAATCTATGCAAGATCATGATAGAGAGGAAAAGATTCACATACAAATATACTATCTTGGACATCATCTATGATTACGAACCCTCACCAAATATTAAATAATGATCAAGTGTTGAAGTTGGACATGGAAGACAGCCTAATGGTCATGATTGCTTACATTTGCAAAGAAGTTATATAGACATGGATCCTTTAACATGTGATGCTTCCTTTAGGACTTTTGCTAGCCAAAATTTTCGCACCAAGTAGAGATACTACTTGTGCATCCATAACCCCTTAAGCCCAGTTTCTTTTTGTAAGAGTCCACCTTACCTATCTAGGAATTGAATAAGACCCTTCAAGTAAGTTGTCATTGGTGCATAAGCAATAAAAATTGCCTCTAATCATGTTTGATCTTTTATTGAAAAGGAAAATAAGCTTTGTACGATCTTGTGATGGTGAAGAAATAAAAGCGATAGAGTGCATAATAAAGTTCGCTATCACAAGGGGCAATATAAAGTGAAGTTCCTTTGCATTAAGAGATTGCACATCTAACCAAATAAAAGCGCATGACAACCTCTGCTTCCCTTTGCGAAGGGCCTATCTTTCACTCTCATAAAGTTCTTACCTTTATTCAAGAGTCATCAATATCCATTCTTCTTCTAAGATATAAACTCTCTTAGTGGTAAGCATCACATGTTGAGGTAAGATCCAAGTATATATATCCAGTTGAATGTAAGAAACCATGATTCATTATTGTTGACATTATCCTTGAGGTAAATGAGTTGGGTGGCAAATGAAGCCCCTATCTTCCTATGTGTCCGGCAAAAACATTAGCTCCAAAAATATGCAATGAGTGTCAACAATCATAGATGACTATTATGATAGTTGAGTATGTGGGTTTGCTACAATGAAAGCTCTTATATAGACTCTTCTCTTGAATATGATGAATGAGGATTATCACCATGACTAAAAGCATTGTTTGTTAGTTTTCAATAGGGTTTATGCTTCATACTTCGATAATTGCGAATAGATCGTTACTTGATTATCAGAAGTTATATGATGAAATGCTTGCTGCTATAATGATATGCATGATGCTCTCATGTCCGTATTCTGTTTTTATCGACACCTCTCTCTCAAATCATGTGGTCATTATTCTCGAGTTCGGCTTTCACTTGAGGACAAGCAAGGTCTAAGCTTGGGGGAGTTGATACGTCCATTTTGCATCATGATTTCCTATTCATATTTACGTTATTCTTGTCCATTATTCCCTATTATCATACAATTCTTATGCCCTTTCTCTCTGAATATGCAAGGTACATCACAAAGAGGTAATTATCTGGAAACTGGAATTCTGGACCAGAAAACCGAGAAAAAGGCAGAAAAATCACCATACTCCAAATGACCTGAAACTTCACGAGGAATTTTTATTGAATATATGTGAATTTATGGGCCAAAAATATACCATAGGGGGCCACCAGCCAGGCACAAGCCAACGTGGCGCGCCCCCAGGCTGCGCCCTGATGGCTTGCGGGGCCCTGGCTAGCCTCCCGAGACCCCTCTTCTTCTATATGGTGTGTTTTACCCTATAAAAAATCATAAGAAACCTTTCGAGATGAAGCGTCGCCGTCTCGAGGCGGAAACCTGGGCAGAGGCCCTTTTGCACTCCAAAGTCAGATTCTGCCGGGGAAATCCTTCTCCGGGAGGGGGAGATCGAAGCCATCGTCATCACCAACGCTTCCTCCTTCATGGGAGGACCAATCTTCATCAACATCTTCACCAGCACCATCTCATCTCCAACCCTAGTTAATCTCTTGTATTCAATCTTTGTCCCAAAACCTCAGATTGGTATATGTGGGTTACTAGTTGTGTTGATTATCCTGTAGTTGATGCTTGTTGGATTGCTTGGTGGAAGATATTATGTTCGATCCTTAATTATTATTATTGCACATCTGATATTGAACATGTTGATGAGGTGTGAGTAGTTACTATTGTTCCTGAGGACATGGGCGAAGTCTGGTTATAAGTTATCATGTGAAGTTGGTAGTCGTTCGATATTTTGATGATATGTATGTTGTTACTTCTCTTAGTGGTGTCATGTGAACGTCGACTACATGACACTTCACCATGCTATGGGCCTAAGGGAAGTGATTATGGAGTAACAAGTAGATGATGGGTTGCTAGAGTGATAGAAGCTTAAACCCCAGTTTATGCGTTGCTTCATAAGGGGCTGATTTGGATCCACATGTTTCATGCTATGGTTAGATTTATCTTAATTCTTCTTTCATAGTTGCGGATGCTTGCGAGAGAGGGTAATCATAAGTAGGTTGTTAGTTCAAGTAAGAACAACACCTTAGCACCGGTCCACCCACATATCAAATTATCAAAGTAGCGAACGCGAATCAACCCAACATGATGAACATGACTAGACATAATTCCCATGTGTCCTCGGGAGCGCTTGCTTAATATAAGAGTACTTTCAGGCCTGTCCTTTGCTGCACCTTTGCTACTATTGTTACTTGTCACTTGTTATGATTTATCTTCCTACAAAGCTATCTACTATCGTTACTTACAGCACTTGCAGAGAATACCTTGCTGAAAACTGCTTATCATTTCCTTCTGCTCCTTGTTGGGTTCGACACTCTTACTTATCGAAAGGACTACGATTGATACCCTATATTTGTGGGTTATTAGTGATAAGGATCTGAATTTTTACATAGTATTGCTATACAAATTCTTGAGGTTGTCCTAATTTTTCAGAATTTTTAGAGATTCAGAAGTATAGTTTCTCTACAGATCTTTACAGACTGTTCTGTTTTAGATAGATTCTGTTTTTGCTTGCATGTTTTGCTTGTTTTGATGATGCCATGGATTATATTGGGCAAAATAAATCATGGAGAAGTTAGAATACAGTACCTTATGCAATAATAAAATATTAATCAATTTACAACAGTACCTAAAGTATTTGATATGTTTATTATACTAACGGATCTCACGAGTTTTCTTTTGAGTTTTCTGTGCTGAAGTTTTCAAGTTTTGGGTGTTATCACGAGGGACGCACAAATAAGGAGCGGCAAGAGCCTAAGCTTGGGGATGCCCAAGGCACCCCAAGGTAATATTCTAGGAAGAGCTTCTAAGCTTGGGGATGCCCCGGAAGGCATCCCCTCTTTTGTCTCAATCCATCGGTATGTCACTTGGATCTATATTTTTATTCATCACATGATATGAGTTTTGCTTGGAGCGTCATTTGCTTTAGTTTGCTTTTTGTTTTAGTTTCCCACAATCATTGTTTTCTGCACACACCTACTTGAGGGAGACACAATATCATCATAATTTATTAGAATACTCTATGTGCTTCACTTATATCTTTTGAGCTTGGCAGTTGCTCTAGTGCTTCACCTATATCTTTTAGAGGACGGTGGCGTATAGATTTTATAGAAATAATTGCACTCTCGTTCTTCACTTATATTTGTTTGAGAGTTAATAAACAACGACAGTAATTTGCATGGGCCATAGGACTAGTCCAAAAATAATAGGTATTCAATGAGTGGATAATCAAAACCACATGTAGCACATAAAAGAGAAATCATGGTTAACGATATTAATGTGGTAATGTGAAAAAGCATGAGTGCATGATCATTGGTTAATAAAGGTATCATGAATTAGAGGTTGTTAACTTGCTTTTCATCCAAATATTTTTATAGCATGGTGATGATGTGTGAGCATACTTATTCCTCGTTGAAATCCAAGTGTTGTCTAGGTCGGGGGGGCGCGATGGTTAATTCCTACCAACCTCCTCCCTAGGGGCATGCGAGTAGTGCTTTGCTTCGAGAGAGCTAATAAAATCTTGCAATAAGTATGTGAGTTATTCATGACTAATGTGAATCCATGGATATACACACACTCACCTCCACATATTTGCTAGCCTCTTCGGTACCATGCATTTCCCATTCTCACCTTGAGGATCGGTGCAGCTTTCGCAGGTGCATCCAAACCCCGTGACATGATACGCTCTGTTGCACATAAGCCTCATTATATCTTCCTAAAAACAGTCACCATACCTACCTATCATGGCATTTCCATAGCCATTCCGAGATATATTGCCATGCAACTTCCACTGTCACATCATATGATTTGTACTTCCATTGTCATATTGCTTTGCATGATCACATATGATTTGTGGCAAAGCCACCGTTCATCATTAATATCATACATGTTACGCTTGATCATTGCACATCCTGGTACACTGCTAGAGGCATTCATAGAGAGTCATACAGTTTCTCATGTTGAGTTGTAAGTAAATAAAAGTGTGATGATCATCATTATTAGGGCACTGTCTCAATGAGGAAAGGATGATGGAGACAATGATTCCCCCACAAGTCGAGATGAGACTCCGGACAAAAAAAAGAAAAAAAGAAAAAAAAAGAAAAAGAAAAGAAAATAAATAAATGAGAGAAAAGACAGAAGGGACAGTGCTACTACCTCTTATTCCACACTTGTGCCTCAAAGTGGCACCTTGATCTTCATATAGAGAGTCTCATGTTTATCACTTCCATATGCTAGTGGAAAATTTTCATTATAGAACTTGGCTTGTATATTCCAATGATGGGCTTCCTCAAATGCCCGAGGTATTCATGAGCAAGCAAGTTGGATGCACACCCACTTTGCTTCCATTGAGCTTTCATACACTTATAGCTCTAGTGCATCTGTTGCATGGCAATCCCGACTCCTCGCATTGATATCTATTGATGGGCATCTTCATAGCCCGTTGTTACGCCTAGTTGATGCGAGACTTTCTTCTCCACTTTCACCCCTTTGAAACCTACCACCATATTCTATTCCACCTTTATGCTATATCCATGGTTCACGCTCATATATTGCGGAAGTAATAAAAACCTAAAGCGCGTTAAAAAGTATGATCCAATTGCCTGACTTGACACCTTGGTGCTTGACATTTGTATTTATGTGGTGAAGACGGAGCCATGCTATTCTTATATGATAAAATGAATAGGGGGTGAACATTCTTTTTGGATCGTATACTTTGAAACTTGATGATTATGTTTCTTATGTTTATAATATTACTATGTTGATGTTTATTAATTCATCATTTCTCAATGAACAAACCTGCAATAGATTACATGTTGGGCAGCATGTTACATCAAAAAATCTTGTTTTTATCATTTACCTACTCGAGGAAGAGCATGAATTAAGCTTGGGGATGCTGATACGTCTCCAACATATCAATAATTTTTGATTGTTCCATGCTATTATATTATCATTCAAGGGTACTTTTTGGGTGTTTATTTACCAATTAAGATTATTTTTGAGCAATAACCTATTGACCTAGTGCCCAGTGCCAGTTGATGTTTTCTGCATGTTTTTTGCTTTTTAGGTTTACCATACCAAACGAAGTCCAAATGCCACGAAACTTTAATATGATTTTTTCTGGACCAAAAGAACACCTGGAAATTTCGAGAGGTGACGAGAGGCAGCACGACCCAACTGGGCGCCAGGGGGCCAGGCCGCGCCCTGATGGGTCGTGGCTCCCTCGGTCGCCCTCTCGTGCCCCTCTCTGGCCTATACATTCTCAAATATTCCAAAAACCCTAGGGGAGCTCCCAAAACACTTTTTCCGCCACCACAAGTCTCTGTTCCGCTACGTACCCATCTGGCGACCTTTTCCGGCGATCTACCGGAGGGGCAATCGATCATGGAGGGGCTCTACATTACCCTTGCTGCCTCCATGATGAGTTGTGAGTAGTTCACCACAGACCTACGGGTCCGTAGTTAGTATCTAGATGGCTATCTCTCTCTCTCTCTTCATCTTCAATACAATGATCATCGCACCTTCGCTTTGACCTATTCGATGTAATCCTATTGTGAGGTGCGTTTGTTGGGATGCAATGAATTGTGGGTTTATGTTCAGATTATTCATGAAAAGTATTTGAGTCACCTCTGATTATTATGATTCTTATTTGCATGATCATTATAGCTTCGTAAATCTCTCCGATCTATTGAAATAGTTTGGCCAACTAGATTGATATTTCTTCAGTGAGAGGGGTGCATTGTAGTGGGTTCAATCTGACGGTGCTCTATATCCCAGTGACAGAAAGTGACAAAACACGTCTTTGTATTGCTGCCACTAAGGATAAAACGATGGGGTTAGTTCATCTTAATTGAATTCTCTTTGTCTACATCATGCCATCGTTCTCCAAGCATTACCCTGTTTTACTTTATACTCTAGATGCGTGCTGGATAGCGGTCGATGGGTGGAGTAATAGTAATAGGTGCAGGCAGGAGTCGTCCTATTTGCTTACGGACGTGATGCCTATATATACATGATCATTGCCATGAATAAAGATTCCATAACTATCCGCTCTTCTATCAATTGCCCAACAGTAATTTGTTTACCCACCGTATGCTTACTATATGAGAGATGCCATTAGAGAAAACTACGGCCCCCGGGTCTATCCTCTTATAAGTTTACAAATGCATTCAATACCTAGCTGCTATTACTTTGTTTTATTTTATTTTCCAATTTACAATTATCTACTATGATCTACACTTCTCACTTGCTTGCAAATAACAAGATCAAGGGGATTGACAACCCTCTCACCACGTTGGGTGCAAGTGTGTGCTCTTTTGTGGGCAGCCGCTGAAGATGGTTGATGACTGATATTCTTATTGGTTCGATAAACCTTGGTTCTTAACTGAGGGAAATACTTGCCCGCATTGTGATGCATCACTCGTTCCTCCTCACGGAAAACCCAACGCAGATCACAAGCATCAGATACCATGCGCTACTAGGGCGCACATGATTCGCTCGCTTTAACGCGGTCCCGCACTATGCTTACTACTGCAGGATGGTCCAAAGACGACACATCAATTAGAGACCCTTCGACAAAAATGTGTGCGATGCATGAATCAAAAATGGTATAGTTCAAGCTATGTAGCCAATAATGCGAACTATCTGCAATGGCGGACCCATCAAATACGATTCCGAAAAGGCTTACATGTGCGATTTGTGCCATACAATTGTTCCATACGAATTGTTTGTGACGGGGGGATAACCCCGGGGTAGCCTTAGCCAACTGCCTCCAACTTTTCAAAGTGACCGCGGGGCGAGCCACCTCCCCCCGCGGTCCGGCTCCGCGCGGCCGGCTCCACCAATCGCCCGGCTGGGGGCCAAGTGGTCGGCTACTCCAACCAGCCGGCTAGGGGTGGAGACGCCTAGCCCCCTAGCCGGCGGTGCTGCAGGTACTGCCGTCAGAGTGCGCGTGGCTACAGAGGCCCCCGTCGCATCGGGGGTCAGCGCCCGCATGGCCACAGTGAGGCGTTAGTGCCTCTGACTCTGGCCGACTGTGACCTGGCAAACGGCACAGTGCCGGCCTGCCCTCAACCATTCCATTACCTGCCCCGGCGTGGATACAGCGCAGCCGGCCGTACCGCTGACCGCGCCCGGCTGCCGCCAGACGACGCCCCGAAGGACGGCCCGTGCCGCGACGGGACGGGCGCAGGGGCCTGCCAGGCGGGTCCCCTCCGGCTCCCGACGGGACCCCGCAGCCGGCGGGCCCTACCAGCGACGAGACCCCTCAGCCGGGGGCCCTACGGCCGGCTAATTAGACTGCCAGCTGGGGTCCCCCGGAGCTTTCTACTCGTCTTGTATTCCGGGGGGTTGGCCTATAAAACCCCCCGGAGCTCCCCCATGCAGGGGGACGGCTTCCAGAACACACACCCACACACACATAGAGAGGCTGAGAAGGCGAGCTAGCCCCTTCTTCCTCCTCTACCCACACAGCTCAAGGAGCACCATTGTAGCCCCCCTTTGGTTAATCAACCAGACCGGCAGGACTAGGGGTATTACCTCCCACGGAGGGCCCTGAACCTGGGTACATCGTGTGTCCCTCGCCATTTCTGCTCAATCCCGCTCCCAGAGCCCGTCGGCGTCCTTCGGCCCCAACCACTCTCGATAAGCCACCCCATGGCATCTGTCATGAGAAAACGACGAAAGTTGGCGCCCACCGTGGGGCCGGACGCGGCGCCGGCCGGAGTCACGCTCCGGGCGGGACCCTTCGCCACCTCCCCCGGCCGCCTTGCATCCGGGCGGAACCGCACGCTCGTGGGGCTTGCTCCGGCGGGGCGGAACCCCGCCCCCGCTGGCCCTTCGGGCGACGCTGCCGGCCTCTCCGTTGAGCGGCTCGGCAGCGACCCTCTGCTCGATATCACCATCCTCACCGAGCGCGTCGGTAGGCTGAACCTCGCCGACGAGCCAGCTGCCGATGAGTATCCTGGCCAGGTTCTCGACTGCCTCGACCCGCCCTCATCCGTGAGCGCACTCTCCTCGGGCGAGGCTGGCGACTCCCGCGTCCGCGCGGGGGTAATGGCCACTGACTCCTCCACAAGCTCTGGCCGCGCCAGGGCGGAGGCGGATGCGGCGGCCGCGGCCGCTCGCGCCGGCACCTCCGACCCCCTCGGCTCTGTGCTCCGGGTCTTAGCACCCCCGTTGCGCCTACAACGAACCCAGCCATGGCTACGGCCGAGCTGGAGGCTGCTCGCCGACTGCTGTTCGACGAGGCAACCGTGCTTGCCACCACCAAGCGCCGGATGGAGTCCGCGCAGCGCGAGTACAACTCCGCCTACGGCCTCACCCCCGTCGGCAACGAGCCCAGCCGGCAGGGTGACGTCCGCAACCGCGGCCGCGTGGTCGCGGAAATCCTCGGCGGCAGGCTTCCCACCTACAACACGCCGGCCGCCAACCTGAGGGCCGCCCACGTGGCCTACGCCGACCTCGCCGGCCTGGAGGGCGAAGAGCGAGAGCTGCAGGATCGACACATCCAAGACCTCATTGCTACCGCCAACGCCCAGCAGGCCCGGCTCGACGGCATCAATGCCGGCTCCGAAATCCCCGTCCCCGAGGAGGACGCTCCGCCTACTGCTGGCCAGCACCGGCCGGTCCAGCAGGCCTCTTCCCCTCGCGGCTCTGGCCGGCGGGGCGTCGGGTCGCACAACGGACGCACCCGGCTGCGAGACGAGCAGCCGGCCATCACCAGCCGGCACAACGACGCTCCGGCTGGCGGCAGCCGGCGCAGCCGGGACCATACCCCGCCCCCGCGGCGGGAACGCGCCCGCTCGCCTACCCCGACTGTTTGTCCCGAGCTCGCCGCTCGGCTCGGCCCGCGCGTCCCGCGGAGCGAGAACGACGCTCGGACCCGCATCGAGCGGTTGGCGCAGTCGGACCTCCTCGAGGAGGAGGGCTCGATCGGCCCGGCATGCTTTGGCCCCCGGATTCGCAACGAGTCGTTCCCAGCCGGTTTCACTCTCCCCTACGACACCCCGAAGTACAACGGCTCCGCCAAGCCGGAGGACTGGCTGGTCGACTACACCACCGCGGTCGGCATTGCCAGGGGAAACAAGCGCGTAGCCATGCGCTACGCCACCCTAATGCTGACCGGCTCGGCCCGGACCTGGCTCAACAGCCTGTCTGCCGGCAGCATCAACACCTGGACGGATTTCGAGGAAGCGTTCGTTCGCAACTTCACCGGCACCTACAAGCGGCCCGGCCGGCCCCGTGAGCTGGCTATGTGTGTCCAGGGGCCGGAGGAGCCCCTCCGTGACTACCTCACGCGCTGGACCGAGCTCCGCAACTCCTGTGAGGGAGTGCACGAGGTGCAGACCATCCAATATTTCATCGAGGGTTGCCGCGACGGCACCCACCTCAAGCACAAGTTCTTGTGCTCCGAGCCGGCTACCCTGGCGGACCTGATGGCCAAGGCGGACAAGTACGCCACGGCCGACTCCGCAATGCGGATGAAGGTCACCATGCCAGCCAAGCCAGCTCCGCCGCCTGCCGCGCCGTGGGCGGCCGCCGACAACCGGCAGCAGCAGAACAACAAACGCAAGCCCGACCAGCCGGATCCCCGCTACGGGAGCCGGCAGGTCGCCACCATTGAAGAAGAGCAACCGGCTGCCCAGGCCCCCAGCCAGCGCCAGCGCACCGGCAAGGCCGCCTGGCAGCCCAAGCTTACCTTCAAGCAGATGCTCGACCTACCCTGCAAGAACCATTTCGGGGCCAAACTGGCCACCCATATGCTCCGGCAGTGCAGCTTCTCCCAGCGACTGGCCCGAGGCGAGGGCCTTCCGGCTGCTCCGCCTCCTGCTCCCCGCGAGCCGGATCCGGCCTAGGTCCAGCCGCCGGCTCCGGTCCCGGCCGCCAACGACGGCCGCCTCCACGACCAGTTCCCCCGCCAGGACGGGTCCTACGTCGTCTTCACTAGCGAAGCAACCGACAAACACAACGTGCGCCAGCGCCGGCACGAGGTGAATGCCTTCGCCCCCTCGGTCCCCCAGTTCATGCATTGGTCCGAGAAACCGGTCACCTGGAGCCGGGCGGACCACCCGGCCATGATGCCGAACCCAGGCAGCCACACCCTCGTCCTCGATCCCACCATCGTCTCTGAGAGGCGCACCTGCCGCTTCTCGTGGGTGTTGGTCGACGGAGGCAGCAGCATCAACATCCTCTATCGTGACACGATGCTCAAGCTGGGACTCAAGGAGAAAGACCTACGAGCGAGCCGGACGGTTTTCCACGGCATCGTGCCGGGAAAGGCCTGCACCCCCATCGGCAAAATCGAGCTCGATGTTCTCTTCGGCGACCAGAGCCATTTTCGCCGCGAGCCAATATGGTTTGAGGTGGTAGACCTCGACAGTCCCTACCACGCGCTGCTGGGCCGGCTGGCCCTCGTCAAGTTCATGGCGGTCCCCCATTACACCTACCTCAAGCTCAAGATGCCGGGCCTCAAGGGCATCATCACCGTCGCCGGCGACTACAAGATGTCGATCGAGTGCGCCCGCGACGGCAGCCGGCTGGCCGAGGCCCTGGAGATAGCGGAGGAGAGGTGGCAGCTCGACCGGCTCGTGGCTCACGCCTCCAACCAGCCGGCCATGCCGGCTCCCCCGTCCCAGACGGCCGGCGAGGCATCGTTCTAGCCGTCCAAGGACACCAAGCAAGTGCCGCTCGACCCGGCCAACCCCAAGCAGTGCGTCACCATCGGCTCCAACCTCAGTAGCAAATAGGAAGGCGAGCTCGTCGACTTCCACCGTGAGAATCGGGACATCTTTGCATGGTCTCCCAAGCACATGCCTGGTGTTCCGAGGAAGTTCGCCAAGCACAAACTTCACGTCCGGCCAGATGCGAAGCCGGTCAAGCAACCCCTGCGCCATTTCTCCGAGGAGAAGCGGCGTACTATAGGAGAGGAGATCGCCTGGCTGCTCGCAGCCGGCTTCATCATGGAAGTGCTCCACCCGGACTGGCTGGCCAACCCAGTCCTGGTGCTGAAGAAGAACAAGACCTGGTGCATGTGTATCGACTACACCAGCTTGAACAAGGCATGTCCCAAGGATCCGTTCGCCCTGCCGCGGATCGATCAAGTTATCGACTCCACGGCCGGCTGCGATCTGCTGTCCTTCCTGGACGCCTACTCAGGCTACCACCAGATCAAGCTGGACCCGGCCGACCGGCTGAAGACCTCCTTCATCACCCCCTTTCGGGCCTACTGCTACATCACCATGTCCTTCAGCTTAAAGAATGCAGGCGCCACTTTCCAGCGCTGCATGCAGAAGTGCCTCCTGCCGCAGATCGGCAGGAACGTCCACATCTATGTTGACGACATTGTCGTCAAAACCAAGAAGCATTTCAGCCTCCTCGACGACCTCCGGGAGACCTTCGCCAATCTGCGCGAGTACAAGGTCAAGCTCAACCCGGAGAAGTGCGTTTTCGGCATCCCAGCCGGCCAGCTCCTGGGTTTCTTCGTGTCCGCCCGCGGCATCGAGGCTAACCCAGAGAAGATCAGGGCGATCGAGCGTATGCCCAAGCCAACCCGTCTCCGCGACGTCCAGAAGTTCACCGGCTGCCTCGCGTCGCTCAGCCAATTCGTCAGCCGGCTGGGAGAGAAGGCCCTGCCCCTTTACCAGCTCCTGAGGAAGACGACGCTTGTCGATCCGGGCACAGACTCCACCTGGAGGCCGGCCAAGTTCGAGTGGACCGACCAGGCGGACGCGGCGTTCGGCGACCTCAAACGAGTCCTCACCAGCGCGCCCATCCTGGCCGCGCCGGCTGAGAAGGAGCCCCTGCTCGCATACATCGCGGCGACCACCCGCGTCGTCAGCGTCGTCTTGGTCGTGGAATGGCTGGAGGAGGGCAAAGCGCTGACAGTCCAGCGTCCTGTCTACTACCTCAGCGAAGTCCTTTCCGCCTCCAAACAAAACTACCCCCGCAACCAGAAGATGTGCTACGGCATATACTTCGCCGCCCAGAAGATCAAGCAATATTTCCAAGAGCACGTCATCACCATGGTGAGCACGGCGCCGCTGGGCGAGATCATGAGCGGCCGGGACGCCACCGGCCGGATCGCCAAATGGGCCATCGCCCTCGCCGACTACGAGATCCGATACGAGCCGCGCACCACCATCAAGTCACAGGCGATGGCCGACTTCCTCGTCGACTGGGCTAAGACCCAATTCGTGCCGCCTCCCCCAGACTCCATGCACTAGCGCATGCACTTCGACGGCTCGAAGATGCGAACCAGTCTGGGAGGCGGCATCATCCTGTCGTCCCCAAAAGGAGACCAGCTCAAGTATGCGCTCCAAATCCACTTCGCCGCCTCCAATAACGTGGCCGAGTACGAGGCGCTCGTCCACGGCCTCCGGCTCGCCAAGGAAATCGGCGTCCGGTGCATCTTGTGTTTCGGCGACTCCGACCTGGTGGTGCAGCAGGTCTCTGGCGAGTGGGACGCCAGGGACGCCAACATGGCCAGCTACCGTTTCCTCATCCAACAGCTTACCGGCTCCTTCGAGGGCTGCGAGTTCCACCACGTCCCCCGGGCGGACAACGAGGCGGTAGACGCCCTGGCCAAAATCGGCTCCACTCGCCAGGCCATCCCGGCTGGCGTCTCCCTCGAGCAGCTGCGCAAGCCGTCGATCAAGCCCTCCGCCGAGTCGGAGTCCATCTTCGTGCCAACGGATCCCGCCGGCTCCTCGACGGACCCAGGGGCTCCGCCGGCTCCACCTACCTCGTCGGCTCCGACAATTCGGACGGCTCAACCCGCTCCACCGGCTACGCCCGCACCGTCGGCTCCACCAGCTGCGCCGGCTACGCCGGTCACGCCGGTTCCCGCAGTTGTCGTTCTGACGACCGCCGGCTCTGAACCCGCGGCCGTCCTGATGGCTGTCGACCAGCCGGACCCGGGGACTGGCAAGCCGGTCCCGGGGGCTGCATCGACGGACCCGGGGGATCCGACGACCCAGAATCCCCGGCCCGAGCTGGAGCCGGCCCCGGTGTCGGCGCCGTCGTGGGCCCAGCCAATCTTGGCTTTCCTCTTGCGCGGCGAGCTCCCCCCCTGATGAAGACAAGGCTCGGCAGATCCAGCGTCGCGCCCCGCCTATAGCATCATCAAGCGTGAGCTGGTCCACCACAGCGCAACCGGCGTGTACCAACGCTGCGTCGAATCCGAAAAAGGCCAGGAGATCCTCCGAGACATCCACCAGGGCGAGTGCGGGCATCACGCCGCCTCGAGGACCCTGGTGGCCAAGGCGTTCCGCCACGGTTTCTACTGGCCGACTTCACTGGAGGAGGCGATGCAGCTCGTCGGCAGATACGAAGGGTGCAAGCGCTTCCGCGCGCAAAGCCACCTGCCGGCTGTGGCGCTCAAAACCATCCCGCTGTCGTGGCCCTTTGCCCTCTGGGGGCTCGACATGGTGGGGCCATTCAAGACCGCTCGAGGCGGCATGACGCATCTGCTGGTAGCCATCGACAAGTTCACCAAGTGGATCGAGGCCAGACCCATCAAGAAGTTGGACGGCCCCACCGCTGTCCGATTCATCGAAGACATAACGGTCCGCTACGGCGTCCCACATAGCATCATCACCGAAAACGGCACCAACTTCGCCAAGGGCGCGCTAGCACGTTTCTGCGCCAAGCAAGGCATCCGGCTGGACCTGGCCTCGGTCGCCCACCCGCAGTCAAACGGCCAGGCCGAAAGGGCAAACGGCCTAAGCCTGGCCAGCATCAAGCCCCGACTCGTGGCACCGCTCATCCGCTTAGCCGGCTGCTGGATCGAGGAGCTACCGGCCGTCTTATGGAGCCTGAGGACCACGCCCAACCGATCAACCGGCTTCACGCCCTTCTTCCTCGTGTACGGGTCCGAGGTGCTCATTCCCACGGACATCGAGTTCGACTCACCTCGAGTTGCCCTGTACACGGAGACGGACGCAAAGGAGGCAAGGGAGGACGGTGTCGACCTTCTCGAGGAGGCCCGCGAGCTAGCGCTGAGCCGGACGGCTATCTATCAGCAGAAGCTCCGGCACTACCACAGCAAGCGCATTCGGCCCCTCTCCTTCCGCGAGGGGGACCTGGTGCTCAGGCGGATCCAGCGAACCGCCGGCCAGCACAAGCTGTCCTCCCCATGGGATGGTCCGTTCATCATCAGCAAGGCGCTGCACAACAATGCGTACTATCTAATAGACGCTCAGAAGCCGCAGAATCGCAAGAGAGACGCCTCCGGCGAGGAGACGGAGCGCCCGTGGAACGCGGCGCTCCTCCAACCATTTTACTGCTAAGGACCAGTGTATGTATGTACCTCCCCTTTTGGGCCTATGAATGCAACGGGTACCCCAAGCCAGCTCTTTGGGCATGCCTCTTTCGTTTCCTTCCAAAGTTGTTCGCCTCACTCACCGGTTCCCGGACCCGATTCCACGGTCTCGGGGGCTCGCCGGCTAGCCTTGACGTCGCTCCCCGAAGCCGGTCAAGTAATGTGGACTAAGGAAACACCCTACCACCCCACCCAGCTACAGACCGGCTCCCGGCTGTCCGGCTGGTGGGCTCTCGGGACGGCAAACTTAGCACACACGAAAACGGTCATAGGGGGTCGCCGACTAGGGCTAGCCGAAACTCTTTTTTAGCCTCTGCCATTTACCTTAGCCAAAACACCCTCGCGGCTCTCAAACTCACGACCGGCTCCCCCGAGGCGGATGCCCCATCCCAGCCACAGACCGGCTCCCGGCTGTCCGGCTGGCGGGGCCGATGCCAAAAGGAACAAGGTTTTGGGCAGACAGAGCCAAAAAGGGCAAAAAGGCTAAGGACGAGTCGGCACGCATAAAAACTCATGCAACCAGAAGCACAAACTTATATACAAAACGGCCCACGGCCCCAAGTTCATTACATCTACACCCCCAATGGGAGGAATTGCAGTCTAAACAAAATGCAGGAAAGAAAAATCCTAAGTAGCGGCAGCGCCGTCTTCTCCTCCGGCGTCCTCCGCGGCGGCTGAAGTAGAGGCCCCGTCCTTGGCCGCGGCGCGGCCCGTGTTGGCCCCCACCCCCAGGTCATGGGCCAGCTCGGAGTCAGCGTAGTCGTCAGTGCTGGACCCGGCGTCTTCGTCACCCGTCTCCGCGGCGCTACCCTTCGGGTCGTCAAGGGCGAGCGTGTACGGGTCCTCCAGGATCACCTCGCTGTCTGACATGCGCTCTGGGACGTATTCGTCCCATGCGGCGAAAGAAGCAAGGTTGCTAGCTCGCACGGCCAGCGCATCGGCTGCCGCCTCTAGCTCCGCATCGGTGCCGGCGCGCTGAGCCGTGAGCAGCCCCAAGTCGAGCTCGGGGTACCATGACCTCACGATACGAAGTGCCATGGCCGCACCGGCGCGCGCGGCGGAGGCCCTCCAGGCGTTCACCCACGTGGTCCCGAACTCCAGCCACCTCGACAGCCGGCTTATGGAGTCCGGCTCCACCGCATCCGGCCAGAGGGTGCGAACCAGCCCCATGCTGGCCGCCTGGAGCCGATTCATGGCCCGAACCACCTCGGTCAGATGCGCCCTGGCGGCGATCCCCACCTCGCCCAGCGACCAGGCGGCAAGTTGCCCAATGGCGACTCCCTGAGCCCTGAGGTCCTCGCGGTGGGCCTCCAAGGCCGCCTCCGCGACCTCCTGCGTGCTTGGGAAGAGCCCTAAGGAAGAAAGGGGCGCGAGATAAATAACGAAAAAAGCCGAGCCACTCAAAAGAAACAAGCAGGCCAATGCAAGACAATGAAAGCTTACCGGCCAGCATCCGATCTATCTCGTGTGCTTGCTCTTGCAGCGCAGCATCCCTGGCCGACCACTCCTGGAGCCGGCGCTCGTGCTCGGTTCGGGCCGCCTGCGCCTCATCGGGCGCCTTCGCCAGCAGGGCGACCTTATCCTCCAACTCCCGGCGGTCGGCTGTCTCCTGCTCCTCCGCCTCCCGACGAAGGGTCGCCTCCAGCTCCTCAAGCTCCCGGCGGTGTGCCGCCTCGCGCTCGTCCTTCCCTGCCTGCGCCCGATCAGCCTCTTGGCGGAGCCGGTCGCACTCCGCTGTCAGGAGGTCCCGCGTTCGCCAAGCTGTATCACCTGGCAACGGAGGCTGACCGTCTCGGCGTGGGTGGCTGCCCGGGATGAGTACGCCTCTGTCAGAATGCAAGCAAACAAAGCGATTCAGCCCGCCTCCGGAGTAGCCGGCCTGAATCCCGGGGGCTACACCCAGTGGGTGCGCTGGCGCGCCCCCACTGGACTTTCGCAAGAACCTTACCTTTCAGGTCGGCGGACGTAACGGCCAGCCGGCTCTCAACTCCTCGATGCAGGCCCAGCAGCGTGTTGTACGCGGCCACCCGGCAGTCGTGCGCAGCCTGCAGAGAAAATAGAAGCAAAGATGCCATCAGACTCGACCCGCCTGCGTCCCAGGCCGGCCCGAGTCTCGGGGGCTACACCCAGTGGGTGCGCTGGCGCGCCCCCACTGGAAAAAATCAAAGCAAAGTGCAAAGCTTCGAGCCCTTACTGCGACGGATTGCTCGAGGTGGACCAGCCGATCGCTGGCGGCCCGAGCATCCTGCGCCACCTAGGCGCGGCAGGCGGCAAACTCCTCGACAACGGCAACCACCGCGGCCCCAAGGGCGCTCGGCGCGTCGTTGAGGGCTGCGCCTCCGGCCGTGGCCCAGGTTTCCTGTGGCCGGCCCTCGTCGGCGGGCCCGGACGCGCCCTCCGCCGTGGCCACCAGGGGGCCTGCTCCTCCCAGCGCCATGGTCCCGGGTGCCCCTGCTGACGAGCCCGAGGCATCCGCCCCTCCGGGCGCCGCCGTCTCGCTGACCGGTGCTCCGCCTCCGGCGGCGCCGGCTCGGCTTGCCTCCGGAGCCGGTGCCTCCGAAGCCGGGACCTCCGCGTCCAGGACGACAACCTCTGGGGGCTCCTCCGTCCCCGGCGACACGTCCTCTGCCCCTTCGGCGGCATCCGCCGTGCTCGCGGTCGCGCGCGCCTCCTCCTCGACCCGCGCGTCCGCCTCCGCCCGCCGCCCGGGGTCGTGCCTGTCCTTGGATCTCCTCTCCCGACCGAGGGGAAAAGGCTCCCACGACTGGGCGGCCGGCTCCGTGCTGGCCTGCCCCGACGACCGCTTCCGCGCCGCCTCCTCCCACGGGCGTCGTTCTTCTTCGCGCAGCTCTCGCTCGGCCGCCTCGAGGTCCCGCCATGCCGTGCTCTCCCTATCCTCGGCGGTGAGCGGCGGCGCTGTCCCTGCCGTCTCGGCAGCCATGGTCCTCCCAAGGGCGTGCGGCTCCCTGGACGGACAAGATGAGAAAAAGGGGGCCGACCAAAAAACAAGCGAGTACCCAGAACTGACTTACCCGACGGTGACGGGGACCGCCCTCCTGGCGGGGCCCGACCGGGCGACCCGCAGCTTCTGCCCGCCGCCTCCGCGGCCGCCTCTCGGCTGTCCGGTGGCCGCTCGTTTGGGAGCCGTCCTTGGGTTGGCCGGCTGCTTCCCTCTGCCGCCGGCAACCGCGTCGACCCGGCTGGGCACGCGGTCGGCGCGGCGAACACGCTTCCTCGGCGTCGTGGTATCATCCCCCGAAGCTTCGGGGTCCTCTGGAGCCCCTGCATCATGCACCTCTTCCGTTTCAGCATCGTCGTCGGTCCAGTCCCGCAAAAGTGACGGGGGAGGCTACTCACCCGCCGACTCGGTCGCCTCCATCTCCATCCCGGCAACGCCGGATACGCCGGCCGGCTCCGATTCGGCCGGCTCCACGTCGTCGGCGTCCTCGACCTCCTCCGGGTCCAACTCCGCCACGTCGGCAGCCGGTTCGCCGTAGTTCTGCAACAGCGGGAAAACCTGCATACACGAAGGGCCCGTGCCATCAGGCCGTGGGGTGAAGCCGTTTTTAACAAGAAAAAGGGTGGGGGCGTCTCTTACCCGCAGAGCCGGACGGTCCCGGCTGTACGGGGCCTTCCCCCATCGCCATCCACCTTCGTTCATCTTGGCGGTTGAGATGGCGTTCACCCTCCTCGCCACCTGCAAAGCCTTCAGCTCCTTGGTGGAGAGCCGGCAAAGGTCGTGCCGCCCTCCCATCTGGTAGATGAGGTGCGGTCGGCGCTGCAGAGGCTGCACCCGGCGCGCCACCATCGTAGCCAGGAGGTCCGCGGCCAGCAGCCCTTCCGTCCTGTTCATCACCGCCAGCCGCTCACAGAGTCGGTCCGCCGTCTCGGGCGCAACGGCCGGAGGCGTCCTCCAGTTCAACATTGCAACCGGCGGCTGGTTGACGAAGGCGGGGAGGTTGATGTAGTCCTCCTCCGGCTTCACGTTCTTCACGTAGAAGAACCCTTTCTACCAGTTCTTCACCGAGTCCTGCAAGGGGAGTTGTGGGAACCCGGCTCCGGCCCGGAAGTGGATCAGGGCGGCTCCGCAGGCGGTCATGACTTTCTGGCCGGTCGCCGGGTCCTTGACCGTCTGACGCTTGAGGTAGAAGAGCCGGCACCAGAGGTCCAGGCGCGGCTCCACCCCCAGGAAGCCCTCACAGAGGGAGACGAATGCCGCCAGTTGCAGAACGGCGATGGCGGCCAAATGGTAGGGCTATAGCCCGAAGTACGTGAGGAATCGCCGGAAGAACGTGCTCGCCGGCAGGCCGAGCCCGCGGAGGAAGTGCTCGGCGAAAACCACCACCTCGCCCTCCCTCGGGGTCGGCGCGTTCTCCGCCTCGGCGACGCGCGCCTCCAGGTGCTCCGCCGACGGCAACTTGCGGCGGTGGCGGAGGTGCTCGATGAAATGTTCATCGACGTCGCTGCCGTCCCACGTCCCTTTGCTCGCCATCACTCCCGAGGGTCTCATAGCCGCAGCGGTAGGGCGTAGGTGCCCGGTCTCGTAGCGGCTTCTGGCGACGGCGAACGGCGGCACGGCGAGCGCACGGTTTTCGTTTCTCTCTCTTTTTCTCTCTCTCGGAGCAGGGAGGGGAGGGGCGACGACGAGGAGGCGCTGGGGCAGAGGAAGCGAGCGTGCCGTTCTGCCCTTGTTCTCCCTCATTTAAACCCCCGCACGGATGTAGTGGGGTGCGAATCCGTCGCGCACGACCCCCACTACTTCCGCCGCGCGTGGGGAGGCATTAACGTGCCCCGGGAACGCCAACCGATGGCTCAGGCCACAGAAGATCCGTGCGCACGGACCGAGGCCGCGGACGAAGTGGGCCCCACCCCACGGCCCGGTCTTGTCTTCCGCGTGGCCTGTCAGGACACGGCCCGCTGCGCCCCCCACGTGGCGCGCCTCCTCCGCCCGACGGGGTGCTCGAGGCGTCCTGCGAAGCGTCGGCCGGCTACGGAGCCGGCCGCCACGCTCCCGCCTCCTTTGGCGCCAGGACCGTGCGTAGTACGAGACGAGACTCAAGCCGGCGAGGACCGCCGCCATTCACCAGTGGGCCTCCCCCGCTTTGGGGACTACTGACAGGGGGATAACCCCGGGGTAGCCTCAGCCAACTGCCTCCAACTTTTCAAAGCGACCGCGGGGCGAGCCGCCTCCCCCCGTGGTCCGGCTCCGCGCGGCAGGCTCCACCAATCGCCCTGCTGGGGGCCGAGTGGTCGGCTACTCCAACCAGCCGGATAGGGGTCGAGACGCCTAGCCCCCTAGCCGGCGGTGCTGCAGGTACTGCCGTCAGAGCGCGCGTGGCTACAGATGCCCCCGTCGCATCGCAGGTCAGCGCCCGCATGGCCACAGTGAGGCGTCAGTGCCTCTGACTCTGGCCGACTGCGACCTGGCAAACATCACAGTGCCGGCCTACCCTCAACCACTCCATTACCTGCCCCGGCATGGCTACAGCATGGCCGGCCGTACCGCTGACCACGCCCGGCTGCCGCCAGACAACGCCCCGAAGGACGGCCCATGCCGCGACGGGATGGGCACAGGGGCCCGCTAGGCGGGTCCCCTCCGGCTCCCGACGGGACCCCGCAGCCGGCGGGCCCTACCAGCGACGAGACCCCTTAGCCGGGGCCCCACGGCCGGCTAATCAGACCGCCAGTTGGGGTCCCCCGGAGCTTTCTACTCGTATTGTATTTCGGGTGGTTGGCCTATAAAACCCCCCGGAGCTCCCTCATGCAGGGGGACGGCTTCCAGAACACACACCCACACACATGTAGAGAGGCTGAGAAGGCGAGCTAGCCCCTTCTTCCTCCTCTACCCACACAGCTCAAGGAGCACCATTGTAGCCCCCCTTTGGTTAATCAACCAAACCGGCAGGACTAGGGCTATTACCTCCCACGGAGGGCCCTGAACCTGGGTACATCGCGTGTCCCTCGCCATTTGTGCTCAATCCCGCTCCCGGAGCCCGTCGGCGTCCTTCGGCCCCAACCACTCTCGATAAGCCACCCCATGGCATCTGTCGTGAAAAAACGACGACATTTTGCGATTACTAAAAATAACACAAACGGTTACAGAGATCCATATGTGTGCAAAAGAGGGCACACAGTTCAGTACCATAAACTGTGTGCGATGATATAGCAGAACACAAACGATTCGGCATAACAAGATGTGTGCGATACAGGGCAAACATGTGAGTAATTAGAATCGTGTGCGAACACCAGAAATAACACAAACGATTGGTGTTAATAACCCGTGTGTGTTGTGGGGAAACGCTTGCTGGTATAAAATTGTCAGCGATTGAGGAAATCATCACCGACGGGTTTCGTAGTTTTGGCCACGTGTACCGTGATTTGCTCTGTCTGCACAACATCTATGCTGCCTACAGGTCACTCGGGTGAACTATTTGCGATGCGCCAAAATAACACAAATGGTTGCACAGATCAAGATGTGTGCGACAGACGGCATACTGTGCTGTCGGATGGAATGTCCGAGCCAAAATAACACAGACAATTTGGCGTAACAAGATGTGTGTGACACCCAGCAAACAGGTCAGTAATCTAAATTGTGTGGAAAGACAGAAAATAACACAGACAGATAATAACAGAGACGATTCCTGGTAATAAGCACCTGATTCAGAAAATGATAACACAAATTATCGTTTGTCTCGTACATAATCAACAAAACAACATAATAGCGACATTACATATCAGCATGGTTCAGAAAACAGCAAAATGGAAACAGCTACTCGTCGACGTTGTTGTGGGGCTTGCCTCTTGGTTCGCCAATGTTGAAATATTGTCTGCACTCATGTAACATCCTCTCTATGGAAGAAGGATCGACATTCGGGTCAGCGAGGACCATGTTCTTGAACGCTTTATAGGCCCAGCCATTCCTCTGCTCCTCCTCCTTCATAGTGGCTCCGGTCTCAAGGAAAATCCCGTCCACGGCCAAAGGCGGGCGTGCGACGCTCTCATGACGGAGATTTTCAAAGTAGTCATAAACAAGAAAGTCATAAGCGGCGTGCTCTGCTAGAGCGGTAGCAGACTCTAAGTAGGGTGCTACCCTTACCGCGGCCAAATCCGCGCGAGCCGCCAAGGCAACGGCGAACTGATCGGCGCATGCTGCCCTTTCGAAGGCCACAGCCGCACGTTCCACATACAGAACCGCGCTTGCCCGCTACCGATCCGATGCAACCTCTAGCTTTTTCGCTCTTTTCGCCAAGGCCTCCGGACCCTCAGCAACGCGTACCGCCGCCGCCGCGGGCTCCTCCACGCATAAGATTTGCCTCAACCGCGCGCTTTCTATGATGGAGAGGCGGGGCCTAGATTCTGATGACATGTGTAATGTTGAGGATTTTGTGGAGGCGAGGACAGTGTGGAGAAGAAGGCCAGATTTGGGGGCTGCGAGAGGGGAAAGAGGTGAAGGAGAGCAAAGAGTGGTGATATTTATTTATGACCCTATACACGATTGTAGACAGTTGCTACATTTTTTCCGTGTGCGATTATGTGTGCACCGAAAAGAAATCAAAAACTTTGAAAATGATGGGTATTCTGTGATCTAACGGGCACACGGTGTAAGTAAAAGAAGTGTGGGCGATAGTAATAAAAGAGCACGCACGGTTGATCAAACAAGACGTGTGCTATTGAGAAACCATCCCCACACCCCGGTGCATAAATTAATGACGTTATACACCCCGCAAACCGGGTGCCATGCAGAATAGATATATGACACCCCGGTGTAAAATATGAAGCACCTCCGATGAGTGACGTAACCACACACGGGTGTAAAGTAACAACTGTGTGGCATGAGTCGCCGCCTGTCGTCGCCATACCCTCACCAATGGTGGTTGGTTGTCGCTCATTGGCTCCGTTTAGTCTTCCCGCCCTCGAGCCAATGCTTCCTGCGCAAGCGCAAGTGCAAGCGCCAGCCACAACAGTAAATTGTAAAATCCCCAATCCCCTTGGCAGCAGCTAGCTATTAATAACCACAGCGATGGCCGGCAGTGGCGATTCAATGATCCCCTAGCTAGTTGCAACACATATCGTCAAACCCCCAATGACCGACGACAGGATGGAGTTGGGCGACGGCGGAATCAAGGCTGTTGGCGCGATGGTCAGCTTGAGGGTTGACGGTCATGCCGCCACCTCTCCTGACGACAACCAGAGGAGGCAGGAATCACGACACAAGCAAGCCAGCAGGTTTGCAAGGGTCGTCTTGAAAGCAGCTAGGGATCGCCAGCGGGCGATATTGCGGGCTCGGCGCAGAGTGCGACGGATGGTTTGGGCGGTGGAGTGGGAACCGTGACGCCGCAAGGATAACTACGACAATGGTCAGCACACGAGGCATAGGCTTATGTCCCAGATGGAGGAGGACGCAGCTCCGGACGCTGGGGGAGGCCTGGCAGCCGTTGCTGCAGCACTGGCGATAGCCAGGGTCTCATCGGCCACCAGGACGATGTACGAAGACCCGACGGACGCCGCAGTCCTGGTGAGAGTTGCGCCTGAGGCAGTACCGGCGATCACCAATGTCGAGGCTGACCCTGCGTCGGTCGATCAAGGTGTAGGTCATTGACTTAGCAACCTCCTGTACTCCTGAGCCAAGGAACGACACAATATCGATGGACGATGGCAGCTGTGTGTGCTGGGTCGGCGTTAGGGGCAGTATCACTTTTGTGCGCGCGCAGTTCATATAGATTATATTGATTTAAAATACCGAGCTAATGTTTTGTAAATTACTCCGCAAACTATGTGCCATACCAATTTGAGCATGTAAATGCTCGATTTAATTGTTCATGCCAGATTTGTGCTTGCACTGTGGACACTACGAATGAAAACCCTTGAATCAGCTACAAGAAAAATTCATCACCGGCTATTTTCCCCCGGGTGATTGACAGGGACATACGAACTGCGATAAGGGATGCTCAAATATTTCGCAAAATTAATTACATGGTTCTCCATTAGAAAAAAAATGGCCCAATTTCGTAGAAAATCCCACAGAAATTCCCAATCGAACAGCGTCGAGAAAGTCGGCGCCGATAGGTGTTGGCGAGGGGCTGAAACAAAATGATGTGGCATTCATTGGCGGTAGCCGGCTGCGCCAGGCATCGTCGAGCTCGAAGATTTGGGCGGGCCGAGGTCGAGAACGAGCAACTATACAGCAGTGCGAATGAGGACGAAGGGGGGGAGGGCCAGGGTAGAGGGCCTGCGTAGGAAACGGTTCGTAAACAGAAACTGTGTGTGATTAATATCATTAAAGTTTTTGTTGGTAGCTTAATTTAGTGCATGTACGAATTAAAATCCCAACTACAGTATATAGTTGTGATGGGATATGTGTGGATTGCGTTCGATCGTAGTGCATCCTATGGTGCGCATGCACGATCCGTGTGGCTGGGGTTCTGGCCAATCAGAACACAACGCAAAATAGGGTGAACGCACACGGCCTTCACAAAGTAACCGTCTGCCCAAACAAATCACAAAGTTTCAAGGGAACCCATATTTCCTTGTTCATTTCTCCATGATTTTTTTTCTACGATCAACATACCCACTAGAATGCATCGTGTTCAAATTTGACATTTTTCGAGCTTGTTTATTGTATTTAGGCTTTTATGTGTATTTTCTAGGCATTTACTGCTTATAATTCAAGTTCGAACATTCTGTACATGAAAAGGTGTTCAAAAGGGTTCGAAAATTTATAATTGTGTCGTTGAATAACTTTCATGTATTTTACAGGAAATGAATATAATTTTAAAGGATATGTGTGGGGCGAGGCAACCATAGATGTGTCGTTTATTGATTTTGTAACTCTAGAAATATAGAAAACATGCCTGAAAACCATGTTACCTCGTGTGGTGCCTTGGCATGACCTCAATATGACGTGGTAAATATTTGAGGAGGTATGGATAATGTCGTCATACACACTCTTCATATACCGGACCATCACCTATGGAGTTTCATGGTTCGGGGAACGAAATCACCATGTTTTGAAGGGGAACCCATATTTCCTTGGTCCTCTCAATTTGATTTATTTTCTACGATCGTCATACCCACTAGAATGCACCGTGTCCAACTTTGGTATTTTTCAGGCTCGTTTACTATATTCAGGCTTTTATGTGCACTTTTCTAGGCCTTTTGTGCGTATACTTCAATTTCGGACAATCTATGAATGATTTTTTTTGACAAATCGTTCTAAATATCATAATTGTGTCATTGAATGACATTTCATCTATTTCAGAGGAAATTAATAGAAATTAAAATGATATATGTGCGCAGAGGCAACCATAGATGTGTTGTTTATTGGTTTTCTAACTGTAGAAAATGGAAAACATGCCTGAAAAAAATGATACCTTCTGTGGTGCCCTGTCATGCCCTCAATATGGTGTGTCAAACATTTGAGAAGGTTTGGCTAATGTTGTCATACACACTCTTCATATACCAGACCATCACGTATGAAGTTCCATGGTTTTGGGATGGAGATCGACATGTTCTGAATGGGAACCTATATTTCATTTGTCATTTCTCTTTGATTTATGTTCTACGATCAACATACCCACTACAATGCACCGTATTCAAATTTGACATTTTTCCGGGCTCGTTTACTATATTTAGGCTTTTATGTGCACTCTCTAGGCATGTACTACTCATAATTCAAGTTCGAACATTATGTATATGGAAATGTGAAAAAACGGTTCGATTGCTCATGACCGTGACATTGAATAACTTTTCATGTATTCCACGGGACAATTAATAGAAATTTAAATGATATGTGTGGGAAGAGACAGCCACATATATATGGTCCTTTGTTTGGTTTTTAACTCTAGAAAAAATGGAAAACATGCGGGAAGAACTTGATACCTTGTGTGGTGCCTTGGCATGACCTCAATATGATGTGTCAAACATTTGAGAAGGTTTGGCTAATGGCGTCATACACACTATTCATATATAAAACCATCACCTAGGTAGTTTTGTGGATTTGGGAAGGAAATCGCCATATTTTGAAGGGGGGCATATTTCCTTGGTCGTTTCTCCTTGATTTATTTTCTACGACCAAAATACCCACTATAATGCATTGTGTTTAAATTTTACATTTTTCCGGGCTCGTTTACTATATTTAGTCTTTTACGTGCACTTTCTAGGCATTTATTGCCTATAATCCAAGTTCGAACCTTCTGTACATGAAAAGGTGTTAAAAAGGGTTCGAAAAATCATAATTGTGTCATTGAACAAATTTTCATGTATTCTATAGGAAATTAATAGAAATTTAAAGGATATGTGTGCGAAGAGGCAGCCATGTGTCGTTTATTGGTTTTATAACTCTAGAAAAAGGAAAACATGCCTGAAAAACATGCCTGGTGTAGTGTCGTTATACGACACCAGTATGCTTTGGCAAATATTTGAACACCAAGCAAAGTATCATGTACTATCCGATACTATCAATTTTCCAAAAATACAGCTTTAATCGCAAATGTTTTCATACAACGAATCATTTGCAAAACGTCCGATGGCACGAGAGAGAGAATGTTTGTAATTTTTCCAATGCAGGATCACCAATTTTATCTTTTCTCGCACTCGGGCATTTGAGGCGCTTCATCTACGTTGCGTTTTCCCCCGTAAGGTTCGAGTTTCTCTGCCAAATTTTCAGGCCCGCGATTTCAGAAGTTATTCCTCCCACCCCATACCCATCCATCACATTCCCCCCTATCCCCCCGCCGCCCCTCTCCTTGTAGCCCAAACCACCGCCGCCGCCGATGCAACCAAATCTATGTTCTGCCCCAGTCTCGCTCGTCGATGTAGTGAGGTAATCTCCGATCTAAATCACCGCCCCGGCCCGATTCCTCAGATGGAGCCTGCGAACCACCCTCATGCCTCCACATCCCCACCCCCTATCGCCGAGCATCCCCACGTAAGCCCAACCACATATCACACGAGGTCGAGGAGCTGATCATGGCGGTCGATGGCGTGGTGGACGCTATGCGTGCCGACCTGGAGGAACACCTTGCCGCCGACACCACCAACTTGGTGCGGGCTCTGGCCAAGATGAAGTGCCCCACGCTTCTAACACTTACCTGTTGTTTGTACACGTACATACTGTAGCGGAACTGATCCACGCTTCGATCCGCAAGAGCACCTCCCCGCCGACTTTGGACGGGCTCTAGTAGAGATGAAATGCCCAAGCATCTACCCCTCGGGATTTACCAAGTATGAACTGTCCAGTTCATTTTTACCAATACCAGTTGCAATGTTTAACCGTGTCAATTTCAGTTTCAAAGGTACAAGTTTTAATCGCCATGTTAGGTTGTCTGTACTCTGTAGTTAACACGTCCGTTGTTCATTTCAGTTATGCGCACTGTGTTGTTCAAGTATGAATTGTGCAGTTCAATTTCACCAATACCAGTTACAAACTTACAATGCCTATGCTAGGTTGCTGTTAAGCCTGCTATAGTGAACAGTTATATCCATTTTTTACGTTGTCCATTCGGTACCGTGCTACTCTTCGCAATGAAGATATCACTGGAGATGTTGTCCTTCAATTACCATTAGATATTTTTGGTAGGTGTTAACCCTGTTGTAGTTGACATGCCTTTCCATGCACTTACGCAGTGTCACAATGCACGACGATGTTTTTTACCGTCGAGGTTAGTCACAACCCAATATCTTATAGTATTTTACATCATTTGTTCAATTGCAGTTTAGCTTCTAACATTTACCTGTTTCTTGTAGGTACATATGTTAGAGGTACTGATCCACGCTGCGACCAGCAGGAACACCTCGCCAGCGACTTTGTGCGGGCTCTGGTCGAGATGAAGTGCCCCAACAACTACCCCTCGGGATTTACCAAGTATGAACTGTCCAGTTCAATTTTACCAATACCATTTGCAATGGGTATATTTTGTACGGTTGATGTGTTAAGCTTGTTGTAGTAAACACGCCTAACACATCTTGGCTATTTTCCCTACCTTTTTCTAGACAACTGGGTAATTTTCTGCTCTAGCAGCACCTGGCTCGCGGTGTTTAACCGTGTCAATTTCAGTTTCACTGGTACAAGTTTTAATGACTATGGTAGGTTGTGTGTACTCTGAAGTTAACACGTCCGTTGTTTATTTCAGTAATGCGCACTGCTATTCAAGTATGAACTATCTAGTTTAATTTCACAAATACATGCCCCTTTGCTACCGTGCTACTCCTTGCAATGAAAATATCACCGGAGATACTATCGTTTAATTAACATTTGCTATTTTTTGTGGATGTTAACCCTGTTGTATTTAACACGCCTTTCTATGTGCTTATGTAGGGCTACAATGTGCGATGTTGTTGTTTACCATCGAGGTTAGTCACATCCCATTGTCTTATAATACTTTACATCATTTGTGCAATTGCAGCTTAGGTTCGAACATTTATTTGTTGCTTGTAGGTACATATGTCAGCGGTACCGATCCATGATTTGACCCCCTTTGCATATGGGGCAATGAGATAAACATGAACAAGCATCAAGTGAGGAAACTAAGAAAAATTGTTAGGCAGAAGAGACATATGATTGGAATTAAAACTCTTTATTTATACTTTATCCAAGACATCAGTGAACTTTAGGATGGTAAGTAATCTGTTGCCTTCTTTTCCTGCCCAGAACAAGTTACTCTATTTGACATGAATACCTGAAAGTTGTCTCTTTTCAGTGGTTCCTGAAGGAATTTACTCAAGATTACCTAGCAAACTACCTGAACGAAGTGGAGACAATGAAGGTTATAGTATATAATTCATGCTACCATGATAATGGTCAAGAAGTCTTCCTGAAGGCGGTGAAGGATGGATGGGCGATCATCACAAGGGGTTGGACAAAAGTTGTGTGCACCTTTGGCATGGAGGAGGGCGCATTATCGGTATTCCGCTTCTTCAAGACCATCGATAGCCAAAAGCTTTTACAATTCTCTCTTCACCTTTACAGCCTCTAGTACTATATATTCTGGTTCATCATATTTAATCTTCTACCGAACTATGTAACCATGGAACATGTACTGAGCTTTTGATTTATGCATTGGCTGTTGAACCATTGTAATTAGGGTATGTATTGATGGATGTGAAATCCACATTTCATAATTAAAATTTTGAAATTTCCAATTTTAATAATAAATTAACGAAAATAAGCTATTAGGTAATAAATTACAGTGCACACAGTTAGAACGATTAAACCGTGTGCGATGGTGTCATATACCACACACGATTGTTTGAAGAATAGCATGTGTAATTATCAGCTTCACAACACACGGTAGCATATTTTGCGCGTGTGTGATGTGCGCACTGTCACACACGGGTTTGCACGTCGTAACCGTGTGCGATTATCGTCAATAGCACAAACGGTTCCAAACCCGCATGTGTGTGTAATGTAGGACAATAAGAAGACAGTTGACATACGAAGCGCGTGTGCGATCCGAATAACTATCGCACACAATTATTATATTGGCACATTGGCGATAGTGGAGCCATCGCACACAATTAAAGTTTTTGGACTGTGTGTCATAATGTAACTATCGCAAACAGGTCATGGGATTAAATGTTTGTGATATCCATATTTCGCACACGAATATATCTGTGCCATCGTCTCGGATGTGTGGTTGATCACAAACGCAACATCAAAGTGTGGCGTGTGGGATAGGCTACGACTTTGCATACGTTTACATTAGACGAATCGTCAGCACACGCTCGCACCATTGCAGACAATGTTTCAGTGTCGTGTCGGATGGGGCCCCTATCGCCCACATAGGCTAGGCGACGGTTTGGAACTGCGTCGCGGAAAGCGGGTAAAAACCGTTTGTATAGCACGTTACGGTACTAGTGTTACCTCAAGCTTAAAATGCCAGGACCCAGCGGTGTTATCACAATTACTGGTAACACGGAACACTCCCTCCGTACCGAGGAGCAGACCGCGACCATCGCAGCCGAAGTGAAAGCATCCGAGGACGCGACCCGTAGCGGTAAACACACTTCTAGTGCTTCGAAGCGTTCGTGAGCCGCACCAGTCGACCTCAGACACGTAGCCCCACATCCCAAATAGGGGTGCGGGCTCCTCGCATGCTTCCCTTGGAAGGGGTACTATGTCCCTAGGGTGCATAATTGTGCACTAAAAATCCCTTGGGCTGCTGAGGAGCCAAAATCTATGGAAACGCAGGATCGGCTAGACCGAGGAATGGCTAAAGTTTCGAGTTTCTTTACCGGCAAGGCCCTGTCAAAGAGCTAGCCAGAAAAGTACACCCATGTGGCATTAACCACACAATAGACATCTGCAGACCCCTTAAAAGGATTCGGCCAGCGAGCACTTTCGACAAATGCGAGGCTGAGGTCGTAGACAATCCATGCCAGTCTTCGCCATCAACGAAGATAAGCTAGTCAACAGCGAGGAGACGCAGACGTGCGACAGGAAGCGGTCCGAGCTTATAAACCCGATGATAATATCCGCCCTGTTTTTTTATGTACTCCTTTATCGTACTTACCGCATTGTATCTTTTTAGTTTCTCTCATTACAGCTCGACATGTAAAGCTTGAAATTATCAAATAAAGAAATCATGCCCTTCAAGGTTCTCAATGAATTTCTATGCAAGCACCACACATGATCTACGAGAATGTCTTCAAGATACAACTGCCAAAGGGCTTCGTTTCCCTGTCAAGAAATACAAGTCCGAGGTACTCGGCGTCTCGGATGTTGCACTATATGCATCAGTTTCGAACCTAGATTTTGATCAATAGTTGGGTTGCCCGGCTCCTATGTGTACCCCTTGCGGTCTCGACTAAATTCTGCTAAGGGTGTAACGGGAGAACCACTGCGCTTATGCTGCCAGTTAATTGGCAGAGCGCCTCAGTGGAGAAAACCGAAAACTGACTATCTGGGTAAGCGTAAATTGGTCGGCATTCTGAAGACCGCATTAAGCGACGTGTCGTTAGAGATCACCCATGTCAAACGAATGGCTTACTCATAGCATAAGCCAAAGTAGGTAACGACGTAGACCTCTGCTGCTTAAAGCCGGCCACTTCTCATACCGGGGGCTCATCATCAGCCCCCACAGTCAAACTCCTATGACTAAGTGAAAGTAATAAAGCCGTAATAGTTTGATCGCCTACTTCCTACAAGCACAAATCGCCTACGGGTATCGAGACGTCGGCTAAGGGTCAGAGCTACCCCAAGGAACACCCTCTGTATACTCTAGATTGGGGCAGAAGCCGACAACTCGCCACTTTCAATTAAAAACGGTCGAACAGGAGGATAATCAATCAAAAGTAACACACATATATGAGGAAATCTAACAATATACTCATTAAGACAAAAGATAGTTTTTACATCCAATATACTTCGGCACTCCGAAGTACTACAGCTGATACAAAGTGTCTTTCGGACACAGGACCTCGGTAGCACGGGCGCCGTTCTCCACCTCGGCCAAGAATTGCTCAGTGGTGTGTTGTTAACCTGAAGGGGGTCCCACAACAACGACCAACGCCTCAACCTTATGGAAGTGCGTGTTCACACAGGCGTATGCCCATCGTGTTCCCTCAAAGCACGCGGATCGCTTCCAGCAATCCACCAGCGGGCCAGCAGTGCGCAACCGAGTCAGGAGGCCGAAGAGGCTGTCGGACAAAGCTTCGGTAGGCCATATCTTGATGCAGAGATCGTGGACGGATGGCCACGCTATGCGGAGTAGCTCCGCCAGCTGCTTCATTCAATGATTCAGCAGCTGTGGTGACGGAGCGTTCGAAAACTGCCGCCAGAATGCCTTCTCATCTTCATGGCCCTCCAGTTGTCCGAAGTGTTGAACGGCGTCTTCCACACACTTCGGCAGATCCGCGAAGACCTCTGTGGAACACCACATCTGGGAGAGCTCGACACACGCTTTGCGGCCAAACACACACTGCAGTAAATATGGCTTACCCGCAGCTACTTGCTTCACTTCCCGGAGCTCCTGGCGGTCGGACCGAGCCGCGGTCTAGAGGTCGGAGTGCGCAAGCTGAAGCTTCTTGAGCTCTTCCATCGCCTGCGTCCCCTTAACCTAAAGTTTGTCATGTGCTTTGTACACGTCCTTCAGCGTCTGCTCGACCTCCAGGACCCGCGCCTAGTCCTTCTCCCGGGCCACCTTCTCGATAGCTCGGGCCTCCTCCGCCTTCGCGGCCACAGTCTTTTGCTGCTCTGCCTCCTGCTAAGTTTCTTGGAGCTCGGCCTTGAGCTTCTCAAGGTCGGCCAAAGCCGCTGGCATTCAAGCAGTTCGGCATCAACCACAAATTCAATAAAAATGACGTATGCTTCTAGTGATTCAAAGAAATATTCAAGAAACATGAAATGCTACTCGTTTACCTTGAGACTGCTCGAACTTTCGGTTCATTAGGTCGAGGTCCTTCTTGGACCTCTCAAGCTTCCGGTTCATCCCCGCTATCTGCTCGGAGATGGAGCCCGGAGCCGAGGTAGAAATCTACAATAAAGAGTTCTTCACGTCAGCCCCATAGTTAATTTTTAACCTCGGATGAGAGCTTTATCACACTAGGCAATGTCCCTAGCGGCTACCCGTCAAGCTCTTTTTTATCCCAACCCCGGTTCTTCAAAACCAGCCTCGGGCTCGGGGGCTACTCACTGACAAGGCTGTTTGGAAGGGCATGAGAACTTATCCTTGGACAGATATACGGATTCGCGAATCAAACGCAAAAAGGAAATTATTTGCATAAAGATAAAGGAATACCTCGAAGCTTGTAACGAGGCCCTTGAAGATCTCGTGCAATCTGTTGGATCCAAAGTATGTCTAGAGGGGGGGGTGATTAGACTACTTGACCAAATAAAAATCTAGCCCTTTTCCAAATCTTAAGTGTTGGCATGTTTTAGCAATTGTAGCAAGTCAAGTACACTCTACACATGCAAGTCTAAGAGTATAGCAGCGCAAAGTAAAGACATGCACATGAAAGTAAAGGTAGGGATAGGAAGATCAAACGCAATAGATGACACGCAGATTTTTCCCATGGTTCCGATAGGTGGTGCTATCGTACGTCTACGCTGTTGGAGATTTCAACCCACGGAGGGTAGCAGTCGCAAGAGTCCACGGAGGTCTCCACCCGTTAGGGTCCACTAAGTAACAACCTCGTCTATTCCATCACGGCTTCCGTCCACGAAGGACTAGCCTCACTATGGGTAGATCTTCACGAAGTAGGCGATCTCCTTGCCCGTACAAACTTCTTGGTTCAACTCCACAACACGAACAAGGAGGCTCCCAAGCGACACCTAACCAATCTAGGAGGCACCACCCTCCAAAAGGCAATAGATGTGGTAACAATGATGAACTCCTTGCACTTGTGCTTCAAAAGATAGTCTCCTCAACACACAATCACTCTCTCACAGATTTGGCTTGGTAGAAGAGGTTGATTGGGTGGAAACCAACTTGGGGAGGCTAGAAATCAAGATTCATATGGTTGGAGTGGAAGATCTTGATCTCAACACATGAGTAGGTGGCTCTCTCTTAGAAAAGTGGATGGGGCATGTGTAGGTATGTTCTGAGTGCTTCCTCTACGAGTGAGAGGACGTGGAGGGGTATATATAGGCATCTCCAAAAATCCAACCGCTACAACATTATTGCCCAAGTCGGTGAAACCAGAGTAAAAACTTGGTTGCACCGACTAGTGCAAAATGTGGCAACTTTCGGCTTCTCGGTGAGACCGATATATAAATCTCGGTGGTACCGATATGGGTAACCAAGGCAAATTCCAAATCTCGGTGAGACCGATTTCCAAAATTCAGAAATTCCGATTCTTGAAAATGGCTAACCAGGAAGTTGATCACTGGTTTCGGTTGCACCGAAGTGGAATGTTGGTGGCACAGAGACTTAGGGTTTTGGCTAGGATATGTCTAGGGCTTAAAACTCGGTGGGGCCGATTCCGAAAAGTTGGTGGCACCGATTTTAGTGGTAGGGTTTAGACAGAGATCTTGTGGTAGAATTTCATGTGTATTTTTGGTGGCTAATCTCTAAGCACTTGAGCAACCAGATAATCATAGAAACCTCATCCCCTTTTAATAGTATTGGCTTTCCTATGGACTCAAAAGTGATTTCTCGCAAAATGTAAAATGTAAAACCTCATCCCCTTTAGTGTCAAAATTTGGAAGTACCTGCAGATTGATTGGTCATATACTGGTGATCTCATGGGAAAACTGAAGCACGCAATCAATAACTTTGGCCATCCTTTCTTCTTTGAAGTCTTCCTTACTGCTGCCTGGTGCATTTGGTTAACCAGAAATGGCAGGACTTTTAATGGCACCAGAGCCACTTTCAGTACTTGGAAGAGCATCTTCATACATGACATTACTCTGCTTTCTCATAGGGTTAAGGATAGCATTAGATCCTCCTTTCTTGCTTGGATTAAGTCACTACCTTAGTCATGTACAATTCTCAGTAGGTAAGTTAGGTAAGCTTGTATATTCTGCCCCTCTTGTACATATTTTGTAACACTGGGACTTTTTTGTTTTTGTTTTAATAAAGGACTGTGGAGCTATTGCTTCAAAGTAAATAGTCAAAAAAAATGTAAAATGTAGAGTCTTCAAGCTTGTTACCAATAGATATTCCTTGCATCTAGGGATCTCCTCACAATTCTTTTGCCAATCCATTCATTGAACTTTCCTGAAATATACTTGGTGGAAACATTAGTCCAATTAAATATATGTTGTTATTAATTACCAAAACCACCTAGGGAGAAGTTGTGCTTTCAATCTTGCCCTTTTTCGTAATTGATGACAACATATAGATCAAAGCTTCGATAGGGATAAAAAATGAGTAGCATCGTCGCTTTGAGAAGTATGTGATAAGCAAGAGCTCCCCCTAAATTTGTGCATTATTTAAAATTTGCATTTGAATGCAAATGCACAATCGATTAGGAGTGTGGGCAACTCTTCCATGTCACATACAACTTGGTGGTGCGCAAAAATGATATGAATGGATTACAATGCACATGACACCAAATATGAGTGAATGATCATAATATTAACATCACATGAATAGGAAATAGTTGCATCATCAAGCAAAGTGTATGATCAAACACGACGAAGTATAAGAACAACCGAGCGATAAATCAACTATTTTTAAAATAGAGAGAGCAACCAAAAAGCAAAACCCTCTCTCTCGAAGCCCTATGATCTATACACTTCTCCTCCTTTGGCAACAAGTTACCAAAAATTTCAAAGGTATAGAGCTAAGCGTCGCTCTGGGCTCTATCTCCTCCGGTAGCCGTTGAAGGAGTCGAAAGAAGGGCGTCGGCGAATGCTTCAGCTGAAGTCCTCTGAGGTGGTGGAGTAGACGTTGAAGGTGCAGAAGGAGTTGATGGAGTATTTGCTGGGGATGATGAGGAAGGTATCAACTCTAGAGCAGGCACGGTAGACGATTTGGCCTGAGTCTTGAACTGAGTGCTAGGCCTGAGAGGACTATCATCAGCACTGGAGTGGGGACTGTGCACTGCATCCACGTCCTATTTCTGATGGGGAACGTTGCATGGGAAACAAAAAATTTCCTACGCACACGCAAGATCTATCCATGGTGATGAGCATCTACGAGAGGGAGAGTGGATCTACATACCCTTGTAGATCGCTAAGCGGGAAGCGTTAAGAAACGCGGTTGATGTAGTCGAACGTCTTCGCGATCCAAATCGCCGAGCATCCCGCGATCCAATCACGATCCGTCCCGATCTAGCACCGAACGGACGGCACCTCCGCGTTCAGCACACGTACGGCTCGATGACGATCTCCGCTTTCTTGATCCAGCAAGAGGGAGCAGAGAGGTGGATGAGTTCTCCGGCAGCGCGACGGCGTGGCGGCGATGGTGGTGGAATTATTCCAGCAGGACTTCGCCTAAGCACCGCTGAAATGATCTAGAGGAGAAACTGCGAAACCCTCAATACCTCTAGTATATATAGGAGGAGGGAGGGAGGAGACTTGGCCCCCAAGGGGCCAACCCTTGGTTCGGCCGAAGTGGGAGGAGGAGGAGTCCTCCTCCAATCCTAGTAGGATTAGGACTCCTTCTCTCCCACTTGGAAACTTTCTTTCCACCTTGGGTTTCTCCTCCCAGCCGCATGGGCCTCTTGTGGGGCTTCGGCCAGCCCACTAAGGGCTGGTATACATCCTCCCACAGCCCATGTAGCCTCTTGGGTCGAAACACCCCTCCCGATGGCCCCCCGGTACCCTCCCGGCACTCCCGGTACACTACCGATGAGCCCGAAACTTTTCCGGCGACCAAAACAGGACTTCCTATATATCAATCTTTACCTCCGGACCATTCCGGAGCTCCTCGTGACGTCCGGGATCTCATCCGGGACACCGAACAACCTTTGGTCACCACCATACATAACTCTATACAACCGAAATGTCACCAAACCTTAAGTGTGCAGACCCTGCGGGTTCAAGAACTATGTAGACATGACCGAGACACCTCTACGGTCAATAACCAATAGCGGGACCTGGATGCCCATATTGGTTCCTACATATTCTACGAAGATCTTTATCGGTTGAACCTCTATGTCAAGGATTCAGTTAATCCCATACGATGTTCCCTTTGTTCTTCGGTATGTTACTTGCCCGAGATTCGATCGTCGGTATCTCTATACCTAGTTCAATCTCGTTACCGGCAAGTCTCTTTACTCGTTCCGTAATACAAGATCCCGTGGCTAACACTTTAGTCATATTGCTTGCAAGGCTTGTTGTGATGTTGTATTACCGAGTGGGCCCTGAGATACCTCTCCGTCACATGGAGTAACAAATCCCAGTCTTGATCCATACCCACTCAACAGACACTCTCGGAGATACCTGTAGAGCACCTTTATAGTCACCCAGTTACGTTGTGATGTTTGATACACACAAGGCATTCCTCCAGTGTCAATGAGTTGTATGATCTCATGGTCATAGGAACAGATACTTGACATGCAGAAAACTATAGCAATAAACTGACACGATCATATGCTATGTTTATAGTTTGGGTCTTGTCCATCACATCATTCTCCCAATGATGTGATCCCTTTATCAAATGACATCTCATGTCAATGGCTAGGAAACCTTGACCATCTTTGATCAACGAGCTAGTCAACTAGAGGCATACTAGGGACACAGTATTGTCTATATATCCACACATGCAATGTGTTTCCAATCAATACAATTATAGCATGGATAATAAACGATTATCATGAACAAGGAAATATAATAATAACCATTTTATTATTGCCTCTAGGGCATATTTCCAACAGTCTCCCACTTGCACTAGAGTCAATAATCTAGCTCACATCATTATGTGATTTACATTGTAATGAATCGAACACCCATACAGTTCTGGTGTTGATCATGTTTAGCCCTTGGAAGAGGTTTAGTCAATGGTTCTGCAACATTCAGATCCGTGTGCACTTTGCAAATATTTATGTCCTCCTCCTTGATGTACTCGCGGATGGAATTGAAGCGTCGCTTTATGTGTCTGGTCATCTTGTGAAACCTTGGTTCCTTGGCTAGGGCAATGGCACCCGTGTTATCACAGAACAGATCCACTGGATTCAGTGCATTGGGCACTACTCCAAGATCTATCATGAACTCCTTCATCCAGACACCTTCCTTCGCCACCTCCGAGGCTGCGATGTACTCCGCTTCGCATGTAGAATCGGCTACCACGCTCTGCTTGGAACTGCACCAGCTTACCGCTCCCCCATTAAGAATAAATACGTATCCGGTTTGCGACTTAGAGTCATCCGGATCAGTGTCAAAGCTTGCATCGACGTAACCCTTTACGACGAGCTCTTGATCACCTCCATAAACGAGAAACATTTCCTTAGTCCTTTTCAGGTACTTAAGGATATTCTTGACCGCCGTCCAGTGCTCCATTCCTGGATCACTTTGAAACCTTCCGGCCATACTTATGGCAAGGCTGACATCGGGTCTTGTGCACAGCATTGCATACATGATAGAGCCTATGGCTGAAGCATAGGGGATGACACTCATCTTCTCTCTATCTTCTGCAGTCACTGGGCATTGAGTCTTACTCAACTTCACACCTTGTAACACAGGAAAGAACCCCTTCTTGGACTGATCCATTTTGAACTTCTTCAAAACTTTATCAAGGTATGTGCTCTGTGAAAGTCCGATTAAGCGTCTCGATCTATCTCTATAGATCTTAATGCCTAATATGAAAGCAGCTTCTCCTAGGTCCTTCATTGAAAAACTCTTGTTCAAATATTCCTTCACGCTTTCCAGCATTTCTATATTGTTTCCAATCAGTAATATGTCATCCACCTATAATATTAGAAACCCTATAGAGCTCCCACTCACTTTCTTGTAAATACAAGCTTCTCCGTAAACTTGTATAAACCCGAACGCTTTGATCACCTCATCAAAGCGCAGATTCCAACTCCGATATGCTTGCACCAGTCCATAAATGGATCGCTAGAGTTTGCAAACTTTGTCAGCATTCTCTGGATTGACAAAACCTTCTGGTTGCATCATATACAACTCTTCCTTAAGGAAACCGTTAAGGAACGATGTTTTGACATCCATCTGCCAAATTTCATAATCGAAAAAGGCAGCTATTTCTAACATGATTCTGACGGACTTAAGCATCGCTACGAGTGAGAAGGTCTCATCGTAGTCAACTCCTTGAACTTGTGAAAAACCCTTTGCCACAAGTCGAGCTTTATAGACGGTGACATTACCGTCCGCGTCCATCTTCCTCTTAAAGATCCATTTGTTCTGAATGGCATTACGCCCTTTAGGTAATACTTCCAAAGCCCATACTTTGTTTTCATACATGGATCCCATCTCGGATTTCATGGCCTCTAACCATTTCTCGGAATCCGGGCCCATCATTGCTTCTCCATAGCTCGTAGGTTCATCGTTGTCCAACAACATGACCTCTAAGACAGGGTTGCCGTACCACTCAGGAGTAGTACGCGTCCTTGTCGACCTACGAGGTTCGATAGCAACTTGATCCGAAGCTTCATGATCATCATCATTAACTTCCTCTTCAACTGATGTAGGCTCTACAGAAACATCTTTCTGCGCTGCGCTACTCTCAGGTTGAAGTAAAGGTTCAACAACCTCATCAAGTTCTATCCTCCTCCCACTCAATTCTTTCGAGAGAAACTCTTTCTCAAGAAATGTTCCGTTTTTAGCAACAAACACTTTGCCTTCGGATCTGAGATAGAAGATATACCCAACTGTCTCTTTTGGGTATCCTATGAAGACGCATTTCTCCGCTTTGGGTTCCAGCTTTTCAGGCTGAAGCTTTTTGACATAAGCATCACATCCCCAAACTTTCAGAAACGACAACTTTGGCTTCTTGCCAAACCACAACTCATATGGCGTCGTCTCAACGGATTTCGATGGTGCCCTATTTAAAGTGAATGCAGCTGTCTCTAATGCATAACCCCAAAACGATAGTGGCAAATCGGCAAGAGACATCATAGATCGCACCATATCCAATAAGGTTCGATTACGACGTTCGGACACACCATTACGCTGTGGTGTTCCAGGCGGTGTCAATTGTGAAACAATTCCACACTGTCTTAAGTGACTGCCAAACTCATAACTCAGATATTCTCCTCCTCGATCAGATCGTAGGAATTTAATCTTCTTGTTACGATGATTCTCAACTTCACTTTGAAATTGCTTGAACTTTTCAAACGTTTCAGACTTGTGTTTCATTAAGTAAATATACCCATATCTACTTAAGTCATCAATGAAGGTGAGAAAGTAATGATAACCACCACGCGCCTCAATGCTCATCGGACCGCACACATCAGTATGTATGATTTCCAACAAGTCACTTGCCCGTTCCATTGTTCCAGAGAACGGCGTCTTAGTCATCTTGCCCATGAGGCACGGCTCACATGTGTCAAGTGATTCAAAATCAAGTGACTCCAAAAGCCCATCAGCATGGAGCTTCTTCATGCGTTTTACGCCAATATGACCTAAACGGCAGTGCCACAAGAAAGTGGTATTATCATTATCAGTTCTATATCTTTTGGCATCAATGTTATGAACATGTGTATCATCACTATCGAGATTCAATAAGAATAAACCCCTCACATTGGGTGCATGACCATAAAAGATATTACTCAAATAAATAGAACAACCATTATTCTCTGATTTAAATGAGTAACCGTCTCGCAACGAACAAGATCCAGATATAATGTTCATGCTTAACGCAGGCACTAAATAACAATTATTCAGGTTCATCACTAATCCCGATGGTAATCGAAGAGAGAGCGTGCCGATGGCGATCACATCAACCTTGGAACCATTTCCCACGCGCATCGTCACTTCGTCCTTTGCCAGCCTCCGTCTATTCCGCAGTTCCTGTTTTGAGTTGCAAATGTGAGCAACCGCACCGGTATCAAATACCCAGGCACTACAACGAGAGTTGGTAAGGTACACATCAATAACATGTATATCTTATATACCTTGTTTGTTGTTGGCCGCCTTCTTGTCAGCCAAATACTTGGGGCAGTTCCGCTTCCAGTGACCAGTTCCCTTGCAATGAGAGCACTCAGTTTCTGGCATGGGTCCAGCCTTGGGTTTCTTCACGGGAGGGGCAATTGCTTTGCCACTCTTCTTGGAGTTACCCTTCTTACCCTTGCCATTCTTCTTGAAACTAGTGGTTTTATTGACCATCAACACTTGATGCTCCTTCTGAATCTCAGACTCAGCGACTTTCAACATCGCAAACAGTTCGGCGACTGACATGTTCATCCCGTGCATGTTATAGTTCAACACGAAGCTCTTGTAGCTAGGTGGCAATGATTGAAGAACTCTGTCAGTGATAGCCTCTGGCGGAAGGGGCATCCCCAATTCAGCTAGACAGGTGGAGTACCCAGACATTCTGAGTATGTGATCACTGACAGACCCGTTCTCCTCCATCTTGCAAGCATAGAACTTATCGGAGGTCTCATACCTCTCGATCCGGGCATTCTTCTGAAAGATAAACTTCAACTCCTGGAACATATCATATGCTCCATGACGTTCAAAACGTCTTTGAAGTCCCGGTTCTAAGCCATACAACATTGCACATTGAACTATTGAGTAATCATCAAAACGAGCCTGCCAGGCGTTCACAACGTCTGGAGACTCAACTGGAGCGGGTGGATCACCAAGCAGTGCATCAAGGACATAAGCCTTCTGGGAAGCCGTAAGGATAATCCTTAGATTACGGGCCCAGTCCACAAAATCACTTCCATCATCTTTCAACTTAGCTTTCTCTAGGAACGCATTAAAATTCAGGGGTGCTACTGCGCGAGCCATGATCTACAACATAAATATTGCAAAGACAACTTAGACTATTGTTCAAGATAATGAGTTTAGTTAATCATATTACTTAAAAAACTCCCACTCAAATTGACATCCCTCCGGTCATTCGAGTGTCACTTGATCCAAATCAACAAACTCAAGTCTGATCATCACGTGAGTTGAGGTGGTTTCAATGGTGAACATCTTCATGTTGATCATATCTACTATATGACTCATGTTCGACCTTTCGGTCTCTTGTGTTCCGAGGCCATGTCTGTACATGCTAGGCTCGTCAAGTTTAACCCGAGTGTTCCACACGTGCAACACTGGCTTGCACCCGTTGTATGCGAACGTAGAGTCTATCACACCCGATCATCACGTGGTGTCTCGAAACGACAAACTTTCGCAACGGTGCACACTCGGGGAGAACACAATTTTATCTTGAAATTTAAGTGAGGGATCACCTTATAATGCTACCGTCGTCCTAAGCAAAACAAGGTGCATAAAAGGATTAACATCACATGCAAATCATAAGTGACATGATATGGCCATGAACTTGTGCTTTTGATCTCCATCTCCAAAGCACCAGCATGATCTCCATCGTCACCGGCATGACACCATGATCTCCATCATATTGATCTCCATCAACGTGTCGCCATCGGGGTTGCCGCGCCGGCTATTGCTTCCACGACTATTGCTAACTCATAGCGATAAAGTAAAGCAAAATGGCGAAAATAATTAAAGACAACCCTATGGCTCCTGCCGGTTGCCGTACTCAACGACATGCAAGTCGTGATATTCTATACAATACATGATCATCTCATACATCACATATATCTCATCATGTAATTGGCCATATCACATCACAACATACCCTGCAAAAACAAGTTAGACGTCCTCTAATTGTTGTTGCAAGTTTTATGTGGCTGTTACGGGTATCTAGCAAGAACAATTCTCACCTACGAAAAAACCACAACGGTGATACATAAATTGCTATTCAACCTTCTCAAGGACCGCCTTTGTCGAATCCGATCCAACTAAAGTAGGAGACACAGACACCCGCCAGCCATCTTTGTGCAACAAAGTTACACGTCAGTCGATGGAACCGGTCTCTCGTAAGCGTACGAGTAAGGTTGGTCCGGGCCGCTTCATCCCACAATACCGCTGAATCAAAACACGACCAAGGGAGGAAGCAATCTAAGCATCAACACCCACAAACTCCTTTGTGTTCTACTCGTGATCTCATCTACACATAGACCTAGCTCTGATACCACTGATGGGGAACGTTGCATGGGAAACAAAAAATTTCCTACGCACACGCAAGATCTATCCATGGTGATGAGCATCTACGAGAGGGAGAGTGGATCTACATACCCTTGTAGATCGCTAAGCGGGAAGCGTTAATAAACGCGGTTGATGTAGTCGAACGTCTTCGCGATCCAAATCGCCGAGCGTCCCGCGATCCAATCACGATCCGTCCCGATCTAGCGCCGAACGGACGGCACCTCCGCGTTCAGCACACGTACAGCTCGATGACGATCTCCGCTTTCTTGATCCAACAAGAGGGAGTGGAGAGGTGGATGAGTTCTCCAGCAGCGCGACGGCGTGGCGGCGATGGTGGTGGAATTATTCCAGCAGGGCTTCGCCTAAGCACCGCTGAAACGATCTAGAGGAGAAACTGCGATCTAGAGGAGAGGGTAGCACGTGGCTGATTTCTATTGTCAAAAACCCTCAATACCTCTAGTATATATAGGAGGAGGGAGGGAGGAGACTTGGCCCCCAAGGGGCCAACCCTTGGTTTGGCCGAAGTGGGAGGAGGAGGAGTCCTCCTCCAATCCTAGTAGGATTAGGACTCCTTCTCTCCCACTTGGAAACTTTCTTTCCACCTTGGGTTTCTCCTCCCAGCCGCATGGGCCTCTTGTGGGGCTTCGGACAGCCCACTAAGGGCTGGTATACCTCCTCCCACAGCCCATGTAGCCTCTTGGGTCGAAACACCCCTCCCGATGGCCCCCCGGTACCCTCCCGGCACTCCCGGTACACTACCGATGAGCCCGAAACTTTTCCGGCGACCAAAACAGGACTTCCTATATATCAATCTTTACCTCCGGACCATTCCGGAGCACCTCATGACGTCCGGGATCTCATCCGGGACTCCAAACAACCTTTGGTCACCACCATACATAACTCTATACTACCGAAACGTCACCAAACCTTAAGTGTGCAGACTCTGCGGGTTCGAGAACTATGTAGACATGACCGAGACACATCTACGGTCAATAACCAATAGCGGGATCTGGATGCCCATATTGGTTCCTACATATTCTACGAAGATCTTTATCGGTCGAACCTCTATGTCAAGGATTCAGTTAATCCCGTACGCTGTTCCCTTTGTTCTTCGGTATGTTACTTGCCCGAGATTCGATCGTCGGTATCTCTATACCTAGTTCAATCTCATTACCGGAAAGTCTCTTTACTCGTTCCGTAATATAAGATCCCATGGCTAAAACTTTAGTCACATTGCTTGCAAGGCTTGTTGTGATGTTGTATTACCGAGTGGGCCCTGAGATACCTCTCCGTCACACGGAGTAACAAATCCCAGTCTTGATCCATACCCACTCAATAGACACTCTCGGAGATACCTGTAGAGCACCTTTATAGTCACCCAGTTACGTTGCGACGTTTGATACACACAAGGCATTCCTCCAGTGTCAGTGAGTTGTATGATCTCATGGTCATAGGAACAGATACTTGACATGCAGAAAACTATAGCAATAAACTGACACGATCATATGCTATGTTTATAGTTTGGGTCTTGTCCATCACATCATTCTCCCAATGATGTGATCCCGTTATCAAATGACATCTCATGTCAATGGCTAGGAAATCTTGACCATCTTTGATCAACGAGCTAGTCAACTAGAGGCATACTACGGACACAGTGTTGTCTATATATCCACCCATGCAATGTGTTTCCAATCAATACAATTATAGCATGGATAATAAACGATTATCATGAACAAGGAAATATAATAATAACCATTTTATTATTGCCTATAAGGCATATTTCCAACAGTTTCAATTCTTTGACAGTCTGTGTTAGCTCATCCACCTTGTTGTCTAGAGCATTAATCTTTGTTTCCACAATCCTCTCAAGACTTTTTTGATTCTTGAGGATCTCAGCCACATCCTTTCCAATCCCTTGGATAGAGCTAATAAGATAGGACATTTGGTCGCTCTTTGTCCTTGGAATCTGAGCACTAGTGGCCCTAGCTGCCTCTACCTCTGCGTGTGCAGTAGCTGAAGTGGGATGAGAAGGATCCATCACCACAATGTTGTCCTCGAAGTCTGGCGGGAGTGGCAGGTGTGGACGATCAAGTGCATATTGGCTCTTTCCAACTTTGGAATTAATGAGCATCTGAATATATGGAGCATATCCACATGATCTCTTCTGATCAATAGATGTCCTCTTGATTGTCTCAACAATCAAATCCATCACCCTGAATCTGGTGTGGGTGTCTCCATGATGCAGCGTTTTGATGGAGTACCCTCTAATCATCTTGTCATCTCCAGACTTTGGCATCAAGGTATGCCTCATGATGGTGTTGGTAGAGGGTAATCCAGCTTGCAGATAGTAAACAGAGCCAAGCTTGTGAGTCTTCACATAAGCAGCGGGGATAGGATTATACACGTTGGCCATGGAGTTGTGATTCATCTTGGCCTTAGTATAGACATCAAGATCTCCCTCTTGAACTTCCGTGGCTCCTTAAGATGGTAGCCCACTCATCAACTGAAGACTGGTATCTAGTTCCCTCAATCATCCATACCATCCTTCCATCTGGATAGAAATGAGTCATACAGTAGAACTGCATAATCATTTCATCGTTCCATGCAGTGAACTCTCTGCCAACAAATGCATCAATATCTATGGCCTTGAAGTTCTCTAGCACATGAGGGAAGTAGTCTTCATTTTCCTTAATGAACTTCCAATCAACATATCTCATGTCGCTAACTGCAGGACTCTTGTCTAGCAACACAGTCTCATAGAAATCTTGTTGCTCCTTGGTGTGGAAGCGAGCATCTACGGTAGTCCTTCTCCTGATAGAATATGGATCAGATGCTCTCCATGTCCTGAGCCCTTAATCCTTTCTCTTCTTCATGTCCTCTGCTGAAGGGTGATCATCATTATGCTCTGGCAGATGGGGTCTCGGTATCCTCAGAACTGCAACATCTTCCTCTTCATCATCCATGGTGGAAGATCTCTTGTTCTTCTCGGCAAGAGGAATATCTCTGGTGGTCCTCTTGGGCTTGGGGGTAGATGGCTTCTTAGGAGCAGTTGTCTTGGCCTTGGATGCAGCTTGGCTAGTCATGGCATCAATCAACAGCTTCTTCTCTTGGATGGAGGAGGTTTTGCAACTGGTTCTTCCTCTTCCTCCTGCTCAGCTGGGTCCCCAAACATGGAAGTTGGTCTGCCTTGGACACGAACAATCTTCTTTCTGGCTTTCTTCTGGCCTGGCTTCTTGAGCATGGACTTAGAAGTCCTAGGTGACTCAAGAGTGAGAGTCATACCTGCCCTAGCACTCTCTAGTGCTCTCCTAACTTCAGAGCTAGCATGCTCTTTCCTTACAGGCCTCTTGGCAGAAGTGCCCTCATGAAAGCACATTTGCTCCCTTGGTGGTTTTGGTAATTAATAACAACATATATATCATTGAACTAATATTTCCACTAAGCATATTTCAGGAAAGTTCAATGATGTGTTGGCAAAAGGATTGTGGAGAAACCCCTAGAAGCAAGGAAATGGATTGGCAAAGCTTCAAGCAAGAGGACTCTACATTTTACTTTGTGAGAAATCACTTTGAGTCCATAGGAAAGCCAATACTATTAAAAGGGGGTAAGGTACTGTTGGTGAACAAGATGCTTCACGTGCACAAGTGATAGTCACCAAAAACACCCACAAGCTCTTCCACAAATACTCTGTCTAGAACCCTACCACTCAAATCGGTAAGACCAGCAATTCCTATTCGGTCTCACCGAGATTCAAACCCTAGACAGATCCTAAGCCAAATCCTAGCACATTGGTGCAGCCGATTCTGATTTGGTGCCACCGAGTTCAGTTGCCAACTTTCGGGTATCCTATTTTCAAGCATCGGTACCACCGAGTTTTCCCAATCGGTCTCACCGAGATTTGGACCAACTTTCTGGTTAGCCATTCTCAAGAATCGGTACCACCGAGTTTTGGACCAACTTTCTGGTTAGCCATTGTCAAGAATTGGTACCTCCGAAATTTGAGAATCGGTCTCACCGAGTTGTGCAATCTGACCGTTGGTCATCTAATCGGTACCGCCGAGATTTATGTATCGGTCTCACCGAGATTCAAAAGTTGCTACCTTTGGAGCAACCCGGTACCACCGAGTTTTACACTTCGGTGTCACCGAGTTGGTCACTTTAGGTGTAACGGTTGGATTTTTGGGGATGCCTATATATACCCCTTCACCACCACCCACTCGAAAGAGAAGCACTCAGAATTATTCCATACTTGCCCCATCCAATTTTCTGAGAGAGAGCCACCTACTCATGTGTTGAGATCAAGCCATTCCACTCAATCCATATGAATCTTGATCTCTAGCCTCCCCAAGTGGCTTTCCACCAATTCAATCTCTTCCACCAAAGCCAAATCTGTGAGAGAGTGATTGTGTGTTGAGGAGTCTATCATCTTGAAGCACAAGAGCAAGGAGTTCATCGACATTACCGAGCCTATTACCTTTTGGAGGGTGGTGCCTCCTAGATTGGTTAGGTGTCGCTTGGGAGCCTCCTACTTCGTGTTGTGGAGTTGAACCAAGAAGTTTGTACGGGCAAGGAGATCGCCTACTTCGTGAAGATCTACCCATAGTGAGGCTAGTCCTTCGTGGATGGAAGCCGTTATGGAATAGTCAAGGTTGCTACTTCGTGGACCCTTATTGGTGGAGCCCTCCATGGACTCTTGCGACCTTTACCCTTCCTGGGTTGAAGACTCCATAAACGTGGACGTACGAAAGCACCACCTATCAGAACCACGGGAAAAATCATCATGTCTTCAAATTGCGTTTGATCTTCCTTCCTACCCTCTACTACATATGCTTGTTGTTACTTTCCGCTGCTATACTCTTAGACATGCATTTGTAGGGTGTACTTGAATTGCTATAATCGCTAAAATCTGCCAACACTTAAAATTGGGAAAAGATAGAATTTTTATTTGCTCAAGTAGTCTAATCAACCCCCCTCTAGACATACTTTTGATCCTACAAGTGGTATCAGAGCTTTGGTCTCCATTGCATTGGTCTCACAACCTAGGAGAGTATGGCATCTAGTGAGGGAAATTAACACCTTAGAGGTCCGGACTTTGATGGCACAAATTTTGCTAGTTGGAAGCACAAAATGAAAATGCACATTCTTGGTCATAACCCCGCCGTTTGGGCTGTTGTTCATGTTGGCTTGCAAGGTGAATTCTTTGGTGATGGAAAGGAACCGGATCGTGAAGCGACCGCGGATAAATTGAAGATGTTGCAATACAACGCTCAAGCATGTGACATTCTCTTCAACTGCCTATGCCCCGAAGAATTCAACAAAACCAGCCGTCTTGAGAATGCAAAAGAGATTTGGGATACTTTGGTTGATATGCATGAAGGTACCGAATCCGTGAGAGAATCCAAGTTGGACGTTCTTCAAAGTCAGCTTGACAAGTTCAAGATGAAGGATGGTGAAGGAGTCGCAGAGATGTACTCTAGGCTAGCTCTCATCACAAATGAGATTGCCGGCTTAGGAAGCGAAGAAATGACCGACAAATTCATCATCAAGAAGATACTTCGAGCTTTGGATGAGAGATACGACACCGTGTGCACATTGATCCAAATGATGCCCACCTACAAAGATCTCAAGCCTACGGAAGTGATTGGAAGGATTGTTGCTCATGAGATGACACTCAAGGACAAAGAAGAGCTTCACAACAAGTCTAGCGGTGCTTACAAAGCCACAAGTGATGCTCCCGCAACTTCAAGCGACAACCTTTTCACCAATGAAGAGATAAGCCTCATGGTCAAGAAATTCAACAAGTTCTACAAGAATAGAGGCAAAGAACGAAGCTCCAACTCAAGATATGAAGAGAAGCGTTCGTCAAGTCATGACCGAAACTGCTACAATTGTGGGAAGCCCGGACACTACTCAAATGAGTGCACGGCTCCCTACAAACAAAGAGAAGAGTCATCTAGAAGACGAAGCTCAAGAAATGAATCACCGCAAAGAGAGAGAAGGAGTAGAGATGATCATTATGAATGAAGACCCTCAAGGAGAAGTAGGGACACGGAGAAGAAGGACAAGTACACCGAGAGCTACTCAAGATGAAGACATCAAGCTCATGTTGGTGAATGGGTTTCCGGCTCCGAATCCGACAACCACTCCAAGAGAAGCTATCACTCCAACTCCGACTATAGTCAAGATGAAGGTGTTGCCGGACTTGCACTAGTGACTACCAACTCCTATGATCTATTTGATTCACCAAATGAAGGGAGTGGAAGTTGCTTCATGGCTAAAGGCCCCAAGGTATCACACCCCGAGTATCTTGATTTCAATAGTGATGAAGATGATTTACTTGGTGATGATGACTTGCTCTTTGATAAAACTAGTAATGTTAGTCCAAATGAACTAGATAATTTTCATGCTAGTCAAGATAAGTCAGTTGATGATGATAAGATGAAAGTAGAACAACTAACTAAAGAATTAAACACTCTTAAGTTAGCCCATGAATCTACTCTAGAAGATCATAGAGAGCTTGTAAGGACTCATGAGAAGCTATGCTTCGAGAAGCTCACCTTGGAGCAAGAACATGAGTTTCTTAAAGCTATCAATGGCGATCTCCAAAAGAAGACTTCATCTTATCTAGCCAAACGATTACTCTTGTCTAAATTCATGCCACAAGTTAAACCTAGACAAACTAGTAACAAAGGCAAGAAAGGTTTTTCATCTAGTAGCAACAATAAAAATGCTAAATCTAATGATGTTGCTTCTAGTAGTTCTATTGATTCCACTAATGATGATTCTCTTAGCCAAGTTACACTTGAGGAAGAAAACAATTTATTGAAAGGAATTATAGAGAAAGGTATCTACAAGAGTCTTGCCGAGTGTAAGCAATTTGAGGAAATTGTACGCAAGCACGGAGGATACCGGAAGAACCATGGCATTGGCTACGTCCCAAATGGAGTTGAATGGAAAGAAGGTCAATACCCCACGCCCAAGTTTGTTCCTCAAAGGGAGAAGTATGAACATACTCTTCCCAAGGGAACAAACACTCAAGATGACCTTCCACCACAAGACCACAAGCTCAAGGGAAAGGACAAGCTTAAAGAGGACATTGACTCATATGAAGATAAATCCCAAGCTTTGGTGGAGTGGGTTCCCAAGGCTACTTCAAGGTCAACTTCTACAAGTGCCACTTCAACACCAAGGATCCCCATCAAGTTCATGCGGGGCCCCAAGAAGAAGAACTGGAGAAGTTCTTGAGGGGTGACTCCGCCAATGAAATTCACTCACATTCATTATTGGCAAGAACTAGTTGCAATCAACGTCAACATCATGCAATAGTTCAAGGAGTCACACATTCCCTCAACGGTAAGCAAGGGACAAGGTAATCAACAAATCCATGGATATCATCATGTTTGCTTTGCACTCCATGTCCATAGATATCCTTGTATTTGTCTCTTGTATGTTGGGACTAACCCATGTAGGTGAGAAGAGTAAGGAAACAACAAGGATGCTCCCAACTCTTGGTGATCTTCATCAACCTTGAGCATCCACCACTACATCATCCACATGAAGTCTTCTACGACATACCCAAGGTTAGTTTATCCCTCCTATGGGGGGATGTCACATCAAGGGGGAGCTTTACTCTAAGACATGAGTTAAAGCATCTCTTTGAATGTGACAATATTAAATGCTTTATGTAAAAGCGGTAACCCCACTTGTGCTTAAACGACGAGTATGACCTATGATCAAGTATTCTTACTTGGCTCCTAAGTCAATATACTCATATATAGATGACTCCGTCATCGCCAAAATGCTTGATAGATGCTAGTATGTATGTGCATGTTTGCCATGATTTCATTTGACATCTTATTGTGTGAGCATGTTGGTCTGCATTTCTTTAATCATTCAAGGACATCCAATTGTTGCTATTTGGTTTTTGATTTTTCTTTTGCCAATTGGATGGACAAGAATGCCTAGGACCACTCTCTAGCTATCTATGCTTTCTCGTCTCATATTCCATTGTTGCTGCATCACAAAATTTGAACAAGTACTTTTCGATCTCTCTGTGTGAGGAGCACTCGCAGTTCTGTATCGACAAAGGACTGGCCATTAAAACCTCCCAAGCACATCTCGGTGGAACCAATACCAAAATCTCGGTCTCACCGAATGCCTAGGGTTGATCCTGTTTTCACACTCGATATCACCGATTCCATCTTCTCGGTTACACCGAGTTTCCCTGTCAGCTGACAGGGAAACTCGGTGACACCAAAAAGTTAGAACCGGTGTCACCGACAGCCACGGGTATATAAAGAGGCGGACCCGACTTTTGAAATTACTTTCTCAAACGTCATCCCCTCCAAAACCCTAGCTGCCGAACAAGGACCCCTGGTCGTCTCCTTCGTCTTCCCGAGCGCCTCCGCCGTTGCAAGTCCACGCCGTCGACGGTATCTTCACCACCGTCGCCGCCGTAGCGAGATCGTCACCGAGTTAGGGTACGATTTCGACCCCTCGTGCGCTCCTCCCGCCAAATCTTGCGCATTAGGACTTTTCCATCGATAAGCCAAACTTTGAGATTGATCTATCCACAAGAACTTCCAGTAGAATAGCGAACGAAAGATTTTTTTAGGGTTTGCCGTCCGTAAGTTGAATCCCGGTGGAACCGACGCAAAAAAATCGGTAGCACCGATTTCCTTTTTTGGTCAACTGAGAACAACCTCGGTGAAACCGAGTGCCCATTTACGATCTCGTCGAAAGTGGTGCCAAGTTTCTGTAATGCAGGTTGTCTGTCTTGGTGGGTCCAAAAAGTTTGCCTCGGTTGTACCGATATTCACTTGGCAGAATGCAAAACTTGAGAAATTTTAGTTCAAATCTTTGAAAATTGTCTGCATTTTGTGATGACTCAACCCTTCTACTCTTCTATACTCTATTTCACAGGGTCAACATGTCAGGCTCAGATGATAGTGAGAACAACTTCAGAGAGGAGAATGTTGTCATGAGCTCAGGCACTAGTCCTGATGAGAGCTATGATGATGTACCTAGCTCACCAGATTTGCCCAAAGCTGCAACCAGGGCAAGAAGGAAGCTCAATTCTGATGAGGAGGATGAAGATTTTATTCCAGAAGAGCTGCCCAAGAAAGATGCTACTGCCAAGAGCACTGTTGCTGCCACTACTTCGAAGAAGAAAGCTATAAGGAAAGAGTATGCTAGCTCAGAGTCAGTGAGAACACCTGAGAGTGCTAGGGAAACAATGACTGTTGAGCCCTCCAAGAAGTCTATGCCTAAGAAGGCTAGGGAGAAGAAGAAGAGAGAAAGGACAAGATTTGTTAAAGCTAAAGTTCTTCCTTCTACTCCAGAGTATTTAGATGAGGAAGAAGAAGAGGAAGAGCCAGCTGCCAAGGCTCCTCCTAAGAAGAAGAAGAAGCTCATGGCTGATGCTATGCCCAAGGATACATCATCCAAAGGCACCAAGACTGCCCCCAAGAAGGTTGCTGTTGTTCCTAAACCCAAGAGGTTTTCTAGAGACATCCCAGCTTCTAGCAAGAACAAGACTTCCACTTTCAGGGAAGCTGAGGATGATACAGTTTGTTTTGATGAAGCTTAGACCACACCTTCCAGAGCACAATGCCATCCATCCTGTTGCTAAAGACATGAAGAAGATGAAGGACTCAGGTTTGAGAGAGTGGAGAGCTATTGATCCCTACTCTCAGAGGAGGAGGGCTGCTGTGGACTACAGGTTCTACACAAAGGAGCAACAAGATTTCGATGAAACAGTTTTGCTTGATAAGAGCCCCGCAGTGAGTGATATGAGATATGTGGATTGGAAGCACATCAAGGATAATGAGGACTACTTCCCAAGTGTGCAAGATAACTTCCACTGCATTGGTCTTGAGTTTGTTGGTAAGGAGTTTACCGCTTGGAATGATGAGATGATCATGCAATTCTACTCCACTACACATTTCTATGGAGATGGTAGGATTGTGTGGATGATAGAAGGCACCAGATATGAATCCTCAGTTGAGGAGTGGGCTGCCATCTTAGGAGCTCCATAGGTGCAAGACGGAGACTTGGATGTGTACTCCGAGTCCATGGCCAATAATAATGCTATGAAGATCATGTACAATAAGATCCCTGCTGCAAACTTGCCTTCACACAAGTTTGGATCCATTTACTTCCTCCAGGCTGGTCTACGCATGATCAACACCATCTTAAGGCATACCTTGATGCCTAAGTCTGGAGATGAGAAGATGATAAGAGGCTATTCTATCAACATGCTGCTCCATCTTGATCAATATACCAGATTCAGAGTGATGGACTTGATAGTTGAAACAGTGAAGAGGACTGCAGCAGATTAGAAGAGGTCGTGTGGCTACGCTCCATATATTCAGATGCTTATCAACTCCAAGTTGGAGAAGCACATATATGCACTTGACAGACCACATTTGCCACTCTTGCCAGAGCTAGAAGACAACGTTGTGCTGATGGACCCAGATCATCCCACCTCAGCTACAGCACAGGCACAGGCAGAGGCAGACAGAGACTCCAGTTCTCAGGCGCCAAAGACTAGGAGTGAGCAGATGGATCTTCTACTTAGTTCCGTGCTCAGCATGCAGAAGGACATCGGGAACATATTGAAGAACCATGAGAGCCTCTCGAGGATTGTTGACACCAAATTCCATATTCTCAACAACAAGGTGGATGAGCTCACAGTGACTGTGAATAAGCTCAAGAAGGAAGTTGATGGCGTGCCCAGTCCCCAGACTACTGATGATGTTGAGTATAGTCCATCTCTCGGGACAGCCACTCAGTTCAGGACTCAGCCCAGATCTGACACAGTGCCAGTTCCAGAGTCTAGACCTTCTTCATCAGCTCCTGCCACAGCTTCTTCAGCTCCTTCAGCTCCTCCAGCACCACCAGTTGCTACTCCGACTCCGTCCATGACGTCTGCAGAATTCTTCACTAATGCCGTTCTCTCGACTCCTTCATCAGCCATAGGAGGAGATCAGCCCCAGAAGAGCGCTTAGTTATATACCTTTGAACTTTTTGGTAACTTGTTGCCAAAGGGGGAGAAGATGTATATAGATCTTTAGGCTTCGAGAGAGAGAGCGTTGCTTTTTATCGCTTTTCAAAAACTTTGATAACTTTTGGTTGGTTTACTTGTGTTAAACTTTGTTGGTGTTTGATCATACACTTGATGTGTATTGCTACTATTTCCTATCCTTGTGATGCTTATGAGATGATCATTCACCTTTACTTGATTGTGTTGTGATATGATATTCATTCCTATTATTCTCGCACACCACCAAGTTGTATGTGACATGGAAGAGTGCCCCATGTACTTAATCAATTGTGCATTTGCATTCAAACGCAAATTCAAAATAATGCACAAATTTAGGGGGAGCTCTTGCTTATCACATACTTCTCAAAGAAAGGATTATATTCATTGATTATATCATATGTCGAAGCTTTGATCTATATGTTGTCATCAATTACCAAAAAGGGGGAGATTGAAAGCACATTTGCTCCCTTGGTGGTTTTGGTAATTAATAACAACATATATATCATTGAACTAATATTTCCACTAAGCATATTTTAGGAAAGTTCAATGATGTGTTGGCAAAAGGATTGTGGAGAAACCTCTAGAAGCAAGGAAATGGATTGGCAAAGCTTCAAGCAAGAGGACTCTACATTTTACTTTGTGAGAAATCACTTTGAGTCCATAGGAAAGCCAATACTATTAAAAGGGGGTAAGGTACTGTTGGTGAACAAGATGCTCCACGTGCACAAGTGATAGTCACCAAAAACACCCACAAGCTCTTCCACAAATACTCTGTCTAGAACCCTACCACTCAAATCGGTAAGACCAACAATTCCTATTCGGTCTCACCGAGATTCAAACCCTAGACGGATCCTAAGCCAAACCCTAGCACATTGGTGCAGCCGATTCTGATTCGGTGCCACCGAGTTCAGTTGCCAACTTTCGGGTATCCTATTTTCAAGCATCGGTACCATTGAGTTTTGCCAATCGGTCTCACCGAGATTTGGACCAACTTTCTGGTTAGCCATTCTCAAGAATCGGTACCACCGAGTTTTGTGAATTGGTCTCACCGAGTTTTGGACCAACTTTCTGGTTAGCCGTTGTCAAGAATTGGTACCACCAAAATTTGAGAATCGGTCTCACCGAGTTGTGCAATCTGACCGTTGGTCATCTAATCGGTAACGCCGAGATTTATGTATCGGTCTCACCGAGATTCAAAAGTTGCTACCTTTGGAGCAACCCGGTACCACCGAGTTTTACACTTCGGTGTCACCGAGTTGGTCACTTTAGGTGTAACAGTAGGATTTTTGGGGATGCCTTATTACCCCTTCACCACCACCCACTCGAAAGAGAAGCACTCAGAACTATTCCATACTTGCCCCCATCCAATTTTCTGAGAGAGAGCCACCTACTCATGTGTTGAGATCAAGCCATTCCACTCCATCCATATGAATCTTGATCTCTAGCCTCCCCAAGTTGCTTTCCACCAATTCAATCTCTTCCACCAAAGCCAAATCTGTGAGAGAGTGATTGTGTGTTGAGGAGTCTATCATCCTGAAGCACAAGAGCAAGGAGTTCATCGACATTACCGAGCCTATTACCTTTTGGAGGGTGGTGCCTCCTAGATTGGTTAGGTTTTGCTTGGGAGCCTCCTACTTCGTGTTGTGGAGTTGAACCAAGAAGTTTGTACGGGCAAGGAGATCGCCTACTTCGTGAAGATCTACCCATAGTGAGGCTAGTCCTTCGTGGACGGAAGCTGTTATGGAATAGTCAAGGTTGCTACTTCGTGGACCCTTATGGGTGGAGCCCTCCGTGGACTCTCGTGACCGTTACCCTTCGTGGGTTGAAGACTCCATAAACGTGGACGCACGATAGCACCACCTATCGGAACCACGGGAAAAATCATCGTGTCTTCAAATTGCGTTTGATATTCCTTCCTACCCTCTACTACATATGCTTGTTGTTACTTTCCGCTGCTATACTCTTAGACATGGATGTGTAGGGTGTACTTGAATTGTTATAATCACTAAAATCTGCCAACACTTAAAATTGGGAAAGGTATAATTTTTATTTGCTCAAGTAGTCTAACCCCCCCCCTCTAGACATACTTTCGATCCTACACCTCATCAACAGCTTTCCTAGCAGCTTTCTCCTTATTTTCTTGCTGCTTCTTGGATAGGACCTTATCAGGCACAAAGTCGGCATCTTATTCATCAGAATTGAGCTTTCTCCTGGCCCTAGTGGCTGCCTTGGGCAAGCAATGAGAACTGGGGGTGCCAGGGTCCTCAGAAGATTCACTAGCCTCTAGGCTAGTGCCTGCATCCATGTCAACACTCTCCTCTCTGAAATCATTGTCACAGTCCTCTGACCTAGACATGCTGTCCCTGTGAATAGATATAGAAGAGTGGAGGGGATGAGCATCACAAAACATAGAACTTTTTGCAAATTTGAACTCAACAATAATAGTCACAGAATTCTACAAAGTTGGCTTCGGTTCCACCGGGATTCAATTTTCAGAGCTACCAAGACCGACTTTCTCTTTAACAGAGACTTGGTCACCTTTTCAGTTTCACCGAAAAGGAAGACTCGGTCTCACCAAGAAATTTCTCAAAGCCCTAGAACCCAAATCGGTAGGACCAATTTATTTGCACTCGGTGACACTGAAACGCACTTGGCGAAACCCTAAACCTAGATTTTCTTGTTCGGCTATTCTAACGGATTTGTTTTATGGATAGGAGTGATTCAATCAGTGGCACGATGGGGGAAAAAGACCTAATGCGCGAGATTTAGATGATGGAGCACACAAGGGGCCAAAACTTTACCCTAACTCGCTGAAGTTTCGCGACGGCGGTGACGACGGGGCAGATTGCCGACGATGGCGAAGGACTCCTACAGCGAGGGAGCACTGGAGACGAGGAAGAAGTCCGAAGATGCTAGCGGCGGCAGCAGAGGGGTACAGGAGGCTGAAAGATTGAAGAATTTTTTAATTTTGGGTCCGCGGGGATATATATACCCAACTGATGTCGGTGACACCGATCCAGGAATTTCGGTGCAACCGAATTTCTTAACTGTCAGAGACAGAGAAACTCAGTGAAGCCGAGATTATCAAATTGGTGGTACCGAGGTTCAAAAAACCCAGATCAACCCTTGTACTTTGGTGGAACCGAGGTTTTGATGTTCGTTAGACCGAGTGGCACATGGGAGGTTTTGGAAGTCAGCTCTTGTCAAAACGAAACTCCGAGTGCTCCTCACACAGAGGGCCCGAGAATTGCTTGCTCAAATTTTGTGATGAAGCATGAATAGAATTTCAGACTAGAAAGCATAGATAGTTAGAGGAGTGTACTTAGGCATTCTTGCATATCCAATTACCCAAAGAAAGTGAAAGCCAAATAAAAACAATTGGATATCCTCGAATGAGCAAAAATATGGATACCAACATGCTCACATAAAAATATGTCAAATGAAATATGGCAAACATGCAAAACCACTCTAGTATCTACCAAGCACTTTGGCGATGACGGAGTCATCTATATATGAGTATATTGACTTAGGAGCAAAGTAAGAATACTTGGTCATAGGTCATACTCATCGTTTAAGCACAAGTGGGGTTGCCACTTTTACATAAGGCATTTAATGTGTTCACATCTTAAGAGATGCTTTGACTCAAGTCTTAGAGTAAAGCTCCCCCTTGATGTGACATCCCCCCTAAGAGGGATAAACTAACCTTGGGTTTGTCGTTGAGGACTTCATGTTGGTGTAGTAGTAGTGGATGTTCATAGTTGAAGAAGATCATCTTGAGTTGGGAGCAATCCTTGTTGTTTCGTACTCTTCTCACCAACATGGGTTAGTCCCACACAAGGAACAAAAACAAGGATATCTATGGACATGGAGTGAAGCACATTTAGATGATGTCCATTGATTCTTTAATTACCTTGTCCCTTGCTTACCTACGAGGGATTTGTGACTCCTTGAGCTATTGCATAAGGTTGAAGTTGATTGCAATAATCCTTGCCAATAATGAATGTGAGTGAATTTGTTGTGGAGTCACCCCTCAAGAACTTCTGTAGTTCTTCTTCTTTGGGACGCACATCAACTTGATGGGGATCCTTGGAGTTCAAGTAGCACTTGTTGAAGTAGAGCATGTAGTAGCCTTGGGAACCCACTTGACCATAGCTTGGGATTCGTCTTCAAATGTGTCAATCTCTTCTTGAAGCTTGTCCTTGCCCTTGAGCTTGTGGTATTGTGGTGGAAGGTCATCTTGGTCTTTTGTTCTCTTGGGCAGAGTATGATCATACTTCTCCTTTTGAGGAACAAACTTCGGCTTCGGGTATTGACCTTCTTCCCATTCAACTCCATTGGCGTTGAAGTAGCCAATGCAATGGTTCTTCCGGTATCCTCCATGCTTGCGTACAATCTCCTCAAATTGCTTACATCCGGCAAGACTCTTGTAGACACCTTTCTCTAATAAATCGTTTTCTTGCTCAAGTGTAACTTGGCTAAGATAATCATTAGTGGAATTAATAGATCTACTAGAAGTAACATCATTAGATTTAGCATTAGTGTTGTTGCTACTAGATGAAGAACCTTTCTTGCCTTTGTTACTAGTTTGCTTAGATTTAACTTGTGGAACAAATGTGGACAAGAGTAGTTGTTTGGAAAGATAAGAAGAACTCTTCTTTCGAAGATCGTCATTAATAGCTTTAAGAAACTCATGCTCTTGCTCTAAATTCAGCTTCTCGAAGCGTAGCTTCTCATGTGTTCTTAGAAGCTCTCTATGATCTTCTTGAGTAGATTAATGAGCTAACTTAAGAGTGTTTAGTTCTTTAGTTAGACGCTCAATATCCTTCTTATCATCACCACACGACTTATCTTGACTAGCATGATTATTATCAAGTTCATTTTGACTAACATCACTAGTTTTATCAAAGAGCAAGTCATCATCTACTAGTAAATCATCCTCATCACCATTGAAGTCAATGTATTAGGGGTGTGATACCTTGGGGCCTTTAGCCATGAAGCAACTTCCACTTCCTTCATTCGGTGAATCAAATATGTCATACGAGTTGGAGGTTATGAGTGCTAATCCGGCAACACCTTCATCTTGACTATAGTCGGAGTCAGAGTGGTAGCTTCTCTTGGATTGATTGTCGGAATCGGAGCCAGAAACCCATTCACCAACATGAGCTTTATGTCATCTTCTTGTGTAGCTCTTGGTGTACTTGTCCTTCTTCTCTGAGTCCTAGATTCTCCGGGAGGGTCTTCGTTCATAGCGATCTTCTCTACTCCTTCTCTCTCTACGAGGTGATTCATCTCTTGAGCTTCTTCTTCTAGGTGACTCTTCTCTTATTTTGTGGGGGGCCATGCACTCATTGGAGTAATGTCCGGGCCTTCCACAATTGTAGCAATTCCGGTCACGACTAGAGGAACGCTTCTCTTCATATCTCGAGTTGGAGCTTCTCTCTTTGCCCCTACTCTTGTAGAACTTGTTGAATTTCTTGACCATGAGGCTTATCTCTTCATTGGTATCAAGGTTGTCACTTGAAGTAGCTGGAGTGTCACTTGTAGCTTTGTATGCACCGCTTGACTTGGTGAGAAGTTCTTCTTTGTCCATGAGTGACATTTCATGAGCAACAATCCTTCCAATGACTTCAGTAGGCTTGAAATCTTTGTAGTGTGGCATCATTTGGATAATTGTGCACACGGTGTCGTACTTTCCATCCAATGCTCTAAGGATCTTCTTGATGATGAATTTTGGTCGGTCATCTCTTCACTTCCTAAGCCGGCAATCTCATTTGTGATGAGAGCAAGCCTAGACTACATTTCTGCGAATCCTTCACCATCCTTCATCTTCAACTTGTCAAGTTGACTTTGTAGCACATCCAACTTAGATTCCCTGACGGATTCGGTACCTTCGTGCATATCAACCAAAGTATCCCAAATTTCCTTTGCATTCTCAAGATGGCTTATCTTGTTGAACTCTTCGGGGCATAAGCAATTGAATAGAATGTCGCATGCTTGAGCGTTTTATTGCAACATCTTCAATTCTTCTGCGGTTGCTTCACAATCCGGTTCCTTTCCATCACCAAAGAATTCACCTTGCAATCTAACACGAACAACAACCCATACGGAGGGGTTATGACCAAGAATATGGATTTTCATTTTATGCTTCTAACTAGCCAAGTTTCTACCATCAAAATATGGATCTCTACGATGATAATTTCTCTCACTACACGCCATACTCTTCTACGTTGTGAGACCAATACAATGGATACCAAAGCTCTGATACCACTTGTACGATCCGAAGTATGTCTAGACGGGGGGTGATTAGACTACTTGACCAAATAAAAATCTAGCATTTTCCCAATTTTAAGTGTTGGCAAGTTTTAGCAATTGTAGCAAGTCAAGTACACGCTACACATGCAAGTCTAAGAGTATAGCAGCAGAAAGTAAAGACATGCACATGAAAGTAAAGGTAGGGATAGGAAGATCAAACACAATAGATGACACGAAGATTTTTCCCGTGGTTCCAATAGGTGGTGCTATCGTACGTCCACGCTGATGGAGACTTCAACCCATGGAGGGTAGCGGTCGCGAGAGTCCACGGAGGGCTCCACCCATCAGGGTCCACAAAGTAGCATCCTCGTCTATTCCATCACGGCTTCCGTCCACGAAGGACTAGCCTCACTATGGGTAGATCTTCACGAAGTAGTTGATCTCCTTGCCCGTACAAACTTCTTGGTTCAACTCCACAACACGAAGAAGGAGGCTCCGAAGCGACATGTAACCAATCTAGGATGCACCACCCTCCAAAGGGTAACAACGATGAACTCCTTGCTCTTGTGCTTCAAAAGATAGTCTCCTCAACACACAATCACTCTCTCACATAATTGGCTTGGTAGAAGAGGTTGATTGGGTGGAAAGCAACTTGGGGAGGCTAGAAATCAAGATTCATATGGTTGGAGTGGAAGATCCTTATCTCAACACATGAGTAGGTAGCCCTCTCTCAAAAAAGTGGTTGGGGCAACTGTAGGTATGTTCTGAGTGCTTCCTCTACGAGTGAGAGGAGGTGGAGGGGTATGTATAGGCATCTCCAAAAATCCAACTGTTACAACATTATTGCCCAACTCGGTGAAACCGGAGTAAAAACTCGGTTGCACCGACTAGTGCAAAATGTGGCAACTTTCGGCCTCTTGGTGAGACCGGTATATAAATCTCGGTGGTACCAATATGGGTGACCTAGGTAGATTCCAAATCTTGGTGAGACCGATTTCCAAAACTCAGAAATTCCGATTCTTGAAAATGGCTAACCAGAAAGTTGGTCACTGGTGTCGGTTGCACCGAAGTGGAATGTTGGTGGCATCGAGACTTAGGGTTTTGGCTAGGATCTGTATAGGGTTTAAAACTCGGTGGGGCCGATTCTGAAAAGTTGGTGGCACCGATTTTAATGGTAGGGTTTAGACATAGATCTCGTGAGAGAATATCATGTGTATTTTTGGTGGCTAATCTCTAAGCACTTGAGCAACCAGATCATCATAGAAACCTCATCCCCTTTTAATAGTATTGGCTTTCCTATGGACTCAAAAGTGATTTCTCACAAAATGTAAAATGTAGAGTATTCAAGCTTGTTGCCAATAGATATTCCTTGCATCTAGGGGATCTCCTCACAATCCTTTTGCCAATCCATTCATTGAACTTTCCTGAAATATACTTAGTGGAAACATTAGTCCAATGAAATATATGTTGTTATTAATTACCAAAACCACCTAGGGAGAAGTTGTGCTTTCACAATCCGTCTTCCGCGGAATGGAAGCCTTGTAGTGCCGTGCCTATCGAGGCACGACGCTCTTCCTTTAGGGAGGAGCGCTTCAAAGTCTCCTCTACCTCCTCGGTCCACCCTGCACTGGACCTCCCTTGGGCAGGAGGTGGGGGTGGCAGGACCTCGTGCCCCAGCACCTGGGTGCTGGGCGGAGGGGTCTTTGGCCATGATGCTTGAGCCAGGGCAGACTCCGGCTGGACCGAGGATTGGTCCAACATTTCCTTGGCAACCTCTGGAATTTCTTCCCCTTGGCCCTGCAGGACCGAGGCCTCAGCCTCGGCCATGATGGTCGACCCTCCAGCATAGTCCTAATGAAATAAAGAACAAAGAAAATGGTAGCATACCTTCGGGGTGCCGGTTTCTTCCTCCCCAGAACAAGGGGGTCATCCTTAGAGTCGTCGGAAAGCACGACCTTCCCCGATGACTTGCCGGCAGCCCCGGACGAGGTTTTCTTCAAACTCTTGAGGCTCTTTGGCCGTGCACCGGCCTCGGCGTCCTCTGATGCCGCCCTCTTCCCTTTAAGGGAAGGAACATCCTCCTCTGCTTCTTTGTGGATGACGGAGGTGTGGGTCTCCTAGGACTGGGAAACCGAGGCTTCCCACTTCCGAAGACCTGCCCTGTCCCCCTGGGACTTCGTCCCCTTGGGGACCACCATGTGCAGCTCCTCGACTAGGAACATCGTGAGCTAAGGGGTTCTTGCCTCCTATGGCAATGGGGCCGGGCACCGCATGGTCTACATCTTGGCTGACCAATTATGTACATGTCAAGCAAAACGATTCATTAAAGATCAGACTCATCAGGTGAAGGAGAAAGAATATGAACACGTGTGTTAGAGCACTGACCGGTGGGGCTCCATAGGCGGCCTCGAAGGCGCGGTCTTGTCCCTCCTCGGGGACTTCATCCTTGGCCAGCTCAAGTAGCCACGTCCACATGCTGGCCAGGTTGGTGTGGAAGAAGTGGACGACTGGCCCCACCTCCTCGGGTTTATACTCCCACATTGGTCTCGCCCGAAGTTGGAGCGGAAGTATCCGGCGGTTTAACATGACATTGATTACGTCGGGAAGCTGGAGGTCCTTCTCAAGGGACCACCACTGGATCTTCCCGACCAGAGCCTTCACCTCGTGGGCATTCCCCCAGGCGACACGCTTCTCCGTTCAGGACTTGAGCTTCCGTGGAGGTCCGGCCAAAAAGGCTGGGACCTCGGCTTGTCCAGGGGCGAGCGGCTTGGTGATGTAAAACCACCCGCGCTGCCATTCCTTCACCGTCTTGATGAATGTGCCCTAGAACCAATCGACGTTCTGGTTCTTGCTGACCATGGATCCTCTGCACTCCGCCAGATCGGGGCCGCTGGACTTCGGTTCGACCACTGTCGGTGTCAAAACCGGCGGATCTCGGGTAGGGGGTCCCGAAATATGAATCTAGGATCGATGGTAACAAGGGACGAAGGAGACGGTGTTTACCCAGGTTCGGGCCCTCGTGAGGAGGTAAAACCCTACGTCCTACTTGATTGTATTGATGAATGGGATGATTATAGAGTGATCTACCTCGAGATCAAAAGAGCTAAACCCTAGATTAGTTGACTTGTCCCTCTACGAACTAAGCCCCTGGTTTATATAGACACACCAGGGGTACCTAGGGTTACACATGGTCGGTTTATATCCGGGCACAGATACGCCCATTATTTCTTGGAGGACACACCAAGTCTTTGGGACTCCTCCTTCCGAACATGGGACTATCTGGTAACTCGGCCTTCTAGAGATTGCTTCTGTACGGCCCATCGTGTTGGCCCACTGGGGATGAACCATCGGCCTGAGGACCCCTTAGTCCTAGACTCCCTCAGTAGCCCCCGAACTTGCCTCCAACACCGAGGCACTCCATGTTCGGCAACTTCGTTCACCAAGGGTCTTCGGCTTGCGAGGCGAGTTCTTCTCTTCTCCGTCAGACGATAACCTGACCACGTTAAGAATCCCCAACTGCCGGAAAAGGCACGGGCCCACAACATTGATTTCCCTTTCCGAGGCTCAATGATACTCCTCGATCCCTGCGCTCCAATAGAAGGTAGGCATCCCAACAGTATTTTTACGGAAATACCCTCAACAGGCCGAGGGATAAGCGCCTATTTATAGCAAATCGAACTTGTCGTAGGCAACGCTTCTCCCCCCTTCGTCTCCAAGAAGCTCTAGCATCAACAAACTTTGGAGGTATGGCGAGCGCCCCGGGTTCTTCCTCACGCCCTCACGGCCCCCTTCCCAGCGACTGGGCCAGCTGCTTTGTTTCTCTCCTCTGGCTGCACAGTCTTGAGACGCAGGGATATCTCCCTACTTCGGATCTGGCACCCACTCGCGCAGGGCTGACCTCTGCGAACGGTGTGGCTTTCGCGGAGAACTTCCCCGCTCCCCGCCAAGACGAGAGGGTATGCCTTGTCTCCTTTCTCCTACGAGGCTTGGGCTTCATTGTTCATCCCTTCCTAAGGTGTCTGTTGGAGTTCTATGGGATCCAACTCCACAACCTTACCCCCAGGTCCATCCTGCATATCTCGGGTTTCTTCGCCCTTTGTGAGATGTTCCTCGGCTGTGAGCCCCACTTCGATCTATGGAGAAAATACTTCTGCCTCGTTCCCCGAACTCGGGGAGGGTCAATTCGAGAAGTGGGCAGAACCGAAGTATGGCGCATAGCCGGGATGGGGTACCTTATCGGCAATCCAAAAAAGGAATCCGAAGAGTGGGCTTCGGAGTGGTTTTATATCGAGGACGTCCCCTTATTTGACCCAGCTCAAAGAGGCCTGCCCGAATACTCTGAGGCTCCTTTGAAGAAGCGATTCAACTGGCGTCCGACGAGCGCTTCTCAAGAGGAGAGCGCCGAGGTAAAGTGCCTAGCCGCACAAGTGAAGTTGTTGGGTCACAGCAAGCTGACCATTATCGATGTGATGGCGGCCATCATCACTCGCTGTGTTGAACCCCTGCAACAGAGGATCCATCCCCTATGGTGCTACAATGGGACGAGCGACACGACCCGTTGCGGAAGACACGGGCCTGCCGACCAAGCGGCGTTGGCAGTCATGTTAGCCGACCTCTTCAAAGGAGAAAAGGAAGATTTTGTTCGCCTCATGACCAGGGAAGGCTACTCAACTCATAACCCCATTGAATGGGTAAGTTCATTCATACTCCCCTCCCTTGGATCATCAATTCTTGATTTTACTGACCGAGAGTGAGTGTTTCTCCGAACAGCAATGGAGGCGTTGGGTCGAGACAGTTAAATGTCCCGACCCACAACCGGAGGATTACTCCCGCAGTGACAACCCCGGATTTCACGATGATCCGGAGATTTCAATCGAGTTCGAGGACGGGACCTTTTATCAGAGGAGCGTCGACGAATCCAAGGTGGCTCTTCAAGCTGATCACCCCGGAACACTCCCTTCCTCTATGACCGGCAAGAAGAAGCCTTCCTCTCGGAAGAGACGTTCGTCCCCCGTAATTCCGATCTCATCGACCTCCATCCCCAAGGGCCGCCGGTCTACGCGTCGGTCATCCATGGGAACTACTCCAGCAAGGTCCGCGCCTAACAATGGCCAGGCCCCCGAACCAGAGACCGTGGAGGGAGTTTTACCGACCGCTCCCCCTACCCAATGGTATTCAATGTTGCAGCTTGGTCTTTGTTTTTGCTCATTCCGAATACTCATGGTTTTTTAACTGACATACTCAGGAGGCGAGTAGAACCACCTCCGTCCGAAGACGCTAAGAAGGCGCCGGGCAATCCTCGACCAAGGTCTCCGGTACACGCCGAAGCGAATGCGGGAACTTCTGCCACGAGCAAATCCCCCGAGGACTTAGGGGATGTCTCGGCTACCAACTCTGAGGTTGAAAGTGCGATGAATCACCGACGGCGGAGGAAGGCACTACGTCACCCCATATTTTCCGACCAGGAGTTCAATGCCCTCAATTCCGTGGACTCATACCTCGGGGCCGCTCGAGCGGGACTTGATGGAGCCACTAAAATAATATCCGCCAGCCTGCAGGTAAATGGTCGGCTCGGAAGGTCGATCATAATTCGTAACCTAGTAGCCCCCGAGCCTTAATTTGGTCGAAACGGCCGAATTCAAGGGTCTGACAACTATGTTCGTGCGTGTGTAGGTTTCAAAGCAACAGAACGAGAAGCTATCTGCGGACCTCGAGTCAAGTCGGGTAGAGCTGCGGGACGTTAGGACCGAGCTCGAACAAGTGAAGAAATTCACCCGGGATGCGCACGGTGAATACAAAGTATTGCTTCTTGTCCTGGAGTTATTTAAAGGACATCTCTTCTGACTAAAGATTGTTTCGTAGCAGCCGAGTCCATAGGGCAATTGCAAAAGGATTTGGATGCTTCCCAAAAATCCCAAAGGTATGCTGAATCCCAGCAAGAGGCCGGGCACCGCGTATTGACTCGAAGTCTGGAGGATAAAAACCAGCTCAAAGTGGAAAATCAGCGACAGGCCGAAGAAATTAAGAGCTTGAGAGCTCAATTGACACAATCCTGCCAAGAAAACCAGAGATTGAAGGGTGGCATGTATTGTAAGTGAAAATCTAACCTTTAACCCACCAAGTGCTTTGTATTGTATTGAGTGTGAGGAGCATTGTTTATTTCCTGACCAAGTCTCCTGACCGGGCGTCCCAAGGAAGAAGTCAGCTCGTACGGAGGAGATCTATTAAAGGAACTCTCCGTTGTGCACGAGCGGGCTCGGAACGCTATCAAGAGCATGATTAAAGCCCTATGGCCGGCGCAGACGCCTCCGGAAGGGATGGCAGAGCTGGCCGAGAAGTTCAGGGGAGCTCAGAATCGGTTTGAGCTATGGAAGACCTTCGCTTGCCGAGAGGGAGCCCGAGAGGCGTGGGCCATGGTCAAGGCCCGCTTTACCAAACTCAACCCAGAGCATATGGCTCGGGTTGGGCCTGTAGGGCCGGATGGTAAAGAGGTGCCAGTGAGCTTGGTTTACGACCAAGTGATGCCTGCTGCGCGAATGTCACTGGAAGATTGTGCCCTGGACACCATAATAGACCATCTTGAGTGACAGCCTTGAGTTTTGAATCTATGTAACTATGTACCTTTTATCAAAACCCTCTCTATCCATGCTGTAAACGTTGTCTTAACCGGTCATCGGCCTCTGCCTCCGTCACCAATAGCTAAGGAGTGTTCCGGACTATGCATCCTGCGATAACAGGGGATTCTCTCGGGGAACTAAGCAATCCGACCTTGTGGTACGAACAGATGAAACATGAATGGGGAGGTATGTTATATTACTATTTAATGTAAGAAACATCTTCCAAAGAAAATAGTTCCTCTATGGCTTCCTTTCTTTGGGTTACTACATGAACCGTAGATGTCATAGTCGTGTATCCGTATTATGCGGATGGTGTTGCTGTTTGGGGGGAATAGCCCCCATGTACGGCAAGAAGTGCCAACCCTAACTTTTTCTTTCCTTGCCGACCAATTTGTTTCATAAGAATGCTAGCCTTCGGCTTCGCCCCTATGAGGTACATGTCTGGATAACCCGGTCATAGCAATCGCAGAGGTGCTTCCTTTACCCCCAAGCCGATCAATCGGGAACATAGGGGGTAAGCACAGGAGCAAGGCAACCTGGCTTGGCTAATTCTTAAGCCTAATTGGTGCATAAGTGGCGCGAGAGTAATGTCAGAAGAGTGCATATAAGACAAATAGCCAGGTAAAGTAAGATGGCTTCATTACGGAGCCCCCAGGTGATTGTCGGGTAAAACATTTACCGATGAAACTATAGTTTGGTTAAGCCGAACATAAGTTTAGAGAGAAGGTCTAGCCACTCCTACAAAGGTAGATAAAAAGAAAAAGAAAGGAAATACAAGGGTTAGTAGGGAACAAGGCGACACCGGTCTATCCGTAGAAGCGCCGGAGGCAAGCTGTGTTCCATGGGTTTGGTTCGAGACGATTGTCCTGCGGGTTGCGAAGACGGTAAGCTCCTCCTGTCAGTACTTCGTCAATTACGAAAGGGCCCTCCCACTTCGGTTTGAGCTTATGCTTCTGTTTCTCTGGGAGGCATAAGACCAACTCGCCCACATTATAAACTTTAGCTCGAACCTCCCTGCTTTGGTACAGCCGAGCCTGCTGTTGATAGAAAGTAGATCGGGCCCGAGCTATGTCGCGCTCCCCCTCCAAGGCGTCTAGGTCGTCCTGCCGATCTAGCTCAGCTTATTTTTCCTCGTACATGCGCACTCTTGGCGCATCATGAATGATGTCACAAGGGAGGACCGCTTCCGCCCCATACACCATAAAAAATGGTGTGTATCCCGTTGATCTGTTCGGGGTTGTACGCAACCCCACAGCACGGAATTGAGTTCCTCAACCCAATGACAGTCAGACTTTTGAAGTGATCGGACCAGACGAAGTTTAATACCACTCATAATGAGACCGTTGGCCCGTTCAACTTGTCCGTTGATTTGTGGGTGATACACCGAGGCATAATCAAGCTTGATACCTAGGTTGGCGCACCAGTCCTTGACCTCCTGGGTGGTAAAGTTGGTTCCATTGTCGGTTATTATACTGTGTGGGACACCGTAACGATGTACCACGTCGGATATCAAGTCGATGACCGGTCCCGATTTTGCCGAACTTACTGGTTTTGCTTCGATCCATTTAGTGAATTTGTTGACCATGACCAGTAGGTATTTCTTTTTCTTGGTCCCCCCTTTAAGTGGTCCGACCATATCTAACCCCCATACCGCAAAAGGACATGTGATGGGTATCGTCCGAAGAGCCGTAGGAGGCATGTGGCTTTGAATTGCAAAGAGCTGACAGCCGACACAATGTTGAACGAGTGTGTGGGCGTCGGTTCGGGAGGTGGGCCAGAAGAACCCGGCTCGAAAGGCCTTGTTTACCAGGGCCCGTGCTGCCGCATGGTGGCCACCCACGCCTGCATGTATCTCTGCCAAGAGCTGCCTTCCTTCTTCTTCAGATATGCACCGATGGAGGACCCCCGTGGTGCTCTTTTTGTATAATTCTCCTTCATGGACCTTGTAGGGTTTTGATCGCCGTATTATGCGCCTCGCCTCCGTCTGGTCATCAGGGAGTTCTTTGCGCAAAAGGTAGGAAAGGAAAGGTTCTGTCCATGGTGCGATTACGGCCATCACTTCATGGGCCAAGGGAGTTTCTTCAATCGTGGAACCGCCGATGATTTGCTCATCTGGTTTGACTGTGGGGGGGATGACCTGCTCTTCGCCATTAGTTATAGCGTCCCCGCCGTCATCCTGCCATACCATAGAGGGTTTGAAGAGCCTCTCTAGGAAGGGGTTCTTAGGGACTGGATCACGTTTGGCGCCCATACGGGCGAGGATGTTGGTGGCTTGGTTGTTGTCTCTAGAGACATGGTGGAACTCTAGTCCTTCGAATTGTGCAGATATCTTGCGGACGACATTTTTGTAAGCTGCCATTTTTGGGTTATGAGCATCGAATTCGCCATTGATTTGAGAGATGGCAAGATTAGAGTCTCCCGCACTTCGAGCCGCTGTACACCCATCGAAGTTGCCATCCGGAGTCCATGCAACAGAGCTTCGTACTCGGCCGCATTATTAGAGTCGGCGTACATGATATGGAGGACATATCGGATGTTGTCGCCGGTGGAGGGCGTGAGGATGACTCCAACCCCCAGGCCGGCGAGCGTCTTGGATCCGTCGAAGTACATTGTCCAGTGTGAGTATGTGTTGTATTCTCTAGGGAGCTCGGCCTCTGTCCATTCGGCGATGAAATCGGCCAACACCTGAGATTTAATAGCTCGCCATGGTTTATAATTGATTTCAAATGGGAGGAGTTCGATGGCCCACTTGGCTATGCGGCCGGTGGCGTCCCTATTATTGATTATGTCGCTCAGGGGCGCTTCGGAAGCCACCATGACCGAACACTCCTGGAAATAGTGTCTGAGCTTTCGTGAAGCCATGAACACCGTGTAGGCTATCTTCTGATAATGCGGGTACCTGGTCTTGCACGGAGTAAGTACTTCCGATACGTAGTATACCGGGTGCTTATGGCCCTCGGTCTCCCGTTCCACCACGAGTGCTGCACTGACGACCTGGTTGGTGGCTGAGATGTATAGCAACATCGGTTCGCCCGTACCGGGTGTTGTCAGAATGGGGTTGCTGGCTAGCAGCGTCTTGATTTCCTCTAGTGCGGTTGCGGCCTCATCGGTCCATTCAAAGTTTTTTGTTCGTTTCAATAGCTTGTAGAGGGGCAGAGCCTTTTCACCGAGGCGTGAGATAAGCGGCTTAATGCCGCCACACAGCCTGCTAGTCTTTGGACGTGTTTTAGCTCCATGGGGACCGCTAGTTGAGATAGAGCTTGGAACTTGGCCGGATTAGCTTCTATGCCCCTGTGGGAGATGATGAATCCGAGCAGCTTGCCGGCGGGGACGCCGAAGACACACTTGTCCGGGTTTAGCCATATATCGTACTCCCACAAGTTAGCGAATGTTTGGCCTAGGTCGTCTACCAACTGGCTGACGTGCTTGATCTTGATGACCACGTCATTGACGTACGCCTCAACTGTTTTGCCGATTTTTTTTCCAGACATGTTTGAATCATGCGCTGGTACGTGGCGCCTATGTTTTTTAGCCTGAAAGGCATTGTATTGAAGCAGAATGGTCCATAGGGGGTGATGAAGGCGGTTGCGGCTTGATCAGACTCCTTCATTTTGATCTAATGATAGCCGGGATAAGCATCGACGAAGCAAAGTGAATCATGTCCAGCGGTGGCGTCAATGATCTGGTCGATGCGGGGTAAAGGGAAAGGATCTTTAGGGTAGGCTTTGTTAAGGTCTTTAAAGTCAACGCAAAGCCGCCAGGATTTGTCCTTCTTCGGCACCATGACCAGGTTTGCTAAGCATTCGGGGTGTTTGATTTCTCTGGTGAATCCAGCTTCAAGTAATTTGGCGAGTTCTTCGCCCATAGCTTGACGCTTGGGTTCGGAGAATCGACGTAGGGTCGGTTTAACCGGCTTGAAGCCTGCAATTATGTTCAGACTGTGTTCGGCCAGCCTTCGGGGGATTCCAGGCATATCTAATGGGTGCCAAGCAAATATATCCCAGTTTTCGTGCAAGAACGTGCGTAGTGCCTCAGCGACCATGGGGTCTAGCTGAGCTTCAATGGACGCCGTTTTGTTGGGGTCCGTTGGGTGCACCTGAAATTTTATGATTTCATCCGCAGGTTTGAACGATGTGGACTTTGGCCTTTTGCCGAGGATCACGTCATCCTTATCTATGATAGAACAGAGCATGGTTAGTTCCTCTGCGGCTAGCGTCTCAGCTAGTGCCTCGAGGGCAAGCGATGCTATTTTGTTCTCGTCTCGGAGGGCTCTTGTAAGTGCATCTAGTGCCACCCTTGTTTGGTTTTGGAGTATTGAAGACAAACGTGGTTGAGGGACTAATGTGTTTGTGAGAGTTCACAGGATAACACAGATAGAAGTCCCTGGAGATTCGGTTTAACCGTCGAAGACGACCCCTAAAAATATCCGAAGACATTGATGATGGCCGAAGCCATTGGTGGTATGCGGAGATAATCGCCTGAAGATAATGAAACGCGAAGACGAAGTCTTTTGGTAGTTTTGTTTCTTCTTTCCTGAGTCATAGGAACCACCGTACTGTTAAGTGGGGTCGACGTGATCGAAGTCAGACGCTGACGTGATGCTCAACCCAAACATATGTCTTCGAGTGAAGACAATGAGAGGAAATCTCTTCTAGAGTTTGTTGAGTCAGCTTTACTTGTAGCTCAAGTAAAGTTGCCGCATGTGTTTGAAATCCGACCGTTGTGACACGTGTCGGTTGGCCATTGACCCAGGGTCATTTTGGTCATATCAGGTCGGGTTGCCGCTGGCTATATATAGCCCACCCCCTTCACCATGAACAGGTGGCTGCTCAGAGAGAGATACGGTTGTTGTTGTTTTGGAGCAACCCACCTCGAAGACATTGAGAGAGAGAAACATCCTGCGAGGATAAACCTACACCTAGAGCTAGAGTGTTTGAGCATCACCGAAGTCGTTCTGTTCTGAGAGAACCGAAGACTTATTACACTTGAAGACTGTGATCTTCCAGACGGTTAGGCGTCTGGGGTCTAGAGCAATCCAAGAGTCATTGTGGATCGCCGGGTGACCAAGTTTGTATGGGTTTCGGAAGTCTCCCCTGAAGACTTACCTGAGTGATTGAGCGTTGTCTAAGTGACTTCGGCTCAAGGGGAATAAGGTGAAGATGAGGTCTTCTGAGTTCAATCTCAGCCTCCCTAACCAGACGTACAATTGTCACAGCAACTGGAACTGGTCCAACAAATCATGTGTCTTCATCAAGCTGCTGGTTCTATCTTCCACTCTTTACTTTTTGTACTGAACTGTGAACCCATTGTATGAATACATTTGACTGAAGACATTCTCCGAAGACATTCATATCTGTTGTTTATCTTCATACTATCTAAGTTTTGTCTTCGACTCGTCTTAGCGTGTATGATGATAATGCTTAACTTGATTGTATGTCTTCATTGTATTGCATGCCTTTCTTAGATCCTTGATATAGATCCCTACCTGATCCTATTTCGCTTCTGCATTTCTCGAATACATTCACTGTTTCGAAGCCTTTCATAAAAATCGCCTATTCACCCCCCCCCCCTCTAGTCGATAACTAGCACTTTCAATTGGTATCAGAGCGAGGTACTCCCTTGTTTTGTGTTTTGGTTTAACCACATGGAGTTTTAGCTATGTCGACTGCAGGGATTATCAAGGTCTCCGCTGCGTGCCCTGTCTTCGATGGCACCGACTACCCCTACTGGAAGAACAAGATGCGCATGCATCTCGAAGCCATTGACAACGACCTATGGTATGTTGTCATGGCAGGCATTCCTGAGGTTGGCGAAGGTGTTACTGCTACTGATGTGAAGAGGTTCGCACAACTGGACTCCGCCGCCAAGAACATTATTTGTGGTCATCTAACCAAAGGACAGTATGGCCGTGTGAGTGCACTTAACACTGCTAAGCAAATCTGGGAATGGATGTCCAATGTAAATGAAGGTGTCTCATCTCAAAGAGACTCCCGTGTTGATGTGCTTCGCAACCTATTCAACCGCTTCAAGAGACTTGACAACGAAAACGTTCTGCTCACATTTGATCGACTCACCGACATCTCAAATGAGCTGAATGCACTTGGCGCCACTGATATCACCAAACATGAAGTCGTGAAGAAGCTACTCAGATCACTCGACAGTTCCTTTGATACTTTCGCACTTATGATCCAAGAGCGCCCTGACTTCAAGAGGTTGGATCCTGCCGATATCCTCGAGAGGTTGAACACACATGAGTTCCAACAAGCTGAGAAGAGGGATATCTACGGTCCCAGTTACAGTCGTTCTCATGCCCTGAAGGCCAAGGCTGTGTCGTCATCCGAAGACAACTCTGAATGCAGTCCTGATGGTGCTGAAGACTTTGGAAAAGAACTCTCTCTACTTGTTAGGAAGTTTCGAAAGTTTTCCAAGTCAAAACGCTACGCAAAATCTTCAAAGCGTGATTCCAAGAGGACTGGTGAAATGTCTTCAAGAGACAGCAAGAAGCAAACTTGTCACAAGTGCAAGAAAGTTGGCCATTTCATCGCTGATTGTCCTCGATGGGAGAAGGAATCCAAGAAAAAGAGCAAGAACTATGACTCCGAGGACAAGAAGAAGAAGAAGTATTCAAAGTCTTCATCACACAAGAAGAGTTCATATGGCAAGGCACATGCTTTCATCGGAAAGGAGATGGATTCACAGTCTGAATCTAGTTCTGAAGCTGAGGAAGCATATGAGGAGGAATCTGACGCTGAAGTAGCTGGACTAGCAATGGCTTCGACATATCTCTCCACCTCTGTCTTCGAATCCGAAGACAATGGTTCCTTCGTCAACACTGAAGCCAGTGATGATGATGCTACTCCGGCCTACTGCTTCATGGCGAAAGCCTCCAAGGTATCATCAAAACCCTCACGTCATGACTCTGAATCCGATGCTGAATCTGATGATAACATGAAGCCTAGCTATGCTAAACTTGTAAAGATTGCCACCAAACAACAAAGTGCCATGGAGAAAATGCAAACTACTCTAGAGAAAAGTGATGACCTGTTACGCGAAGAGATGAGTCTAAACGAAACTATGGCTGAAGATATGCGTAGTCTTCGTTCAAGATTTGACGATCTCCAATGTCGTCATGACGCCCTCTTAGCTGATCATGAGAAGCTTTCTCTCGAATATCTTCAGAAAAAGATTGATCTTGAGAAGTTGAGAGAAGCTCATGATGACCTACGGAAGGAAAACGACTCACTCCTAGCAGAACAGATCAGTACCGCTCAGGATGAATTTGATGCTCCATGCTTAAAATGTATTGCCCGTGAAGCTAATGATTCAACTGCTGAATGTTCAAATGCTTCTGAAAATGCATTATCTTCAACTGTATCTGTGGTAACTAACCCCTCATCTGAGGAAACCACTGCCATCATTGACGACAATGACAGATTGAAGACATTGCTTGAAACTAGCATGTACAAGAGTCTTAAAGGACATCAGATTCTTTGTGATGTCCTAAAGAAGACAATCCAGAACAAAAACCCTAGGAAAGAGGGTTTGGGTTTCGAAAGAAACATCAATGTTGATGGTTCCTACTGGACTCCTGAACAGTATCCCAAAACCACATGGGTCACTACAAAAGGACCTTCAGTGGATCCATCCACATTATCTGGCTTTAACTGTGCTAACCCTGTCATCATTGACGAGTGATTTGACTCCAATTATAAGTTTTTCAAATCTATGAATGGTGAAGTGTTTGCCATGTATATTGGAACTAACTGCAGGAATGGTTTACCCATGAAGAAGATCTGGGTTACCAAATGTCTTCTTGATAAGCTTCCAGTCAATGTTATGTCAACACCACGGAAGAAGACAAACTCCAAATCTTCATATGGACCAAATCTTCATATGGACCAAAATCTTCATATGGATCAAAGTCTTCATATGATCACTCTAACACCTATGTTTCGCAGGGAAGAACTGAAAGGGCTCATGAATATGTGCACTATGGCATGAATCGCTATGTTCATCCCACTAAGAATTACTCTGCATATTCATTTGAGTACTCTAACCCCCCTATCAAACGAACCCTTAGGGCATCTTTGCCTAAATTCTCTGATGCTGCTCTACGTCTTATTGCTTCTAAGCCACCCCTTCGCATGTGGGTGGTTAAGAAGAACTAATATTTTCATGCAGCATCGGGTCTCCAGATGGGATGAAGCCTATCTTGAAGGTAATCTCTGGAGACCCGGAAATGATCTTGTTTGGACGCAAGAAAACTAATGCGAATGGTGTTACCATTCATATCGTCCAATATCTTCATACAATTGTGTACTGCAATATCTTCATCAATGCATATTACATTTGCATGCTTTGGTGAACTAGACTAATTCTCAATGCAGGAAAGCAAATCCAAAGCCACTGGATGGATTATGAACAGTGGATGCACCAGTCATATGACTGGTGATCGAAGCCTATTGATGGAGCAAACTCTTCGACCTCCAACTAAAGACCACATCGTCTTTGCTGACAAGACCAGCAGCAAAGTATTGGGGCTAGGTAGAGTTGCTATCTCAAGGGACCAACACATGGAAAATGTCATGCTTGTTGAATCCCTTGGTTACAACTTGATGTCTGTCTCAATGCTCTGTGACTTAGATATGCTTGTCATCTTTGGCAAGTTTCGATGTGTTGTGCTAATGGCCTCTGACAAAACCAAAGTCTTTGAAGGTTTTCGAAGAGGTGATCTGTACATGGTAGACTTCTCTGCAGGACCACATGTTGCCTCATGTCTTCTAGCAAAGGCTTCGGAATGCTGGTTATGGCACAAAAGGCTAGGACATGCTAGGATGAGGAACTTACACACATTCGCCAAGCAGAAGCTCATCATTGGCGTCGAAGGTGTCAAGTTCAAGAAGGACCACCTCTGTGGCGCACGTGAAGCCGGGAAGATGACTAGGGCCAAACATCCCTCGAAGACAATCATGACGACCACTCATCCCTTCGAGCTGCTACACATGGACATATTCAACCCTACTCATTACTCCACTTTCTCTACCACTGCAAATATATATGGCTTCGTAATTGTTGATGACTATTCTCGATTCACTTGGGTGCATATTATAGTCTATAAGACTGAAGTGCAGGATGTCTTCAGGCGCTTCACGAATAGGTGTATGAACAACTACAACATCAAGATCAAGCACATCAGGAGTGATAATGGCACTAAATTCAAGAACACAGGCCTGGACACCTATCTTGATACTCTTGGCATCACTCATGAGTTCTCTGCTCCATACACTCCTCAGCAAAATGGTGACGTGGAGCGCAAGAACATGACTCTTATTGAGATGGCTCGCACCATGCTTGACGAATACAAGACACCACGGAAGCTATGGCCTGAAGCCATTGATACTGCATGTCACATCATCAACAGAGTATATCTTCACAAGTTCTTCAAGAAAACATCATATGAGCTTCTCACTGGTAAGAAACCCAATGTAAGTTATTTCAAAGTCTTCGGTGCAAGATGCTGGATAAGGGATCCACACCACACTTCCAAATTTGCACCGAAAGCACACGAGGGTTTCATGCTTGGTTATGGAAAGGATTCGCACACCTACAGAGTCTTCAACACTTTGCACAACAAAGTTGTTGAAACTATAGATGTGTGATTCGATGAAACTAATGGCTCGCAAAGAGAGCACCTGCCTCCTGTGCTAGGTGAACCACCTCCTGACGAAGCTATTGTTGGGGAACGAAGTAATAATTCAAAATTTTCCTACGTGTCACCAAGATCAATCTAGGAGATGCTAGCAACGAGAGAGAGGGAGTGCATCTTCATACAGTTGAAGATCGCTAAGCGGAAGCGTTGCAAAGAACGCGGTTGATGGAGTCGTACTCGCGGCGATTCAAATCGTGGAAGATCCGATCCAAGCGCCGAACGGACGGCGCCTCCGCGTTCAACACACGTACAGCCCGGGGACGTCTCCTCCTTCTTGATCCAGAAAGGGGGGAGGAGAAGTTGAGGGAGAGCTCCGGCAGCACGACGGCGTGGTGGCGGTGGAGCTCGTGGTTCTCCGGCAGAGCTTCGCTAAGCACTACGGAGGAGGAGGAGGTGTAGGAGGAGGGAGGGCTGCACCAGGGGCAAAGGTTGCAGCTCCCATGCGCCTCCCCACTATATATAGGGGTGGAGGGGGCTGGTTTCTTGCCCTCCAAGTCCATTGGGGCATTGGCAAAGGCGGGAGGAAAGAAATCCCATCCTTTCCCTTCCCCACTGATTGTTATCCCCCCTTTTTAGGGATCTTGATCTTATCCCTTCGGGATATGATCTTATTCCTTCTGAGGGGGGATCTTGGTGCGCCTTGACCAGGGGTGTGGGGCCTTTCCCCCACTACCCACGTTCATGTGGGTCCTCCCATGCAGGTGGGCCCCACTCCGGAACCTTCTAGAACCTTCCCGGTACAATACCGAAAAATCCCAAACATTTTCCGGTGGCCAAAATAGGACTTCCCATATATAGATCTTTACCTCCGGACAATTCCGGAACTCCTCGTGACGTCCGGGTTCTCATCCGGGACTCCGAACAACTTTCGGTAACCACATACAATTCCCATTACAACTCTAGCGTCACCGAACCTTAAGTGTGTAGACCTACGGGTTCGGGAACCATGCAGACATGACCGAGACACCTCTCCGGCCAATAACCAATAGCGGCATCTGGATACCCATATTGGCTCCCACATGTTCCACGGTGATCTCATCGGATGAACCATGATGTCGGGGATTCAATCAATCCCGTATACAATTCCCTTTGTCCATCGGTATGTTACTTGCCCGAGATTCGATCATCGGTATCCCTATACCTTGTTCAATCTCGTTACCGGCAAGTCTCTTTACTCGTTCCGTAACACATGATCCCGTGACTAACTCCTTAGTCACATGTAGCTCATTATGATAATGTATTACCTAGTGGGCCCAAAGATACCTCTCCGTCACACGGAGTGACAAATCCCAGTCTCGATTCGTGCCAACCCAACAGACACTTTCGGAGATACATGTAGTGCACCTTTATAGTCACCCAGTTACGTTGTGATGTTTGATACACCCAAAGTATTCCTACGGTATCCGGGAGTTGCACAATCTCATGGTCTAAGGAAATGATACTTGACATTAGAAAAGCTCTAGCAGACGAACTACATGATCTTGTGCTATGCTTAGGATTGGGTCTTGTCCATCACATCATTCTCCTAATGATGTGATCCCGTTCTCAGCGACATCCAATGTCCATGGTCAGGAAACCATGACCATCTACTGATCAACGAGCTAGTCAACTAGAGGCTCACTAGGGACATGGTGTGGTCTATGTATTCACACATGTATTACGGTTTCCGGTTAATACAATTATAGCATGAACAATAGACAATTATCATGAACAAGGAAATATAATAATAACCATTTTATTATTGCCTCTAGGGCATATTTCCAACAGTCTCCCACTTGCACTAGAGTCAATAATCTAGTTACATTGTGATGAATCGAACACCCATAGAGTTCTGGTGCTGATCATGTTTCGCTCGTGGAAGAGGTTTAGTCAACGGATCTACGACATTCAGATCCGTATGTACTTTACAAATATCTATTTCTCCATCCTGAATGTAACCACGAATGGAGTTGAAGCGGCGCTTGATGTGCTTGGTCTTCTTGTTAAACCTGGGCTCCTTAGCAATGGCAATAGCTGCAGTGTTGTCACAGAAGAGAGTCATCGGGCCCGACGCATTGGGAATCACTCCTAGGTCGGTGATGAACTCCTTCATCCAGACTCCTTCCTGCGATGCTTCCGAAGCAGTTATGTACTCCGCTTCACATGTAGATGCCGCCGTGACGCTTTGCTTGCAACTGCACCAGCTGAGTGCCCCACCATTCAAAATATACACGTATCCGGTTTGTGACTTGGAGTCATCCGGATCTGTGTCGAAGCTAGCATCGACGTAACCCTTTACGACGAGCTCTTCGGCACCTCCATAATCGAGAAACATATCCTTAGTCCTTTTCAGGTACTTAAGGATATTCTTGACCGCTGTCCAGTGTTCCATTCCGGGATCACTTTGGTACCTCCCTACCAAACTTATGGCAAGGTTCACATCAGGTCTGGTACACAGCATGGCATACATAATAGAGCCTATGGCTGAGGCATAGGGGATGACACTCATCTTTTCTCTATCTTCTGCCGAGGTCGGGCATTGAGTTGTGCTCAATCTCACACCTTGCAATATAGGCAAGAACCCCTTCTTGGACTGATCCATATTGAACTTCTTCAATATCTTGTCAAGGTATGTGCTTTGTGAAAGACCAATGAGGCGTCTCGATCTATCTCTATAGATCTTGATGCCTAATATGTAAGCAGCTTCTCCAAGGTCCTTCATTGAAAAACACTTATTCCAGTAGGCCTTTATGCTTTCCAAAAGTTCTATATCATTTCCCATCAACAATATGTCATCCACATATAAAATGAGAAATGCTACAGAGCTCCCACTCACTTTCTTGTAAATACAGGCTTCTCCATAAGTCTGTATAAACCCAAACACTTTGATCACCTCATCAAAGCGAATGTTCCAACTCCGAGATGCTTGCACCGGCCCATAGATGGAGCGCTGGAGCTTGCATACCTTGTCAGCATTCTTAGGATCGACAAAACCTTCCGGCTGCATCATATACAATTCTTCCTTAAGGAAACCGTTAAGGAATGCCGTTTTGACGTCCATTTGCCAGATCTCATAATCATAAAATGCGGCAACTGCTAACATGATTCGGACGGACTTCAGCATCGCTACGGGTGAGAAAGTATCATCGTAGTCAACTCCTTGAACTTGTCGATAACCCTTAGCGACAAGCCGAGCCTTATAGACGGTCACATTACCATCCGCGTCAGTCTTCTTCTTAAAAATCCATTTATTTTCTATGGCTTGCCGATCATTGGGCAAGTCCACCAAAGTCCATACTTTGTTCTCATACATGGATCCTATCTCGGATTTCATGGCTTCAAGCCATTTGTTGGAATCCGGGCCCGCCATGGCTTCTTCATAGTTCGAAGGTTCACCGTTGTCTAACAACATGATTTCCAGGACAGGGTTGCCGTACCACTCTGGTGCGGAACGTGTCCTCGTGGACCTACGAAGTTCAGTAGTAACTTGATCCGAAGTTTCATGATCATCATCATTAACTTCCTCTCTAGTCGGTGCAGGCACCACAGAAACATTTTCCTGCGTTGTGCTACTCTCCGGTTCGAGAGGGGGTTCAATTACCTCAAAAAGTTCTACTTTCCTCCCACTTACTTCTTTCGAGAGAAACTCTTTCTCTAGAAAGGATCCATTCTTGGCAACAAAGATCTTGCCTTCGGATCTGAGGTAGAAGGTATACCCAATAGTTTCCTTAGGGTATCCTATGAAGACGCACTTTTCCGATTTGGGTTCGAGCTTTTCAGGTTGAAGTTTCTTGACATAAGCATCGCATCCCCAAACTTTCAGAAACGACATCTTAGGTTTCTTCACAAACCATAATTCATACGGTGTCGTCTCAACGGATTTAGACGGTGCCCTATTTAAAGTGAATGCGGCAGTCTCTAATGCATATCCCCAAAATGATAGCGGTAATTCAGTAAGAGACATCATAGATCGCACCATATCCAAAGAATGCGATTACGACGTTCGGACACACCATTACGCTGAGGTGTGCCAGGCAGCGTGAGTTGTGAAACAATTCCACATTTTCTTAAGTGCGTGCCAAACTCGTGACTCAAATATTCTCCTCCACGATCAGATCGTAAGAACTTTATTTTCTTGTCACGTTGATTCTCTACCTCACTCTGAAATTCCTTGAACTTTTCAAAGGTCTCAGACTTGTGTTTCATTAAGTAGACATACCCATATCTGCTTAAGTCATCAGTGAGGGTGAGAACATAACGATAGCCACCGCGAGCCTCAACTCTCATTGGACCGCATACATCGGTATGTATTATTTCCAACAAGTTCGTTGCTCACTCCATTGTTCCGGAGAACGGAGTCTTAGTCATCTTGCCCATGAGGCATGGTTCGCACGTGTCAAATGATTCATAATCAAGAGACTCCAAAAGTCCATCTGCATGGAGTTTCTTCATGCGTTTGACACCAATATGACCAAGGCGGCAGTGCCACAAGTATGTGGGACTATCATTATCAACCTTACATCGTTTGGTATTCACACTATGAATATGTGTAACATCACGTTCGAGATTCAATAAAAATAAACCATTGACCAGCGGGGCATGACCATAAAACATATCTCTCATATAAATAGAACAACCATTATTCTCGGATTTAAATGAGTAGCCATCTCGCATCAAACGAGATCCAGATACAATGTTCATGCTCAAAGCTGGTACTAAATAACAATTATTGAGGTTTAAAACTAATCCCAAAGGTAGATGCAGAGGTAGCGTGCCGACGGCGATCACATCGACCTTGGAACCATTCCCGACGCGCATCATCACCTCGTCCTTCACCAGTCTCCGCTTATTCCGCAGCTCCTATTTTGAGTTACAAATGTGAGCAACCGCACCGGTATCAAATACCCAGGAGCTACTACGAGCGCTGGTAAGGTACACATCAATAACATGTATATCATATATACCTTTGATGTTGCCTGCCTTCTTATCCGCTAAGTACTTGGGGCAGTTCCGCTTCCAGTGACCGGTTCCCTTGCAATAAAAGCACTCAGTCTCAGGCTTGGGTCCATTCTTGGGCTTGTTCCCGGCAACTGATTTACCGGGTGCGGCAACTGCTTTGCCGTCCTTCTTGAAGTTCTTCTTACCCTTGCCTTTCTTGAAACTAGTGGTCTTATTCACCATCAACACTTGATGTTCCTTTTTGATCTCCACCTCCGCTGATTTCAGCATCGAATATAACTCAGGAATGGACTTCTCCATCCCTTGCATATTGAAGTTCATCACAAAGCTCTTGTAGCTAGGTGGAAGCGGCTGGAGGATTCTGTCAATAACCGATTCATCCGGAAGATTAACTCCCAGCTGAGACAAGCGGTTGTGCAACCCAGACATTTTGAGTATGTGCTCGCTGACAGAACTATTTTCCTCCATCTTACAACTGAAGAACTTGTCGAAGACTTCATATCTCTCGACCCGGGCATGAGCTTGGAAAACCATTCTCACCTCTTGGAACATCTCATATGCTCCCTGTTGCTCAAAACGCTTTTGGAGCCCCGGTTCTAAGCTGTAAAGCATGCCACACTGAACCAGGGAGTAATCATCACTACGCGACTGCCAGGCGTTCATAACGTCTTGAGTTGCTGGGAAAATGGGTGTGTCACCTAGCGGTGCATCAAGGACATATGCTTTCTTGGAAGCTATGAGGATGATCCTCAAGTTACGGACCCAGTCCGTATAGTCGCTTCCATCGTCTTTCAGCTTGGTTTTCTCTAGGAACGCGTTGAAGTTGAGGGCAACATTAGAGTGGGCCATTGGATCTACAAGATAGATTGTAAAGACAATTTTAGACTAAGTTCATGATAATTAAGTTCATCTAATCAAATTATTTAATGAACTCCCACTCAGATAGACATCCCTCTAGTCATCTAAGTGATACATGATCCATATCGACTAGGCCATGTCCGATCATCACGTGAGACGGACTAGTCATCAATGGTGAACATCTCCATGTTGATCGCATCTACTATGCGACTCATGTTCGACCTTTCGGTCTCTCGTGTTCTGAGGCCATGTCTGTACATCCTAGGCTCATCAAGTCAACCTAAGTGTTTCGCGTGTGTAAATCTGGCTTACACCCGTTGTATGCGAACGTTAGAATCTATCACACCCGATCATCACGTGGTGCTTCGAAACAACGATCCTTCGCAACGGTGCACACTTAGGGGGAACACATTTCTTGAAATTTTACTGAGGGATCATCTTATTTATGCTACCATCGTTCTAAGCAAATAAGATGTAAAAACAGGATAAACATCACATGCAAATCATAAAGTGACATGATATGGCCAATATCATCTTGCGCCTTTGATCTCCATCTTCGGGGCGCGGCATGATCACCATCGTCACCGGCACGACACCATGATCTCCATCATCATGATCTCCATCATCGTGTCTTCATGAAGTTGTCTCGCCAACTATTACTTCTACTACTATGGCTAACGGTTAGCAATAAAGTAAAGTAATTACATGGCATTTTTTATTGACACGCAGGTCATACTATAAGTTAAGACAACTCCTATGGCTCCTGCCGGTTGTCATACTCATCGACATGCAAGTCGTGATTCCTATTACAAGAACATGATCAATCTGATACATCACATATATTTCATCACATCCTTTTGGCCATATCACATCACATAGCATACCCTGCAAAAACAAGTTAGACGTCCTCTAATTGTTGTTGCAAGTTTTACGTGGCTGCTATGGGTTTCTAGCAAGAACGTTTCTTACCTACGCAAAAGCCACAACGGTGATATGCCAATTGCTATTTACCCTTCATAAGGACCCTCTTCATCGAATCCGATCCGACTAAAGTGGGAGAGACAGACACCCGCTAGACACCTTATGCAACAAGTGCATGTCAGGCGGTGGAACCAGTCTCACGTAAGCGTACGTGTAAAGTCGGTCCGGGCCGCTTCATCCCACAATGCCACCGAATCAAGATAGGACTAGTAACGGCAAGCAAATTGACCAAATCATCGCCCACAACTATTTGTGTTCTACTCGTGCATAGAATCTACGCATAGACCTAGCTCATGATGCCACTGTTGGGGAACGAAGTAATAATTCAAAATTTTCCTACGTGTCACCAAGATCTATCTAGCAGATGCTAGCAATGAGAGAGAGGGAGTGCATCTTCATACCCTTGAAGATCGCTAAGCGGAAGCGTTGCAAAGAACGCGGTTGATGGAGTCATACTCGCGGCGATTCAAATCGCGGAAGATCCGATCCAAGCGCCGAACGGACGGCGCCTCCGCGTTCAACACACGTACAGCCCGGGGACGTCTCCTCCTTCTTGATCCAGCAAGGGGGAGGAGAAGTTGAGGGAGAGCTCTGGCAGCACGACGGCGTGGTGGCGGTGGAGCTCGTGGTTCTCCGGCAGAGCTTCGCTAAGCACTACGGAGGAGGAGGAGGTGTAGGAGGAGGGAGGGTTGCGCCAGGGGCAAGGGTTGCAGCTCCCATGCGCCTCCCCACTATATATAGGGGTGGAGGGGGCTTGTTTCTTGCCCTCCAAGTCCATTGGGGCGTTGGCAAAGGTGGGAGGAAAGAAATCCCATCCTTTCCCTTCCCCACCGATTGTTATCCCCCCTTTTTAGGGATCTTGATCTTATCCCTTCGGGATATGATCTTATTCCTTCTAAGGGGGGATCTTGGTGTGCCTTGACCATGGGTGTGGGGCCTTGCCCCCACTACCCACGTTCATGTGGGTCCCCCCATGCAGGTGGGCCCCACTCCGGAACCTTCTAGAACCTTCGCGGTACAATACCAAAAAATCCCAAACATTTTCCGGTGGCCAAAATAGGACTTCCCATATATAGATCTTTACCTCCGGACCATTCTGGAACTCCTCGTGACGTTCGGGATCTCATCCGGGACTCCGAACAACTTTCGGTAACCACATACAATTCCCATTATAACTCTAGCGTCACCGAACCTTAAGTGTGTAGACCATACGGGTTCGGGAACCATGCAGACATGACCGAGACACCTCTCCGGCCAATAACCAATAGCGGGATCTGGATACCCATATTGGCTCCCACATGTTCCACGATGATCTCATCGGATGAACCACGATGTCGGGGATTCAATCAATCCCGTATACAATTCCCTTTGTCCATCGGTATGTTACTTGCCCGAGATTCGATCGTCGGTATCCCTATACCTTGTTCAATCTCGTTACTGGCAAGTCTCTTTACTCGTTCCGTAACACATGATCCTGTGACTAACTCCTTAGTCACATTGAGCTCATTATGATGATGCATTACCGAGTGGGCCCAGAGATACCTCTCCGTCACACGGAGTGACAAATCCCAGTCTCGATTCGTGCCAACCCAACAGACACTTTCGGAGATACCTGTAGTGCACCTTTATAGTCACCCAGTTACGTTGTGACGTTTGATACACCCAAAGTATTCCTACGGTATCCAAGAGTTGCACAATCTCATGGTCTAAGGAAATGATACTTGACATTAGAAAAGCTCTAGCAGACGAACTACACGATCTTGTGCTATGCTTAGGATTGGGTCTTGTCCATCACATCATTCTCCTAATGATGTGATCCCGTTATCAACGACATCCAATGTCCATGGTCAGGAAACCATGACCATCTATTGATCAACGAGCTAGTCAACTAGAGGCTCACTAGGGACATGGTGTGGTCTATGTATTCACACATGTATTACGGTTTCCGGTTAATACAATTATAGCATGAACAATAGACAATTATCATGAACAAGGAAATATAATAATAACCATTTTATTATTGCCTCTAGGGCATATTTCCAACAGCTATCAGATTGATGGGAACTGGGGAAATCATGCTTGAAGAGCCAGAAGTTGAAGAAGTCATCATTCCTCCATCCACCCAGGGCGAAGACAATGCTGAAACTGAAGATATTGCTGCCGACGAAGACAATGCTCAGCAGCAAGAACAAAGTCTTCGCCCTGCTCATCCACGCGTGGCTAATGAAGTCTAAATTGAGAGAATGCTAGACAGCATAAATGCACCAGGTCCACTCACTCGCTCAAGAGCAACTCAACTGGCTAACTTTTGTGGGCATTTTGCTTTTGTATCAATCACAGAGCCCACCAAAGTAGATGGAGCGTTCAAGGAATCAGAAGGATTCAAGCCATGCAAGAAGAGCTTCACCAATTCGAGCTCAACAATGTGTGGGAGCTCGTGAAGCGCCCTGATCAAAGAAAGCACAACATCATCGGCATGAAGTGGATCTTCCGCAACAGGCAAGATGAGTCTGGCCAAGTCGTCCGAAACAAGGCTCGACTTGTGGCCCAAGGTTATACACAAGTCGAGGGTATTGACTTCGGCGAAACATTTGCTCATGTTGATAGACTCGAAGCTATTCGCATATTGCTTGCTTATGCTAACCATCATGACATATGCTTATATCAAATGGATGTCAAAAGTGCATTCCTCAATGGTAGGATTGAGGAAGAAGTATATGTTACTCAACCACCAGGGTTTGAAGACCCAAAGCATCCTGACAAAGTGTACAAGCTCAACAACGCACTGTATGGCCTCAAGCAAGCACCAAGAGCTTGGTATGACACACTCAAGGAGTTCCTCAAGAAGAAAGGATTCAAACCTGGTTCACTCGATCCCACTCTCTTTACTAAATCCTATGATGGTGAACTGTTTGTATGCCAAATATATGTGGATGACATTATCTTCGGCTGTACTAACAATCGATACAGTGATGAGTTTGCCTTTATGATGCAAGAGAAATACCAAATGTCGATGATGGGAGAACTGAAATTCTTCCTAGGGCTTCAGATTCGACAACAACCCAATAGCATCTTCATATCTCAGGAGAAGTACCTTAAGGAATAACTCAAGAAATTTGGCATGAATGAAGCCAAAGGTTACAAGACGCCTATGCCAACCAATGGTCACCTCAGCACTGAGGAAAATGGTAAAGATTTCGATCAGAAGGTATATCGCTCCATGATTGGCTCTTTATTGTACATATGTGCATCTAGGTCAAATATTATGCTTAGCGTTTGCATGTGCGCCCGATTTCAAGCGGCACCAAAGGAGTCGCATCACCTAGCGGTGAAGCGAATACTTAGATATTTGGCTCACACCCCAACACTAGGATTATGGTATCCAAAGGGTTCAAAGTTTGAGCTCATTGGCTATTCAGATTCTGATTTCGCTGGCGACAGAGTTGACCGCAAGTCTACATCAGGCACTTGTCACTTTCTGGGACGATCTCTTGTATGTTGGTCTTCGAAGAAGTAGAACTGTGTATCACTCTCCACTGCCGAAGCCGAATACATTGCAGCTGGCGCTTGCTGCACTCAGATTCTCTGGATGAAGCAGACTCTCAAGGACTACGGCAGCAACCTGAAGCATGTACCTCTCTACTGCGACAATGAGAGTGCTATCAAGATCTCCTACAACCCAGTACAACATTCGAAGATGAAGCATATATAGATTCGACATCATTTTCTTCGGGATCACGTGATGAAGGGCGACATCAACATCAAGCATGCTGACACTGAAGATCAGTTGGCGGATATCTTCACGAAGCCTTTGGATGAGAAGAGATTTTGCAAGTTGCGGTGTGAGCTAAATATCTTAGAATCCTCAAATGTTCTTTGAATGGGAATACATCCTAACGCTCATGCATGATTGATGAATTTTGATGCACAACACACGAAGTAATGTATGTCTTCAATCTCATAAAGACTTACACTCTAAGTGTGAATACATTAACGAAGAATATGACTTTAGAGCGCCACGATAATTGTGCGCCGTGTCTGAGTCATACATTCTTATACGGTGGGTAACGCCACCACAAAACTCGAAGACATTTCTTTTATCTTCGCCATTCTTCATGTCTTCGAAAATTGTGTTTGTCTTTGAACTGATTTGAATTTGCATATATCATAATGTTGAATATATTTAGTTTATTTGGAGTTTGTCCACTACAGCATTGAGCCTATAGCTATATCTTCGAACTTTCCTAGGCCAATGTGATCGGACCCACTATTCCTGTCTGTTCTAACCTCGTCTTCCTCTATTCAACTCCAGTCATAAGCATTCTACTTGACACATGTTGATTGTCTTCTCTGTGTCCTTGTAAGTGGAAGACAATTCTAACCACCCTCTTAAAATTCCAATTTTTTGTCATTACCGCACTTATCGCAACAAATCTCCCGCGCCGTCGCTTCCGGTCGTGTAGTGGGCTGTCAGTTGTGCTGCATGCACGCCATGTGTCCCACTAGAGCCGAATAGTATGGATCATAATGGTCCAAACCGTTCGGATGTTTCCACTCTTATAAATACATGTGCCCCAGTTCAATTATTACTTTCCACTTTCTCCGCCACCTCCAAGCTCCAAACCCTAGCGCCGTCGCTGGATCTCATCGCCGCCGGAGAAGGAGCGCTTAGCTGCCGTGACTCCTCCGTTGACGTACTCACGCCGGCCGCGACCATCTTCGTCCGCCGCCGCCGTAGGTATCTGCCACCCCCAAGCTAGAGTGTGGCAGATTGAACTGCTCGGCTTCTCCGCCTCGTCGACTAGTTCATCGTGTTCTTCATAGTGGTAAATAAAAACTGATTTTTTACCACGCTTTTGATCTTTGAGAATTACCATATATCTTCGAGATCTATTTTTCCACCTTCACTTCAATGGATCTCACACTTGTACCTCTATTTGCTCAATACTTTTGCTTATGTTGCAAATCTAGGTTGATTTCTCACTTGTGCGAATTCTCGAACCTGCACAAATCTGAAACCGCCCTATCTGTGTGCAAAAGTGAAAGTCTTCGGTGAAAGAGGTCAATGTCTTCATACCACGATATCTAGTTTAAAAATCTTCTGAGAATGCATATGACCTCTTCCACTCCCTCGCATCTCTAACTCTTTCACATGTACATGTCCGCAGAAGAATCACTTGGATCTCATAGTCTCAATTCCTTTGCAGACTACTTGTAGATTCATTTGCACTCACCATGAGCAAGCTCACATTTGAAACAGTCTTCGAAGCCTTTGCTCAACTCGAAGCCTTTGAAGACTATGGCCAGGGATGATGCTCCAAAGAAAGGGGGTAGACAGAGACGTTTGAACACTGCCAAGGATCTTCCCCCAGAACTATATGAATGCTACAAGTCTGATGATGATGAAACCTATACACAACGCAAGACTCGAATCCAATGGATTCAAAGACATTGGGTGGAGAAATGGTTCAACTATCAGTTTGTTACAGATGAGTACGCTGAGAAGAATGCTGAGAAGGCACCGTGGACAGATATAATCTATAAAAATCTTCATCCGAAGACTGAGGCCGAAGCAAGGAGAATTGCCTTCTTTCCGTGCATGGTCAGGCCTCCAATGCCCTGAAACCCACATCCATCCAGCATCCGAGGCTGCCCTGAACCTGCTGAGTCTGAGGATGGTCATGAAGAGAATCCTCCAGCTCCTACTCCAAAGCATAAGAAGAAGTCAAAGGCCTCGAAGCCAAAAGCTTTGAAGGTTTCCACGGCTGTTGGAACAACATCACAGGCCTCAAGGTCCCCGTCTGTTGACTCTGCAGACACAGAAGAGGAGGCTCATCTCGTTAGGCGAATGAAACAGAAGGTTGTCGCCTCCAGAGGACCAAAGCCATCTGTCTCACTGATGGATGCTGCAAATATGATTGAGCTCTCCGATGATGAGTTTGATGATGAAGCGCTAACAAGAGTGATCCAGCAAAAAGAAGAGGAAGCTAAACGTCTTGAAGACTTACCTCTTTTCGATCAAGCAATACTCGAGAACTTTATTGACGAATGGTTTGCTGACCATCCCTCACCATCGATGCCCTACAGCTGCCCATTGGACTCAGCGTCACATTCCAAGGGCTCGTGAATGAGGAGCTAACTGTGGCTCAAAAAGCTGTTCAACTCAAGGCGAAGATAAGCCATGAGAAAGCACTCTTCAAGGCCAATGTCCACAAGCTCAAGGCTGACCAGATCCAAGGTTATCAATTGATGATGAAAGACCTCAAGGCCATATTTGAGAACAGATGTGAAGCTGTCAAAGGTGCCCTCGTGCGCCTCAAGAAAAAGGCAAACACCATGGTTCAAGCTCACAATGAGATGTTGAAGCGCAAGGCTCTTGGCCAACCTGCTCTTGACCCAAGGATCATTGAGAGATCCAGACAGGCTTCAATGTCTTCGGGCCAAGCTGCCCCATCTAGGTCTGAACAACGAGGCATTGAGTTCCCAGCCGGCTTCTCTGGCCCTCACGCACCTCCGCTTTCCCCAGCTGTCTCTAGCAAGATGACAAAGAAAGCCGAAGCTCTAGCCAAGAAGCGCAAGGCTGCTGCTTCTGAAGTCCAAGCTCCGAAGCGGCAGAAAACAAAGAAGATACTGCCCCCTGTGTCTGCTCAAGCTCCTCCATCTCCACCTGTTCCATCAACCACCCAGACTGCTCAACAGGAGCCACTGCTAGTGACGCCTATTTCCAGGGCTTCTCCTACCTTTGAGAATCAAGAGAGGCAAGTGATATTACACGAGTCTGCTCCCACAGAGACTCCTGCTGCTGATGACATCCCAGCTGGTGAAGACATCCCAGCTGAAGACATTGCTTCTGAAGCCCATGCCGACGAAGCCCATGTAGGAGGAGAAAACCTAATGCTGAACATTGATGCTGCTGATGACAGTGAATATGTTGATATTGGCACTCCTCTGAGGCACTCAGTGCCAAAGAACATCCCAAGTACTCCACCATCTGCATTTTCCACTCCTGTGCCCAGAACACCTGAGTCTCCATTTGTGGCCATAGAAGTTGAACCCACGGAGCATGCTTCGCCTCTCAAACGGCTTCGCCGTGGACCCAGATTGGATATATCTTCGATGCAGAGCATCCCTGAAGACGAGGTTCGTGTGTCTCCCACTGCACCCGTTGATGGAGTTCTCAGAATCACAGATGTTGCTCATAACGTGCCCGAGAATGAAGCCCCTGCCTCTGAAGATAATGCAGCTGAAAACATTATGGGTGAAGCCAATGCCCCATCCCCTGATGGTCCTCCAGTTCCTGCGATGCCTTCCTCCGACGACAATGCTGACAACATTGTGTTGGCTCGCAACAGAGAAGGGCAAATGGTCCCTACCAAATGGCCCAGGATGGTAGCTCCACCAAGGATGGGTCTGCAATATGAATATCATCTTCAAAGGCGCCCCAATGTTCTGAATAATATGCCAAGGCTGCCTATGCTTCAACAACAAGGACGTGCTCGTCCCCATATCTTCAGCGTCAAGTCATTCCGGCTCAACAACACCTTCTTCGACTCCGACCTCAATCTGTATGCCCATTCGAAGATTCAGTCTAATAGGTTCTGGAGCATCCCTCAGAGGGAATACTACACATGTGTACTTTATAGCCAGAACCGAATCTTCCCACACAAAAAGCTCTGTCTTGAAGCCATGAAGGGATTGCCATGCTTTGACCAAGCCATTGACTGTCTTCGAGATGTTGGACTCCTGGCATTTGTCACTGATCATGAAGATTGGAATGAGGAGCTCATTCTACAGTTCTATGCCACCCTCCACATCTCTGGCTTCGGGCGAGACCTGAGGACATGGAAGTTGGACTTCATGATTCGCGATGAATATGTTACTACTGATGATGCAGCCTTCTTTCCAGCAACACCTCTTGCATCTTCTGACCAAGACATGCCTAGCATCTTTCAACTGCCCCAGCCAAACATGACTGAAATGCTCACTCTAATGGAACCATTGGCACCTGAAGCAGATCTGCCAAACTCATTCTTCGTCAATTACCTTTAGTATCTGCCAAGGACCATCTATCACATACTTCGTCACACCATTTGGCTGATCAAAGGGCATTCATCTTCAAGCAAGGTTGAGGGTGCTCTGAAGACATTGATCTACAACATCGTCTATGGCATCAGATTTGATCTTCAAGATCTCTTTGTGCGCAATCTGGCAGCCAATGGCATCACCTTGTTTGAAACCAAGATCTATGCACCATGAATCATGCGTTTCATCAAGTACAGATCCAACACAAGGTTCTTGCCATCTGCACGCAATCATGGGATATATCTTCCTCATGTCGAAGTCATTCACACTAACATCTACCCTCCAAACAACAAGAATTCCCTGATGCAAGGCACCAGTGGCACAGCTGATGAGTAAGGTCTTCGCATCCCATCTGATGCATCCCGTGCGAGGCTCATTGGCTCCATTCGTCATCCTCAACCAAGTGCAACAGCCACTGAAGCAAAAGCAAGCACTTTGCCCCGCCTAGCTCCTACCAGGACTGAACGTGCAATGACAGATAGAGAGCTTCTTGTCTCTCTCATTCAGAAGCAAGATCGTCATCATGAGTGGACTCGAAGACAAATGGCTTCTATGGTTCATGACATCAACAGGATTCGCAATCTCACAACCAAGAATGCCTTTGTTGCGCATGAGACAGGCCGCCGTGCATGGAGGACATTGACCATGCTTGCTCCTGAGGATGAACTTCGTGAAGATGGCTACAGGCAACACTTTCACTTCAGTGCTCCGCCACCTCACACTGAGAAATGGCATCGGACGCCTTCTCTCAAAGACAGTGACTTCTCCTCTGAAGCCACATCCGTCAATGCGCGTCTTGCCAATGATGAATCTGATGACGTTTCTTCTCCGTCTACTGCGCATCGTCACACTGCACCAAGCTCTCCTGCACCAACACACGTCGACCCTACCGCACCAGCGTCTTCAACTCCTGCTGGGGACGCGTAGTGCCCAATGTCTTCATCCTTTTTGGTCATTCGATGACAAAGGGGGAGAAGCATTGGTTTGATAGTCTTCAAACGGGTCTACCTATATGGGTTGGGTGATGTCTTTTGTTAATAGTCTTCAAACGGGTCTACCTATATGGGTTGGGTGCTGTCTCTTCTTAAGTTTACAACTCTCGTTTGGAACAATTTCTATTTGGGTTGTAAAACTTAAGTCATGATGGACGTCTGCACACTCTATGTTTACCGTACCTTTGGCGCTACTTTAAGTTTTATCATATGCGCTCGAAGTCATACAGCAGACGCCCATTTTTCATTATGCATTTCATTATCTTCGAAATATTCCTTAAATGCATAGTCATTAGGTTACAAGATATAGGGGGAGATCTCCACAAACTATAACCTGCCATGTGCTTTTGCATTCCAAGCAAAATCTTCATAAGCACATCTTCAGTGGGAGCTCTCTATATCTTGCAATCATAATCTCCAAGTCCTTATCTTCACATATATTATTCCCGTTGAAAACTTCAACCAGTTTGCCATCAATCACCAAAAAGGGGGAGATTGTAAGTGCATCTAGTGCCACCCTTGTTCGGTTTTGGAGTATTGAAGACAAACATGGTTGAGGGACTAATGTGTTTGTGAGAGTTCACAGGATAACAAAGATAGAAGTCCCTAGAGATTCGGTTTAACCGTCGAAGAAGACCCCTAAAAATATCCAAAGACATTGATGATGGCCGAAGCCATTGGTGGAATGCGAAGATAATCACCTGAAGATAATGAAACGCGAAGACGAAGTCTTTTGGTAGTTTTGTTTCTTCTTTCCCGAGTCATAGGAACCACCGTACTGTTAAGTGGGGTCGACGTGATCGAAGTCAGACGCTGATGTGATGCTCAACCCAAACCTATGTCTTGGAGTGAAGACAATGAGAGGAAATCTCTTCCAGAGTTGGTTGAGTCAGATTTACTTGTAGCTCAAGTAAAGCTGCCGCGTGTGTTTGAAATCCGACCATTGTGACACATGTCGGTTGGCCATTGACCCAGGGTCATTTTGGTCATATCAGGTCGGGTTGCCGCTGGCTATATGTAGCCCACCCCCTCCACCATGAACAGGTGGCTGCTCAGAGAGAGATACGACTGTTGTCGTTTTGGAGCAACCCACCTCGAAGACATTGAGAGAGAGAGAAACATCCTGCGAGGATAAACCTACACCTAGAGCTAGAGTGTTTGAGCATCACCGAAGTCGTTCTGTTCTGAGAGAACCGAAGACTTATTACACTTGAAGACCGTGATCTTCCAAACGGTTAGGCGTCTGGGTCTAGAGCAATCCAAGAGTCATTGTGGATCGCCAGGTGACCAAGTTTGTACGGGTTTCGGAAGTCTCCCCTGAAGACTTACCTGAGTGATTGAGTGTTGTCTAAGTGACTTCGGCTCAAGGGGAATAAGGTGAAGACGAGGTCTTCTGAGTTCAATCTCAGCCTCCCTAACCAGACGTACAGTTGTCACAACAACTGGAACTGGTCCAACAAATCATGTGTCTTCATCAACCTGTTGGTTCTATCTTCCACTCTTTACTTTCTGTACTGAACTGTGAACCCATTGTATGAATACATTTGACTGAAGACATTCTCCGAAGACATTCATATCTGCTGTTTATCTTCATACTATCTAAGTTTTGTCTTCGACTCATCTTAGCGTGTATGACGATAATGCTTAACTTGATTGTATGTCTTCATTGTATTGCATGCCTTGCTTAGATCCTTGATATAGATCCCTACCTGATCCTGTTTCGCTTCCGCATTTCTCGAATACATTCACTGTTTCGAAGCCTTTCATAAAAATCGCCTATTCACCCCCCCCCCCCCTCTAGTCGATAACTAGCACTTTCAGCTCTATCCGGGTCGCTTGCAACTGTGATCACACCATTGGGTCCCAACATTTTAAGTTTCATGTAACCATAATGAGGTATGGTCTGATATCTTGTGAAGGATTCACGCCCTAAGAGGGCATGATAACCGCTGTGAAAGGGTATGATATGAAAGAGTAGTTCCTCTGATCTGTAGTTATCGGGGGTACCGAACACTACATTGAGGGTTACTCGTCCCGTGCAGCGTGCCTCTCTTCCGGGGATGATTCCTTGAAAGGTTGTGTTGCTTCGCTCGATTCGAGACTTATCGAACTGCATTTTGTCCAAAGTTCCCTCGTAGATGAGGTTTGGACCACTACCGCCGTCCATTAGTACCTTGTCCAACCGAAAACTGTCTATTATTGGGTTGAGGACCAGGGCGGCTGGTACCCGCTCTGTGCGGGTCATCGGTTGGTCATTTTCGCCGAAAGTTATCGGTGTATCTGCCCATGATTTCCTTGATTCCACCTGGTGTATCTGATGGAGCTCTCGAAGAGCTCTCTTCCTCTGACCTTTCAAGGAGAACGTCTTGTAGATCGTTAGGACCTCGGCGTGAATTTCGGGTGGTGTTACTGAACGTCTGCCTGGGGTGAGGACATGAGGATGGCCTCTCCGCTCTTTGCGACCTGCCTAATGACCCAGCATGCTCGAAGGCTGTGGGATGGGCTTGCGTTTGACGGGGTGGAATGTATGGGGCAAGGATTGTCCAGTAATCTATCAAGGACTATTTTCTATTTCATGGGGTATTTGTTCCTTTTTTCAGCAGGCCTGTACCTGGGCGGGTATTGTGGTGGCATGAGCCTTTTCCGAACTTCTCTAGGTTGTTCGGTGTGGACCGGCTCTGTATAAAATCGTTGTTCTTCCCGCGTACTCTCCATATCGTAGTACTTTTCCATCAAGTATGTTAGCTCAGTGAAGTTTTGGACGCAACGACGGGCAAGGTTGTTGAGGACGCCCTTGTCATGGCAGTTTCGCTGGAAGGCTGCAATCATTTCCAGGTCATTAACGCCTTTCATCCTGTTTTTGTTGAGGAGGAATCTGGCCCAAAAATGATGGACCGATTCCCCTGGTTGTTGTTTGACCTCCCGTAAGATCATTGAACCGGGTTCTCTTGCGCTCTTAAAGTGCTCGATCTGAGTGGTGGGTGGGAAAAAATTTCGCCCCCCGGCGAGGTGCATGTTCGGTGCACGGACAGCCGGGTTTTGTACCGTTACGGGATCGGGTGCAAAACCTCCGGTCTCCGCCTCAACGGGCTTGGGGGACGCGACACCAATAATGTTCCGCCGTGCGAGCCCCAAGTTGTGTGTTAGGTCGGCTGCCGGCCTTAAGTCAGTGTCCAGAGGGAGTTCGGATCCCGAGTGATCGGAGATCTGAATATACACTGTTTTCAGCTTCGCCGGTTGGTGAGACGTGTCTTCAGCCGGGCACTCGATGGTGGCGACTAAATGCGTTATCGGAGGGACGTGAATTTCCCTATTGTCAAGCCTCAGCCCGATCTGGTCGTAAACCGATGGTTGGGGGTCGGCCATGCTCAAGGATTGGATCCGACCGAGTAGCCCGCCCGGCAGTGAGGCTTCAATTGGGTCGGCACCAAAGGCGCGACCGGGGTCAGTCAGTGACGCTGTCGTCCCAGGGTTACTTGATGGTGTTTCCGGGGAGTGTGCGGCCGCGGTTGGCTTGGATGCATCGACCAAGATAGGTTTTAAGACCGAGCCGGGGGCCGAGGCCATCCCAGCGGCAGGGTTTCCTGGCTCCGACGTCAAGGCATCGGGGGCAGTGTGTATTTTAAGAAGAGCAGAGGTCCTTATCAAAACAAGATCTCCCCAGGAGTCGACGACGAACTCTTGGTTCCCAAACCTGACTTCCGAAACAGGGGCAAAGCTTCCGATCTGGCCAAGACGGCCCGTGGGATCGGCTTGAAGCACGACGCTTCCGAAAGCGAAGATCTGTCCAGGAACGAAGACGTCCTTGTTGCAGATCTCCCTGCCAATGATTAAACGAGCCATCGATCCTTTGGCGATTCGCAGCGGAACTCTCAATGAAAGCACAAATGTCGGTGTCAAAACCGGCAGATCTCGGGTAGGGGGTCCGAACTATGAATCTAGGATCGATGGTAACAAAGGACGAAGGAGACGGTGTTTACCCAGGTTTGGGCCCTCGTGAGGAGGTAAAACCATACGTCATGTTTGATTGTATTGATGAATGGGATGATTACAGAGTGATCTACCTCGAGATCAAAAGAGCTAAACCCTAGATTAGTTGACTTGTCCCTCTACGAACTAAGCCCCCTGGTTTATATAGACACCAGGGGTACCTAGGGTTACACATGGTCGGTTTCTATCCGGGCACAGATACGCCCATTCTTTCTTGGAGGACACACCAAGTGTTCGGGAATCCTCCTTCCGAATACGGGACTATCTGGTAACTCGGCCTTCTAGCGATTGCTTTTGTACGGCCCATCGTGTTGGCCCACTGGGAATGAACCATCGACCTGAGGACCCCTTAGTCCCGGACTCCCTCAACCACAAATGTCTTCAGCCAAAGGACGAAGTGCGGCTCGCAGCGGAGGAAGGCCTCGCAGACTGTGATAAAGGAGGCAAGGCGAAGGATGGAGTTCGGGGCCATGTGGTGGAAGTCGAGCCCGTAGTAGAACATTATCGCGTGCACGAAGGGGTGCAATGGGAACCCTAGGCCTCGGATGAGGTGGGGAACGAAGACTACCCGCTCCCCTGCCTTGGGAACGGGCACTTGCTGGTCGGCATTGGGAGCGCGGGCGCAGATCTCATGGGAGAGATACCCCACAGAACGCAGCTCCAGGATGGTGTCGTCCGTCATGGAGGAACCACCCCAGTGCCCCTTGAGGGTATCAGCCATGGTTGGAGGAGGGGTGTGGATTTCACCGGATAGAAAGGGGGCGGGATTGGATCCGTGCGCTGGAGCTCGACGAAGTAGTAGGCGGAGAGGGAAATGAGAGCGTGGTTGCTTGCGTTGTTATCTTTACACTCTTATAGGCTGTTGAAAGGCCGAGAGTCCCCCTTACCGCGCCGATAAAAATGCCACCCTTTGCAAAAGATGTCGTTATACATATGGGGGGGAATCAAAATCTTGATGATATCCTTGATAAAACGGGCACGATCTCTGCCTCGATGGGACATGCCAGTAAAAAGGATGCCTCGGGCCGCGATTTGAGGAAGGCAGTAACTGCTTGACCCGTCGTGGGGTGTGCCGCTTTGATAAAGTTGTCAGGTTAAGTGGCACGGTTCACACCTACGTGGCCGGCCTTCGAGGCTAAACTATCTAACCTCTTCGGGTGAAGAGTGAGCTCAGCTCGGTCTTATTGTAAGAAGCTGTTTCCTTAAGAACGTATCGGCCGTTTTGAAATCATGAAGGGGAACTCGTCTGTCAAGCCAAGGACTTCGGGTATGACGTTATCTTCATCAAGGGAATCATCCTCGCATAGAAGACCAGTTCGGGGGCTACTGGTGGTGTCCTGGACTAGGGGGTCCTGACCTAGTCGGCCCAGACTCCTCGGATTGGGCCAGGGGCCCTCAACCTTCTCAAGGTGGTCTCCGAAGACTGTACGATGGAATGTGATCGAGACTGCGTCTGCCGAAGGCTTGTCGTATACTCCAAGACTTCTCCTGCCGCCTCCATGCTAAGATACCGACCTTGTAACCCTAGATACCCTACCTCGCGTGTATATAAGTCGTGGGGTTTAGCTCGTAGAGGGGACATCAACACAACATTACTCACCTAGCCCTAGGGTTAGAACTCATCTCACGATCTCGAGGTAAATCAACTCTATACTCGATACTTCACCATCATAATAAACAAGAGCAGGACATAGGGTTTTACCTCCATCAAGAGGGTCCGAACCTGGGTAAAACATCGTCTCCCTGTTCATGTTACCATCCATCCGAGATCCACAGCTCGGGACCCCTAACCCCGAGGTCTGCCGGTTTTCACACCGACACCAATGTATTTGTGGGAAGGATCAATGGAGGTACTTCCAATTAACGTCCTGTATGTGTAGCATAATGTTGTTCTGTAGTTGTCTCTTGTCTTGTTCACGTTATTCACCCCCCTAGGTACCCAGAATCATGAAGAGCGAGCCACGGAGAGGCTAAGGATAGAGAGGCCGTAAGGTGTTATTCTGAACAACAGTGACAAAGAAGTTTAGTACATGGATCCTATCTCCAGGGATTCAAGAGGCGTAATCATTAAAATTTAAATGCTTTTGTCTGATGATTGCTATCTTAATTACTGGGACAACTCCGCGCAATGAATTGGGCCTTCTGACTCTTGATGCAGCACGCGTGCCGGTCAACAAGTAATCTGGACACACACACCCCACTTCGATGCATAACAAGTACATCTCGATGGATGACTTCCAGGGCACATATTAAGATCATGATGATCCTAACACAAATACATGGTTGTAAGTGTGAGACTCCATACCCATGCCTATTTTTATTAGAAGTGTTTTCACTATGAGCTTGATTTACCATCCGGTCAAAAAATAGAATTTAATTTTCTTGAAAAAGCTTGTTAGAAATCATTGCTTAAAGGACACCGTCCTCTCGTGGGTTCAATAACTCAGGGTCACCTCCGGGAAAAAAGGCGAGAATCATTTCTGCTCCTTTACCGGACCATTAAAAGGTCTAGTCGAGTTGCAAGATGTGGAAGTCCTTCACCATCAGGTCCAACGGTTGATTGTCGATGGACTCATTGATTTGGGTATCTTGGTTACCTGGATGAACAATCAAATCCAACCTATCTCGGTGAGGGTACATCCAGTGTACGAGTATAACTGTCCTCCAAATGCGACCCAGTCGATGATGAGCAACTACGAGGTGGAGACACTTCAGAAGATGGCCGTCGCCCTAGTGAAGGCTAATGCCACGTAGATCCCTACCCAATATGCATCGAGCCATATTCCCATACGTATCTGCATTTGAATGTAAGTATTTAGGGTTAATTCCATTAATTTGCTTTATGTATGTTGTTGAGCCCGTACTTGTTGGATTTTTGCTAGTAGGCCTTTGGCCCAAAGCCCAGCTAAAATATGAAATTCTCATGGCCCATTCTTACATGGCTGTGTGTGTGGTGTGAGTGGGACTAATGTTAAGTACCATACTGCTAGTTGGGAGAGAGTTCACCACTTTATAAGGTGAGCTCTTCTAGCACTTGTACGAGCATGAGAAGAAAAAAGGCCCTCACGCACTCCTCCTCCGCCGCCTGCCTCGCCACGCCACGCCTCGTCACGACGCGCCGCAGGTTGCGGATTGAGCCGAGCCGAGCTCATGCCTACGCGCTTATTTTTGCCGGTAACAAACGCGCCACGATCTGAGAGTCCGTAACAGACGCTCCACGATCTGTAACAGATGCGCCACGATCTGAGATGTCAGATCGTGGGCTGTAACCGACTCGAACGTGGGTCCAGTCCACGTATATCCACCCTGCCGCGCATATATATGCGAGGTCCCTGCCAACCCTAGCCGCCGCCACAACATATGATTTCGCACCGTTCCAGATCATTGCGGCGTCATCCAAGTCTTCTCCATCCGTCCTTCCGGCGTGCACCGCGAGAAGGGACAGCAGGCCTTCGAAACCCCGCCTCTTGTGATCTTGTATGGGATAGGGGCGATCAGGTTTTTGGGGAGCGCACTCGCGCGACTACTGGCAGCAACTACTTCTCGGACGATGACATCTTCCCCGACCTCGGCAACCTCTTCATCAACGACATGGTCGAGAACACCAACACTGACAGTTCTACTCCTGCTGCACCGTATGCAATCTTGCCCTCTCTATTTGAGATCATGCTAGAATTTGTGTGTCTAGTTTGTGCTGTAGATTCGATCTACTCGTTTACTATGCTAGTCTGCATGATTAGTTTAGCCTATGCTAATGTTGTCATGATTTATTTACTGTTTATTCGGATTAAATCTTGTAGTAATTTGCTCATATATTCAACAATCCAAAGATCTGATTATAGGCAATTTACTCCAAGTGGTTTTGTTGCGCATCTGAAGCCGCCCACCTTCAAGGGGGTGCAATATAAGAGGTGGCGCACGAAAGCACTCTACTGATTTCAAACCATGTACCGCTATGACACGACCAAGGGCAAGCCTGAGGGCGATCTTAATCCTGCACAACAGGAAGCTTTTGAGAAGATTGATACCCTCTTCAAGGGCGCCCTTCTGAGTGTTCTTGATGACTCCATTGTGGATTCATATATGTCGTTTGACAACGGCAAGGATATGTGGGCTGCGCTCGAGGCCAAGTTTGGGGCCTCGGACGCTGGTGGCGAGTTGTACGTCATGGAGCAATTCTATGACTACAAGATGACTGATGAGCGCTCTCTTGTTCAACAAGCTCATGAGATACAGTCTCTCGTGAAGGAGATTGAGTACTAGTGTGTGTTGTCGGACAAGTTTGTGGCCGGAGGCATCATTGCCAAGCTTCCACCTTCGTGGAATTTTTATGCTACTTCTCTGAAACACAAGAGACAGGAGTTTTCCGTTTCGGATCTCATTGGATCTCTTGATGTTGAAGAGAAGGCGAGAGCAAAAGACACACATGCTCGAGCTGTTGAGGGAGCTTCTAGTGCCCACATGGTACAGAAGAACAACTTCCATCTCAACAAGCACCAAAACAATAAGAACAAATATCAGGGCAAAGGCAAGTTTGTTGTTAAGAACAAACCGTCACACACTACCAACTTCAAGAAGAATTCCCATAACAAGGGGAAGGGACTATGCCATGTCTGCGGTGATCCTAATCACCGGCCTCCGAGATGTCCTAACCGCTATGAGGAGCGCGAACTTGAGAAGAGCGGCAAGTCCGCTAATGTTGTCATTGGTGATACTGATATGAAGGATTCTGGGTACGGTATTTTCCCTACCATCCTTTCAGTATGTCTTTCTCCTGATTGGTTAATTGACACCAGTGCCAACGTACATGTTTGTGCTGATGCCTTCATGTTTTCTTCTTATCAGGTCACAGGGACTTCTCCCGTGCTGATGGGTAACGTGTCACATGCCATCGTTCGAGGTGTCGGTACGGTCGATCTGAAGTTTACTTCGGGGAAGATCGTGCGCCTGAAGAACGTTCATCATGTGCCCTCCATCAATAAAAATCTCGTCAGCGGTTCCCATTTGTGTTGAGACGATTTTAAGTTGGTTTTCGAGTCCAATAAAGTTGTAATTTCTCAATATGGACAATTTGTTGAAAAATTCTATGAGTGTGGAGGCTTGTTCCGCCTGTCTTTGTCAGTTATTTGCACTAAAGTTATTAATAATGTTTGCCACGATAATAAGTCTAATATTTGGTATTCGCGACTTTGTCATATTAACTTTGGTTGCATGACGCGGCTAGCCAATCTGAGTTTAATTCCGAAATTCACTACTATCAAGGGCTCCAAGTGACAAGTGTGTGTGCAAGCTAAGCAACCTCGCAAGTCTCATAAGACTGCAGAGGCAAGAGACTTGGCGCCACTAGAGCTTATACATTCTGATCTTTGTGAGATGAATGGTGTGTTGACAAATGGTGGAAAGAAATATTTCATGACGTTGATTGATGACTCCACTAGATATTGTTATGTGTATCTTCTAAAATCGAAAGATGAGGCTTTAAACTTCTTCAAAAACTATAAAGCCGAAGCAGAGAACCAACTTGGTCGGAAAATTAAACGGCTTAGGTCTGATCGTGGTGGAGAGTATTTTCCCAATGAATTTGATTCGTTTTGTGCGGAACATGGTATAATTCATGAGAGGACGCCTCCCTACCCACCTCAGTCAAATGGGGTGGCCGAAAGAAAGAACTGAACTCTAACTGATTTGCTTAACGCCATGTTAGTCACATTGGGTCTCTCTAAGGCATGGTGGGGGGAGGTGCTAATGACTGCATGTCATGTCCTAAACCGAGTTCCCACAAATCATAAAACTATTTCTCCATTTGAGGAATAGGAAAGGAAAATGATGAAACTCTCTTATCTACATACTTGGGGTTGTTTGGCGAAAGTCAATATACCAATTCCCAAGAAGCACAAGCTTGGACAAAAAATCGTGGATTGTGTTCTCTTGGGCTATGCTTTTCATAGCATTGGCTATAGATTTTTGATAATAAAATCTGAGGTGCCCGACATGCATGTTGGTACGATTATGGAGTCAAATGATGCAACTTTCTTTGAGAACATATTTCCTATGAAGGACATGCCTAACTCATCAAATCAGGAGATACCTACTCTATCTACTTAGGAATTTTCTGTAATTCCTGAACCCACCATTGCGATGGAACACGATGAGAATCCTGAGGAGGATGACAATGAAACTCTTGTAAGGAGTAAGAGACGAAGGACTGCAAAGTCCTTTGGTGATGATTTCATTGTGTACCTCGTGGATGACACACCCAGGACTCTTTCAGAAGCCTATGCATCTTCTGATGCTGACTACTAGAAGGAAGTTGTCCGTAGTCAGATGGATTCCATCTTAGCTAATGGGACCTGGGAAGTCATTGATCGTCCTTATGGGTGCAAACCCGTGGGATGTAAGTGGGTGTTCAAGAAAAAGCTTAGACCTGATGGTACAATTGAAAAGTACAAGGTACGGCTTGTAGCCAAGGGTTATTCCCAGAAAGAAGGTGAAGACTTCTTTGATACTTACTCACCTGTGGCTAGACTGACCACTATTCGGGTGCTACTATCATTGGCTGCCTCACACGGTCTTCTCGTTCATCAAATGGACGTTAAGACGGCTTTCCTCAATGGAGAGTTGGATGAGGAAATTTACATGGATCAGCCCGATGTTTTTGTAGTACCAGGTCAGGAAGGAAATGTGTGCAAGTTATTGAAGTCTTTATATGGCCTTAAACAAGCTCCTAAGCAGTGGCATGAGAAGTTCGAAAGAACATTAACTACTGCAGACTTTGTTGTAAACGAAGCTGACAACTGTGTATACTATCGCCATGGTGGGGGCGAAGGAGTTATTCTCTGTTTGTATGTCGATGACATACTGATAATTGGAACCAACCTTGATTTAATCAATGAGGTTAATGATTTCTTATCTTGTTGTTTTGAGATGAAGGATCTAGGAGTAGCCGACGTTATTATGAACATCAAGCTGCTGAGAGATGAGAATGGTGGGATTACACTGCTTCAATCTCACTATGTGGAAAAGGTCTTGAGTCGTTTTGGGTATAGCAACTGCAAGTCTTCTCCAACTCCATATGATGCTAGTGTGTTGCTTCGAAAGAATCGACGGATTGCTAGAGATCAACTGAGGTATTCTAAGATTATTAGCTCGCTTATGTATTTGGCGAGTGCCACGACACCTGATATCTTGTTTGCTGTTAGCAAACTAAGCCGGTTTGTATCAAACCCGGGAGATGACCATTGGCATGCGCTTGAGAGAGTTATGCGCTATTTGAAAGGCACTGCGAGCTATGGGATTCACTATACTGGGTACCCGAGGGTACTGGAGGGTTATAGTGACTCAAACTGGATATCTGATGCTGATGAGATTAAGACCACAAGTGGTTATGTTTTACGTTTGGTGGTGGCGCTGTTTCCTAGAAGTATTGCAAGCATACCATCTTAACGAGGTCAACTATGGAAGCAGAACTCACAGCATTAGACACGGCCACTGTTGAAGCAAAGTGGCTTTGTCAGCTCTTGATGGACTTACCTGTGGTTGAAAAACTAATACCCGCTATCCTGATGAACCGTGATAATCAAACTGTGATCATAAAGATAAGCAGTTCTAAGGATAGTATGAAGTCCTCAAGGCATGTGAAGAGGAGATTGAAATCTGTCAGAAAAATGAAGAACTCTGGAGTTATTGCGTTGGATTATATCCAAACGTCTAAAAACTTGGCAGATCCCTTCACAAAGGGTTTATCACGTAATGTGATAGAAAATGCATCGTTGGAGATGGGTTTGATACCCACCTTATGAGTTGTCCATAGTGGTAATCCAGTCTATGAGATCGGAGGTCCCGTGAAGTAGAAGTGGGAGACAAGCTGTTGGACAGGTAGAAGGAGAGTATCCCTATATTTGCTATCCCACTCTGCGAAGATGCAATACTCTCATAATCTGCATGGCAGGTTGATACTTATCTTAATGTGTTCCAGTGGCTTATTTGGGTAAGCAGAGATGTTCTCCTGCAGAGCATCTCCTGAGGAACACACCTATATGAATTTGACTGTTAAACATCGTAGTCTGTGGGAATTGGGTGTTCTCTAATGAATTCATGAAAGGCCCTGGAGTATGACGTATACGCTCCACCCGCGGGGAAGCCTTGCGGCAGCCCAGTATCGGTCAAGGATTTGTGTGAAACTAGTCTCATAGAAAGCTTGTAGTTCCAGGCATAGTCCACTATTCAAGTTGTGTACTAGTGTAGTATAAATTCTAAATAGAAGTTCAACTTAACAGTCTCCATCATGAACCGGTATATAAACAATGTTTTGGAACTAAATGAGGAGATGTGCCAATGAGACTTTGTGGGGGATTGTTAGATTTTTGCTAGTAGGCCTTTGGCCCAAAGCCCAGCTAAAATCTGAAATTCGCATGGTCCATTCTTACATGGTTGTGTGTGTGGTGTGAGTGGGACTAATGTTTAGTACCATACTCCTAGTTGGGAGAGAGTTGCACCACTTTATAAGGTGAGCTCTTCTAGCACTTGTACGAGCATGAGAAGAGAAGAGGCCCTCGCGCACTCCTCCTCCGCCGCCCGCCTCACCACGCCATGCCTCGTCACGACGCGCCGCGGGTTGCGGGATTGAGCCGAGCCGAGCTCATACCTACGCGCTTATTTTTGCCGGTTAGGAACGGAGAGTCCGTAACAGACGCACCACGATCTGAGACGTCGGGTCGTGGGCTGTAACCGACTCGAACGTGGGTCCAGTCCACGTCTCTCCACCCTGCCGCGCATATATACACGAGGTCCCTGCCAACCGTAGCCGCCGCCACAACATATGGTTTCGCCCGTTCCAGATCATTGCGCCGTCATCCAAGTCTTCTCCATCCCTCCTTCCGGCATGCAACGCGAGAAGGGATAGTAGGCCTCCAGAAGCCCGCCTCTTGTGATCCTGTACGGGAGAGGGGCGATCAGGTTTTTGGGGAGCGCACTCGTGCGACTACTGGCAGCAACTACTTCCCGGACGACGACTTCTTCCCTGACCTCGGGAACCTCTTCATCAACGACATGGCCGAGAACACCAACGCTGGCGGTTCTACTCCCACTGCACTGTATGCAATCTTATCCTCTCTGTTTGAGATCATGCTAGAATTTCTGTGTCTAGTTTGTACCGTAGATTCGATCTACTCGTTTACTATGCTAGTCTGCATGATTAGTTTAGTCTATGCTATTGCTGTCATGATTTATTTACTGTTTATTCGGATTAAATCTTGTAGTAATTTGTTCATATATTCAACAGTACTCGACTTGGATCCTTAGGGAAGCATAAACATTGCATCATGTGTCCACAAACTCCATAACAGTCATGCCGATCCTTACAAATAGTAAGCTCCCTATGAATAGAGAGTTGTGAGCATCTGGAGTTTATTTTTCTTTTGGTGGGTCCCATTGTCAGCCGGTGAGAGGTGTCTTTTCTTTTCTTTTTGGAATTCAGCTAGTAATACTTCATGCTGGGTAGGATGGATGATGTGAAGATTCACATGAGCAGTTGAGCCTTCTTGACCTTTGAGATGCTCTCGAGGACCCCAGCCGGGGACACGTGACCCATCACCGTCACCTTCTTGCTCTCGAGATCGATGCTGAACGATGTCACCCCTGCACACATGCATTGCTTCCACGCAGTCAGTGAAAACCCGATCATCGGTCTTTCAAACAAGCATGCATGAACCAACAGAATTACTTCTACTCCATGAGTCCATGTCAACATATTAGCTTCATGCATGCATGCATGCATGCATACACCAGTCGCCAGTCTTTACTTTTGACAGTCACTGGAGACATGCAGCCTAGTAGAGAAGTAGATAGCAACCACACTGCACAGAAACATGCAGCGTGCACAGCCTTGTAACGTAGCGACTTGCCAAACCCCTATACGCATTCTCCCTTGTATGCATGCATGCACGCACGCACGCACGTCAGTGTGTTCGGCATATCCCGCCACGGACGAGATGCAGTAGCATGTGAGGTTTCTGAAACGTATGAATTTTCAAAGGCTGCTCAACTAGTGCTAAACGTCTCGCGCTTTCCACAGACAAAGCGCCTTTTCAGAGTCTCTGCAATACGAAGGGTGGTGGATAAGCAAGTGCAAGCTGCAAGATCTGTTCGAGACCAGTTGTGATGTCACATGGATATGTTGGAACTGGGCACTGGGCATGAATATATGTTGTCCATGGGGCTCCCACGCCCTCCACACCGGATCTCGTTGGTGCATTCAGGGTAATTTCTTTATGTACACAGAATGAATAGATAGTTCTTCAGGGCATACTTGTTTCCGGTTCGGAATCAGCTAGCAGTTGTTATAGTCTCTGTATTTCAGAACTAATTGATATTTATGTTAGTGCTGTAAGCTCTCAAGCGTGGGATTTTAACCGGGCAGATATATGAAATAATGTAAACTTATGAAAAACAAAAGCTATAAAGAAAAGAAAACTTTATTTGCTGAAGTTTTCTTTCCTACATTAATACTTTGTTTGATTTCTTTGCCACCACCTTTTTTCTCACCTACTCCATTCGTTTCTAAATATAAATGATCGAACTATCAAAACACTTATATTTAGAAACGGAGTGAGTACATTCCCTCCCTCCGCGCCACCGTGTCTTGTATTTTTGTTGATGAGCTCTTGAAGACTACCTCAATACTCCTACTTTATATCGATTTGCCGTGTGGCCTTATTAATATAAATCGGGGAGCATGAGCGTTTTGAGACTACTACGGATGGCAAAATCCACATGGAAAATGGCAAGCTTTTGTAAATTTGGTATGAATGTTTAATGCTAGTCCTGGCACATAGTACATACCTTCCATTTTGGATATGTGCTTCCTCACTTTCCCTGCACACCCCTGGCAGTGTATAGCCACCTTCATCACGACCACCTGTGGACGTGCGTACAAGAGCATCACATCTCCACCAATTAAGCACAAACACAAGCAGCAAATGCATCTCTAGCTAGCTATCTATTACTTTGACCAGAATTAAATTTGTTGGCAAAAACAGCTTGATCTAACCTGCATTGAATGGTACCTATGGTCCACGAGCTAATTAGACTAATCTCTTTAAATTGTCTGCCTCTCTAAACGATTCAACTACATATAATCTCTAACTGCTATTCATCTGTGAAAGGACACATCTACTGTGCTGCAATCTGTACCGCTTGTAACCTCCCACTGTTCTCCGACACATCTACTGTGCTGCAATCTGCACCGCTTGTGACCTTCCGCTGTTCTCCAGCATAGTAGTCCTTTTTGCTTCTTTATTTGGCGTTAATGTTGTTACTGTAACTCACACAACTCCTATCGTCAGTTTTGACTTCACCGTATTGATGGACGGAAGTTACTACTACTATTAACTACCGAGTAAATGCATCCCGGGCACTGGGGCAAGGGCCTGGCTCATTACAGTTGCTACAATTTTGCATTGTAATTTTCTTTCAAGATGCTATAATTCAAATGCACTACACGTTTGAAAGGCCAAGAAAACTGGAATGCATATGCTGGTGAGACCGTGAGAGGTGCATTTCTGCGTGCAATCAGTACGAAGAGTTCGCGAGGATTGTAAAGAAAATGTGCAAACAAGACACTACGTACGGGAGCAGAGTACGCGCTGGTCTGGGCTACGTACTTGGAGGAGTTGGTCGTCGGGTGCCACGGCCGCCGTCGACGCGGCGGGTGTCCGCTTGGCCGCCGCCCTGTCCCGCGCCGGCGTCTCCACGGGGCTCTTGGTCACCATCGGCAGCGTCACGGCCACTGGCGCTCCGCGCCTCCTCGGCATGGCCGGCGGTGGGGGCGCCGCCACCCGCCTGGACGAGGCCCGCGTGGCGCCGGCTCCGTCGCACCCAACGTCGACGCCGCCAAGGCGCACGTACCTGACGTCGCGCGGGATGCGCGCGTCCTCGGTGATTGTCCGGTCGGCGCGGCGCCCGACGACCATGGACCGTGCGTCCCCCGGCACACAGACCGCCGTCGCCGCCTGTGACCGGCAGAGCATCCCCCCGGTCCTCATGCTACTCACACGACCCACCGTGCTCAGCCTTCGCCGTGCAGTGGAGTGCAGTGCTGCCACACCCGGACACCCCACACTCGCAACCAACGTAGCACTCACCAAGAACTACTACACGGGACTGGAGCTGGAGTGAGAAGAAGAAGAGAGAGTCTCCCACGGAGGCTTGAAAGGAATGAAGCGGTGGGAGGAGCTGGAGAACAAAGTAGCTGGAATCACGGCGGATTAATGCTGTTTTTGTATGGCTTCTCGCCCCCTCCCTCTTCGACCGCTCTCTCGCCTTTCCTGTTTGACTGTTGTGTGGCGTGAGACAAGATTGGAATTATTGCTCGGGCAAAAGCCAGATTGTTTTCTTGGCTAAAGCCAATGCTTGTGTGTCGTGTGTGTGTGCCATGCCTGCGTGGTGGACTACTGGGCTGCTGGCTCTTTGGTGTGGTGCGCCCTGCGGCGGGCAACAGCGACAAGATGTGGTGCCGGGGGCTCGCTCAGCTGGGCACGTCTCTGACGTCACCCGCCTGTGAGACTGCAGTGCAGGCCATGGATGCACAACGTGCCGGTAGGACACCGAAAGCAAGGATGGGTTCTTTGCTTGGGGCTTCCTCTGTTTAGCTTTTGGGGAATTCCAAACTCTGTTGGAGATGCATTCCGCATTTCCACCGAGCAATGTGTTGGTCAAGCGTATGATGTGTTCTGTAACGATTGTGGGATGCGTTAACACGTACCAGTACTGTTTAGAACCAAGAAAGATTCTTTTTATAAAGGAGGACAACTCTGCCTAGGTCGACCGATCGGTCCCCTCAAGAGCTATAGGATGGCAACGTCCATCGCCGTTTGATGGTTGTCTTCCCCTTCTCTTCGACCTTCCTAGTCTTCTCGACGGAGTTGTAAGATCGGATCGATGGGTTACAAAAGACGAAGGACACGAAATTTTTACCTAAGTTCAAGCCCTTTTGAAGGAGGTAAAACACTATGTCCTGTTTTTGTTGTATTATGGATGTATCAAAGTACAGAGTTGATCTACCTCGAGATCGTAAGTTGTGGTCTAACCCTAGGGGTAATGGTGATGAATGTCTATATATCCTCTACGGGCTAAACCCTTCGCCTTATATAGGCACCGGGGGTATCTAGGGTTACATAAATGTCGGTTGCCATCTAGAGATTACATGCCGAATCAAACGTCCATTCTTGAAGTACACGCCAGGTCTTCGGTGAAGTCCGATGTGCTCGCGTCATAGGTTGAAGGCCTCTAGAGTCCTTTCTTCTTAACGGGCCACAAGCCCGGCCCATGGACTAGACCAGCTCGGTTGGGACCCCCTGGTTCAGGACACCGTCAGTAGCCCCCTAACTTGTCTTTGAAGCCGAGGATGATAACTGACTTCGGATGATATCTTCGACCTGATTGTCTTCGGCTTAGCAGGCAAGCTCAATAGTCCAACCACAAGCAACCGCACCGGCTCTGCAGAACCGGCCTATATTACCCTTTTAACAAGGGAGAAAACTAGTTCGGCTATGCGGTATTAAAACTCGCCCTTGTTTATCCGAGGTGCATAGCTCTCCTAGTCTTTGAGGACTAGATGCATAGGTGATCTCGGTGGTCAAGTATTGACAACTTTTCCCGAAGCGTATAGACTTGTGATATCATGTGCATTGGTTGCTGTCTACTCGAATCGCGGTTCGAGGTAACCCTCTATTTGGCATGTCGTATCAAAACAGAGACCGTGCCCCGCATTTTAGGCGATATCATCAATCAATTGCCCCCTCCATGCGGTTATAACAGCACGATTAGCCGAAACGTGGCAATTTTCACGGCGCAAGGGGACACTTCGCCTTTTTACTAGCTTATAAGGAGGAGGGGTTAGTAAATCTTTTACCCCACGCTCCCCTTCTGCTCCAATGCCCAAACCTCCCAAGCTCCTAGCACCCTCAATCCCCCTTCCAAGCTCAAAGCTTTCCGTCCCTATGGCCGAAGCAGATCTGAAGGGGATGTGGGTGCCTTCCAAGGTTACCAACGCCACCATCGACGAGCTCTGGGAGGCGGGGTACATCCCCGATGGCGCAGCCTGCAGGGCCCTAAAGCCCGGCCAGCGCATCCCCACTCCCTGTCCTGGGGAGTGGGTCGTCTTCATTCCCCACCTCGTTAGAGGTCTGGGGTTCCCCCTTCACCCTTTCGTGTGGGGGATTCTTTTCTTCTACGAGATGGATTTCTACAATCTAGCCAAAATCCAGAATGCACCTCACCACCTTTATCACGATGTGTGAGGCATTTCTGAGGGTGGAGCCGCACTTCGGCCTATGGCTGAAGACCTTCCGCGTCAAGCCGAAGAGCAGCGGCGCCGATTTCACCAAATGCGGAGGGGCCATGATCAACAAGCTCCAGAAGCCGGAGTGGCTGAAGGGTACTTTCATCAAGACGGTGAAGATCTGGTAGCGCGACTGGTTCTTCATCACCGAGCCCCTCGTCGAATGCCAAGCCACACCTACCTCCTTCCACTACACCATGGTAGAGCTTGCGTGACACACAAATGTGTCGGCATAGGGTGCCTTTGCCGGCAGATAAATTGTAGCCAACACCAATGCTGACAGAAGATGAAAGAGCGGAGGACTTGCTGTGGGAAAAGGTATTGCCGACAGCTGTTTACTTCCCGACACATTTTCAGTCGGCATATACCCTACCTACGCCGACAAATGGTATGTCCACATACACCCTACCTATGTCGACGCTTTATCAGACAACATGCACCCTATATATGCCGACAAATAGCGTGTCCACATATACCCTACCTATGCCGACACTTTATTAGCCACGTACACCATATCTATGCCAACAGATAGTCTATCAACACACACCCTACCTATAGTGACGGATATTTCCTTTGCCAACAGATGAATTGTTGGTAAAGTGATGTGTGGCTAAAACTATATATATACACACACACTATATATATGCAAGCTCTAAACACATTCAATTATTATCCTCATATCCACAAGCATGTTCAAGATGAACACATATTGTACAACAATGCAAATATGTTCACAAACATTCATATACATTGAACAAAAGTTGACAAACACATCAATCTTGACAAAGCATTGTTTTGATCATCCTAACAAACACCAAGAATAGATAAGTCACAAAAAGATGAGCACTACTTGGTGGTATGAGAGACTTCAATTAGATGGTCCAGAACACACAAGTCTGTATCCACATGCACAAAGTGCAAGCTCCAAAATACCCGAAACACCAAATGGCCTAGAAGACACATCAGATCCATGATTACAAGTTGGTTATTGGTCCATTAACGTTGCAAAGTCATCATGTCCAAGTACACCAGTTGGCTAAGTGCCTGAATTTTTTTCACAAAAAATTGTCAAGAAAGTGGAGTCAGCTCAAGTTGATCAAAGCTCATGTGGATTAACACATATTTGATCAATAAAATGTCATGTATCATAGTTAACAATATAGTTTCTAAAAAAGTTATAATTGGCTCACATGGTACTATGTAGAACTATGTTCCTTTGATTGTAGTTTTATCAGCAATGAAGGTATTAACCATCTGAAACAGAGATCCTACAACCTAGTAGCTTATTTTATAGCCTATTACGTAAGCATTCACTGAAGAAAAGACAACCTCTTTCGCAACCTCTCTAGTTTTTCATGATTAAGAGCTACATAACTGTCATGGTTTTGTCAACCCGACAGATGTCCTCATAACAGGACTTAGGTGTGAGGCCATCGCCGCTTGGTGGCGACTCGAAGGGGTTAAATGAGAGAGAGAGTCGGGTTTACCCAGGTTTGGCCCCTCCTATGGAGGTAATAGCCTATGTCTTGCTTTTCGTGTATTTGATGGATAGATCTCGATTACAAGGATGCAGAATCCTTAACCTAGCTATCGAGAGGTTGTAACTTGAGTCTTTCGATCCTAGGGGCCTGCCTTTATATTGAGGTCAAGCCCTAGGGTTTACAACAGAGTCCGGGTCATATCATGACCCGTGACCTACTACATCTCTAACTTGTCTGGTATCTTAAGGAAAGTTTAACCGGTGTCTTTAGCTTCATGGGCTTTGAGCCGCCGTCTTTTGGTATTGGGCCGCCCGGCGTCTTGGTGAACCGCCCCCTTACTTATTTTGTACTTAGGACACGGCCCACCTTGAACTGGGTCACAAGACAGTTGGTATGTTGACCCGGCCCAGTAGGGCGAGTTATATCGTGGAGTTATATCCCCGACATTAGGCCCCAGATTGATTTGAATCCATTCATATCAATAGATCTTTTTCTTTTTTTGGCGGCTCATCCTGGACCGGCTTGTTCCGCTTCTATGAAAAACGCCGTCTTGTTCCACTTCTTCACTTGTCATTTTTCCAGTGTTCATTTATTGTGACGTCATCTTTGCTGACCGTTGCTCTTCAAAGTCATCATAACGTATCCCTTCAAAAACTGCGCCAAATCTAGGTGGGCGCGAAAATCGAGGCGCGCTTGTAGCCACTAATTTACCATGGTCGCTTCGTTTTTCTCGGTGCCGCTTCACTTTCTTCTTCTTATAAATAGGCCCCGCTGGACTCCACAGTAACATTTCCTCATCGTCTTCCCCCTCCTGCTTCTCCATTGACTGAACACCATCAGAGCTCCCAGGGCGACTTCGAGGTTTTTCGACTCCATTGCCAGCGTCGTCAAGCCCTCTCGCGACCGCCGAAGCGAACTCGATCATCTTCGTCCCTGCCCTGACACCATTTGGTATGAATCCGCCATTTAGGGTTTCGGTATTTTCGGTGTTCTTGCCGCCCTCATAGTGTTCATCTGAAACTTCATCAGTAGATCCACACATCGTCCGCTCATTGCGGTGTATTCTTAGAACGTCCTCCGCTCTATTTTCCTTATAAGCAGATCTAAAACGAACCACCAAGGGTTATCCTCTAGACTACTGCAGTTTCGGTCATTCCGTCGGCTAGAACATATATCTCACTGTTTTTCTTCGTTTAATTAGATCCGCCCAGAGAGAAACTTTCATAGAAAATTGTTCGTGACCCAATGTCTCTGCTAAGTGTTGAAGATATCCTTTTGACCTTCTCAAATTTCGCCAGCTCATAACAATACCTTAATATAGGCGACTTATAATCTGCTCCGGCTTATTTTTCTTATTACTCTTGTAGCTACTGCATAACCTGCCATTGTTCCGAAAAACTCCAAAGTTTGTAGCTGGGCAAAAAGCAAAGAGTCCAAGTGAGGCAGTCTTGGACTAAGGGGTCCTCGGGAGGCCGACCTATGTCTTATGGGCCGGACTGTATGGGCCACTTACCGAATACTGAAGAATAGAAGACCTCATCTCCAAGAAGGAAGCATCGAGGATCGTGGCTTGTCCTCCACGTTGAGTAGTGAATAGGCATGTTTATCCCTTCGACGTGTAACCGACCATGTGTAAAACCTAGGGACCCTCGGCGTCTATATAAGCCGGAGGGTTTTAGGGTGTAGGGCAACAGAACTTATCTAGGGTTTAGTTACTCGATCTCGTGGTAGATCAACTCTGTAATCTCCATACACTCAATATAATCAAGCAGGACGTAGGGTATTACCTCCATAGGAGGGTCCGAACCTGGGTAAAACCTTGCCCCCTTTGTCTCCTGTTACCATCGATCCAAGTATCACAGTTCGGGACCCCCTACCCGAGATCCGCCGGTTTTGACACCGACATTGGTGCTTTCATTGAGAGTTCCGCTGTGATCGTCAGAAGGTATCGATGGCTTGCCTTGTCATTAACAGCGAGATCTGTGCCCGGGGAATTCTCGCCTCGGATCAGATCCGCACGAGTGGCGACACCTCGTCGCGCTCCTGCCCGATCGGCCATCCATGCCAGATCGAAAACTTTCCCCCCGACCAAGGGATCAGGTTCAGAACCCTAGAGTTCTCAACTGATTCCCGGGGAGAACTTGTACTGATGGAATCCTTTACCCCTACGGAGAAGCCCGCAGACCCCGACGCCTCAGCGCCAGGGACATCGGACCTCGTCTCCAGAGAATGAATTGCTATCTCCGGACCGTCTGGGCCACCCGGTCCGGTCATCGCTACCGGATCTATCATGGTTAAGCGGAATCCGAGAACGCTCTCGCGCGACTCTGGAACCGCGACGCTGCATACCGACCCCACTCGCTTCAGCGACACACATCCCACCATCGCCTCGTTTCTCAACGAGTTGTTTGATCGGATGGAGACTATGCGAATGGCCGATGACCAGACCCCGGTCTATGACCGGCTCGGGCTTAAACCCGACGATAGGAAGATTCACATCCCCACGGTCACCCACATTGTCGCCACCGTCGAGCGTCCGGCTGGGGGCTCGACCTCCCAGCTGCCGGAATTAAAAACGATTTATACTCCAATCTCCGATCACCGAAACCTTGCTGGCAACCCGGACTCTGTTCGCTCCGGAAGCAGTCTGGTATCGGCCCTTGACCTATCACACGGTTCGGAATCCGTGATTCCAAACTCCCACCGTGGTGTGGAGTCAAAACCTCTCCCACCCACCTCCCAAATCGATGACTCGAGCATCGCACCAGAGCCCAAGCCCTCGGACTTACCGGACATTGTACATTTATCAGGGGAGTCAGTCCATCATTACTGGGCCAGACTACTACTCGCCCGAAACAAAGTACGGGGCCTTAGTGATCAAGATGTAATGGCAACCTTCAAACGTAACTGCCACGACAAAGGGATCCTCAATGCCCTGGCGCGGCGGCACATTATTGACTTCGCCGAGCTGTCAAGCTTGGTACAGAAGTATTGCGCGAGGGATCAGGTTCGGAACCCTAGAGTTCTCAACTGATTCCCGGGGAGAACTTGTACTGATGGAATCCTTTACCCCTACGGAGAAGCCCGCAGACCCCGACGCCTCGGCGCCAGGGACATCGGACCTCGTCTCCGGAGAAGGAATTGCTATCTCCGGACCGTCTGGGCCAGCCGGTCCGGTCATCGCTACCGGATCTATCATGGTTAAGCAGAATCCGAGAACGCTCTCGCGCGACTCTAGAACCGCGACGCTGCATACCGACCACACTCGCTTCAGCGACACGCATCCCACCATCGCCTCGTTTCTCAACGAGTTGTTTGATCGGATGGAGACTATGCGAATGGCCGATGACCAGACCCCGGTCTATGACCGGCTCGGGCTTAAACCCGACGATAGGGTGATTCACATCCCCACGGTCACCCACCTTGTCGCCACCGTTGAGCGTCCGGCTGGGGGTTCGACCTCCCAGCTGCCAGAATTAAAAACGATTTATACTCCAATCTCCGATCACCGAAACCTTGCTGTCAACCCGGACTCTGTTCGCTCCGGAAGCAGTCTGGTATTGGCCCCTGACCTATCACACAGTTCAGAATCCGTGATTCCGAACTCCCACCGTGGTGTGGAGTCAAAACCTCTCCCACCCACCTCCCAAACCGATGACTCGAGCATCGCACCAGAGCCCAAGCCCTCGGACTTACCGGACATTGTACATTTATCAGGGGAGTCGGTCCATCATTACTGGGCCAGACTACTACTCGCCCGAAACAAAGTACGGGGCCTTAGTGATCAAGATGTAATGGCAACCTTCAAACGTAACTGCCACGACAAAGGGATCCTCAATGCCCTGGCGCGGCGGCACATTATTGACTTCGCCGAGTTGTCAAGCTTGGTATAGAAGTATTGCGCCATGGAAAGTGCTTGGCAATCCGAGCAGCTATTTTCGGAACCAACCTTTACCGAATACCCTAGAGGAGATCGGCACAAGAGGATACCTCCGAACCGGCCAGCCAAGCTCGAGCCCACCAAAAAGAGGAACAGGCCCCTTCCAGGGGTCAGTACTGTCCTGGATGGACTACTGGACAAGCCCTGCCCTATACACTCCGTATTGCTGAACATAGCTCCTACTCACAGTCTTAGAACTTGCTGGGTCGTCAGGCAGATCGCAAAAAGTGGTGAGGCCATTCTTGAGGCATCACCGCCTGGCTGGCGCTCTACAACGCCATCAGAATATAACACCGAAGTCATGACGATCTACGAAACGTTCCCTTTGAAGAACAGGAGGAAAAGAGCTCTTAAAGAACTCGAACAGGTATATCACGTGGCAGCAACAAGTGCATGGGCAGACATACCCATCACCTTCGGAGATGATGACCGACCACCCGTTCTTCCCGGTCATTCACCAGCCGCACTAGTCCTGAACCCCATTATTGATGGCTTCAGGTTGCACAAGGTGCTAATGGACGGCGACAGTGGTTTAAACCTAATATACGAGGATACTCTACAAAAAATGCAGTTCGACCGATCTCGCATCGAACCTAGCAACACAACTTTCCGAGGGATAATCCCGGGGAAGGAGGCGCACTGTTCAGGATGTATCACTCTGGACGTAGTGTTCGGCACACCCGACAACTACCGATCTGAAGAACTTCTCTTCCACATTGTGCCCTTCCCCAGCGGCTACCATGCCCTGTTGGGACGTGACGCCTTCGCAAAATTCCAGGCTATACCACATTACGGGTATATGAAACTTAAGATGACAGGACCAAACGGAGTAATCACAACTGCTAGTGATCCGAATATAGCCCTACGGGCCGAAAACAAAACAGCGGCGCTCGCCCTCGAGGCTCTAGCTGAATCCTTCGCCGCAGAAGAACTGACCGCACTTCGGTCAACAGTAGACAAAGACGATGTGATCCTCAGCAAGCGGCCCAAATCCACGTCCTTTAAACCGGCAAAGGAAATCGTTAAATTTCAGGTACACCCGACGGACCCGAACAAGACAGCGTCCATCGGGGCTCAGCTCGATCCCGTAGTGGACGGCGCGCTGCGAGCTTTCTTACAAGAAAACTGGGACATCTTCGCCTGGCACCCTTCCGATATGCCCGGCATCCCAAGACGGCTGGCAGAACATAGTCTGAACATCATCGCAGGCTTTAAGCCCGTAAAACAGACTCTACGCCGCTTCTCCGAGCCCAAACGACAAGCCATGGGTGAAGAACTGGCTAAATTGCTAGAGGTCGGATTCATTCGGGACATTAAGTACCCCGAATGGTTGGCAAACCTGGTTATGGTACCAAAGAAAGATAAATCCTAGCGGCTATCTGTCGATTTTAAAGACCTCAACAAGGCCTGCCCCAAGGACCCTTTCCCTCTACCACGAATAGACTAGATTATTGACGCCACAGCCGGACACGACTTGCTGTGTTTCCTCGATGCTTATTCCGGATACCATCAGATTAAAATGAAGGAATCCGATCAAGCGGCAACCGCATTCATCACCCCTTATGGGCCGTTTTGCTTCAACACAATGCCTTTTGGGCTAAAGAACGCTGGGGCTACATACCAGCGCATGATCCAGACCTGTCTCGAAAAACAGGTTGGCAAAACAGTCGAGGGGTACGTGGACGATGTGGTCATTAAAACCAAACACGTGAGCAATCTGATCGACGGCTTAAGGCAAACCTTTGCCAACCTACGCGAATACGATATTCGGCTCAATCCGGAGAAGTGTGTATTCGGCGTTCCCGCTGGTAAATTTCTCGGATTCATCGTTTCCCATAGAGGAATAGAAGCGAATCCGGCCAAGATCCGCGCCTTATCCGAACTTGCTATTCCCACAGAGCTAAAGCATGTCCAAAGATTGGCGGGTTGCGTGGCGGCATTAAGTCGCTTTATCTCCCACCTCGGTGAAAAAGCTTTACCACTGTATAAGTTGCTGAAACGGTCCAAGAATTTTGAGTGGATCGACGAAGCAAAGGCTGCGTTAGAAGAAATCAAGACACTCCTGGCAAGTAACCCCATACTGACAGCACCAGGCGCTGGTGAGCCCATGTTATTATACATATCGGCCACCAACCAAGTCGTTTGCGCAGTGCTCATTGTCGAACGAGAAGAGGAGGGACACAAATTCCATATACAGAAGCCGGTCTATTACGTGTCAGAAGTACTAACGCAATGCGAGTCTAGATACCCGCACTATCAGAAGATAGCCTATACAGTTTTTATGGCATCACGGAAGCTAAGACACTACTTCCAAGAATGTTCGGTTACGGTGGCATCAGAAGTCCCCTTGAATGATATAATCAATAACAGGGACGCCACCGGCCGCATAGCCAAATGGGCGATCGAGCTCCTTCCTTTTGAGATTACCTACAAACCACGCCGAGCTATTAAATCTCAGGTATTGGCAGATTTCCTCGCCGAATGGACAGAAGCCGAACTCCCCAGAGAATATAGTACATACTCCCATTGGACGATGTACTTTGATGGATCCAAAACTTTGGCCGGACTGGGGGCTGGAGTTGTTCTTACATCCCCCACAGGTGACAATGTTCGATACGTGTTACAGATCATGTATGCCGACTCCAACAATGCAGCCGAATACGAAGCCCTCTTGCACGGTCTTCGGATGGCAGCTTCAATGGGCATACAGCGGCTGGAGGTACGGGGAGATTCCAATCTGGCCATCTCTCAAGTCAACGGGGAGTTCGATGCTAAGAATCCGAAGATGGCGGCATATAGAAATGCTGTCCTCAAGATCTCCGCACGGTTCAAGGGGCTGGAATTTCACCACGTCGCTAGAGACGACAACCAAGCTGCCGATATACTGGCCCGCATAGGAGCCAAACGTGATCATGTCCCACCAAACACTTTTCTAGAGCGGCTCTTTAAGCCATCTGTGGTTTGGCCAAATCAAGAGGACGCCGATCCATCCAGTGCAGACAAGGTTTTTCCCCCAGTAAACGAACCAGACGATCAAATCATCGGCGGCTCCGTCGTGAACGAAATGCCCTCGGCTCACGAGGTCATGGCAGTAATCGCGCCATGGACCGAGCCCTTCCTCGCTTACCTCCTTCGCAAAGAACTACCCGACGATCAGACGGAGGCGCGACGCATAGTTCGGCGCTCCAAAGCCTTCAAGGTACACGAAGGAGAGTTATATAAGAAGAGCACCACCGGAGTACTACAGCGGTGCATATCCGAGGAAGAAGGGCGGCAGCTATTAGCCGAAGTCCACGCAGGGATGGGCGGTCAAAACGTCGCAGCTAGAGCCTTAGTAAGCAAGGCCTTCCAGGCTGGGTTCTTTTGGCCTACCACTCGGGCGGACGCCCAGTCACTTCTTAAACATTGCGTGGGCTGTCAACTTTTCGCAAACCAAAGTCACATGCCCCCAACAGCTCTTCGGACTATTCCGATCACCTGGCCCTTCGCGGTCTGGGGGCTGGACATGGTCGGACCACTTAAAGGGGGAACCAAGAAAAATAAATACTTACTGGTCATGGTCGACAAGTTCACCAAATGGATAGAGGCCAAACCTGTTAAATCAGCCAAATCCGGACCAGTAATCGACTTTATATCCGGCGTGGTACACCATTACGGTGTCCCACATAGTATAATAACTGATAACGGATCCAATTTCACAGCCCAAGAGGTCAAAGACTGGTGCGCAAATATGGGCATCAAGCTCGATTACGCATCGGTTTATCACCCGCAGACTAATGGACAAGTCGAACGAGCAAACGGCCTCATAATGAGCGGCATCAAGCCAAGTTTGTGTTGGGGAACGGAGCATGAATTTCAAAAAATTCCTACGCCCACGCAAGATCTATCCATGGAGATGTATCGCTACGAGAGGGGAGAGTGTGTCTACGTACCCTCGTAGACCGTTAGCGGAAGCGTCTCACAACGCGGTTGATGTAGTCGAACAATCCTTCGAGCTCCACCGATCAAGTACCGAACGTACGGCACCTCCGAGTTCTACACACGTGCAGCTCGGTGACGTTCCTCGCCTTCTTGATCCAGCAAGACGTCGAGGTAGTATATGAGTTCCGTCAGCACGACGGCGTGGCGACGGTGACGGTAAAGTGATTCCGGCAGGGCTTCACCTAAGCTCTCCGAAAATATGACCGAGGTGGAAAACGGAGATCGGGGCACCGCACACGGCTACGGGACAATTGTGTGCCTCCGAGGGGTGCCCCTCCTCCGTATATAAAGGAGGGAGAGGGGAGGAGGCTGGCCCTAGGGGCTGCGCCAAGTGTGGGGAGTCCTACTAGGACTCCTTAGTCCTAGTAGGATTCCACCTCCCATACGGAGTAGGAAAGGGGGAAGGGAGAGGGAAAGGAAAGAGGGGGCTGCGCCCCCTCCCCTAGTCCAATTCGGTTTGGGCAAGGGGGGGCGCGCACCTCCTCACGTGGCCTGCCTCTCCTTTTCCCGTATGGCCCAATAAGGCCCATTACTTCTCCCGGTGAATTCCCGTAACTCCCCGGTACTCCGAAAAATACCCGAATCACTCGGAACCTTTCCGACGTCCGAATATAGCCTTCCAATATATGAATCTTTACCTCTCGGACATTCCGAGACTCCTCGTCATGGCCGTGATCTCATCCGGGACTCCGAAAAACATTCGGTCACCAATCACATAACTCATATAATACTATTTTGTCATCGAACCTTAAGTGTGCGGACCCTACGGGTTCGGGAATGATGTAGACATGACCGAGACAACTCTCTGGTCAATAATCAACAGCGGGGCCTGGATGCTCATATTGGTTCCTATATATTCCACGAGGATCTTTATCAGTGAACCTCATATGACAACATACGTTGTTCCCTTTGTCCGGCGGTATGTTACTTGCCGGAGATTCGATCGTCGGTATCCAATACCTAGTTCAATCTCGTTACCGGCAAGTCTCTTTACTCGTTCCGTAATACGTCATCTTGCAACTAACTCTTTAGTCACGGTGCTTGCAAGGCTTCTGTGATGCTGTATTACCGAGAGGGCCCAGAGATACCTCTCCGATAGTCGGAGTGACAAATCCCAATCTCGATCCATGCCAACTCAACAAACACTTTTGGAGATACCTGTAGTGCACCTTTATAATCACCCAGTTACGTTGTGACGTTTGATACACCCAAAGTATTCCTACGGTATCCGGGAGTTGCATGATCTCATGGTCAGAGGAACGTGTATTTGACATAGTGAAAGCAATAGCAATAAACTGAACGATCATTTGCTATGCTAACGGTTGGGTCATGTCCATCACATCATTCTCCTAATGATGAGATCCCGTTATCAAATGACAACTCATGTCCATGGTCAGGAAATCTTGACCATCTTTTGATCAACGAGCTAGTCTAGTAGAGGCTTACTAGGGACTCAGTATTTGTCTATTATCCACACATGTATTAAGTTTCCGGTCAATACAATTCTAGCATGAATAATAAACCATTATCATGAACGGAGAAATATGATAATAAACACTTTATTAATTGCCTCTAGGGCATATTTCCAACAGTCTCCCACTTGCACTAGAGTCAATAATCTAGTTTACATCTCCATGTAATTAACATCCAATCAGTTCTAGGGCTGATCATGTTTTGCTTGTGAGAGAGGTTTTAGTCAACGGGTCTGCAATAATCAGATCTGTGTGTTCTTGGCAAATCTCTATGTCATATGTAGATGCTGCTACCACACTCTGCTTGGAGCTACTCCAAACCGACTGTCCCACTTTACGTATCCGGTATGAGAGTCATAGTCTTCCGGATCGGTGTTTAAAGCTTGCATCGACGTAACCCTTTATGACGAACTCTTTATCACCTCTATTCCCGAGAAATTCTTCCTTAGTCCTTTTCAGGTACTTCAGGATATTCTTGACCGCTATCCAATGATCTACTCCTGGATCACTTTGGTACCTCTTTTGCCAGACACATGGCAAGGCACACAGCTTGGCATACTTTATAGAACCTATGGCCGAGGCATAGGGGATAACCTTCATCCATTCTATTTATTTTGCCATGGTCGAGATTTGAGTCTTACTCAACTTCACACCTTTCACCACAGTCAAGAACTCCTTCTTTGACTGATCCATTTTGAACTTCTTCAAAATCTTGTCAAGGTATATGTTTTGTGAAAGTCATATGAGGCGTCTCAATCTATCTCTATAGATTTTGATGCCTAACATGTAAACAACCTTTACCTAGATCTTCAAGTCTTACTCCACTTCACACCAGCCAAGAACTTATTTCTTTTGATTTGATCCATTTTGAACTTCTTCAAAATCTCATCAAGGTGTGTGAAAATCTTTTATCAGGTGTCTTGATCTATCTCTACAGATCTCGATGCCCAAACCGTGGATAACTCAAAAACAGGTTTTTATTGAAAAACTCCTTTCAATTAATTCTTTATGCTTTCCAGAAATTCTACATCATTTCCAATCACATATACTTATTAGAAATGTTATAGAGCGCCCACTCACTTTGTTGTAAACACAAGTTTCTCCATAAACTTGCATAAACCCAAACGCTTTGATCACTTCATCAAAGCGAGTATTCCAGCTCCGAGATGCTTGCACCAGTCCATAGATGGATCGCTGGAGCTTGCATACTTTGTTAGCACCTTTAGGATCGACAAAACCTTCCGGTTGCATCATATACAATTCTTCCTTAAGGAATCCATTAAGGAATGCCGTTTTGACGTCCATTTGCCAGATTTCATAATCATAAAATGCGGCAATTGCTAACATAATTCTGACAGACTTTAGCATCGCTACGGGTGAGAAAGTATCATCGTAGTCAACTCCTAGAACTTGGTGATAAACTTTAGCAACAAGTCGAGCTTTATAGACAGTGATATTACCATCAGCATCCGTCTTCTTCTTAAAGATCCATTTATTTTCAATAGCTCGCCATTCATCGGGCAAGTCTACCAAAGTCCAAACTTTGTTCTCATACATGGATCCTATCTCGGATTTCATGGCCTCAAGCCATTTCTCGGAATCCGGGCTCGCCATAGCTTCTTCATGATTCGAAGGTTCACAGTTGTCTAACAACATAACCTCCAAGACTGGATTTCCGTACCATTCTGGTGCGGAACGTGTCCTGGTTGACCTTCGAGGTTCAGTAGCAACTTGCTCCGAAGTTTCATGATCATCATCATTATCTTCTTCTCTGGTCTGTGTTGGTGTCACAGAAATTTCTTTCTGTGGCGTACTACTATCCAGAGGAGGTACAATTACCTCATCAGGTTCTACTTTCCTCCCACTCACTTCTTTCGAGAGAAACTCCTTCTCTAGAAAGGATCCATTCTTAGCAACGAAAACTTTGCCTTCGGATCTGTGGTAGAAGGTGTACCCAACAGTTTCTTTTGGGTATCCTATGAAGATGCACTTATCCGCTTTGGGTTCAAGCTTATCAGGCTGAAGCCTTTTGACATAAGCATCGCAGCCCCAAACTTTCAGAAACGACAGCTTAGGTTTCTTTCCAAACCACAGTTCATACGGTGTCGTCTCAACGGATTTAGACGGTGCCCTATTTAAAGTGAATGCAGCTGTCTCTAATACATAACCCCAAAACGATAGTGGCAAATCGGTAAGAGACATCATAGAACGTACCATATCCAATAGAGTACGATTACGATGTTAGGACACACCATTACGCTGTGGTGTTCCAGGTGGCGTTAACTGTGAAACAATTCCACATTGTCTTAAGTGATTGCCAAACTCGTAACTCAAATATTCTCCTCCACGATCAGATTGTAAGAACTTTATTTTCTTGTTACGATGGTTCTCTACTTCACTCTGAAATTCTTTGAACTTTTCAAATGTTTCAGATTTATGCTTCATCAAGTAGACATAGCCATATCTACTCAAATCATCTGTGAACGTGAGAACATAACGATATCCACCGCGCGCCTCAACACTCATCGGACCGCATACATCGGTATGTATTATTTCCAATAAGTTGGTTGCTCGCTCCATTGTTCCGAAGAACGGAGTTTTAGTCATCTTGCCAATAAGGCACGGTTCACATGTCTCAAATGATTCATAATCAAGAGATTCCAAAAACCCATCTGCATGGAGTTTCTTCATGTGTTTAACACTAATATGACCTAAGCGGCAGTGCCACAAATATGTGGTACTATCATTATCTTTTGGCATTCGTGTTATGAACATATGTATTACTACGATCAAGATTCAATAAACCTTTCATTTTAAGTGCATGATTATCAATGATATTATCCAAATAGAATAACAATTATTCTCTGAAATTGAATAACCGTCTTGCAATAAACACTATCAGATATAATGTTCATGCTTAACGCAAGCACCAAATAACAATTATTTAGGTTCATCACTAATCCTGAAGGTAGAGAGAGCGTGGCGATGGTGATCACATCAACCTTGGAGACACTTCCAATGCACATCGTCACCTCGTTCTTAGCTAGCCCTCGTTTATTCCGAAGCTCCATGTTTCAAGTTGTAAGCAACTGAACAAGTATGAAATACCCAGGTGCTCCTACGAGTACTAGTAAGGTACATATCAATAACATGTATATCAAATATCTTTGTTGACATTGCCAGTCTTATTATCTGCCAGTTACTTTGGGGAAGTTCCACTCCCTGTGACATTTCCCTTTGCAATGGGAGCACTAAGTCTCAGGTTTGGTTCAGCCTTGGGTTTCTTCGCGTGAGCGGCAACTGTTTTACCGTTCTTCTTGAAGTTCCCTTTTCTTTCCCTTGCCCTTCTTGAAACTAGTGGTCTTATTAACCATCAACACTTGATGCTCCCCTTTTTTTGATTTCTACATCCGCAGATTGTAGCATCGCGAATAGCTTAAGGATCTTCTATCCCTTGCATGTTTATAGTTCATCACGAAGATCCAGTAGCTTAGTGATAGTGACTAGAGAACTCTATCAATCACCACTTTATTCGGAAGTCTAACTCCCACTTGATTCAAGTGTTTGAAGTACTCAGACATTCTGAGTACATGCTCACTAACGGAGCTGTTCTCCTCCATCTTGTAGCTATAGAACTTGTCGAAGGTGTCATACCTCTCGACCCGGGTGTGAGCTTGAAAAACAAATTTTCAGCTCTTGGAACATCTCATATGCTCCGTGGTGCTCAAAACATCTTTCGAGCCCCGGTTCTAAGCCGTAAAGTATGGCGCACTGAACTATCGAGTAGTCATCTTTTCTTGTCTGCCAGACGTTCATAACGTCCTCAGATGAAGCCGTAGGGGTATTTCACTGAGCGGTGCATTAAGGACATAAGCCTTCTGTGCAGCAGTGAGGACAATCCTCAGATCACGGACCTAGTCTGCATAGTTGCTTCCATCAACTTTCAACTTCGTTTTCTCTAGGAACATAATAAAACAGGGGAACTACAGCGCGGTCTATTGATCTACAACATAAATTTGCTAAGACAAGTAAGACTATGTTCATGACAATTGAAGTTCAATTAATCAAATTACTTAAGAACTCCCACTTAGATTAACATCCCTCAAGTTGTCTAAGTGTAACATGATCCACATCAACTAAACCACGTCCGATCATCACGTGAGGTGGATTAGTTATCAATGGTGAACATCTTTCATGTTGATCATATCTACTATATGACTCATGTTCGACCTTTCGGTCTCTTGTGTTCCGAGGCCATGTCTGTACATGCTAGGCTCGTCAAGTTTAACCCAAGTATTCTGCGTGTGTAAAACTGGCTTACACCCGTTGTATGCGAACGAAAGAATCCATCACACCCGATCATCACGTGGTGCTTAGAAGCATCAAACCTTCGCAACGGTGCATACTAGGGGAGAACACTTATCTTGAAATTTAGTGAAGGGATCATCTTATAATGCTACCGTCGTCCTAAGCAAAATAAGATGCATAAAAGGATTAACATCACATGCAATTCAATATATGTGACATGATATGGCCATCATCGTCTTGTGCTTTTGATCTCCATCAGCAAAGCACTGTCATGATCTCCATCGTCACCGGGTTGACACCTTGATCTCCATCGTAGCGTCGTGACACCTTGATCTCCATCGTAGCGTCGTCGTCGTCTCGCCGGCTATTGATACTACTACTACTGCTAACTAATAGCGGTAAAGTAAAGCAATTACATAGCGTTGGCATTGCATACAATAAAGAGACAACCATAAGGCTCCTGCCAGTTGCCTGATAACTTACAAAACATGATCATCTCATACAACAACTTATATCACATCATGTCTTGGCCATATCACATCACCAGCATACCATGCAAAAACAAGTTAGACGTCCTCTACTTTGTTGTTGCAAGTTTTACGTGGCTGCTACGGGTTTGCAAGAACCGTTCTTACCTACGCAAAACCACAATGTGGTGTAGTGATTGCTTTTTGATCTTCTAAAAGAACCCTCTTCATTGAAACCGATTCAACTAAAGTGAGAGAGACAGACACCCGCCAGTCACCTTTATGCAACGAGTGCACGTAACGGTGAAACCTGTCTCGCGTAAGCGTACGCGTAATGTCGGTCCGGGCCGCTTCATCTCACAATACCGCCGAATCAAGTAACAACTAGTAACGGCAAGCAATAAGTATACACCCACGCCCACAACTCACTTGTGTTCTACTCGTGCAAATCACATCTATGCATAGACCTGGCTCTGATAGCACTGTTGGGGAACGGAGCATGAATTTCAAAAATTTCCTACGCTCACGCAAGATCTATCCATAGAGATGTATCGCTACGAGAGGGGAGAGTGTGTCTACGTACCCTCATAGACCGTTAGCGGAAGCGTCTCACAACACGGTTGATGTAGTCGAACAATCCTTCGATCTCCACCGATCAAGTACCGAACGTACGGCACCTCCGAGTTCTACACACGTGCTGCTCGGTGACGTTCCTCGCCTTCTTGATCCAGCAAGACGTCGAGGTAGTATATGAGTTCCGTCAGCACGACGGCGTGGCGACGGTGACGGTGAAGTGATTCCGGCAGGGCTTCGTCTAAGCTCTCCGAAAATATGACCGAGGTGGAAAACGGAGATCGGGGCACCGCACACGGCTATGGGACAATTGTGTGTCTCCAAGGGGTGCCCCTCCTCCGTATATAAAGGAGGGAGAGGGGAGGAGGCTGGCCCTAGGGGCTGCGCCAAGTGTGGGGAGTCCTACTAGGACTCCTTAGTCCTAGTAGGATTCCACCTCCCATACGGAGTAGGAAAGGGGGAAGGGAGAAGGAAAGGAAAGAGGGGGCTGCGCCCCCTCCCCTAGTCCAATTCGGTTTGGGCAAGGGGGGGCGCGCGCCTCCTCACGTGGCCTGCCTCTCCTTTTCCCGTATGGCCCAATAAGGCCCATTACTTCTCCCGGTGAATTCCCATAACTCCCCGGTACTCCGAAAAATACCCGAATCACTCGGAACCTTTCCGACGTCCGAATATAGCCTTCCAATATATGAATCTTTACCTCTCGGACATTCCGAGACTCCTCGTCATGTCCGTGATCTCATCCGGGACTCCGAACAACATTCGGTCACCAATCACATAACTCATATAATACTATTTCATCATCGAACCTTAAGTGTGCGGACCCTACGGGTTTGGGAATGATGTATACATGACCGAGACAACTCTCTGGTCAATAACCAACAACGGGACCTGGATGCTCATATTGGTTCCTACATATTCCACGAAGATCTTTATCGGTGAACCTCATATGACAACATACGTTGTTCCCTTTGTCCGGCGGTATGTTACTTGCCCGAGATTCGATCGTCGGTATCCAATACCTAGTTCAATCTCATTACCGGCAAGTCTCTTTACTCGTTCCGTAATACGTCATCTTGCAACTAACTCTTTAGTCACGGTGCTTGCAAGGCTTCTGTGATGCTGTATTACCGAGAGGGCCCAGAGATACCTCTCCGATAGTCGGAGTGACAAATCCCAATCTCGATCCATGCCAACTCAACAAACACTTTTGGAGATACCTGTAGTGCACCTTTATAATCTCCCAGTTATGTTGTGACGTTTGATACACCCAAAGTATTCCTACGGTATCCGGGAGTTGCATGATCTCATGGTCAGAGGAACGTGTATTTGACATAGTGAAAGCAATAACAATAAACTGAACGATCATTTGCTATGCTAACGGTTGGGTCATGTCCATCACATCATTCTCCTAATGATGTGATCCCGTTATCAAATGACAACTCATGTCCATGGTCAGGAAATCTTGACCATCTTTTGATCAACGAGCTAGTCTAGTAGAGGCTTACTAGGGACTCAGTATTTGTCTATTATCCACACATGTATTAAGTTTCCGGTCAATACAATTCTAGCATGAATAATAAACCATTATCATGAATGGAGAAATATGATAATAAACACTTTATTAATTGCCTCTAGGGCATATTTCCAACAGTTTGGTCCGGTCTCTTCAAGAGTCCGATTGTCAATGGGTCGAGGAGCTCGACTCTGTTCTATGGGGCTTGCACACCACCCCGAATAGATCAACGGGATACACACCATTCTTCATGGTCTACGGGGCCGAAGCGGTCCTTCCTTGTGATATCATTCACGATGCACCAAGAGTGCGCATGTATGAGGAAAGAGAGGCCGAGTTAGATCGGCAGGATGACCTGGACGCCTTGGAAGAGGAGCGTGACATAGCTCGGGCCCGTTCTACTTTTTATCAGCAGCAGGCCCGGCGTTGCCAGAGCAGGGAGGTCAGGGCACAAGCATACAACGTGGGCGAGCTAGTCTTACGAGTACCGGAGAAGCAGAAGCATAAACTCAAGCCCAAATGGGAAGGCCCCTTCATCATCGACGAGGTACTCACAGGAGAAGCTTACCGTCTTCGGAACCCACAGGACAACCGCCTTGAACCAAACCCATGGAACGCAGCTTGTCTCCGGCGCTTCTACGGTTAGACCGATGTTGTCATACTTTTTGCCTTTCCCTTTTTCTTTCTTTTTTATTTCTTCTCCCTCCCACCTTGCTTTCTGGCAGGGTTGCATTCTTTTCCTTCCCACCTCTATGTTCAGCTCGACCGATCTTGTACTAATGATTTTTTCGGCCTACATCTTTAACTGTTAGATCCGAACACAGTACCCGGGGGCTTCTTTTCTGAAGCCAATGCTTTTATGTTATAAGCACTTGTGTACATTTATTGTGTACGCATACTTTCCTTGTCGTTTGATACGCCATCTTATGCATCAATTCGAACTAAGAATTTGCCAAGCTGGGTTGCCTTGCTCCTGTGCTTACCCTCTACGTTCCCGATTGTTCGGCTAGAGGGTAAAGGGAGCACCTCTGCGATTGTTATGACCGGGTAATCCGGATACGTACCTCAGACGGGTGAAGCCAAAAGCTAGCTATCTTCAGTAGACAATTGATCGGCTACGACGGATTCAATTATGGCCGTTCATGACCATTATTCGGGTTTTTTCCTTCACACAAGCCCTTGGCCGCACACTAACAATATACGGCCTTTCTCCTACGATTTGCATAGTACCCCTGAAGAAAGGTATCGATAGAGTTACTATTTTCTTCAGAAGATGTTGCTTACGCTCAACAGTAATATAACATATCTCCCTGTGTGCTTTGTGTCTGTTCGTACCACATGGCCGGATTGCCTAGTTCCCCGAACATAGTTCCCTCCCCTTCGGGTGATAACTTACAAGGAACACTCCCAAGCTCTTAGCACGGGAGGTTAAAGCCGATGGCTTGTTAAGACAAAGTTCACAACACAGACGGAGTAATTTTTCGATTATAAAGTACATAGCTACATATGATCATACATCTGGCTGATGATCGAGATTATCGATTATGGTGTCCAGGGAGCAGTCTTGTTGTGAGAGACGGGCGGCAGGCATCACCTGGTCGTATACCAGGTGAAGCGGCACTTCTTGTCCATCTGCCCCCACTGGTCCAACCTGAGCCATACGCTCGGGGTCAAGTCCGGTATAGCGGGTCTTGATCATTGCCCACGCCTCTCGTGCTCCCTCCCGACAAGCCGATGTCTTCCATAGCTCGAGCCTATCTCGGGCTCCCTTGAAGCGATCGATTAGTTCGGTCATCCTCTCCGGAGGCTGCTCGGCAGGCCATAGTGCCTTCACCACGCCTTTCATGGCCTTCCGAGTCCGCTCATGAAGGGCGGACAGCTCCTTCAACAGATTCCCCTGGTAGGATCCGATTTCCTCTTCGGGTCGCCCGGACAATAGACCTGCATATGAGTCACGGCATACGTATCACACATCACTTACAAGAAATACCTTCCGATGTTAAAATCACACTTACCGAACATGCCTCTCTGTAGATTCTGGTTTTCTCCTTGGGCCTGGGCCAATTGAGCCTTTAAGCTCTCAATCTGTTCGGCTTGTTGTCTATTCTCCTCCTTCAGGCGGTTCTTCTCGTCAAGATGACGTTGTAAAACGCGATGGCCAGATTCTAGCTAGGACTCGGCATATTGTTGAGATTCTCGGGCTACATCCAAATCTTTTTGTAATTGCCCTATTGATTCAGCTGCTACATAGTACCCTTGCGTAAGCACGGGGATATACTAAAGATCAGCAGAATATATACACTAACCGTGTGCCTCCCGAGTAAAGCTCTTCACTTGCTCCAATTCGGCCTTCAAAGAGTCGACCTGTGTCCGGCTGGTTTCTAGTTCCTTGGCCAGCTGCTCGCACTGCTGCTTCGAGGCCTGCATTGCCAGTCAATTAGTACGGGGATCCTTAATTCGGGTTTACCGACCAATTTAAGGCTCGGGGGCTACTGAGTCTACACAAGTGTTCGGACTTTAACAAACAACTACTTACCTGCAGGCCGGACGATATCAACTTGACAGCCTCCCCGAACCCAGCTCGAGCGGCCCCGAGGTGTGCATCCGCCGTGCGCAGTGCACCGAACTCTTGTTCGGAAAAGGCCGGATGACGCAAGGCTTCTCGTCGCCGCCGATGATGCATGGCGCTCCCAACCTCTGATTTGGTGACTGATATGGCATCACCAGAATTGGCTGGGTCGGGATTGACGGTGGGGGTTCCTGTAGCAGGATCAGCATGGGTGGAAGGCCTAGCATCTTGAGCACCGCCGGGCGTCATGGCGACGTCTTCGGCGGGTGACGGCCGAACCCTTTGCCTGAACATTTTGGCAAAATGGTCTCTTGTCAGACCTTATCAAATCGTGATACTAAATCAAGCGATTAAGTGAAATACCTTTGGGATGAACTCGTAGGAGCACTTGCCCCTGTGGCCGGCTCATTTGCCGGGTCCTGGTTGTTTTCCAATCCAGGTGCTGCCGGTGTGTGTCGCACGGATCTACGGCGCTTGGGTGTAGGAGCTGGTGTGTTGGGGTCAGCAGAGGACACTTGCCTCTTGCGGGAAGTTTTCTTCTTCTTGCTTGTCGTAGGAGAAGGGAAGGACCCAGGGTAATCAGCAATAATAGCCACCTTGGTGCCGTCGAGGCCCTCTTGGTAGAAAACCCCGTCTTCGAGTTCAATTGATAGATCTGGGTCTTCATGATAGCCCGGATCGTCATCACGGGAATAGTCTTCGGGCTGAGGGGCCGGGCAATGTACTGTCTCGATAAAGCTCCTCCATTCCTGTTTGCATGAACATAAAAGACTTCGGTCAAAAAGGGACAAATTAAGAACCCGAACTGTGGTCACGGGATTGAAAGGCTCACCCATTCGATGGGATTATGGCTTGAGTATCCCTCTTTGGTCGATCGCCGATTGAAATCTTCTTGCTCCCCTTTGTATAGGTCGGCGAGTATGGCGGCCAATGCCGTTTGATCGGCAGGACCCAGTCTTCGGGAGCGAGTAGTATTGCTTGTCCCGTTGTAACGCCACAAGGGGTGTATCCTCTGTTGAAGGGGTTGGACGCACTGGGAGATGGCGGCGGCCATGAAATCTATCATGGTCAGCTTATGATGGGCCAGTATCCTCACACGAGGTGCTAAGCGCTGCACCTCAACACTGTCTTCTTGGGACGAGCTCTTCGGGCGCCAGTTGTACCTCTTCCTCAAGGGGGCATCAAAGTATTCGGACAGACCTTTTCGAGCTGGATCGAATAAAGGGACGTCCTCGATATAGAACCATTCCGAAGTCCATAGTTCGGATTCCTTCGGTGTCCCCACGGGGTATCCTGTCCCCGCTATGCGGCATACTTCGGCTCCGCCGACCTCGAAGATTGTCTTATCCCGAGTGCGAGGGACGATGCAAAAGTATTTCCTCCACAACTCAAAGTGCGCCTCGCAACCCAGGAACATCTCGCAAAGGGCGACGAAACCCGAGATGTGCAGAATAGACCCTGGAGTGAGGTGGTGGAGCTGGATCCCATAAAACACCAGTAGCCCTCTCAGGAACGGATGAATGGGAAACCCGAGGCCTCGCAAGAGGAATGGCACAAAGCACACATTCTCCCCTTTATGCAGATGGGGGAAATTCTCTGCGAGGACCTCGCCGTTGAATGACGTCAAACCGGCGCGGACGACTGTCAGATCCGAGGAAGGAAGATACCCTTGGGTCTCGAGGTCGCGGAGTCGAAGAAGCGACACAGAGCAGCTGGTCCAGTCTCCGGGACGGGATCCGTAAGGATCCGAGGAAGAACTGGGGGCGCTCGCCATCTTTGGTGGAGACCTTTCGCTGGAGGTTTTTTCCGGTGGGGAAGAAGAGGTTGTGGCTTGGACCACGACTCAGTTTGTTTAAATGGATGGAGCCTCATTTGTGTTAGGGGTAGTTTTGTAAAAAGCTACTGAACTGCTCGTCTCCCCACAACGCGCGAAGCCCAAGAAACACTATTGGCTCTCTGACGTTTGGCCTTCGAGGCCGAGCTACTCGTGATATACGGACGATCTATGATCGGGAAAATTACACGTCGACGGAGGCCGAACTATAGCCCGGCCGATCATAATTTGGAAAAGGAGGAACTCGCCTCGCAAGCCGAAGACTCTGATCATTCGAAGCAGCTGGAGCTTGGACCCTTGGCGTTGGAGGCTAGTTCGGGGGCTACTGAGGGAGTCCTGGACTAAGGGGTCCTCGGGAGGCCGGCCTATGTCTTATGGGCCGGACTGTATGGGCCACTTACCGAATACTGAAGAATAGAAGACCTCATCTCCAAGAAGGAAGCATCGAGGATCGTGGCTTGTCCTCCACGTTTGGAGTAGTGAATAGGCATGTTTATCTCTTCGACGTGTAACCGACCATGTGTAAAACCTAGGGACCCTCGGCATCTATATAAGCCGGAGGGTTTTAGGGTGTAGGGCAACAGAACTCATCTAGGGTTTAGTTACTCGATCTCGTGGTAGATCAACTCTGTAATCTCCATACACTCAATATAATCAAGCAGGACGTAGGGTATTACCTCCATAGGAGGGCCCGAACCTGGGTAAAACCTTGCCCCCTTTGTCTCCTGTTACCATCGATCCAAGTATCACAGTTCGGGACCCCCTACCCGAGATCCGCCGGTTTTGACACCGACACCAAGCTTACCTTGGAAAACCATGTGGGTCAGGGCTTTTTGCCGGCTCGACAGACCATAAAGTGGCGAGCTCCTGAAGAAGAGCCGGCCCCACAACCACAACTAGGAGAGGTTGTAATATTCACTGATCATTTGCGCAGGGGCGTTTGCCCTCCCGGCTCAAAATTCCTTATAGACCTCTTGCACTTCTTCAAGCTCAGGCCTCAAGACATTAGTCCGAATTCCATGACAAACATTTGCCAATTTCAAGTGTTATGTGAAGTGTGTTGGGGAACGTAGTAATAATTCAAAATTTTCCTACGTGTCACCAAGATCAATCTAGGAGATGCTAGCAACGAGAGAGAGGGAGTGCATCTTCATACCCTTGAAGATCGCTAAGCGGAAGCGTTGCAAAGAACGCGGTTGATGGAGTCGTACTCGCGGCGATTCAAATCGCGGAAGATCCGATCCAAGCGCCGAACGGACGGCGCCTCCGCGTTCAACACACGTACAGCCCGGGGACATCTCCTCCTTCTTGATCCAGCAAGGGGGAAGGAGAAGTTGAGGGAGAGCTCCGGCAGCACGACGGTGTGGTGGCGGTGGAGCTCGTGGTTCTCCGGCAGAGCTTCGCTAAGCACTACGGAGGAGGAGGAGGTGTAGGAGGAGGGAGGGCTGCGCCAGGGGCAAGGGGTCCAGCACCCATGCGCCTCCCCACTATATATAGGGGTGGAGGGGGATGGTTTCTTGCCTTCCAAGCCCATTGGGGCGTTGGCAAAGGTGGGAGGAAAGAAATCCCATCCTTTCCCTCCCCCACCGATTGTTATCCCCCCTTTTTAGGGATCTTGATCTTATCCCTTCGGGATATGATCTTATTCCTTCTAAGGGGGGATCTTGGTGCGCCTTGACCAGGGGTGTGGGGCCTTGCCCCCACTACCCACGTTCATGTGGGTCCCCCATGCAGGTGGGCCCCACTCCGGAACCTTCTAGAACCTTCCCTGTACAATACCGAAAAATCCCAAACATTTTCCGGTGGCCAAAATAGGACTCCCCATATATATATATTTACCTCCGGACCATTCCGGAACTCCTCGTGACATCCGGGATCTCATCCGGGACTCCGAACAACTTTCGGTAACCACATACAATTCCCATTACAACTCTAGCGTCACCGAACCTTAAGTGTGTAGACCCTATGGGTTCGGGAACCATGCAGACATGACCGAGACACCTCTCCGGCCAATAACCAATAGCGGGATCTGGATACCCATATTGGCTCCCACATGTTCCACAATGATCTCATCGGATGAACCACGATGTCGGGGATTCAATTAATCCCGTATACAATTCCCTTTGTCCATCGGTATGTTACTTGCCCGAGATTCGATCGTCGGTATCCCTATACCTTGTTCAATCTCGTTACCGGCAAGTCTCTTTACTCGTTCCATAACACATGATCCCGTGACTAACTCCTTAGTCACATTGAGCTCATTATGATGATGTATTACCGAGTGGGCCCAGAGATACCTCTCCGTCACACGGAGTGACAAATCCCAGTCTCGATTCGTGCCAACACAACAGACACTTTCGGAGATACCTGTAGTGCACCTTTATAGTCACCCAGTTACGTTGTGACGTTTGATACACCCAAAGCATTCCTACGGTATCCAGGAGTTGCACAATCTCATGGTCTAAGGAAATGATACTTGACATTAGAAAAGCTCTAGCAGACGAACTACACGATCTTGTGCTATGCTTAGGATTGGGTCTTGTCCATCACATCATTCTCCTAATGATGTGATCCCGTTATCAACGACATCCAATTTCCATGGTCAGGAAACCATGACCATCTATTGATCAATGAGCTAGTCAACTAGAGGCTTACTAGGGACATGGTGTGGTCTATGTATTCACACATGTATTACGGTTTCCGGTTAATACAATTATAGCATGAACAATAGACAATTATCATGAACAAGGAAATATAATAATAACCATTTTATTATTGCCTCTAGGGCATATTTCCAACAAAGTGTACCTTCAGGTTGAGCCGTGTGTTACTTTGTTCAGAGAGTTCTTTTATCTTAACCGTCAAACGGAAACAAAGAACGGTGCTTCCTGCGAGCTTGGCGGTGTTTCCATCCAAAAAAGAAAGAAAAACGGTTTCCCAGAATCAAAGTTGGCGAGTCACCCCAAAGGGTGGAACCAAACCTGGTTCTATTGCAGCGATACTTCACCTGAAGGGGAAAATCCCTTGCCGGGTTTTAGATTAGAAAGACTTAGTGGTAAAATGGAATTCCCGAGTTGGCCAACTGACGAAGAGAGAGTAATTCTAGCACCTCTTCATGCAAAGCTAAGAGCCCTGACCGCACATGGCCTGGCCGGGATAGATCTGATGCGTTGCTGGTTAAAGTGGCAGATTCAACATGTCAGTTTGAGGGACGGCTTGATGTGTGATTTCTCAGGCGCCTCAAATGATCCTCAGCGGTTTTCCCGTGAAAATCTCACTGATAGTGTTCTTACCAAGGAAACAAAGAAGTTTTTCTCTGTCTCAAAAGAGATGTGCAGCGTCACCGGCTTGGGTCCATTTTACCTTCTCAACCCGCTGCCTCAGGTATTAACTATTTCCATTCTATATTTTATATATCTGCAGGCCGATTCTAACTTTTGGAAAGTTGCACCTCAAGCCTCCCTTCCTGCTACGGGTAAAAAGAATGCCCCAATCTCCGTGTCATCTTTGGAGGAGGAATCTCAGGTAGAACTTGATTCTCTTAGCCGTCTGTTTAATGAACTTGCTGACGCACCTTCTTATCAGGGCGACTCGGAATGTAGTCAAGCCGGCAAAACTGAGGTAACTCCAATTTCCCTCAATCCTTCGGAAATGCTTGTTCCTCGGAGATCAAGACAAGCCGTTCGAAAAGTTAAATTATCACACCCAGAAGCTCATTTGGCTCCTGATTTTCCTTTGAAGAACACACAGTTTGCCGACTCATCAAAATGCAAGATTCGAGAAGATGAAGACCCTAGTTTATCTCACGCGCTGCCGGCTCGCAAATCATGCCTTGAGGTGCCTCATAGTCCAACTGATTCTCGCCCTAGAGACGGCTTGTTTAAACATCCTCTTAGTCCTTCAAATTCCCTTTATCAGGATTCTCCTTCATCATCAGGCGACTCGAGTGCGTCACAGCTTCCTGCTTTCAATGTCAATCATGGGTAGGTGTCTATATTTGCGAAGTCCGTATGGTATCGTTCATTATTTTGACCTCAACTTGTGATAACTTTTGTTATTCCAATAATCCAGGGCCAAATCTGTTGTGTCCAAACGGAAAGGTGGGTCATCTTCTTAAGCTGGTTTTATAGACACCAATTCTACTGAAGATGACTCCAATGGTTGACTCTTCTGTTGAAAAGGAACTTGATGCAAGGCTAGAGCCGGAGGCTGCCACTGAGACTCTCGGAATGAATGAGCCAGTTATTATGGATGCTCCTTTTGACATTGAATCATCCATCTTTCCTTCCAAATCAGCTTGCGTAGACGAACTTCTGGCGTCATCTGACCGCAACGTTCCAGACGTTGTGTTTGTCAAAGAAAATTTACAAGCCCCCACTGCTTCCACTTCCTTATCTAAAATCGTGAGCAAGGACGAATCAGTGACTTTGGATAAGGGAAAGGCCAAGATGGATTTCCTGGAATTATCCGGACTTGGTGTTGAAGACTTGTATCAAGAGTACTTGACCCAGCTGTCTGAGAGACGAGAGATTGAAAAGAGCATGATAAATGCAATGAAGGAAAAATATGAGGTAATCTACTCATTTTACCATTATCCTGCATACTACCATTAGCTTCCAAAGACCAGCTTGTTATGATAAGCTGGTTTTATAGAGTATTAAGGCTTGTAGTAGCCCTGTAGCCCCCAAGGACCGACTCATCTTCTTGAGATGAGTCGGGTCTTTAAGACTGAGAACGTTCAACCTGTAGCCCCCAAGGGCCGACTCATCTTCTTGAGATGAGTCGGGTCTTTAAGATTGAAGAAGTTTCGACCTGTAGCCCCCAAGGGCCAACTCATCTTCTTGAGATGAGTCGGGTCTTTAAGATTGAAGAAGTTTCGACCTGTAGCCCCCAAGGGCTGACTCATCTTCTTGAGATGAGTCGGGTCTTCTCCATTCTTTAGTTTCAAAAGAGCTGAATTACATTAGCCCCCAAGCGACAAGGATATTGCTTGCAATCTTCTTGAGACTTGTAAACCATAATTGCTGATGTTTGTTGCTCATCCATCAGGGATATTGTGAAGATGCTGAGTCTGTTGATGTGAGACTGTAGAAACGGCTTAAGGAAGAAGAAAAGTTGAAAATTGAAGCCGAATCCAGGGCGGCTCACTTTGAAGATTCTGCACGTCACGTGAATGAATGTCTGGAACAGGCCATAAAACTGTTCGAGGCGGAAAAAGTTGTCCTGACAAAACGTGCGGAGAAGGCTGAGAAAAACTTTGGCCCTGTGAAGGAGAAATATGCCACTCTTGTGAAGCAGATCAATGATATGTTAACAGCAATCTTCGGTACGTGTTCCGTCTCGCCTTTGTCAATGTGCCGGTTTATGAACCTTTGTGGCGACTTATTTTGCTTTGTCTTATCTGCAGGGCAAAAAAATCACAACCTCGTAGAACTGTCAATTGTAAAATTGAAGACCATTTTCACGTACGTAGAGCAGCTGTTTACAGGCTCCGTATACTCTATCACGGCTGTGAAGAACCTGAAGCATCCACCGAGAAGTATCAAAGACATGTTGAAGCAGCTCTCTACCGTGCCACAATGGGTGATTGAGACTCGGAAATCAGCAGCTCATGTAGGAGCGAACATGGCGCTCGCTCAAGCAAAGGCGTATCTGCCAGAATTGGATGTGGAGCAGCTGAAAGGCGGCTTCCCGGAGTTTAAGCTTGATGGGTCAGCATTCACTCGTGAAGACTACGCCAAGTGCCTTTTGGAGACCCGGCCACTGGCGTCTTTGATAGCCGACGGGGTAGATCTTTCAAGGTATCATCCAGCCTACACCGCTGATAATGAACGCATTAGCGCGCCCAAGGACGAGCCGTCTGACCTGGTGCCGCCTCGTCGTAAGACAACTTTTGCCCCTGACATTGACGCGTCAGCTCTTGTTGAAGGGACTGCAAATTTTGAATCTTTGCTCTCAATTCGTTGGCAACAGAAAGGCCAGTAGGTTGAGGATGATGACGAGCCGGCGGGTTCAGGTCCAGAGGCGGCTGATGATAGAGCTTGAGGACGGCTTGGAAGCTGGATGCTTCGCCTCGTCAGACGAGCCCCCTGGTGTAAGACAAACTTTTGTGAAGGATTATCTGGCTCCACTATAAGCCTGTAATAGGAGTAGTACTCTTCATAACTTTGAATTTGCTTTGTCGTGCCATCGTGCACATTTGGCACCTTTTGTCAGTGTTGAACTCGGATGTGACAAACTTCTTGTTAATATGCTCATGGCATTGTTTATCCCCGCACCTTCCTTGCTTAATGTCTGGCAATTTTTGTCCATAAAGCAAATCTGGAGTAAGCCGGCAACATAGCCTGATCTTTCGAAAGTCAAGTCAATTGATTTCTTCCTTCAATGATATTGAAGACGGATGATCCAGAAACTGGTCATTATATGAACTCAGTTATGTAACCCGGCCATCCAAATATAAGCCGGTGGCAAGTGTAATACTGTACCTGAAATATGCAAGTGTATATATATATATATATATATATATATATATATATATATATATATATTAAATAATCTGGCTTAATGAGACTTAGAAAAAAGGAGACTGGCTTTCGAGGCTCAAGTCTTGCTTCCATGAAGCGGGCATAATAACCCATGGTTTGTCCTAGCTTTCTGTATGCCGGCTCTCACATGACTCAAACCAATGTTTTAACCTTAAAAGTTTAGGGTCCAGAAAAGGATTAACTTTTAAGAGTACATGGGGTCATCTGATCGGAGTCGCATCAAACATACAGGCAGGTTTAACCATATTTTAGTGGCGTCTTTGTCGGGTCAAGAGGGTGAGAAAGCTAAACTCGATGAGTTGGAAGCCCCCAAGTGACCTATGTTTCAAACAATAAAGACTCATGCTCAATTTATAGGCTGAAACGACAGAGACCCCAAGTTTCGGGGATGCCGGCTTTATTATATTTGAACATAAAGAAGTATATACAGAATTTTGTAGTGGGTGGAAAAGAATTACAAAAAGGTGAGCCGGTGGCTCCTAAGTGTAATAAGGCCGCAGGTGTGCGATATTCCAGGGCCGGGTTGTTTCTTTCTGAGAAGTGTATGAACCCTCTCGTAGGTCGACCAGATAATACGAACCATTGTTGATGTTTCGACTGGTGACGAAAGGACTCTCCCAAGGTGGGGAGAGCTTGTGCATCCCCGTTTGGTCTTGAATCAACCGGAGAACTAAGTCGCCTTCTTGAAAGGTACGGCTTCGAACTCTACGGCTGTGATAGCGACGTAGGTCTTGTTGGTATATTGCAGATCTGGCCGCTGCTAAGTCACGTTCCTCTTCCAAGGCATCCAAGGAGTTTTGGCATGCTTGATCATTATCCGCCTCGACATAAGCAGTCACCCGAGGCAAGTCATGACGAATATCGCTCAGGAGGACCGCCTCAGCTCCGTAAACCAAGAAGAAAGGAGTGTATCGTGTGGATCTGTTGGGCGTTGTTCGAATACTCCAAAGGATCGAGGGAATTTCTTCAACCCGGCAACCCGGCGTTCGCTCAAGGGGCACCATGAGCCAGGGCTTGATTCCTCTCAAGATCTCTTGATTGGCTCTTTTAGCTTGCCCGTTGGACTGCGGGTGTGCTACCGCTGCTAAATCGAGCCGGATGTGCTCCCGCTGGTAGAATTGCTCCATGGCTCCCTTGGACAGATTGGTACCATTATCAGTAATGATGCTGTGCGGGTAGCCAAAAAGGAAAATCAGCTTTTTCAGAAATTTGACTGCGGTCTCTGCGTCGCAATTGCTGACCGGCTCCGCCTCAACCCACTTAGTAAACTTATCAATAACCACTAATAAGTGGGTCTTTTTATCAGAAGACGGCTTGAACGGACCGACCATATCCAGCCCCCATACCGCAAACGGCCAAGTAATTGGAATCATATGCAACTCCTGAGCCGGCACGTGAGCCTGTCGACCAAACTTTTGGCACCCATCACACTTGCGCACAATTTCCTCAACGTCGACATGAGCCGTCAGCCAATAGAACCCATGCCGGAAAGCCTTGGCGACCAATGATCGTGAGCCGGCATGGTGCCCGCAATCGCCAGAATGGATTTCGTTAAGTATCTCCTGTCCTTCCTCAGGCGAAACACACCACTGAAACACGCCAATGCTACTTCGTCGATGTAATTCGCCATTGACGATTGTCATGGACTTTGATCGCCAGATGATTTGACGAGCGTCAACTTCCTCTTCTGGGAGCTCTCCTTGGGTCAGATAAGCCAAATATGGCACAGTCCAATCAGGGGTGACATGCAGAGCCACCACAAGCTGTGCCTCCGGGTCAGGGATAGCTAAGTCCTCCTCCGACGGTAACTTGACTGATGGATTGTGAAGGATGTCCAGAAAGACGTTAGGCGACACCGGCTTTCTCTGGGAGCCAAGTCTAGACAAAGCATCAGCCACTTCATTGAGCCGACGATCTATATGATCGACCTGATAACCTTGAAAATGACTCACCACATTAGAGACCGCTCGTCTGTAAGCCGCCATAAGAGGGTCCTTAGAATCCCAAGTCCCTGAAACTTGCTGTGCTACTAGATCTGAGTCGCCCAGACATCTGACCCGGCTAAGGTTCATCTCTTTGGCTATCCGAAGCCCATGTAGGAGTGCTTCGTACTCAGCTGCATTATTAGTACACGGGAACATGAGCCGTAAGACATAACAAAATTTTTCACCTTTTGGAGAAGATAGCACGACCCCAGCCCCCGAGCCTTCCAGCTGCCTAGACCCGTCAAACTGTATGGTCAAGTACGTGGTATCTGGCCTATCCTCTGGAATCTATATCTCTGTCCAATCATTGATGAAATCCACCAATGCGTGAGACGTGATGGCAGTTCGGGGCATGTACTTCAAGTGGTGGTCACCAAGCTCAATGGCCCACTTGGCTATTCTGCCCGTGGCCTCTTGGTTTTGTATGATATCACCAAGAGGCGCCGAACTAACCATGGTTATTGGGTGTTCCTGGAAATACTGCTTCAACTTTCGGCTCGCCATGAAGATCCCGAAAACCAGCTTCAGCCAATGTGGGTACCGCTGCTTGGATAGTGTTGGGGATATAACCCCGTGGTAAGACCCGCCCAGGAGGGGCCGGGTCATACCTAGCGGCTCATAACCAAGACCATTAAGGTGGGCCGGAAGATAAAGGCCAGGCCGCATGGCGGCTTACCAGGCGGGCCAAGACAAAGGCCCAGAGACAGAAGATGGTGTAAGACCCGGGCGGTTAAGCCGCCCGGAGACGGCTTGCTCAAGGAGGCAAGGCGGCTTAGAGACAGGATTGACTACGTTGTAAGAGTCGGTTTAGGACTCGTGTAACCCAGGGCCTCGACCTCCTATATAAAGGCGAGACCCCGGGGCGGCTTAGAAAAAAACCAATCAATCGAGAACTAGGTCAAGCAAATCCGCTCCCTTGTAATCGATACTCCAATCAATACAACACAAGCAGGACGTAGGCTTTTACCTCTTCTTGAGGGCCGAACCTGGGTAAACTCGTGTCCCTCGTCTCGACCAACCCCTTTGAGTCCACCGTCTTAGCGATGGCCTCGAACCTAAGTCTTCGGACATCTGCCGTGACAAAACCACGACAGTTGGCGCCCACCGTGGGGCTCGTGCTCGGTGGTGTTCAGTTCTCAAAGGGTTCTCTCCCAGGGATCGAGGGGTACGCTGTTGGCAGGATGACCAAGAGTCGCCACGGCCGGCTCTACATCGACGACGCCGGCTGGGGCCCCGAGGCCGTCTCAATTGAGTACGGGTTCTGGGTCCCCTTCGGCGGAATCCACGTCTTCATCGGCAAGATCGGCGGATCTGAACCCGGGCCGGACATCTACACCGACATTATCGAGCCGGCCCGGCGCGAGCAACCCGCCCGACGCATGCGATCCTCCCGTGCTAACCCGGGCAGGAAGCATGTCTTCGTCGGCTTCACCCAGGGCATGGAACTTGAAGGCTCTATGTCTCGGTAAGAAACTCTCATCTGCTCAGAGGATGGGTCCTCCAGCGGAGACACGTAATCGATCTATCAGCTTCATAACGGTGGGCTCGGGGGCTACATCGAGCCTTACCCTGAGTCAGAGTATCATGAGCCGGAGGATTACGAGCCGCCGAGCCGCGCTGCCGTATTCATGGCAGGTTCAGCGCCGGCCCCATCAGCACAGCCGCCGGCGTGACCAGGTCAGGAGCTGGCAGGCCGCCGGCTCAGGTTCTCTTGGATCTGATGAACGAGCTTACCACCCTGATGGAAACCGAGGTCACTGCTGAAAACCAAGCGACCCGCAACGCGGAGATGACGAGGTTGAAGAACCAGATGGCCGGAGTCCAACAGGAAATCAACGCGCTGAAGGCCCAGATGGATACTGAGGCGGAGCGCCTTAGGGCGGATGCTTTCCGCCTTGAGCTAGAGCAGCAGTCTGCAGCGGCGGTTCATCGGATGAGGCATCAATCCCACCTGCCGGATCAATATGAAGCCAGAAATCTTTTTAACACGCCAGGGACGGGACGGAATGTGCCTTTGACCGTAACCCGGACGGCAGAAGTACCTGGAAGCCGGGCGGCGGTTCAACATCAGCAGCCAGACCCGCCCCGACGGAACCAAAACCCGCCACAGTTTTTTCCGACGCCACCGGGTCATTATTCTAACCCGGCGGAGAACATGGTGGCGGCGGCCACCAGGCTTGATACAATTCCCATCCCCGACGAGGCGCCTTTTGCAGAGGAGGTGCGGAACGCTATTGGATACCTGCGGACGGCGGTGGCCTAGCAGGAGAAATACACTTATAGCCGGAGTCGCGTGCATTCAACCCCCATCCCCAGCCGCAGCTACAGCCGGCGCTATGAGTCACCGGCGGTTTCTAGCAGTGAACGACATCGGAACCCGCCGCGAGTCGATCGGGCGGCTCTGGATGCTCAGGCACTGGTGGATAGGGCAAAGGCACAGCGAGAAGCGGCGGCTCTGGCGGCGGCGGCGGCGGCTCATCAGGAACCCACAGTTGCACCTTCCGTTTCAGTAGGAGCAGGAGTAACCTCCAGGGCTGTGGGGGTGCCGTGCTTAGCGCCGGCTCTGTGGAACGAGCGTCTGCCGAAGGATTTCAAGGGTCCTCGCAAGGTGCCCAATTATACTGCTGACCTATCTCCAGAGGCTTGGATCGAAAGCTATGAGCTGGCCATGGAGATGTTAGACGTCAGTGATGCAGTATGTGCCACATATTTCATCATGATGTTGGAAGGGCCAGCTCGCACGTGGTTAAAAGGCTTTCTGCCCAACACCATTAATTCCTGGGCCAAATTAAAGGCGAAATTCATCAAAAATTTCCAAGGAACGTGCAAGCAGCCCATGACGATTGTGGATTTGGACCATTGTGTGCAGCGTGATGACGAGTCGGCTCATCACTGGGTCTGGCGGGTCTCTACCATCATCCACTCTTCTGAACAGATTACGGCGGCTCAAGCAGTTTTGATTCTAGAGAAGAATTGCCATTTTGCACCATTGAAGCAGAAGCTTGGCCGGCTCAAACGCTCATGCCAAGACATGGGGGAGCTCATGGCGGCTCTCACCAAGTATGCAGACTCTGACAACACGAAAGACCCAGGCTCTGATGATGAGAAATCAGGTCAGGGGAAGAAAGGTAACAATGGCAAGGGTCAACAGTAAAACGCGGCTGGAAACAGCAACCCGGGCAAGCGGAAGAACCCGGACGGCGGGTCAGAACTGGTGCGAACACCAGCGCTGGGAACAATCGTGCTAAGGGCAATGGGAACTTCAGGGCACCCTTTAACAAGGGCAAAGCTCCTTTCAACCTGGAAGAGATGCTCAATAAACCCTGTCCAGAGCACAGCCGGCCTGATAAGCTGGCAGGCCATACATGGAGGGATTGCAGTATTATGCGGCAGTTTCGGGATTATAGCCTTCAACAGCATCGTAATAACGGTAATGGTCCGTCAGGCGGCTCAGGGCCGGGCGGGTCAGGAGCCGGTTTTGGTGCTGGCGGCTCAGGATCCGGTTACCAGGGTCAAGGCAACCATGGAGGTCATAATCAACAGTCTGGCGGTGGAGGCCAGCAGCAGAATAACCAGTCGGGGTACTAGAGTAACCCGTAGCAGCTCAGCGGGGGTCAGTATCATGTTTTTACAACCAGCCTTGACAAGCGAGATCGAAAGGTGCGCAAGCGGGCGGTTAATACAGTCATGCCGGCTCTCCCGCAGTATTTGAAGTGGTCTGAGTATGACATAACTTGGAGCCGGGAGGATCACCCGCCTCGTGTTGATAACCCGGGGCAGCTCTCTTTGGTAGTTGCCCCCCAAGTGGGAGGATACGTGTTCACTAAAGTACTTATGGATGGTGGCAGCAGCATCAACATCCTGTATTATGACACTTTCCGCCGGATGGGTTTGCTTGACAAGGATCTTAAGCCCTCTTCAACAGTTTTTCACGGTGTGGTGCCTGGAAAATCGGCTTATCCAGTGGGAAAGATTTCTTTGGAAGTAGCTTTTGGTGATGAATTCAACTATAGGATGGAGTCTTTGTGGTTTGAAGTTGTCAAAATCAAAAGCCCATATCATGCTCTGTTTGGACGGCCGGCTTACGCCAAGTTCATGGCTAGGCCTTGCTATGTTTACTTACAGCTCAAGATGCCTGGGTTGAACAGGAAGATTACGGTGCATGGTGATCGGAAGACGGCTCTTGAGTGTGAGGAAGGTGACGCAGCTTACGCAGAGTCTACTTGCGCTGAGGCGGAGCTCAAGTTTTATAAGGAAAATGTTGACCCAGAAGATATGACTCCACTGAAGAAGCCTAACACGGAATCTGAGCCGCCACTCAAGTTTGTGGCAGAAGATACCAAGTTGGTGGACTTTACGCCGGGCGACTCATCACGGCAGTTCACTATCGGGGCTAACATGGACCCCGCATAGGAAAGCGCGCTCATTGAATTCATCCGTGAGAATCGGGACATCTTTGCATGGAAGCCTTCTGACATGCCAGGTGTACCGAGAGAATTCGCTGAGCACCACCTTAATGTGGATCCTAAGTTTAAGCCGGTCAAATAGTTCCTCCGGCGATTCAATGAAGAGGGGCGTAAGGCTATTGGAGAAGAGGTGGCCCGGCTCTTGGCAGCAGGGTTCATCGTTGAAGTTTTTCACCCGGAGTGGCTTGCTAACCCGGTGTTAGTACTCAAGAAGAACGGCACGTGGCGTATGTGTGTGGATTACACGGATCTTAACAAGGCTTGTCCAGTTGACCCATTTGCTCTCCCCCGTATCGACCAGATTATTGATGCAACGGTGGGTTGTGAGAGTTTATGCTTCCTGGATGCTTATTCAGGGTATCATCAGATCAAGATGGCAGTTAAAGACCAAGAGAAGACGGCTTTCATTACGCCTTTTGGTGCTTTTTGCTATGTATCTATGCCTTTTGGGCTCAAGAGTGCCCAGACGACTTACCAGCGTTGTGTGCAGAACTGTCTTCATGGTTAAATTGGGCGCAATGTTCATGCTTATGTGGATGATATTGTGGTCAAGTCAAGGAAGAAGAAGACTCTACTTGACGACCTGAAGGAAACGTTCGATAATTTGCGGGTTTACAAGATGATGCTTAACCCGGCAAAGTGTGTTTTCGGTGTACTTGCAGGCAAGCTCTTGGGGTTTCTAGTCTCTGAGCGTGGTATTGAAGCTAATCCGGACAAGATAAAGGCTATTACCTCCCTGTCTGAGCCGGCGTGCATCAATGACGTTCAGCGGCTGGCGGGTCGGATCGCTGCATTAAGCCGGTTCATAAGCCGCCTAGGTGAGAAGGCTATTCCTTTGTATCAGATGATGAAGAAAACAGACAACTTTGTCTGGAGTAATGCGGCGGGTGAAGCGTTTGAGGCGCTCAAGAAGCAGCTGGTTGAGCCGCCGGTCTTGGCCGCTCCAGCTGAGAAGGAACCTTTACTCCTCTATGTGGCAGCTAACAACAGGGCAGTCAGCGCCGCGATTGTTGTGGAGCGTAAGGAGGCAGGGAAGGAATACCCGGTTCAGAGGCCGGTTTACTACGTCAGTGAAGTCCTGATATAATCCAAGCAAAGGTACCCACATTGGCAAAAACTAATATATGGGGTGTTCATGGCGAATCGCAAGTTGAAGCATTATTTCTTGGGACACCAGATCACCGTGGTTAGCTCTGCCCCGTTGGGTGACATAATTCAAAATAGAGAAGCCACTGGCAGGATTGCTAAGTGGGCATTGGAGCTTGGGCCTCTTAATCTGAAATATGTGCCTCGCACGGCTGTCAAGTCTCAAGCCTTGGTGGACTTTATAAATGACCGGACAGAGTGTCATTCGCCCGAGGAGAAGCCGGATAACACATACTGGACAATTCACTTTGATGGATCCAGATAGTTGGAAGGGTCAGGGGCTGGAGTTGTCTTAACTTCCCCTAGAGGTGACAAGTTTTGTTATGTGTTAAGGTTGATGTTTCCCTGTACTAACAATGCAGCTGATTATGAGGCTTTACTTCATGGCCTCCGTGTGGCTAAGGAGATGAACCTGAGCCGGGTTAGATGCCTCGGCGACTCAGACCTCGTGGCTCAGCAAGTTTCAGGCACGTGGGATTCCAAAGACCCACGGATGGCGGCTTATCGTCAGGCGGTGGACATCATTGCTGGGCACTTCAAGGGTTATTAGGTGGATCATATTGATCGTCGCAAGAACGAGGCGGCTGATGCATTGTCAAGGCTGGGCTCTCAGCGTAAGCCGGTGCCGCCTAACGTTTTCTTGGATGTGTTATATCATCCGTCGGTTAAGCTACCTTCAGAGGAGGATCTGGCCGTACCTGACCCGGAGGGGCAGCTGGTGGCGACTCTGCATGCTATCCCTGACTGGACGCTGCCTTACTTAGCGTACTTGACTCGCGGCCAGTTACCCGAGGACGAGACCTTGGCAAGACAAATCATCGGGCGATCTAAATCCATGACTATCATCAATGGCGAGTTACACAAGCGCAGTGTCACTGGTGTTTTCCAGCGTTGCGTTTCTCTTGAATAGGGTAAGGAGATCTTAAATGAAATTCACGCCGGTGATTGTGGTCATCACGCCGGCTCAAAATCTTTGGTGGCCAAGGCTTTCCGACATGGTTTCTTCTGGCAGATGGCTCATAAGGACGCGGAAGACTTGGTCATCAAGTGGGATGGATGTCAGAAGTTCGGGCGACGTGCTCACGTACCGGCTCAGGAACTACGGATGATTCCAATCACCTGGCCATTTGCGGTCTGGGGGCTTGATATGGTCGGGCCCTTCAAGAGATCTAAAGACAAGAAAACCCACCTTTTGGTGGCGGTGGATAAGTTTACCAAGTGGGTTGAGGCTGAGCCGGTCGGCAAGTGTGACGCGGCTACGGCGGTTCAGTTTGTCAAAAAATTGATCTACTGTTTTGGTTACCCTCACAGTATCATCACGGACAATGGCACAAACCTATCCAAGGGGGCTATGCAGGCGTTCTGTGAAAGTGAGCACATCTGGCTTGACGTCTCTGCTGTTGCTCATCCACAATCCAATGGTTAGGCGGAACGTGCTAACCAGGAGATCTTGAGAGGCATCAAGCCCCGGCTTATGGTTCCTCTACAGCGAACGCCGGGTTGTTGGGTAGAAGAGTTACCATCAGTTTTATGGAGCATCAGAACTACTCCCAACAGGTCAACAGGCTATACGCCTTTCTTCATGGTTTATGGTGCAAAAACCGTGTTACCAAGTGATATACGTCATGACTCGCCGAGGGTGGTGGCTTACGTTGAGACAGATAATGAGACAGCGCGTCAGGACGCGTTAGATGCTTTGGATGAAGAGCGTGATCTAGCGGCGGCTCATTCGGCGATTTATCAGCAAGACCTGCGTCGCTATCATAGCCGCAGAGTTAAGACCCGGACGTTTCAGGAAGGCGACTTGGTGTTTCGTCTGATTCAAGATCAGACGGATGCGCACAAGCTCTCTCCCCCATGGGAAGGACCCTTTGTGGTCAGCAGAAATCTCAACAATGGGTCATACTATCTCATTGACGTCCGAGACGAGTCACGCACTTCTGGACAGGAGACCCACCGGCCGTGGAATATCGCTCATTTGCGGCCTTACTATACTTGAGTCATCGACTCCCATCAATGTACATCATCATTGTATACACCTTTTATATATATAATAAATTTGGCATCCCTGCAAGCCGGGGCCTCTGCCTATTATATACTTCAGATTGTGCAAAAGTGGACTCAACCACAAGGTCATTTTGGGGCTTCCAACCCGCCGGGTTTAGCTTACACACCCTCTTGATCGGCTCTTCAGCCACCGTAAGGCCGGGTTATATACCCAACAAGTTGACTCCGTCAACAAAGGTCATTTGGGGGCTTCCAACCCGCCGGGTTTAGCTTACACACCCTCTTGATCGGCTCTTCAGCCACCGCAAGTTCGAGTTAAACCTGCCTGTATGCTGCTGCTACTCCGCCAGGTGACCCGCCGAACTCTTACCAGTTAATCTCGATTAGAGACCCTGAGCTGCTCAAAGTATTTGACAGTCACTCTCACTAGAGACCCTGTACTGGTCAAGGTTCAACCGGCGGCTCTTGTCACGTGAGGGCCGGCTTACGGAAAGCGAGGATAAACTCACCCATCTGTTGCATACTCTCCGCTATGTGGCCCGTTCATACTCTTAAACAGTTACTCTTTTAAACACCCTGCACTGTTTAAGGTTCAAACGACGGATTTATGTCACGTGAGAAGTAGCTTATGGGCCCTGGGGTACTCATGCCCTGTTGCGCCTCTTTATGGTTTGTTGTTGCTCTTACCAGTTAATCTCGCCTAGAGACCCTGAGCCGTTCAAAAGAGTTGACGGTCACTCTCACTAGAGACCCTATACTGCTAAGAGTTCAAACAACAAGTTCATGCCATAAGAGCCGGCATATGAGTTTTCGAAAAAACAAGGTTATGGAAGGTTTAACATCTCCGGGTTGTGCTTTTTCAAGCCGCCCTTACAGCAATACAGGGCATATTCTGTCTTGTTTGTTTTTGCAGGGTTTTATCTCTTAAGATGAGCCGCCGTGAAATATGATGAAAAGATGATTGTGAGCAGAACACAAGACAGATAAAAGTGCATCAAGTTGTGCAAAGATTTATACGTGCACGATGGCACGGCTCAGGCAATCAAGTTTTTCTACCCCTATTACAAAACTCCCCAGGGAGCACAAAATACAATGGACTTAAGTTTTTGTACAACTTCCAGTTTCGGTGGCTCAGAAAGCCGGGTTATCAGTTTTAGGAGCAAGTGTTCAGCTCGATGGCGGGTCATCCTGCGGCGGGTCTTCGACCTCTTTGATCTGAAGATTGTCCACATCCCAGTTGCAGTTTGTTAATGCTTCAAACTGGGCCTCATCAAAGAGAGGAGATGGGTCAATTTCAGGAGCAAAGAGTGGCTTACGGCGGGCAGGAGTCAAGTCTCTAGCTTCAAACGTTGGGCATCGCACTTGTTTGTTATCCTCGCCATAAGCCGCCTAGTAGGAGGTCAGATCAATTTCATCGGCGAGTGTTGATGCGAGTACTCGAGAAGCCTTCATACACTTGGCATAGTCAGCTTCCGTAAATTCTGAGCCGTCATCTTTTTTGGATGGAAAGCCATCCATCATCTCTTCTGCAGTCAGTTCAAGGGCAAAGGCCAAAGACCGGCTTAGTGCGGCCATTGCTCCCTTTCTGGCGGCTGATAGTTTGAGCTCCTCAATTTGCTTGGGCAGAGTTGACAGGAGTTCTATCACTCCCTTCATGAATTTGGGGATGCTTTTTTCATTCAGCATCGCTTTGATGGTGCAAAGGGTCCCACAGTATAGCTGTTCTCTCAAGGAAAGATTAGGTGTTATAAGCCACCCGCACAGTTTTTAACAAGGCAAGGAAATTTGCTAAGTGTTCAGTGCTTACCAAAGATAGCACAAGTCATCCTAGAAATATGGCGCTTGAGGGTTTGTAGCTCATCTGACACAAGCTTGAGCTGCTGGTCAGCATCGTCTGCACGCTTGGTCAGGGTGGCTTGTGTAGACTCAGCACTCTTTTTAAAGGCATCAAAGTCGGCTTGAACCTTCTCAAGTTCCTTAACGGCAACCCGCCATTTTTCTTCCGCCTCAGACCGGGCGGTTTGTTGCGAAGCAAGGCTTTCTTTTACGCCGGTCAGATTAGACTCGGCCGCGTCCAAGGCTTCCTGTATTGCACAAAAACAAAACAGTTCAGGAGGTTTAAGTCGCCAGGATGAGATTTTCGTAGATGATTGATGAAGCTGTTATGCTACAAGTCTCAAGCAGATTGCAAGCAATATACTTGACACTTGGGGGCTAATGTCTGTGTTTTCTCTCCAAGTCTACAACGAAGTTCCGGCTCATGTTCGTAAAGTTAATCCGACACTTGGGGGCTACACATGGCGCTTTCCAAATCTACATTGAAGTTCCGGCTCATCTTCGTAAAGATAAGCCGGCACTTGTGGGCTACATACGGAGCTTTTCAAGTTTACAGTGAAGTTCCGGCTCATCATTTTTTATAATGACCCGGACTTGGGGGCTACCGTTGGATCAATTTTTCAACTCAGTACCGGCTTAATATCTATATTAACCCGATACTTGGGGGCTACAAGCTAAGTAATTTCAATTATGACATGAATTGGAAGACCCGGTCTACTATTTGCAATACTAAACCAGCTCTCGGGGGCTACATAAGGGTTTAAGGAAAAAGTAAGAGAGGAGTACCTCATATTTCTTCTTCATCAGTCCAACAAGTTTCAACTCCATGTTACGGCTTGTGGAGAGGCGATTTAGATAACCAGCATGAAGTTCATCCGCAGTCATTTTCTCTAATACGGGGAATTCAAACTCAAGCTTCTCTGGTGAGCCTGTCTCAGCCTGGCAGGTGTGTTTCGTTAATACATGGGGATCAGGGAATTGATAACCCGTCCCAGTGACAATAACGTCTGGATGAGCTGTATCTTCGGCGACTGTTGAAGGGCTCGGCGGTTTAGGATCAGCCTTTGGTGGACTCTCAGGAGTGGCCATGTCATCATCAGCCGGCTCAGAGGGCTGAGGAATGTCGGCAGATGCATCTTTTCTAGCCTCAGTGGGCTCAACATGAGGTGCAGGGGAATACGGCTTAGCAGTTTCCGGCTCTTGGGCAGTAGGGGTAGCGGTAGACCCGCCGGTCTTCCTTCGTTTTGCTTGAGCCCTGGAAAACAAAATATTGTCACATAAAGGACAAGGATGGTAAAAAGGTATGATGCAAATGCAAAGGTACGTACTCCGGGTTGATATTCAGAGGAGGCAGCTTGGATGCAGTAGAGTCGCCAGATGAAGGAGGTGACTCCTAAAGAAGTTAAGACGATGAGAAACAGAGTAAGGTTACAATGCAAGACTGTCAAAAATTGGACTTAGATAAAAGAATACCTCAGTCGGCCGTTTCCGAGGAGCCGGAGAGTTTGGTAAGCCAGTCAAAAGCTCTTCGGAGCCGGTGCTCCGGGACTGACATCTGGAGTTATGCTATTGCTTTTTCAAAAGAAAGTTGGGGTCTAAATAAGCAAGAGGATGAGAAAATGGGACTTTCTGGATGACCCGTCGTATTTGCTCTGGTGGAATGTTTTCTGAGTCAGAGGAAATGTAAGTTACCTCAGGGGCATCTGCATGGCTTGTCTCTGTTTCCTCCTGTGAATAATTATCGTCAATAAGTTGCATAAAGAGACGGCCAAGAGAGTCAAGTTCTACCTCCGAGTCGTCAAGCTCAGGTGATTCCTGAGCAGCGGGTTTCTTCTTCTGGGCGCGGGTTTTACCCGCCTTTGGCTTCCTCACAGGAAGATTATACTTCTTCTTCCAAAAAGAAGAGCCGGCCTGCGCATAAGCCGCTAAAAAGGTTAAAAGGAGCAAGGTAAAAAGTCAAGACAAGAATGACCAATTTTGTGGAAAAAGATTTCTTACAGCTGGAGCCGGGTTCTTGACACAGAAAGGTCTCAGCCCAACTTTGTTGCAAACCGCTTGCTTTTCGCCAGGAAGTGTTTTGACGGAGGAGTTGATGTCTTGTTCTGTCAGAGGGGTGGTGTTGAAGCAGAGAGTGTCATTGGGCTCACCCGTGAATTGGTACATGAGTCGGTCACGCCGGCTCAGTGGCAAGATCTTCCAGCTAACCCAGCAGTGGGTTAAGTCGACGCCCGTCAAGACGTTGGCCATTAAGTCCCTGATCTTCACGAAAGCCGGAGCATATTTCGCTCGCTCTGCGGCGGACATCCGGTCTGGGAGTTCTCCGGTGTTGCAAAGCCGGGTAGGACGGTAACCCGGCAGCTGATTCTCTTCTTCAGGAGATGTGTCCTTGCAGTAAAACCAAGTCTTGTTCCAATCCTTGGGGTGACTTGGTAAGATAGCTGCTGGATAGGGCAAGTCTCTCCGTCTCTGGATAGAAACGCCACCAAGCTCTAAACTTGGTCCAGCCGCTACTTCAGTTTGGTGGTTGACGTAATGGTAATCACGGAAGAGGTCAACAGACGGCTCTTCTTGCAGGTAAACTTCACATAAGACCGGGAACTGACACATGTTGGTGACAGAGTTTGGACCTATGTCTTGAGGGTGAAGCTTGTAGAAATGAAGGACGTCCCGGATTTTTTTTTACCCGGGCGGGCTAAATCCGCGGAGGAGGTGATCAGTGAACACAACCACCTCTCCTTCTTTGGGAGTAGGTCTTATCTCTGGCCCTGGCACCCGCCAATGTATAACGTCCTGAGCCGGCAAGATGCCCGACTCTACGAAATCAAGCAGAAGCTGCTCAGTGACTCCGGAGCCAACCCAATCGCAAGACGAGGGTGCTCTCGACATAATGACGGGTTAAACTGCGAAAAGGCACAGAGTATGGCGGCTTAGAAAAACATCAAATAATTAAGGTAGCTATGGTCGGCAAAATGGTGAGGTGTTAAGCCGCCGAAATATTTTATCAGAGAGCCGCCAATGCAATGGCGGATTAGGTGGACAAGGCGATACTGTAAAATACAGCTAAGTGCGGATAAACAGGTTTTGCATATTACAACTATAACTACAAGATCTACGGGCGAAGATAAAATGAAGTTCATGACCTAAAAAAGACAGAAGAAGAACAGGCGGACAGCATGCGGTGGAGATTGGTATGCAGATCTAAAATAAGCGGGCATTGACATTAACAGGACGACCGCAACGGATAAACAGCGTTATGAGATTCAAGAGGATGCTTGGTGGTCTACATCATGAAGAACACTTTGACGAACAGCGAAGAACACTAGGGAAAAACGATGAGCTCGGGGGACCTTAATGGAGATGACTCCAGACTCAATGAGAGCTGAGAATGGTACCTCGCGGATGCGGATGGGCTGGCAAAGGTCTGGTCCAAGTCGGGTCGATGCAGCGGCCGGCGTTGGGGACGACGGCGAGGTCCGGTCAGGTGCGGCAGAGCTCCGGAGGTGTGGCTGTTTGAAGGAGGAAGAAGAAGACGTGGCGGTCGAGAGAGGAAAGGGGGCCCCTTCATATCCCTATTTAAGAGATGGGATGGCAACAGTGCGCGCGAGAATCGAGGAAGCACAGTGATGATTGACCAAAGAGGGCGCCTCGATTTTCGGGCCGACCATTCAATGAGAGGATCCGTTGCAAACGTCACAGAATCTTTTTAGCATATTCGACGTGACGTCACGGCGGGTTATGAGTTTTCTTTTTCAGGTGATAAAATGTGAGACTCGCCGCCGAATGAGTTTGACGATTGACATGAGCAGGCTCAAATCAACCTGGGGCCTAATGTTGGGGATATAACCCCGTGGTAAGACCCGCCCAGGAGGGGCCGGGTCATACCTGGCGGCTCATAACCAAGACCATTAAGGTGGGCCGGAAGATGAAGGTCAGGCCGCATGGCGGCTTACCAGGCAGGCCAAGACAAAGGCCCAGAGACAGAAGATGGTGTAAGACCCGGGAGGTTAAGCCGCCCGGAGACGGCTTGCTCAAGGAGGCAAGGCGGCTTAGAGACAGGATTGACTACGTTGTAAGAGTCGGTTTAGGACTCGTGTAACCCAGGGCCTCGACCTCCTATATAAAGACGAGACCCCGGGGCGGCTTAGAAAAAAACCAATCAATCGAGAACTAGGTCAAGCGAATCCGCTCCCTTGTAATCGATACTCCAATCAATACAGCACAAGCAGGACGTAGGCTTTTACCTCTTCTTGAGGGGCCGAACCTGGGTAAACTCGTGTCCCTCGTCTCGACCAACCCCTTTGAGTCCACCGTCTTAGCGATGGCCTAGAACCTAAGTCTTCGGACATCTGCCGTGACAAAACCACGATAGATAGGGTTAAGACTTCGCTGACAAAGTAAACCGGGTGCTGGACCGGGTATTCCTTTCCCTCTTCTTTCCGCTCGACCACAACTGCAACACTTACCACCTTCGAGTTGGCAGCAATGTATAGGAGCATAAGCTCTTTTTCCATGGGAGCAGCCAAGATAGGCGGGTTAACAAGCTGCTGCTTGAGCGCTTCAAAGGCCCTGCCAGTTTCGTCTGTCCACTTGAAGTCGCCCAATTTTTTAAATAACTGGTAAAAAGGGGTCGCTTTCTCCCCTAGGAGGCTTATGAACCGGCTTAAAGCTGCAATGCGTCCCGTGAGCCGCTGAACTTGATTCACGTTTGCCGGCTCGGATAATGACGTTACGGCCTTGATCTTGTCCGGGTTGGCCTCGATGCCTCGCTTAGAGACCAGAAACCCTAACAACTTGCCCGCAGGAACGCCAAAAACACACTTCGCCTAGTTAAGCTTCATCTTGTATACTCAGAGATTGTCAAAGGTTTTCTTGATGTCCTCCAAGAGTGTCTCTTTCTTTTGAGATTTCACCACGATGTCATCAACATAAGCATGAACATTACGTCCAATTTGTGGCTTAAGGCAATTCTGGACGCAACGCTGATAAGTCGCCCCAACGCTCTTGAGCCCAAAAGGCATGGAGACATAGCAAAAAGCCCCAAAGGGAGTGATGAAAGCCGTCTTCTCTTGATCTTCAACAGCCATCTTGATCTGATGATACCCAGAGTAAGCATCCAAGAAGCATAAACGTTCACAACCCGCCATAGAATCAATGATCTGATCAATACGCGGAAGGGCAAAAGGATCCTTGGGACAGGCTTTGTTGAGATCTGTGTAGTCGACACACATGCGCCAAGTGCCGTTTTTCTTCAAAACCAGCACCGAGTTAGCCAACCACTCAGGATGAAAAACTTCCACAATGAACCCGGCAGCTAGGATCCGGGCCACTTCTTCTCCAATGGCCTTACGTCTCTCCTCATTAAAACGACGGAGGTATTGGCGCACTGGTTTCATCTTGGGATCTATGTTAAGGTGGTGCTCAGCAAGTTCTCTCGGAACTCCAGGCATGTCAGATGGCTTCCATGCAAAGACGTCCCGATTCTCACGGATGAACTTGATGAGTGCGCTTTCCTATTTGGGATCCAAGCCGGTCCCGATAGTGAACTGCTTGGACGAGTCGCCTGGTGTGAAGTCGATCTGCTTCGTATCCTCAGCCGGCTTGAACTTGAGCTCGGGTTCTGTCATGGATTTGTCACTGCAGATGTCCTAGTGTGAGGACTTAGTTGTGAGGCCAACGCAATTAAGTGGTAGCTTGAACGGGGTTGAGCGGGATGAGAGACGCGTATTTTACCCAGGTTCGGCCCCTCCGATGGAGGTAAAAGCCTACGTCCTGCTTGTCTTGTATTGATGATGATGACGATCTCGGTTACAAGGGTGCGGAGTCGCTACCTCTAATCTCGAGTGTCTCTAACTTGTCTATCTCTCATGACTTGTCTATCCAAGACCTGTCTATTGAGACGTCTAAAAACCTGACCTTCTTGGGGTGACCCGCCCCTCCTTATATAAGCTGAAGGGGCGGTTTACATGTAGAGTCTAAGTCGGATTGAGACTTAACTTATTATGACTTCCCATCGCGGGCTTCTCCTCATGGGCTTCTGAGTCCCGAGCTTCTTATCTCCGACGGGCGGCTTATAACCGGGCGGCTTACAACCGGGCTTATCTTCAAGACTCATCTTCAGGGACTCGTCTTCGGGACTTAACTGTCTGCCGGGTCATAACTGTCTGACGGGTCATAACTGTTTGCCGGGTCATAACTGTCTGCCAGGTCATAACTGTCTGCCGGGTCATAACTGCGTGCCGGCTTACAACTGTCACCCGGCTTACAACTGTCTGCCGGGTCATAACTGTCACCGGGTTATAACTGTCTGCCGGGTCATAACTGTCTGCCGGGTTATAACTGTCTGCCGGGTCATAACTGTCACCGGGTTATAACTGTCTTCGGGTCATACCGCGGGGTATATCCCCGACAGGTTCCGACTCAGTATTGGGTTTCTTGAGTGGGCTCATGTCGGCCGGGTCAACATTGGCACTGTAGATCTTCAACTCCTCTGCCACACAGGCTGACTCGGCGTAGGCCGCGTCTCCTTTCTCGCATTCCTGGGCTATCTTCCGGTTTCTGTCCACGGTTATGGTCCCTTTAAGTCCCGGCATCTTGAGCTTGAGATAGACGTAACACGGGCGGGCCATAAAACGAGCGTAAGCCGGCCGCCCAAAGAGAGCGTGATAAGGGAATTTTATCTTGACAACTTCAAATATCAATGACTCACACCTATAGTTGGACCCATCTCCAAAGGCCACATCAAGCTTAATCCGCCCGATTGGATAAGCCGACTTTCCAGGGACGATCCCATGAAAAACTGTCGTTGAGGGGAGCAAGGTGCTCTTTGACAGATTCATTCGACGGAACATCTCATAGTACAATATGTTTATGCTGCTGCTTCCATCGATGAGAACCTTGGACAGAGTGTATCCTCCAACTTGCGGTGCCACCACCAAAGCCAAACCGCCCGGATTGTCAACCCGGGGGGATGATCCTCTCTGCTCCAGGTGATCGCGTGTTCAGACCAGTTAAGGTACCTAGGGATCGCCGGCTCAACCATGTTGACAGCCCTGCTCTTGACCTTGCTATCCCGCTTGCAGGTATTGGTGGTGAACACGTGGCATTGGCCACAATTTAGCTGCCTCGGATCCTTCTGAAAAGTACCTTGGCAATCCTGCTGTTGGAGCTCTATTCCTGATTCGCCATGCGCTTCATCAGAGCCGCCGAGGACTCCAGGCGTGAATGGCGGTTGGGCCACCGTGCTCACCATAGCATGAGACAGAACCTATAGGGCGAGGTCACGAAGTTCCTCGCAAATCTCCGTTCCGGGCGAGACTCCCAGTCTAGAGTCCGAGTTGATGATGATTGCTTCCTCGACGGCCGGCTCGTCAAGAGGGCCGACCCGCCGAGTTCTGACCACGTCGTGCCTTCGGTCGGCTTGACGCCGGCCGGACTAAGTACGCCGAGCTGGCTCGATGATGTCGGAGAAGATGTCCGGCTCGGACACCGTCGCGCAGATCTTGCCGATGAAGACTTGGATCCTACCAAAGGGGACCTGGTAACCATACTCAATTGAGTCGGCATCGGGGTCCCAGCCAGAGTCGTCGATGTAGATTTTGCCGCGGCGGCTCTTGGTCATACGATCGACCACGTAACTCCCGAACCCTGGAAGGGCTCCCTTCAAGAACTCAACTCCACTGGGCGAGAGCCCCACGGTGGGCGCCAACTGTCGTGGTTTTGTCAACCCGGGAGATGTCCTCATAACAGGACTTAGGTGTGAGGCCATCGCCACTTGGTGGCGACTCGAAGGGGTTAAACGAGAGAGAGAGAGTTGGGTTTACCCAAGTTCGGCCCCTCCTATGGAGGTAATAGCCTACGTCCTGCTTTTCGTGTATTTGATGGATAGATCTCAATTACAAGGGTGCGGAATCGCTAACCTAGCTATCGAGAGGTTGTAACTTGAGTCTTTCGACCCTAGGGGCCTGGCTTTATATTCAGGTCAAGCCCTAGGGTTTACAACAGAGCCCGGGTCATATCATGACCCGTGACCTACTACATCTCTAACTTGTCTTGTATCTTAAGGAAACTTTAACCGGCGTCTTTAGCTTCATGGGCTTTGAGCCGCCGTCTTCTGGTATTGGGCCGCCCGGCATCTTGGTGAACCGCCCCCTTACTTATTTTGTACTTAGGACACAGCCCACCTTGAACTGGGTCACAAGACTATTGGTATGTTGACCCGGCCCAGTAGGGCGGGTTATATCGTGGAGTTATATCCCCGACAATAACCATGGAAAAAGAAGGAAACTATGACACATATATACACATCCTTGTAAAGTGACATTTTAGAAACTGTTCTTATCCAATAGCATGTGGCTAATCACTACTGGAATAAAAATGTACCTAGTAGTTGAGGTACCCGGGGAGGTAGCCTTCCATTCGCAACCAATTGCCCACTCCAAGTTGTCACCCTGGTTCCCGGTGAGGTAGCCTTTCCATCCACTATTCGTTTCTGCTGCACGTGCGCGACCATGGTGGAACACTGAATTTAAGCATAAGAAATACAAGACTAAGCAATATATATTTACTCGTCAAATTGGTTTTTACTCGTCAAATTGACTCTTAAAAGGATGAATAAAACAATGATGGCGATTTGACAAAAATATTTAAGAATGATACATGACTATAATGCATAAATTTCATTGGACTTGGATCTAATAAATTTAGCAGCGGCATTATTCTCCAGAGGTCAAATACTAAAAAGGAAGGGGGGAGTCCATGGGAGGCAATGGACGTAGTCATAACCTGGACTTGATGAAGGTTGTGGCAGCGATACTATAGTTGTACATGTCGTACTTGCGGTAGCTCGAGCCCAAGACAGCCATGAAGAAACCATGCATGTATGGAATGAATGCCTGCACAGATATATTGTGTATATAAATGAAAATGATACAATGATGGATGGAATACAAAAAGGGGTTGACCAATAGCGGAAAAAATGTAACCAGAACTGTGTTCATGTTTGATATTTCACATGAAGCAGCTTAATCCATCCATCGTCAATGTTACATCTGGAATAGTAAGATGCCCGTGCTACAGAACGGGGTCACAAAAGACCAGGTGGAAAATTATTTACTAAAATTATAGTCAACAACTAGTTCATTACAGTTCAGAACAAAAATTGCTACAGAACAATAAAAAATTACACCGAGAGATTGATCAACCAGTTTCCAACTAAAAATGCCTTCTTCTAAGCCAAACAATTTCTTCTCCATATTCACCTTGCAGGTGGACTTCTTGTGTTTTATTATCCTATAGTGAGGGGACATAGAGCATACCACAATATAAAATCCTTTGATACGGTGAGAATAAACTAGGAGTATTTGTAGCTGTGTTTTTGGAACGGCTAATGAATTCGAATTTATTGCCTAGATTGAAATTTAGAAGATGCAAAGTCTAAAATACTCCTGGATTTTCAGTTTCCACCATACCAAATGTAACATCACGCTACAGAATAGTTGCATGTTTCTGGACTTTATTAAATAGTTTGAATAAACACTTAGAAAAAATCCATAATTTTTCACACTCCACACCCAATGACGTGAGTAGTAACCACAATCCACAGCCCGTGACCATCGAGCTAAGCTTTATGTAGCAAGAGTTCTGCGCGCAATAAGTTGAATAAATCATATTTCTTACCAGCTTGCTAGTTTAGCATGTGCAAATCCAAATTTTGAATTGTATAATTAATTATTAAACACTTTTGTACTAACTAGCACTTCCATACACAAACAAATGCAATCAGATTGGCTTGAGAAGTCTGCCATAGAAGAAACATAAAAAAATCATATTTGGAACAAAAATATGTGGTCTTTTAAGGCAGAAGAAACATCTAATGCACACCATCTATTGTCTTTGGCAATTGATGCTCCCGTATGCGCATAATGCAGAGACCAAAACTGCTCCTCTGTAGTTGCTTCTCAATACACACATATTCAGAGAGAAATAATGAAGTGCTCTATCTCAGCGCAACAAGGACACGCTAATGTAACTGGATGAAGATAATACCTGCAGGGAAGTTGGCGACCAGGTTGTTAATCCGGCCACATGGGTGACTCCTAACCAGTTCTGTCGTGGTTTTGTCATGGCATATGTCCTCGTAAGAGAACTTAGGTGTGAGGCCATCGCAACTAGGTGGCAACTTGGATGGGGTTGATCGGGAACGAGAGAGAAGGGTTTCCCCAGGTTCGGCCCCTCCGATGGAGGTAAAAGCCTATGTCCTGCTTTGTCTATATTGATGATGATCTCGATTACAAGGGTGCGGAATCGCTAACTTAGCTCTCGAGGGTTTCTTTCTTACTTGATCTCTCTATCTCAGGGACTCACCTTTATATATATATATAGGTTTAGTCCTACGGTTACAACAGAGGCCAGGTCGTACAAGGACCCGTAACCTAATATGATTCCTACTTGTCTTGCCTTGTAAGCAATAAACTTATCACGATATATTCATTGAGTCGGCCTGCTGAGCCCAGCCCACGGGCCGGCTTTCATAGTATGCCACCTTTGCATCACCCGCCATCTTCGTTGGTGGCCCCCTTATGAAGTAACTGTCCTTTTCTTTGGTAACCCGCCTTCGCATAGTCCGAGTCATATCTGTATGGCGGGTCATCCGTGGGGTATATCCCCAACATTAGTCCCTAGTTTGAATGGATTTATTCATGCCAAACTCAACTTTTGTAACCAAGAAACAAACGAGGCAGAAATTATTGAAAACATGTTCTTGAGCCGGCATCTCATTTTTCCGGGTTATTTGCTTCTTATAAGACTTTGTGCTTTTCCTTGCCTCCTCTGTCATACCGTAATCTTGCAGATCCTTGATGACGGCGCATCATTATTGCAAATCTTTTTGAAATAGTGTCCAAATCTAATCTGGCATGAAAATCCAGGCGTCTTTCTATCCACAAATTACTATGACCGTTCCATTTTCACTGGCGTCGCTTTGGGTTCCGTTGCCTTATAAATAGGCCACTCGCCCCCCCTTTTCATTTTTACCTCGTCTTCTTCCTCTCGCAACCACAACGCCACCTCGAGCTCACCAGAGTCCACTCCCGCGAAGGAGAGCATCTCGACCGCCACCGTCGCCGGAACCAACCTGCTTTGGACGCGGTCCTTTTTCAACTGCTCCGTTCTCCGGCATGTTCCTCATCCTGAGTTAGGTAAATCTCATCCCTCCTCATTAGGGTTTCAATGTTCGTCGGTAGTTCGTCAGAGTTCTTCGAAATTTGTTTGAACATGCAGTCACAGATCTTGTTAATATCCATAGAACCGTTAGTCTAGCGCGTCTTCGGCGCCGCTATCTCCTGGCCGTGCCGCAGATCCATAATAGCTTTGTTTATAAACCTTCATAGATGCTCTGTTTATATTACTTCACAAGTCAGGGCATATTTCCTTCCTTTTCGCATGTTGTTTAGATTTGTTTGTTCCCCTGTCTGCACGGAAAGTTGTTTTTACAAGCACAAAAAATACCTCCAAGTGCTGAGTACCCGTGTCACTCTCTTGCCGGCTTATGTAAAGACCGGCTCATGTTTGTCATTCTTTATCTTGTTATTTGTCTGGCTTATTTAATCGTACCGGCTCATCTTTTGACCGGCTTATCTTTATATCACGCAAACACTGGCTTATTGTGGAAATCCTCATCATTGCGTAATCCGAACCATTGACTGGCCTATGAATTTGTCTTCATGTTGGCGGCTCAAAATATACACCATCTTATTTTTCTTATTTTGCTTGTAGCTGGTCTGTAAGACGCCATGGCCCCCAAGAACACCAAGATTTGTGGTTGGGTCAGATCTCAGGAATCAACACTTACTTTAGAAAACCTTGTAAGTCAAGGTCTTTTGCCGGCTCGAAAGGTTATAAGATGGCGGGCACCTGAAGAAGAACTTTATCGTCAGCCTGAGCAAGGAGAAATTGTCATCTTTTCTGATCATTTGCGTAGGGGCTTTCGACCACCTGGCTCAAAATTCTTTAGGGATCTTTTGCACTTTTTCAACCTCAGGCCTCAGGATATTGGTCCCAATTCTATGACCAATATCTGTCAATTTCAAGTTTTGTGTGAAGTATACCTCCATATCGAGCTGTCTATGAACCTCTTCAGGGAGTTTTTCTATCTTAACCGTCAAACTGAGACTAAGCATGGCTCCAGTGTGGAACTTGGCGGCATCTCTATTCAGAAAAGGAAAAACAACCCTTTCCCTGAGTCGAAACTGGCGACTCATCCTAAAGGATGGAACAAAACCTGGTTCTACTGTAAAGACACTGCCCCTGCAAGGCAGAATCCTTTGTCGGGTTTCCGATTGGAACGGCTTAACGCCAACGCTAATTTCCCGGGTTGGCCAACTGATGTGGAGAGAGACCTGTTGGTGCATGTGCGCACAAAACTAAGGGCTTTGACTGCTCATGGTCTTATCGGGATCGACCTGATCCGGTGCTGGATAAGTTGGCAAATCCAACTTGTCAGCGAGAGAGGCGATTTGATGTGTAACTATATGGGCGAGTTAAGAGATGCTCAATGCTTCAGCAGGAAGGAACTAACCGATGATACCATCAACAAAGCTACCAAAAGTTTCTTTGCTGACTCAAAAGAGAAGTGTAGCGTTATCGGACTGGCTCCGTTTTATCTGAAGAATCCAGTTCCTCCGGTATGAACTTTTACGAATACGTTTCATTTCTTTGTTAATCTTATTTTGACCCGTCATATTTATTATTCGGCTTATGTTACTATAGGCAGACTCTAACTTCTGGAAAGCCATGCCCAAGGCTCCTGCTCCTTCATCAGGTCAAATGGATGACCCGGCTCATGAATCGTCATCAGGAGAAGAATCTGAGGTAGAACTTGACTCACTTAGCCGTTTACTCAGTGCACTTGATGATGCATCCTCTTCCCAAGACAACACCGAAACCAGTCAAGCCGGCGACGTTGAGGTAATTTCAATTTCCTCCAACTCATGAGAAACGTATATCCCAAGGAAGCCAAGACGAGCCATCGGGAAAGTTAAGTTTTCTCACTTTGACCCCAACTTTCTTTTGAAAAAATCTCAACACGCCGGCCAGTCGAAGCGCAAGACCCGAAGCAGCTCGGGCGAGTTGGCGCCCGACCTATCTCTTGAGCCGGCCGCCCATAGGCAACGTGTTGACGTGCCGCATAGTCCAACTACTTCTCGTCCAAAAGCCAGCCTTTTTAAGCAGCCTCTTAGCCCTTCTAATTCACTTTATCAGGAATCGCCGCCTTTGTCTGACGACTCAACGGCAACACAACTCCCACCTTTCACCATCAACCATGGGTAAGCTTCTACCTGAACTGATACTGTGTAATTTTCCATAACTTGTTTTCTTCCTTAATTCAATATTTGTCTTTGATGACTCTAGGGCCAAAGCCATTTTGAGGAAACAAACAACCGGGTCATCTTCCGGTGCTGTAGATCATCAAGTTCCACCCCTACCGCCAGATGAGACGGCTTCTCATGTTGAGCCTTTGAGTGGAGATGCCCCGGAATTAAATGCTGAGCCGGCCCTGGATGTGGAGATGGCCCACTCCGATGAGCCGGTTTTTATAGAAAAAACGACTAAAGAGCAAGGTGTGCCGTCTGAACTAGTCTTTCAGCCGCCAAATCCTCCTCACCCTGCGAGCTCTGCGGCCAACGTGGATGATGCCAATCCATCAACCACAAATGAGAACACAGAAGTTGTTGTTATGAAAAAAATCTTCCAAGCTCCTGAATTTCGTCTACCTTGGCAAAAGTTGTAGCTAAGCCTGAGCCGGAGATGTTGGAGAAAGGGAAAGCAAAGCTGGAACTTCCTGAATTTTCTGCTTTCGACACTGATAGCTTATACAAACAGTATTTAACCCGGCTATCTGAAAGCCGGGAAATTGAGATGAACCTGGTCAGCGTCATGAAGCAGAAATATGAGGTAAGATTTTACCTTCATGTCGTTCATGTATACTCTTATAGCCCCCATGGAACAGCTTAGTATGAAATAGTGAGCTGGTTCTTCAATATAATTGCTAGAATCAACTGTCGCCCCAAAGGACCGGGTCATTATGATGATATTGAGCTGGGACTTCATGTGATTAAAAAGTAAAGGCCTCTTCCTGTAGCCCCCAAGGACGGGGTCATTATGATAAAAATGAGTCGGTACTTTCGAGATGACTTTGAAATAAGAAGTTCCACCTGTAGCCCCCAAGGGCCGACTATGTCTTTTGAGATAGCCGGGTCTTTTTTCTTGTTGTAATTTAGAGAAGCGAGGTACATTAGCCCCCAAGTGACATGTAGATTGCTTGCAACTGCATGGAACTTCAAGATGAAAATTTTCTAAATGTTATAGCCCCGAAGCGCCGGGTCGTCTGCCTGCGCCGGCTCGGTGCTTTAAATACATGTTCTCATTCTTTATCTTGGGCAAGAATCATTAGGCAAAACAGAATCTGTTGCGGCCGACTTGCAAAGGCGGCTAAAACAGGAGAGAAAGCTGAAGGCTGATGCAAACCGTCTGGCGGCTCAACACCAAGATTCTGCCCGCCAGGCGAATAACCTCCTGTCTGAAGCCAAGGTCAAGTTTGAAAAGGAAAGAACTGCCCTTCTGAAGCGTGCTGAAGATGCAGAACAAAACTTGGGCCTGTAACGGAAGAGTTGCGGATGCTGAGGAAACAACTAAACGACATGGTTACTGCCATCTTTGGTATATCTCGTGAATGCTTTTGCTGCGTAAACTCCGGGTCAGCACTTTCGGCGACTTATACTGATGTTTGTGATCTCCTTTGTGCAGTTCGAAAAGATCACAATCTGGTGCAGAAACCAATAGTCAAGCTCAAGGCAATCTTCACATATGTGGAGCAGCTGTTTACAGGCTCTGTACATGCAACTATGGCAGTGAAGAACCTTGAGCATCCTCTAATACGTCTCCAACATATCTATAATTTTTGATTGTTCCATGTTGTTATATTATCATTGTTGGATGTTTTACAATCATTTTATAGCAACTTTATATCATTTTTTGGGACTAACCTATTGACATAGTGCCAAGTGCCAGTTGTTGTTTTTTCCTTTTTTTTACTTCGCAGATTATCAGTACCAAATGGAGTCCAATCGCGACTAAACTTTTTGGAGATTTTTTTGGCCCAGAAGAAAGCCAGAGAGCCAAAGAAGTGCACGAGAGGGGGCCCAGGCAGCCCACAAGACACCAGGGCGCGCCAGAGGCCCCCGGCGCGCCCTGGTGGGTTGTGGCCGCCTCGAGAGTCCCCTCCACCGCCTCTGAGCTCTATAAATACCCAAATATTCCAGAAACCCTAGAGGAGTCGATGAAAAACACTTCCAGCCGCCGCAAGTTCCAGAACCGCGAGATCCAATCTAACACCATCACGGAGGGGTTCATCATCCTCATTGGTGCCTCTCCGATGATGCGTGAGTAGTCCACCATAGACCTACGGTTCCATAGGCAGTAGCTAGATGGCTTTCTCGCTCTCTCTCTTTTCATTCTCAATACAATGGTCTCTTGGAGATCTATTTTATGTAATGACTTTTTGCGGTGTGTTTGTTAGGATCCGACGAATTTTGAGTTCGTGATCAGTTTCTATCCATGAATATTATTTGAGTCTTCTTTGATATCTTATATGTATGATTACTTATAGCCTCGTATTTCTTCTATGAATCTTTGGTTTAGTTAGGCCAACTATATCGATTTTTCTTGCCATGGGAAGAGGTGCTTTGTGATGGGTTCGATCTTGCGGTGTCCTCTCCCAGTGACAGAAGGGGCAGCGAGGCACGCATGTATCGTTGCTATTAAGGATAACAAGATGGGGTCTATTCCTACATGAATAGATCTTGTCTACATCATGTCACCATTCTTATTGCATTACTCCATTTTTCCATGAACTTAATACACTAGATGCATGCTGGATAGCGGTCGATGTGTGGAGTAATGGTAGTAGATGCAGAATCGTTTTGGTCTACTAATCTTGGACGTGATGCCTATATAGTGATCATTGCCATGGATATCATCATGATTATTTGATCTTCTATCAATTGCCCAACAGTAATTTGTTTACCCGCTATACTCATGAGAGAAGCCACTAGTGAAACCTACGGGCCCCGGGTCTACTTTTCCAACATATTGTTTTCCGATCTATCTTTTGCCGCTTTTATTTTCAGATCTATTATTCCAAAAACCCAAAAATACCTTGCTGCACTTTTTATTTGCCTATTTTATTTTGTGTTCCTGCGAGATCTATTTATCCAATCTACTATCTAATCTATCTTTTTACTGTTGAGAGATTGACAACCTCTCTTACGCGTCGGGTTGCAAGTATTTGTTCTTTGTGTGTAGATACCGTTTACATAGCGTTGCGTGGTCTTCCTCCTAGGTTCGATACCTTGGTTTCATAACTGAGGGAAATACTTACCGTAGCTGTGCTGCATCATCCCTTCCTCTTTGGGGAAATACCGATGCAGTCTCAAGCCACGTCAAAGGATTTTCTGGCGTCGTTGCTAAGGAGGAAGTAGTCTCTCTTCAGCGTGCCAATCTCTAGCGCCGGGGAGACATCATCAACATCTATCAGGTTCCTAATCACAAATCTCATCTCCTTGCAATTACATTATTTGCCATTGGCCACTCATTTTCCTCTCCCCCACTTCACCAAATTTGTCGTTTTATTCGCCCACTTTTTCGTTTGCCCTTTTTATCGTCAGATCTCTTTCTTGCTTGCAATCTTGTTTGCGTAGTCACGACGACTCAAGAAAATACCAAATTGTGTGATTTTACAATACCAATAATAATGATTTTATTAGCACTCCGATTGCTCCTCTCTCCACTAGTGCGGAGTCTTGTGATATTAATGTCGCTTTGTTGAATCTTGTCATGAAAGATCAATTTTCCGATACTCCTAATGAGGATGTCGCGTCCCATCTAAACACATTCGTAGAATTGTGTGATATGCAAAAGAAAAAATATGTGGACAATGATATAGTGAAGTTGAAATTATTTCCTTTCTCCTTGCGGAATCGTGCAAAAATTTGGTTTTCTTCTTTGCCTTGCAATAGTATCGAGTCTTGGAATAAGTGCAAGGATGCTTTTATTACTAAGTATTTTTCTGCCCACGAAAATTATTTCCCTTAGAATTCAAATCATGAATTTTAAGCAACTTGAGCATGAACATGTTGCACAATCTTGGAAAAGAATGAAATTGATGCTAAGAAATTTCCCTACTCATGGTTTAAATCTTTGGATGATCATACAAAAATTTTATGCGGGATTGAATTTGTCTCTAGAAATCTTTTAGATTCCGCCGCGGGTGGTACTTTTATGGAAATTACTTTGGGTGAAGCTACTAAATTTCTAGATAATATTATGGCAAATTATTCACAATGGCATACTGAAAGAGCACCTACTAGTAAAAAGGTTAATTCGGTTGAAGAAATTAGTACTTTGAGTGAAAAAGTTGATGCTCTTATGAAGTTGGTTGCTAGTAAAAATGCTCCTATTGATCTTAATGATGTGCCTTTTTCTACTTTGATTGAGCAAAATAATGATTCTGTAGATGTGCACTTTGTCTCGCGAAACAATTTTAATAACAATGCTTATAGAGGTAATTTTAATCCTAGGCCTTTTCCTGGAAATTCCTCTAATAATTATGGCAATTCCTACGGTAATTATTCTTAAAATAATAATAGGAACCCCTCTGATCTTGAAATTAATATTAAAGAATTTATCAATGCTCAAAAAGTTGTCAATACTACGATAGAAGAAAAGTTGAATAAGATTGATGATATGTCTAGAAGCATTGATAGGATTTCCCATGATGTAGAAAATCTCAAGTTGAAAGCTTTTGCACCTAAGATTGATGAATCAATTAAAGCTTTATATGTTTCTATGGATGAAAGTAAGAAAAGAACTGCTATGCTTAGAGCTAAAAGAGAATTTTTAGAAAAAGCATTTTCTAGTGATTGCTTTCAGAAAAATGATGAAGATCTTAAAGTGATTGGTGGTTCTTCTATTGATTCCTTCTTTAGTAATATCAAAATTGATGATGAAGGGACTGAAGTAGAGTCAACTTTAGCTAGAAGGCATCCCAATAATTTGGAGGGTGAAAATCTTGATGAAAAAATTGATGAAAGTGGGTTTGAAGAGGTCAAAACGTTAACTAGTGATGTGCCCACTATTTTGGATTGCAAAGATTTTAATTATGATAGTTTCTCTTTGATTGAATGTATTTCTTTGCTGCAATCCATGTTAAATTCACCCCATGCTTATGAACAAAATAAAGCTTTTACTAAACATATTGTTGATGCCATGATGAAATCTTTTGAAGAAAAGTTGGAGTTAGAGATTTCAATTCCTAGAAAATTACATGATGAGTGGCAACCTACCATTAAAGTCAAGATTAAAAATTATGAGTGCTTTTCTTTATGTGATTTGGGTGCTAGTGTTTCCACAATTCCGAAATCTCTATGTGATGTGCTTTGTTTTACCAATATTGAAGAATGTTCTCTTAATTTGCACTTGGCGGATTCTACGATTAAAAAGGCTTTGGGAAGAATTAATGATGTTATTATTCTTGCAAATAGTAACTATGTGATCATAGATTTTATTGTTCTTGATATTGATTGCAATCCGTCTTGTCCCATTATACTTGGTAGACCGTTTTTACGCACTATAGGTGCCGTGATTGATATGAAAGAAGGCAACATTAAATTTCAATTTCCACTAAGAAAGGGTATGGAACACTTCCCTAGAACAAGAATTAAGACACCATATGAATCAATCATGAGAGCATCCTATGGAGCAAAAACAAAAGATGACAATACTTGAATCTATGCATTATGCCTAGCTAGGGGCGTAAAACGATAGCGCTTGTTGGGAGGCAACCCAATGAATAAATTTATTTTCAACTTTTTCTTTCTGTTTTTGAGTTTTGACACAATTATGCCTCTGTTATGATTGTGTTTTTTTATGTTTTAATTAGAGTTTGTGGCAAGTAAAGCCTTTAGGATGACTCACAAGATCAGTAGAAACAATGCTGAATCTGAAACAGAAACTTTGACTCCAGTGCAGGAATTTTAATTTTTTACTGGAGCGAGATAATGAGCTGAAATTTTAACACAGTGTTGATATACAAATTCTTTAAGTTGTTCTAATTTTTCAGAATTTTTAGAGTTACATAAATATGTTTAGAGTACATATTACTACAGACTGTTCAGTTTTAGACAGATTCTGTTTTCGTTGCATTGTGTGCTAGTTTTGATGAATCTATGGTTTGTATTGAAGGGTATAAGCCATGGTAAAGTTAGAATACAGTAGATATAATGCAATTATAAAATATGAATGAGTTTGCAATAGTACTTAGAGTGGTGATTTGCTTTATTATACTAACGGATCTCACGAAGGTTTTGTTGAGTTTTGTGTGATTGAAGTTTTCAAGTTTTGGGTGAGATCACGATGGATGAAGGAATAAGGAATGAAAAGAGCCTAAGCTTGGGGATGATACAGCACCCCCAAGATATATCAAAAGAGAAACAAGCAACTAAGCTTGGGGATGCCCCCGAGTGGCATCCCCTCTTTCTTCTGACGACCATCGGTATTTTACTTGGAGCTATATTTTTATTCGTCACATATCATGAGTTTTGCTTGGAGCGTCTTGTATGATTTGAGTCTTTGCTTGCTTTGCTTTTTATTTTGTCCCTAGTATCCTTGCTGGACACACCTATTTGAGAGAGCCAAAATGATGCTATGATTTGTTAGAATTGCTCTATATGCTTCACTTAAAAAAATTGAGCTATGGAATTGCTCTAGTGCTTCACTTATATCTTTTTGAGCACGGTGTGCTTTAAATTTTTGAAGAAATACTCTCATGCTTCACTTAGATTAATTTGAGAGTTAGTAAACTTTGAAGAAATTCTCTCATGCTTCACTTATACTATTTTGAGAGATGAAATTTTTATGCTCATGTTCTTCACTTAAATTTGTTTGAGCTTGTCAAAAGCAATGGAAATATATGAAACTAGTCCCAAAGTGATAGGTATTCAAGAGGGATATAATAAAAACTTTCATAAAGATCATTGGACAAATTAAACTTGATTCTTTGTAATAGTTTTGAGACATGATGGTACTGACATGTGAGTCATGTTGGTGAGTAATTGTGCTTTAGTAAGAATATTGGTGTTAAGGTTTGTGATTCCCTATGCAAGCACGAAAGTCAATAGTTATGCAATGAAATTACATCTTACTTATGGTGCATTATTTAGTCTTAGTTATGCTCAATGCCCGTTTATGTTAATTTTCGTTTCTTGGTTGGTTTCTTCTCAATCTATTTGCTAGCCTCCACTTGTACTAAGTAGAAATAGTACTTGTGCATCCAAAACCCTTAAACCCAGTTTTGCCTTATGAGTCCACCATACCTACCTATATGCGGTATTTCCATGTCGTTCTAAGCAAATTTGTATGTGCCATCTCTAATTTTCAAAATGAATTTCCTTTTTGTGTGCTCGTACCGCTCATGAAACGGTAGGGGGTGTCCAATATTTTTCCATGCTAGATGTGTTATTCTCAAGATGAGTGTTTATTCACTTGTCATTGCACGAGAGTGCGGCGGTAATAGGGATGCCCAGTCCCGAAATGAAAAAGAAATTTACTTTATGTTGTCAAATAATAAATTCCTTGGAAAGTATTGGTATGGAAGGCAACCGTGGATACGGCTAGCCATGGATTGTGAAAGAATGGTGGAAAAAGGAATAAACTTTATTTTATGTTTGGGAATCGCCTATGATGTATCTAGCATGGAAAGTATTGAAAACTACTTTGTCGTTTTCGTTGACAGGAAAGGCATGCCACCGAAAATATTTCTCTCTCTCAATTTAAGCTTTGAGCTCTGGCACCTCTATAAATCCCTACTTCCCTTTGTAAAGGGACTATCTATTTACTTTATGCAATTTTTACTTTTATTTTGAGTCTCCATCTTCCCTTATAAAGCACCAACTAGGTGGCACTATGATCATACTTGTGCATTGGGTGTAGTTAATATTTGAGCGTGTTTCATGAATGGATCAATGATTGAGCATGATGGGCTAGGGATAACTTTCTTTAGTGTTGATATTTTGAAAGACATGGTTGCTTGTTGGCATGCTTGAGTATTAAAGTCTTTATGTCAAAACTAGACTATTGCTTTGAACCATCTAAAAGTCCAAATGTCCATGCTACAAAAGAAAAGAATATGTGATGAACATGTTAGGCAACATTCCACAACAAAAATTCTGTTTTTATCATTTACCTACTCGAGGTCGAGTAGGACTTAAGCTTGAGGATGCTGATATGTCTCCAACGTATCTCTAAATTTTGATTGTTCCATGTTGTTATATTATCATTCTTGGATTTATTACAATCATTTTATAGCAATTTTATATCATTTTTTGGGACTAACATATTGACATAGTGCCAAGTGACAGTTGTTGTTTTTTCCTTGTTTTTTACTTCGCGGAATATCAGTACCAAATGGAGTCCAATCGCGACGAAACTTTTTGGAGATTTTTTTTGGACCAGAAGAAAGCCAGAGAGCCAAAGAAGTGCCCGAGAGGGGGCCCAGGCAGCCCACAAGACACCAAGGCGCGCCAGAGGCCCCCGACGCGCCCTGGTGGGTTGTGGCCGCCTCAGGTCCCCTCCACCGCCTTTGAGCTCTATAAATACCCAAATATTCTAGAAACCCTAGAGGAGTCGACAAAAAACACTTCCAGCCGCCGCAAGTTCCATAACCGCAAGATCCAATCTAACACCATCACGGAGGGGTTCATCATCATCATTGGTGCCTCTCCGATGATGCATGAGTAGTCCACCATAGACCTACGGGTCTGTAGGAAGTAGCTAGATGGCTTTCTCTCTCTCTTTTGATTCTCAATACAATGGTCTCTTGGAGACCTATTTGATGTAATGACTTTTTGCGGTGTGTTTGTTGGGATCCGATGAATTTTGAGTTCATGATCAGTTTCTATCCATGAATATTATTTGAGTCTTCTTTGATATCTTATATGCAGATTACTTATAGCCTTGTATTTCTTCTTCAAATCTTTGGTTTAGTTAGGCCAACTAGATCAATTTTTCTTGCCATGGGAAGAGGTGCTTTGTGATGGGTTCGATCTTGCGGTGTCCTCTCCCAGTGACAGAAGGGGTAGCGAGGCACACATGTATCGTTGCTATTAAGGATAACAAGATGGGGTCTATTCCTACATGAATAGATCTTGTCTACATCATGTCACCGTTCTTATTGCATTACTCCGTTTTTCCATGAACTTAATACACTAGATGCATGCTGGATAGCGATCGATGCGTGGACTAATAGTAGTAGATGTAGAATCATTTCGGTCTACTAATCTTGGGCGTGATGCCTATATAATGATCATCGCCTTGGATATCGTCATGATTATTTGATCTTCTATCAATTGCCCAACAGTAATTTGTTTACCCACCGTGTGTTATACTCATGAGAGAAGCCACTAGTGAAACCTATGCCCCCCGGGTCTACTTTTCCAACATATTGCTTTCCGATCTATCTTTTGCCGCTTTTGTTTTCAGATCTACTATTCCAAAAACCCAAAAATACCTTGCTGCACTTTTTATTTGCCACTTTTATTTTGTGTTCTTGCGAGATCTATTTATCCAATCTACTATCTAATCTATCTTTTAACCGTTGAGAGATTGACAACCTCTCTTACGTGTCGGGTTGCAAGTATTTGTTCTTTGTGTGCAGGTACCGTTTACATAGCGTTGCGTGGTCTTCCTCCTAGGTTCGATACCTTGGTTTCATAACTGAGGGAAATACTTACTGTAGCTATGCTGCATCATCCCTTCCTCTTTGGGGAAATACCGACGCAGTCTCAAGCCACGTCATCCTCCAACAAACATTAAGGATATGCTGAATCAGCTATCTACAATCCCTCAATGGGTGGAGGAGATCAAAAGGTCGGCGGCTCGAGCGGGAGCTAATATGGGGCTTGCAAGAGGAAAAGCCTATCTGCCTGAATTAGACGTCTCAGCATTGGCGGGCGGGTTTCCCGAGTATAAGATTGATGGCTCTGAATTTTCTGAAGGAGACTATGCCGCAGGCGTTAAAGAGACCCGCCCACTGGCAACACTTCTTTTGAATGAATTGAATTTGAAAAAATATCAAGCTGCCTCCTCCATGGATAACAAACGCATTGTCCTGCCAAAAGATCAATTTTCTGAGATCGTGCCCCCCCTCTGCCGTAAGCATTCTTTAGCCCCTGATGTTGACCCATCTACTATTGTGCCTGGCGACTCAAAGTTCAGAGCTTTGACGTCAATCCAGTGGGTGCAAAAGGGCCACCAGACCCCAGACGATGAGCCGATGCAGGCGGAGGCAGAATCTAGGGATGGAGCTGAAGACGCAGACGCTGCAGAGCAGGCGTCATAAGCCGGTCTTCAGTAGTAATTATTTATTTCTTTGTGAAAAACTTGTTATTTTTTGTGGCTCCTGATGTGAGCCTATAATAGAGATTGCAAACTGTGAACTGTCTGTCGTGCCATCGTGCACGTATCTTCTTATTTTGTTGTGGCTAGTTTGCCTGACAACGTTGAACTTCCAATAAGTCGCCATTTTTATAAACTTCATCCACTTTGTCTTTGATGAAACCTTTTTGCCCAATGAGCCGCCGTTTGTACAGTAGCAACCGGTCAATTAAGCCGGCCAAATAAAATCATCTTGAGCCACTTGTGGCTTGTGAAAGATGTGTACAGACTAACTGGTCATGATATGACTGCAGTGTCTTAACCCGAACATCAAATTTTGAGCCAGTAAAAAGGATGATAGTATTACACCTGAAAAAGATATAAGAAGTATAACATTGTAATAATATAATGTAGAAATTTTAATAAGCCGGCTTAGTAAAACTCGGCATAGAGACTGGCTTTCAAGGCTCAAGTCTTGCTTCAATGAAGCGGGTGTGATAACCCATGGTTTATCCTAGCTCTCTGTAAGCCGGATCTCACGTGACTCAAGCCGGTGTTTTAACCTTGATCAATTCAGGGTCCAGATGGATTGACTTATGAAGAGTACACGGGGTCACCTGTTCAGAGTAGCTGCTTGCAAACAGGCAAGTTTAACCATTTATTTTGATTGGCTTGTAGCCTAGTCAAGAGGGATATTAAAGGCTGGCTCGTTGAGTTGGAAGCCCCCAAGTGAATTATGTTCAAAGAATAAAGACTCATGCACAATTTGTAGAGGGAAGCAGAGGTTGTCATGCGCTTATGTCGGATTTCGGGCTCCGCAAAACCCAAAGAGGTTCAAACTCAGGGGCGTGTGCGAAGATCTCCACCAGCTTCGACCTCAAGCTCACAACTTCACAGCTTAGCCTGACGAACTCACTCAATCGCGGGGAAGAAGATTAGCACACGAGGATTTACCCAGGTTCGGGCCGCTGCGAAGCGTAAAACCCTACTCCTGCTTTTTGGTGGATTGCCTCACGAGGAGGTTTGTGGATGAGCTAGTACAGTGGTGAGTAACCTCGTGAGGGTGCTCGGGTGGTGTTTGATCTCCCTCCCTCTATAGAACAGCCTGGCCTCTATTTATAGTGGCTCGGGTCCTCTTCCTTTATCGCAATGGCGGGAAGGGATCCCACAACGTCCAAATTCGAAGGGGGGCAAGGAGTACACCTTATCCTGATGAAAGGTGGTCTTCGCCTGCAAAGTAGCCGGTGGTGATGCAGAGGTGGGCTCGGCGATGACGTCCGTCCTGCGGGGCTCGTGGTCTTGGTCTCGTTGCACCGGAATGGAAACCTTTGGGGGGAACCTCGGGAACATGCGTACGTCTTTGCCTTCTTTGCATCAAAGAGGAAATTGTCTCCTCTGCGCGCGCTGGTGCCCGCCTGGTCTGGCTTGCGTCACCCCCGACCTCCCGAGGATGAGCGTTGCATAGGGATCTCTGCCCCTCGCGAGGTGACCTAGGGAGGCCTCCTCCCTCCGAGGGTCTTGCCGTTGCCTTCCTCGCGGGGGCGGGGCTCCCGTGAGGGCCTTGTTCTTGAGCGATCCTGCACCGGGCCGTACCAGGCCGTCGAAGTGGGCCACGCCCTGGGCCGCAGGCAAGCAATTCTGGGTACCCCCGTTCCCAGGACGCCGACAGTAGCACCCGGGCCCAAGGCGCGCTCGAGCTGGCTTTGGGGCGAATCCGAAGAAGATGGCCTAAAGTGCCGCGGGCCCCAATCGCCTGCGAGCCCAGCCTGTCGCATGGCAAGTAACGAGGCGCGGACACATCCACTTCCCCACGGCGCCTCGACAACCGCTCCGGCTGACCAGCAACCGACGCGCGTCATAGGGCCATCACTGCCCGGGATGGGGGGTGCCGGTTGGACTCCACCCGGCTATAAATGGGCGGAGGGGACGGAGCCCCCAGCCCATTCTTACTTCTCGCTCCCCCGCTTTCATCCTCCGCCTCCTCGATCATGACGCCAATGAGGAGGTTTTCTGTTGCCGAGAAGGGGAAAGCCTGCCAGGAGGGGCCGGACCAACAGCCTCACAAGAGGAGCCGGGGCCGTCCTCGCAAGTATACCGTGGCGTCGAAGGCGGCACCCCGTGGGCGCGGTCGTACCTCCGCGAGGGCTGGTGCCTCCGCTGGCTCAGGCGGAGGTGGCGGGCGCGGCGGCCGTGGCCAAGAAGGGAGACCCGCAGTAGGCGCTCGGCCATCGCGCCCGTGGGCCCACTTGGCCGATATGGGCCAGGAGTTCCTGGTGCTTGTGGAGAGGTCGGCGGTCACCTGGTTGCAGCTCCCGCGCTTCTTCACGGAGACGCTGCGGGCCAACGAGCCCGCCGGTCTGTGGCTGCAACCGATGGTTGTTGTAGCGGTGCGTTGTGGGTGGAGGTCGAGGTTACCCCCGCAGGCTATGCCTTCTTGAGCTGTGGGTGGCAGACCTTCGCCCGTGCCCACAGCCTGGAGGGGAGGCTCACGCTCCACTTCAAGCACGACGGCGCCGCGACGCTTTTCGTCAAGATCTTCGGGGAGGACGGCAGGCGCTTGGGGTGCTGCCCGGAGGGCGACGGCGGCGGCGACCTTCGAGGTGAGCTTGCCCTTGGCGACGGCCGTCATGCTTCTAGCGGCAGCAACACCTCCTCCGAGGAGAGTCCGAGCGACGACAGCTACAACGCAGCAATGCGTCGGCACTCCCGGACTTCGGGGGGTAGCCAGCCGCGACGGCGCCGCTCCCCCGCCCGGGAAGCGGCTACGCCGGCGTGCCACCATGGGCCCATCAAGGAGGAGGAGGACTCCGACTGAGCGCTGGCGCGCCGGAGCCAGGACCTCCGGAGTGGCAGCCCCCGAGGGGGTGCTCCTTCGCCTTCTTCTTCCTTTCCTTTCCCTGTAATAAAAAAATCATGGAAGGCCCCTCTGGGAATGTAATGAATTCTGATGCTTCCGCCCTTACATTAGCACTCTCATCATGTATCCCGATCCCTGTGTTACTGTTAATTGAGGCTTCCTGTTGGTCGTGATTAGGGTACTTAGCTCGATGCGTCCGCGGCGGGCCTCTACGTCGTGAGGTCTGGCAGTGGCACCTGGGGAGCCTGGGGGTCTTGGGGGTTCCTCTTTCTTGCGAGTGAGGCGGTTTGGGAGCCCTTTCGGCACTCTACGTCGGCTGGGCCCAATCCCGCGCATACCTCGACCACCGTTGGGGCGTCCGGATCACCAGGATGAGACCAAGGGGCGAGGAGCTACGCGATCAGTGAGGCTCATGAGTCGCGTTGCTCAGGAGTCCCCCTTGACGCTCGAGCGGCGCTCTACGTCGACGGGGCCCAAGACCGCGCATACCTCGACCGCCGTTGGGGCGTCCGAATCACCAGGATGAGACCAAGGGGCGAGGGGCTACGTGACCAGTGAGGCTCCTGAGTCGCGTTGCTCAAGAGTCCCCCTTGACGCTCGAGCGGCTCCCATACCCTTTCTTCTCGGTTCCTGCCTCGAGAGGTGTGAGCCTCCAGAGGCTCCAAGATGGCGCGCCGGGCCGCGGCGGAGCCCCCGAGCGAGGGTGAGGCGACACGCGCTTGCTAGCTCACTCGAGAGCGCCACGCGAGGACCAGGACACCAAGGCCTTGGCGAGGTGTGCGCACCATGCCGTAGCCCCCGCTCGCGGGGCGCGAGAGGGAGGGGCTGGCAGGTGTTAACCTGAAGAAAGAAACTTCAAGATAGAAAGCTGCAAGGAGAAAAATTCCCGCCCCCTTTTTCAAATACGGTTGAAAGGCCTCAAGTTTCATTCCAGAAAAATGGCAAATTCGAATACAAGAAAAGCAAAGAATAGTCGCGTCCGGCACCTAGGCTAGTCTTTGTCTTCCCCCAGAGCGGAGCATAGGGCATCCACTAGGCGTGGGCATAGTCATTGGAGGACAGTGTTGTCCGCCAACACGGAGCATGGGGCTTCCACTTGGGCGTGGGTGGGAACCCCTCCACGTCCTCGGGGGGCTCCAGGCGTATACAGCCCACTCATTATTACGTGAGAGCGTCACGGGTAGAACTTGTGGATGTGCTGGATGTTCCAGGCATTCTGGATGGGGACCCCGTCCTGAGTCTCCACGCGCACGACGCCAGGCCTGGAGACGCGGGCGACCCTGAACGGGCCCTCCCACACGGGTGAGAGCTTGTGCAAGCCCTCCCTGGAAAGGACCCGCCTCAGGACGAGGTCTCCGACTTCGAGGGTCCTGGAGCGGACGCTACGGCAATGGTAACGCCGCAGCGCCTGCTGGTACCTCGCAGCTCGGAGCGAGGCTTGGCGACGGGCCTCCTCCCCAAGCACGAGGTCTATCCCCCGCGAGGCATCCTGACGCTCCTCGTCGAATGCCAAGACCCGCGGGGATCGATGCTTGACCTCGTGTGGGAGGACGGTTTCAGCTCCGTAGACGAGGAAGAACGGGGTCTCGCCGGTGGGTTTAGTCATAGTGGTGCGGATGGACCACAACACGGACTGAAGCTCATCGAGCCAACCCCTGCCGCAGGCCTCAAGCTTCTTCTTGAAGCTCCTTGCCTTCAGGCCCCGCAGGACCTCCGCGTTGGCGCGCTCGGCCTGACCGTTGCTTCGTGGGTGTGCCACCGAAGCGTAGCATATCTGCGTTCCAAGGTTAGTACAATATGTCCTGAAAAGGTTGCTTGTGAACTGCGAACCGTTGTCGGTGATGATGCGGTTGGGGACGCCGAAGCGGCTCACGAGGCCCTTGATGAACTTGACGGCTCAGCCGGCAGGGATGGTGCGGAGGGGCTCCACCTCCGCCCACTTGGTGAACTTGTCGATAGCGACGTAGAGGTAGCGGTATCTGCCGGCCGCTCGCGGAAAGGGCCCCAGTATATCCAGCCCCCAGACCGCGAAGGGCCAGGAGAGCGGGATGGTCTGGAGGCCCTGCGCGGGCTGATGAATCTGCTTGGCATGGAACTGGCAAGCCTCGCAGGACCGGACCAGCTCGGTGGCATCGTTGAGCGCCGTAGGCCAATAGAAGCCACTGCGGAACGCCTTCCCTACAAGAGTGCGTGACGAGGAGTGGTGCCCGCAGTCTCCTCCGTGGATGTCGGCCAGCAGCTCGCGCCCCTGTTCTTCGGACACGCATCGCAACGCGACGTCGTTCGGACGCCTGCGGTATAGCTCGCCGTCCTGCAAACAATAAGCGGTGGCCTGACGTACCACACGCTCTGCGTCTTCCTCCTTTCCTGGTAGTGTGCCGTGGAGCAGGTACATCTTGAACTCCTGTGTCCAGTCGTCGGTCTGGGGCTCCAGCGCCAGGAGCAGTCGGGCTCCTGAGGCCGGGCCAGAAGTTGGAGCCCCCGAGGGCGGTGCTGGGGGCAGCTCTTCACTCTGCAGCACCTGGTCCGCGGTTGGAGGTGCCGCGGATGCCTTGAATAGCCTTTCCTCGAAGACGCCTGGCTCCTGAGGCTCGCAGCACAACGCCCTGTTGGCGATGTCATCGGCCTCCTTGTTCGCGCCGCGTGGAATGTGCTGCAACTCCAAGCCCTGGAAACACTTTTCAATCTTACGTACCTCTTCCAAGTATGCCTCCATGTGCTCGTCCTTCGGCGTATACTCCTTGTTGGAGAAGTTCACGAGGAGCTGGGAATCGCCCTTGATGGTGAGGCGCCTAACCCCCAAGGCCGCCGCAGCCTTGAGGCCAGCGATCAAGCCCTCATACTCCGCGATGTTGTTGGAGACCTTCTCGCCGTGCTGGAAGCAAAGCTGTACGGCATAGTAGAGCTTGTCCCCGGTCGGGGTGATGAGCACAACTCCGGCCCCCGCTCCCCTGCGCGCAAAGGCCCCATCGAAGTGCATGATCCAACCATCAGGCGCCTCATCGCCGGGGGTGAGGGACTGGCCCTCGTCCAGCCCTCGGTCGGGAGCGTCCGTCCACTCGGCCACAAAGTCCGCCAGGGCTGCTCCCTTGATGACCCTGGTCGTACTAAACTCTAACTCGAAGGCCTGTAGCTCGATGTTCCACTCTGCGACCCTCCCCGCGGCGTTGGGGTTGCGCAGCACCTTCTCCAAGGGGTATGCGGAGATGACCTTGATGGGGTGGCACTGAAAGTAATGGCGCAGTTTCCTTGAAGCGACGAGGAGCACGAGCAGGAGCTTCTGCTGCATAGGGTAGCGCGAGCGCGCATCCCGCAGTACGGTGCTAATGTAGTACACCGGGTGCTCGATTAGGGACAAGCCATCCGTGAAACCCTGCTCCGCGGCGGGCACACAAGATCCCAACATTCCTTGGGTCGCCGGGGCGGCTGAGGCCTCTGCAGTGCCATCTTGAGGAGGTGAGGGATTCGGGGCATCCTGTGATTCACCTTGCTCCTTGCCCGGGGACTCGCCTGCGCCTGAGGGTGTTGCGTGCGCGCCGGCGCGTTCCTTCCTGACCACCAGGAGCGCAGCCCTGGCGGAATGTGGGGTGGCAGCCAGGTACAGCACCAGGGGTTTGCGAAGGCGGGGTGCCACCATCACCGGTGGGCTCGTGAGGTACCGCTTGAGGTCTTCGAATGCCGCGTGAGCCTCCGGAGTCCATTCAAAGGGGCCCTTCCTCTTCATGAGCTTGATGAACGGGAGGGCGCGCTCGCCAAGCTTGGAGATGAAGCGCCCCAAGGAGGTCACACAGCCCGCCAGCTTCTGCATTTCCTTGAGGGTCTGAGGCGGGCTCATCTTCCTTATAGCTTTGATTTTCTCCGGGTTTGCCTCGATTCCCCGATGCGACACCAAGAAACTGAGTAGCTTACCCGACGGGACCCCGAAGACACACTTCTCGGGGTTCAGTCTCAGGTTCACCCACCGCAGGCTGGCGAATGTCTCCTCCAGGTCTTCGATCAGAGTCCTCGCCTCTCACGACTTGACCACGATGTCGTCGACGTAGGCTTCTGCGTTCCTTCCGAGCTGCTGCCCCAGGGAAATGTGCATCAACCGCTGGAAGGTCGCGCCAGCGTTCCGCAGCCCGAATGGCATGCACGTGTAACAGAACACACCGCACGAGGTGAGGAAGGCCGTCTTCTCGACGTCCTCCACCGCCATCTTGATCTGATGGCAGCCAGAAAAGGCGTCCAGGAAGCACAGGAGGTCACACTCGGTGGTGGAGTCCACGATCTGGTCGATGCGCAGCAGCGGGAACGGGCGAAACTACTCACGCTTGCCTGGCGGCTGTGGGCGGGAATGAGCCGTGGCCGAACCGCGCTCGCCTGGCAGCAAAACTGCTTGACCTGGCGGCTGGAGGCGGGCGCCTGCGATCCGCTGAGGATGCACGCGACCGCGGGATCGGCCAAGCAAGTCGTGGCGCTCCCGCATGCCATGTGCTGCCTGGCCTCGGACGCGACGCCGGCCATGGAGCTGATGAATCGAGGCCTGACTGCAGCCGCGGATGAAGAGGCTTCGACACGCCCCCTGTCGGTGTCAAAACCGGCGGATCTCGGGTAGGGGGTCCCGAGCTGTGAGACTAGGATCGATGGTAATGAGTGACGAAGGGGACAAGGTTTTACCCAGGTTCGGGCCCTCCTATGGAGGTAATGCCCTACGTCCTGCTTGATTATATTGATTGTATGGAGATTACAGAGTTGATCTACCACGAGATCGTATGACTAAAACCCTAGATGAGTTCTGTTGTTCTACAACCTAAAACCCTCCGGCTTATATAGACGCCGAGGGTACCTAGGGTTTATACATGGTCAGTTACACGTCGAAGGGATAAACATGCCTATTCGCTACTTTAGACTTGGAGGACAAGCCACGATTCTCGAAGCTTCCTTCTTGGAGATGAGGTCTTCCATTCTTCCAGTATTCGGCAAGTGGCCCATACAGTCCGGCCCATAAGACATAGGCCGGCCTCCCGCGGACCCCTTAAACCAGGACTCCCTCAGTAGCCCCCGAACTAGCCTCCAACGCCAAGGGTCCAGGCTCCAGCTGCTTCGAGTGATCAGAGTCTTCGGCTTGCGAGGCGAGTTCCTTTCTCCAAACAATGATCGGCCGGGATATAGTTCGGCCTCCGTCGACGTGTAACGTTTCCGATCATAGATCGTCCGTATACCATGAGTAGTTTGGCCTTAAAGGCCAAACGCCAGAGAACCAATAGTGTTTTCTGACAACGTTTCAGATGAAAAGCCACGGCCCACCACGACCTCTAAACCAGTCGTGAAGACTCGATTCGCGGTTCGAGGCCGTTTCCACCAGCACGATCCATTAATGCACAAATCGTGCCCCGTTTTACACGGGATGTGCTTAATCATGTGCATACAACGGCACGCATGCCTTGGGAAGCAGAGAGATTCACGGCTTCGTGAAGGGAGGCTAACCAGCAGCAAGCCTCAATAAAAGCGGGAGAAAAACCCCAAGGCTTATCCGCACCCTCCCATTCGCATCCCAGCTTCCCCAATCTTCCGAGCTTACCGAGCCCAGATCTTGGTCTTCCATTATTCCCCCCCCCCCCCCCCCCGAGCTTAGCCATGGCTAGCTCCGGTTCCAACGGCAAGTGGGAGGCGTCCACGGTCACAGACCAGGACATCCGGGATCTCAAGGACGCCGGCTACTTCCCTGCCAATGTCTTCCACCGCACCGCAGAGGAGGGCCAGGTGATCCCCACCCCTAAACCAGGCGAGAGGGTGGTCTTTGTTCCTCACTTCATCCAGGGAGTGAGCTTCCCGCTCCACCCCTTCGTGAGGGGCCTCATGTTCTTCTACGGCCTCGACTTCCACGACCTCCCACCGAACTCCTTCATGCATATATCAGCCTTCATTATAATCTGTGAAGCTTTCCTGCGAGTCGAGCCACACTTCGGATTATGGCTCAAGATCTTCAACCTCAAGCCGAAGTGTGTCGCCGGTGCACACGCGGATTGCGGCGGGGCAGTCATCGGCAAGCTTCCACGTGCAGTGTGGCCATCCGGCACCTTCATCGACACTATCAAGACTTGGCAAAAAGAGTGGTTTTACATCACCGAGCCAAAGGAGGAGGGCGGAACTATTCCTGCCGAATTCAGATCTGGCCCCCCGACCAGATTGACGTCATGGGTCCGAAAGGGCCTCGACTGGGGGTCGGACACAGAGGTGGAGGGCCTGCAGAGGGGCATCGCCTCCTTGATCAGAGAGGGAGTCGGCCTGACCAACGTGGTCCAGGTTATGCTTCGGCGGCGCATCCTCCCCTGCCAGCGCCGGAGCTCTCCTGTGTGGAATTATCGGACTAACGACGATCCCACAGTTCGTCAACTCTTCCGTACCACGCGGGAGAAGCTATGGAAGGCGCTGTTCAAGGCGCAGGAGAACTGGCCGGGCAAGAAGGAGGACAAGGGCTTGAGCGCCATCAAGCCCGCACCCGAGGTATACCATAGTTTCATTTCACCGGTTCTATCTTCCCAAAGATAGTCTAAGCACTTTCCGATCACCTTTTATAGGAATGGTTGAGCAAACCCACGGGCATCAAGTGTCCGGCTCCACAGCCCGAAGACCCCAGGTCTCCGCTGCTGTTGGAGATGCTCGTCGTGGCGCCTTATAAGGCGCCAGAGAAGAAGGAGAAGAAGAAGCCAGGCCGGACGGGCCTGCGCAACAGGGACCAGCTAGGGGCTGCGTCCGAAGAGACTCATGCCTCCTCGAATCAAGAGGAGGAGCACGAGGCTGAGGGGGGAGGCGATTCCCCCCCCCCATAGGAAAGAGGGCGGCATCATCGATGCCTCGGGGGAGATAGCTCCTCCCGCCCAGAAGAAACCGCGCCGGACACAGGTAGCCCTGTCCGACGATAGTTCGGACTTGAACACTGAGTCCAAGGACTTCGAGAGGGTTCCGTGGAGGAACCTCAGGGTCAAGCCCCCACCTCGAAGGTACAGATCCGAAGACCTTTCCGAGTTATTAGTGCTAAGTTTTGAATATTATTAATCATGTGAGCGCCTTTGTGACTTGCAGCCCACCACAAGTTCTCCCCACCGATTAGGCTTCAGATGGGGAGACCCCGCCTGCCGAGCTAGCGGAGAGCGGGAACGCGTCGCACCCCTCTTCTCCGGGCGCCGCAAAGGATGCCTCGGAGGTGTCCTCCCAACAGGCCCCTTTGGAGCCGAACACTGGAGGCGGGGGCGACGACGTTATGGCCGAGGCCAACACCTCGGCCACCGAAGACCCGGGGGAGAGGCCCCTCCCGGATACTGAGGAGACCGGACCAGAAGACTTCCAGTCACCTCCAAGGCGGTCTCCGGAGCGTACCATGCCTCCGGAGGTACCGATTCAATCTCTGGTTGGAGATTGGGTCAACCGACCCCCACCGGTGCCACCGACAAATGGGTGTAAGGCCATGGGGAAGGCTCTATCGAGCGCCTCCATCTCCGGGGAGCACCGCACCCTTATGGGTGCGGTACTGCAGAGCATTCAGTCCGTGGATTCCGGACTAAAGGAGGCCTTCAACGGTCTCCTGGCGGGCTTTCAGGTAAGCCAAGTAATGCTCTATTTTGTGAAATATTAATTTCTGTAAGTTATGATTATATGCATGGCAGCCCCCGAGCCCTAGGTGAGTTTGAAAAAAACTTACCTGGGGGTCAAATCATAGATCCTTATCCGAACTATGCATAGGACAATATATGTTCGGATCGTTCTGTCAGCCCTTAAGAGGACCGTTCACAGGATTGTTTTAGTGACAGTTCGGAGGTTGTAAGCCCCTGTAACGTTATGTGATGTTGTTTGTTACAGGCTTCGTCGACGGCAGCGGCCAATAACGCTCCCGAGCTAGAAGAGCTAAATCGGAAGCTCAAGAGCTCCGAAGACGATCTTGACGCTCTGAACAAGAGATTCGATGAGGCGTGAGGTGAGTCGAATTAGAGTAAAAAAAACTCTTCGTTTACCGTACTGTCAATGCAGTGTTGTTTGATATGCTTAATGCTTGCGCAGCCTCGGCGAAGGAGATTGAGAAGCTCAAGGCCGAGCTTGAGAAGGCCAAGCAGGAGGCTACGGCGGAGAAGGCGGCTGCCAAAGAAGCAGCTACCGCGCTATCCGCCCTAAGAGCCACCAGCGACAAGCATGAGGCTTGGGTGGAGGAAATCCAGCAGGAGCTCAAAGACGCTGGGCGGAAGTGCGAGGATCTGGAGCAGAAGGGCAAGGAGCAGGCCACCGAACTATCCACCCTGAAAACCAATCTCCAAAAGGAGCGGGTGGATAGGCGGTCATTTGAAGAGGAGCTCCGCCAAGCCAAAGCTATCCTGGATGGTAATCCGTATTCATTGCAGTGTATCTTCGGGGACAGCAAGTTCGAGTCGCTTACCCAAGTATGGCGTTCCTCAGGCGCCTGCTCGGACCTCCAGAAGGACTTAGTGGACGTGAAGCAGTTCTATGCTTCGTGGGGAGAAGGAGATGAAGCTCGGCTATTCTGGGCGCAATTCGAAGCCCCCGAGCGTTCTCCTCTCCTTGTGGAGCGGCTGAAGCAGCTGATGGAGCTACGCCGGATGGCGGAACCGGCCATGAAGGATCTCTGTATCCGGCTATGGCCCAATGAGCCACTGCCGGGCAGCTACTTCGGCCTGGTGCAGAAGCTGAGCAACGCCACTCCTCGGATCGACGCCTTGAGGCGGTCTTCCTGCATCGAGGGGGCTAGGATGACCTTCGCGAAGGCCAAGGTGCACTGGCCGGGGCTGGATCCGATGAAGGTAGCCACAGCTCCTCCGCCTCCCGGAAAGGGTCACAGGCGCCCCGAGCTGTACTTCTCCGGAGTTATGGAGGGTGCTCGGGCCATAGAATCACAGTGTACGAGAGAAAATGAGTATGAATAGATTGTTGTACTATGTCCGAAGACTTGTCAGCGTGTATGTATTTAAAATGCATGGTTTATCATGTCTTATATGTTTTGCATCCTTTATAACTACTTTTGTGGCCGTTAACCCTGAAAGCTGCGAGTCGTCGGCTTCAGCCCCCGTGTAGATACTACACAAGGTGTCTCTTCCAACCGCACTGGAACCCTTAGCCGAACTATCGGTACCCGAAGGCGGTAGTGTGGAGCGGACAAGGCAATCGGACCATAATGCTTTATTGCTTTCACTTAGCCATAGGGGCGCGAGAAAGGAGTGCGGGAGCTGATAACTAGCCCCCAGGTGTTTGTGATGTTCGGATGAACCGCGGCCAAAGCCTATATCACCTGGTTTGTACTAAAACCAAACCCATCGTATGACACGGAATAACCTTTGACGAGATTTAGTTAAGCTCGGATTCGCAGACCGTTTCTCTCATACCATGACAGTCAGTTTTTGGCTTTCTCCGCTGAGGCGCTTAACCAGACTAGCCGGAAGCGCAATCGCAGCGGTGCTCCCTTTGCCCTTTTAGCCGAACGAGCGGAACATAAATGGGCAAGCACAGGAGCCGGGCAACCCAGCTATTGACCCAAGACACGGTTCGGAACCAATGCATATAAAGCGGAATTCCAAGACGCCGAACACTTAAAGAAATTGTGATTAGGGCGATTTTTAAGGTCGAGCCCCCGGTCTATTAGCCGGTTGCATCGTACAGTATACCAAACAGGTTCGCAAGAAGAGGGAGAAAACAGAAAGTGTTCCGAAAAGGGACATCAAAGAGAAAATGATATATCTGTATTTTACTCAACAACTCTTATTGTTCAATTTGCCGATGCAACTGTTTACAGGTATTTGATAAATGAAATATAAATTTTACAGCAGAGTTTGTACCAAGGGCCTTCGATAGGTGACCTGACGTCCTTGATGTGCTCCGTCTCTTATCTGCTCCTGCAGCTCCTAAGGAGGTGTATGCCTTTATGGGCTTTGTTAGTTCGGCGAACGGACCTTGAAGAAAGGGTCTTGAGAAGTCGCCGAGGTATGGATGAGCTTGACGCCTTTAGCAGGCACTTTACGGTACCTGTAGTGTGTCCGAAGACGTGTTGACGGTAATAGTTCGGTCCAGCCGAACCCCTACCCTCTATTAGTATGTCCCCACTGGTGCCCATGGAATTTTGAGCGCGAAGCTGTGCCTCCGTGGCACGTACCTTGCCGGTTCTAGAGCCGTGCGATGGGGGGCGAGTCCCTATTTACCGGGAGTGGAAGGTTCTGGTACCTCGGATTGAGACCGAGCTCTTTTCCCAGCCTTGGGTGCCTTGACGGCAGATGTCGGCGACTGCCAATCATCGGTGTAATGGAATTCGGCCGCCAGGGCCAACGCATGTTCCTCAGTTCAGAGGGAGCGCTCTGTATTGCCATTAACGGTAATGATCCCCCTAGGGCCGAGCATCTTGAGCTTGAGGTATGCGTAGTGAGGGACGGCGTTAAAGCGAGCGAACGCTGTACGGCCGAGCAGGGCGTGATAGCCGCTGCGGAAAGGTACGATGTCGAAGATCAAGTCCTCGCTTCGAAAGTTATCGGGCGAGCCGAACACGACCTCCAGGCTTACGGAGCCTGTGCACCGGGCTTCAACGCCTGGGATCACTCCTTTGAAGGTAGTGTTGCTGGGCTTGATCCTTGACGGATCTATGCCCATCTTTTTCACCGTATCTGAGTAAATCAGATTGAGGCTACTTCCACCGTCCATTAGGACTTTAGTGAGGTGGTACCCATCTATTATCGGGTCTAGGATGAGTGCAGCCGAACCCCCGTGACGGATACTGGTCGGGTGGTCGCGTCGATCGAAAGTGATCGGATATGCCGACCATGGGTTATACTTCGGGGCTACAGGCTCTAGGGCGTAAACATCTCAAAGGGCGCGCTTCCTCTCCTTTTTGGGTATATGAGTGGCGTAGATCATGTTTACTGTCTTTACCTCTGGAGGGAATTTCTTTTGACTACCACCGATTGGACCACGAGGCTCATCCTCGTCCTCGCTGCGTGGGCTCTTGCCTTGGTCCTCGGATGCGAGCTTGCCGGCCTGTTTGAAGACCCAACAGTTACGGTTGGTGTGATTGGCGGGCTTCTCTTGAGTGGCGTGGATCTGGCAAGGCCTCTCTAGGATCTTGTCCATCGGGGTGGGTCCGTCGTGTTTGCCTTTAGGAGGCTTCTTCCGCTGCCAAGGACGGGAATTGCGGAAGCCGGCATTGACAGCCGTGTCATTGGCATCACTATTATTGTGCCGGCGCTTGTTCTTGTTGCGCTTCAGTTTCCCGTTTCCATCCCGAACTTCAGAGGTTCCGGGGTCTTCGGGGTTATGGCTACGTCTAGCTAGCCAATTATCCTCGCCCGCGCAAAAGCGGGTCATGAGTGATGTGAGGGCGGACATTGTCCTTGGTTTGTCATGGCCGAGCTGTCAAGCCAGCCATTCATCCCGAATATTATGCCTGAAGGAGGCTATAGCTTCGGCGTCCGGGCAGTCTACGATATGGTTCTTCTTGGTCAGGAAACGATTCCAGAATAGCCGCGCGGACTCTCCTGGCTTCTGTACGACGTTTCTTAGATCGGAGGAGTCCGGTGGCCGAACATAAGTGCCCTGGAAGTTAGATCGGAATGCCTCTTCTAGGTCCTCCCAACACCCAATAGAGTTTTCGGGGAGGCTATTTAACCAGTGCCGAGCTGGCCCCTTGAGCTTCAGGGGTAAGTACTTGATGGCATGGAGGTCATCTCCTCGCGCCATGTGGATGTGGAGTAGGAAATCCTCGATCCATACGGTTGGGTCAGTTGTCCCATCGTATTGCTCTATGTTTACGGGTTTAAACCCTTCCGGGAACTGATGCCGCATTACCTCGTCCGTGAAGCACAGTGGGTGGGCAGCGCCTCTGACCCGAGCTATGGCGCGCCGGTGATTGGTGTCTGTCCTAGCTCGGGTTCGTTCCCGATCTTCATTGTCGCGGTCGAACCAAGGCCGGTACCCTTCCCGTCTATCGGGTGAGTATCCTCTGGATCCGTAGATGGATCGCGTGCGGCCTGCTCTATAGTCCAGGTCGTGTCGCAGGTCGAACCTGTCATCGGGCTCTAGTGGCTCCTTTCCCCGTCTACGGGGTATCGTCGGCCTATAGCCGGTATCATCAGCTGTCCTGTCGCGTCCTCGAGGGGGGCGGTCTGGCTTGTCATATGGGGTATGCTTGGGAGACGGCGTATCAGTGAGCTCGTCATCGAATTGCGGCAGCAACCTTCTGCGTGGGTAACTCTTAGGTTGGTCCGATAGACCGGTGCCGTGTCCTTCCTCAGCTGAGAGGACTCTCGTCCATCGGTCGTTGAGGTCGTCTTGTTCGGCTCTGAGCTGCCGCTCTTTTGCTTTCAGGCTACGAGCTGTGGATATGAGCTGTTGCCTGAACAATTCCTGATCTTCAGGATTGTCGGGGATGGCGAAGTCATCGGCAGCCACATTGTCCTCCCCCTCGATAGAGCGGAGCTAGTCGTCGTCCTCAGGATCATCTGGATCATCGGGGTTGCGACGGTCTTTGGGTCTCTCCTGACCCTCCAACGGGTGTTCAGGGATTTCGGGACCGCCGATGTCTTCCGGGGTGTCTCCGTCCCCGGTGCCATCGATAGACTTTCGCCCCTTTTTTCCTTTTGACCGTTTATGCGGCTTTCGGCGTCTTGATGGCGCTTCATCCGATTTATCACCGTTGTTTTTCGGAGTGTCCACCATGTAGATGTCGTATGTAGAGGTGGCAGTCCACTGCCCGGTCTTAGCGGGGGTGAGGGAGTGATCTTCCTCATCCATGTACTCTGCTTCCTCGGAAGCATAGTCTAGCATGTCGGTTAAATCCTCGACAGTGGCTATCAAGTGGGTGGTGTGTGGGACAAAAAATCTGTCCGGACCCGTCTGAGGCCCGATCTGAGAATAGATCGGGGCTGGGTCATCGTTGATCTTCATCGACGAGATCCGATCTAGAGCCTCGTCGAGTATCGAGAGCTCGATCGGACTGGTCTGCCCAGAGCTTTCGGAGTGAACCTCCGATGCATCCGTGCAGGGAGTGTGTTCGGCAAGAACCGATGACCGGACGTCGGGTACTATGACCTGATCCAGACTGAAGGTCGGGCCCTCGCCGGGGTAGATCCCATGGGCGGAGCCGAAAGATGGGTCTGGGGTTAAGGCCTCAGAGTCTTCGGGCATGGCAGGCAAGACTGCAAGCCCGGTTAGTGACAGATCACCTCGAGAGTCTACGGAGAACTCTAAGTTCCCGAATCTGACCTCTTGATCAGGGGCAAAACTTCCGACGCGGCCTAGATGGCCGGTCGGATCGGCGTGCAGCACAACGCTGCCGAAAGCGAAGATCTGTCCGGGGACAAAATTGCCCGGATTGCGGACCTCTTCGTTGATGACTAGGCAAGCCATCGATTCCTTCTGGCGATCACAGCGGAACTCTCAATGAAAGCACCAATGTCGGTGTCAAAACCGGCGGATCTCGGGTAGGGGGTCCCGAGCTGTGAGACTAGGATCGATGGTAACGAGAGACGAAGGGGACAAGGTTTTACCCAGGTTCGGGCCCTCCTATGGAGGTAATACCCTACGTCCTGCTTGATTATATTGATTGTATGGAGATTACAGAGCTGATCTACCACGAGATCGTATGACTAAAACCCTAGATGAGTTCTGTTGTTCTACAACCTAAAACCCTCCGGCTTATATAGACGCCGAGGGTACCTAGGGTTTATACATGGTCGGTTACACGTCGAAGGGATAAACATGCCTATTCGCTACTTTAGACTTGGAGGACAAGCCACGATTCTTGGAGATGAGGTCTTCAATTCTTCCAGTATTCGGCAAGTGGCCCATACAGTCCGGCCCATAAGACATAGGCCGGCCTCCCGAGGACCCCTTAAACCAGGAGTCCCTCACCCCCTACCTGGCGCGCCAAATGTCGGATTTCGGGCTCCGCAAAACCCAAAGAGGTTCGAACTCAGGGGCGTGTGCGAAGATCTCCACCAGCTTCGACCTTAAGCTCACAACTTCACAGCTTAGCCTGACGAACTCACTCAATCGCGGGGAAGAAGATTAGCACACGAGGATTTACCCAGGTTCGGGCCGCTGCAAAGCGTAAAACCCTACTCCTGCCTTTTGGTGGATTGCCTCACGAGGAGGTTTGTGGACGAGCTAGTACTGTGGTGAGTAAACTCGCGAGCGTGCTCGGGTGGTGTTCGATCTCCGTCCCTCTACGGAGCAGCCTGGCCTCTATTTATAGTGGCCCGGGTCCTCTTCCCTTATCGCAATGGAGGGAAGGGATCCCACAAAGGCCAAATTCGAAGGGGGACAAGGAGTACACCTTATCCTGACGAAAGGTGGTCGTCGCCTGCAAAGTAGCCAGTGGTGATGCAGAGGTGGGCTCGGCGATGACGTCCGTCCTGCGGGGCTCGTGGTCTTGGTCTCGTTGCACCGGAATGGAAACCTTTGGGGGGAACCTCGGGAACCTACGTACGTCTTTGCCTCCTTTGCATCAAAGAGGAAACTGTCTCCTCTGCGCGCGCTGGTGCCCGCCTGGCCTGGCTTGTGTCACCCCCGACCTCCCGAGGCTGAGCGCTGGATAGGGATCTCCGCCCCTCGGGAGGCGACCTAGGGGGGCCTCCTCCCTCCGAGGGTCTTGGTATTGCCTTCCTCGCGGGGGTGGGGCTCCCGCGAGGGCCTTGTTCTTGAGCGATCCTGCACCGGGCCGTACCAGGCCGTCGAAGTGGGCCACGCCCTGGGCCGCAGGCAGGCAGTTCTGGGTACCCCCGTTCCCAGGACGCCGACAACTTATTATTTGGATGTGCAAGCTCTTAATGGAAAGGAACGTCACTTTATATTGTCCCTTATGATAGCAAAATTTATTATGCAGTCCATCGCTTTTATTTCTTTGCCATCACAAGTTCGTACAAAGATTATTTTCCCTTCCCATAAAAGATCATACATATTTAGGAGCATTTTTTATTGCTTTTGCACCGATGACAACTTACTTGAGGGATCTTATTCAATCCATAGGTAGACATGGTGGACTCTTATGGCAAGAAACTGGGTTTAAGGGTTTTTGGATGCACAAGTAGTATCTCTACTTAGTGCAAAGTTTTGGCTAGCAAAAGATTATGAGCAAGCACCACATGTAAAAGAATCCATGACAACATAACTTCTATGTGAATATAAGCAAACATAACTCATTACGTTTTCTTCCTTGTCCAACATCAAATAGTTGATCATGCATAAAATATTTAATGGGGGCTCACAATCATAAAAGATGGCCAAGATAGTACATTTATATGTGAGACCTCTCTTTCATTACTACTCTTTCATGAATTGCATCAATTACCAATGCTATGTTTCTTAACTTCCAACAAATTTACCAATTATAGTCTTTTTATGTGAAGTCATTACTCCCCATGGGATTAGCATATGATATTTTTATTATTTTCATTGCTAAGATTGATGCAAGAAAGTAAAGCAAACAAGCTCAAACTACTCTTTATTATATAACTCTCACACTCGATTACATAGATAGAGAGATCACGAAGCAAATACTCGAAACTAAATCATACTAAAACTTTATTCATCTAAATCATAGGATAACTAAGGATCGAACAAAAATAGATAATGATGGTAAAAGTGATGGTGATACGATACCGGGGCACCTCCCCCAAGCTTGGAACAAGCCAAGGGTGGTGCCCATACCCGTGTACTCAAGTTTCTTTCTTCGGTGATGGTGGTGATGAAGTGGTAAGCTTGATACACTTTTCCTTCCAGGATGATATAAATTCCATCTTCCTCGTGATTTGCCAAAGAGCCTGATTATGCCTCTCCAAATAAATAACTTCTTGGATAAGAGCTATGTTTTGAGCACAGATCGTCTCAATAGCTTTTAAAGCATTAATATCAGATAAGGTAAGATTGGGATAAAGGGTATAGGAGGTATCTCCCTTTTTTTGATCCTCAAATATGGACCCAGAGTAGTATCCTCCAGATTGCTTGGCTTCTTCCCCTTCTCCTTTTAGGGCCTCTTCTTGAGCTATAGATTCATCCTCTTCTCCTGAAGACAACTCATAGTAGACCTTGATGTAGGGTCGTTTACCCAGGGCAGGTCGAACTATGTGATACTTCTTACGGAGACTTCGGGGGTCCATTAGTGCTTCAGAGACCTAGAATTCCTGGCAGAAAATAGCTCGAAAGAAAAACAGAGGGAAAACTTGCGAGACGGTGGTCAAAACATCAAGGAGTATAGAGAATGATTTTTTCCCGTGCAGGATAAGTCTACGAAAGGAAAATGGAGTTGGGAAAGTCCACGAGGGGCCCATGAGCCAGGGTGGCGTGCCCGGGGGGTAGGGTGCGCCCCCTTGGCTTGTGGCCACCTTGTGTACTTTCCTGGCCAGTTATTATTTTGTAATTTTTTATTTATTCCGAAACGAACAAAAATTGCTTTTATGGAACTTTTGGAGTCGGTTTGCTTACCGTACCTCATACCCGCCCTTTTTCAGGATTTTGGAGCGTTCTGGAAGGTCTCTTTTATGTGCTCTTCCGGTGTCATTGTTTGGATAATATTTGTTTCCTTGTTAATGGGTGTACCTGAAATATAATGTTTAGTTCTTTGCCCATTAACCACCTCAGGATTTGTTCCTTCCGCGTTGTTGATCTTGATGGCTCCGGAACGATAAACCTCCTCAATAATACAGGGTCGTTCCCATTTGTAGAGGAGTTTTCTTGCAAAGAATCTGAAATGAGAATTGTATAATAGAACACAATCACCAATGTTAAATTGTCATTTTTGTATTCTCTTGTCATGCCATCTTTTAACTTTTTATTTAAAGAGCTTGGCATTTTCATAAGCTTGTGTCCTCCATTCATCTAGAGAACTCATGTCAAACAACCTCTTTTCACTGGCAAGTTTGAAATCATAGTTAAGTTCTTTAATTGCCCAATATGCCTTGTGTTCTAATTCTAGAGGTAAATGACAAGCTTCTCCATAGACCATTTTATAAGGGACATACCATAGGATTTTTATAAGCAGTTCTATGTGCCCACATTGCATCATGTAGTTTCTTAGACCAATTCATTCTAGATCTATTAACGGTCTTTTGCAAAATTAACTTTATTTCTCTATTGCTCAGTTCAACTTGACCACTAGATTGAGGATGATATGGAGAAGCAATTCTATGATTGACATGGTATTTAGCTAAAAGTTTATGAAATGCACCATGAATAAAATGTGAACCACCATCAGTCATTAAATATCTAGGGACTCTAAACCTCGAAAAGATAGCTTCTTTAAGCATTTTAATAGAGGTGTTGTGATCAACACTACTAGTTGGAATAGCTCTACCCACTTACTAACATAATCACCAACAACTAAAATATGAGTATACCCATCAGAGGAAGGAAAAGGTCCCATGTAATCAAAGACCCAAACATCAAATGGCTCAATAACAAGTGAATCATTCATTGGCATTTCTTGACGTCTACCAATATTACCAATTCTTTGACATTCATCACAATAAAGGACAAGCTTACATGCATCCTTGAAGGGAGTAGGCCAATAAAAACAAGACTGTGATACCTTATGTGCAATTCTGTCTCCCGCATGGTGTCCTTCATATGCTTCGGTGTGACACTTCCATAGGATTTGTTCATGTTCAAGCTCAGGTGCACAACGTCTAATAATACCATCTACTCCTTCTTTATATAAATGTGGTTCATCCCAAAAGTAATGCCTCAAATAAAAGAAGAACTTTTTCTTTTGTTGGTATGTGAAATTAGGTGGTATATATTTGGCAACAATGTAATTAGCATAATTAGCATACCATGGACTATTGCGATAGGTAGAAGGGTTTATAATAGCTAATTGCTCATCAAGAAAACTATCATCAATAGGCAATGTGTCATCAAGAACATTTTCCATCCTAGACAAGTTATCTGCTACAGGGTTTTTAGCTCCCTTCCTATCAACAATATGCAAATCAAACTCTTGTAGTAAAAGAACCCACCTAATCAGTCTAGGTTTAGCATCTGTCTTTTCCATGAGATATTTAATAGCAGCATGATCAGTGTGAATTATTACTTTAGAATCAACGCTATAAGATCAGAATTTATCACATGCAAACAAAACTGCTAAAAAATCTTTTTCAGTGGTAGCATGATTCTTTTGTGTGGTGTCTAGAGTTTTACTAGCATAATGAATAACATTTCAATTTCTTATTAACTCTTTATCCTAGGATAGCACCAACAACATAATCACTAGCATCACACATTATTTTGAAGGGTAGGTTCCAATCGGGTGGTTGAACAATAGGTGCAGAAATTAGGGCTTGCTTAAGTATTTCAAAGGCTCCTACACAATCATCAACAAAAAAATGGAATATCTTTTTGTAAAATATTGGTAAGAGGCCTAGAAATATTTAATAAACTTTTTATAGAAACCATCATGACCAAGGAAACTTCGTATACCTTTGATATTTTTGGGACATGACATTTTCTCAATTGCATCAACTTTAGCTTTATCACCTCAATACCTCTTCTGGAGATCTTGTGCCCAAGTACTATACCTTCATTCACCATAAAGTGTTACTTCTCCCAATTCAAAACAAGATTAGTTTCTTCACATCTTTGCATAACTCGATCAAGGTTGTTTAAGCAATCATCAAAAGAGGTTTAGTAAATGAAAAGAATCATCCATGAATACCTCAACAATATTTTCACAGAAGTCAGAGAATATAGTAGTCATACATCTTTGAAAAGTAGCAGGTGCATTGCATAAACCAAAAGGCATACGTCTATAAGCATAGGTTCCAAAAGGATAAGTAAATGTGGTTTTCTCTTGATCTTGTTTTGCTACAGATATTTGAGGAAAACCTGAATATCCATCTAAGAAACAAAAGTGTGTGTGCTTAGAAAATCTTTCTAACATTTGATCAATAAAAGGCAAGGGGTAATGATCATTTCTAGTAGCTTTATTTAATTTCCTGAAATCAATTACCATCCTATAACCGGTTACAATTCTTTGTGGGATAAGTTCATTTTTATCATTAGGAACAATGGTAATGCCTCCTTTCTTAGGAACACAATTAACATGACTTACCTATCTACTATCAGCTATGGGATAAATTATACCTGCCTCCAAAAGCTTTAATATTCCAGTTCTTACCACATCCTTCATCTTAGGATTCAAACGTCGTTGATGATCAATGACTGGTTTAGCTTCTGGTTCCATATTAATCTTGTGCTGACATAAGGTGGGACTAATGCCCTTAAGATCATCCAGAGTATATCCAATTGCAGCACGCTGCTTCTTCAGAATCTTCAGTAATCTCTTTTCTTCATGTTTTGAAAGGTTAGCACTAATAATAATAGGATATATCTTCTTTTCATCAAGATAAGAATATTTCAGTGTATCAGGTAGTTTCTTTAATTCAAACACAGTGTCACTTTTAGGAGGTAGAGGTCCTCCTAAGGTTTCAACATGCAAATTATATTTAAGGATAGGTGCTTGATTAAAGAAAACATCATCCATTTCTTTTATTTCTTTCATATGCATGTATTTTTTCATGGTCTAGCAAATATTGTTCTAACAGATCTGTAGGAGGCACAACAATAGAAGCAAGACCAATTAATTCATACTTACTAGACAATTCTTCCTCATGCATATGTCTACTAAACTTGGAGAAATTAAATTCATGAGATACATCACCAAAGTTAACACTAACCATTTCCTTAGTGCAATAAATTTTAGCATTAATAGCATTGAGGAAAAGGTCAACCGAATATATTGGGACAAAAATTATCTTGTAATGAACCAAGGACTAAGAAATCAATAGGGTATTTGATCTTACCACACAAGACTTCAACATCTCTAACGATCACAAGTGGTGAAATAGTCTCTCTCTTTGCAAGCATAATAGTGGCATCAATATCTTCGAACTCAACATGTGCAATATCATGCATAATTTCTTAATAAAGAGTAAATGGAATAGCACTAACGCTAGAACCCATATCACATAAGTGATGATAACAATGATTTCAAATCTTAACAGAAACAACTGGCATGCCAACAACAGGTCTATGTTTATCTTTAGAATCTTGTTTAGCAATACGAGATGCTTCATCACAGAAATATATAACATGCCCATCAACATTATCAACTAATAGATCCTTAATTATTGCAACTTTAGGTTCTACCTTTATTTGTTCAGAGGGTCTATGTGATTTCATATTACTTTTATTAATCACGGTTGCAACCTTAGCATGTTCTCTAATCCTAACAGGAAAAGGTGGTTTCTCAATATAAGAGGTAGGCACAATTGGATTAACATTATAAATGATTGTTTCCTCTTTAGCTATAACAGGTTCCTCACTAGTTTCTTCAATAGGTGGGTGAAATTTAAACCACTTCTCCTTAGCGAGATCAACATGAGTAGCCACTGATTCACATAAAGTAGCTACTATCTCAGAGTCAAGTACATACTTTGCACTAAACTTATGAAAAGCTTCAGTTTCTATAAAAGATTTAACACAATCAAACTCAAGATTTATACCTGACTCTTTACCTTTGTCGATTCCCAATATTCAGAGTTGCGTTTAATTCTATCCAGAAGATCTCATTTGAATTCAATAGTTCTCTTTATAAAGGAACCAATAGATGAAGTATCGAGCATTGATTGATTATAATGACAAAGCTGGGCATAGAAGTTTTGTAAGATTATTTCCCTTGAGAGGTCATGATTGGGGCATGTGTGCATCATAGATTTAAGCCCCCCCCCCCCCAATATTGAGCGATACTTTCTCCTTCACGAGGCCAAAAATTATATATATATATAATTCCGACCACGATGAACCAAATGCATAGGATAAAATTTCTGATGGAATTCCAGCTTCAATCGATTCCAGACCCATGTACTGGCATCATCCAATAGCCTATACCAAATCAATGCCTTTGCCTCCATAGATAAAGGGAAAAACTTCTTCTTAACACCATCTTCAGATAAGCCTGCAAGCTTAAATAATCCACAAATTTCATCTATATTGATCAAGTGCATAACAGGATGTATTGTACCATCTCCAGCATAAGGATTAGCAAGCAATTTCTCTAACATACCCGAAGGAATTTCATAGTAAATATTTTCAGTAGGTTCATTAGTTTGAGGAGAGGCTCTTGCCACTTCCAGACAAGGTGAACATACTCCGAACAAGCCCCTCAAAGGATTATCTTCCATAGTAAAAAGTGACAATAAATTTCTGCACGTAACAAAAGTGTTTCCTTACCAAATTCCACTTACCAAAGGCGCTTCACTCCCCGACAACGGCGCCAGAAAAGAGTCTTGATGACCCACAAGTATAGGAGATCAATCATAGTCCTTTCTATAAGTAAGAGTGTCGAACCCAATGAGGAGCAGAAGGAAATGACATGTGGTTTTGGTAAGGAAGTTTCTGCAAGCACTGAAAGTAGCAGTGATAGATAGTTTTGTGGCAAGGTAATTCGTAACAAGTAACAATAGTAGCAATGGTGCAGCAAGGTGGATCAATCCTTTTTATAGCAAAGGACAATCTGGAATGTACTCTTATATGAAGCAAAGCGCTCTTGAGGACACATGCGAATTTCGTCTAGTCATGGTTCATCATGTTTAGTTGCTTCGCGTTTGCTACTTTGATAGTCTGATATGTGGGTGGACCGGTGCTAGGGTGTTGTTCTTACTTGAACAAACAGCACACTTATGATTACCCCCTCTCGCAAGCATCCGCAACTACGAAATAAGAAGTAAGATAAATCTAACCATAGCATTAAACGTGTGGATCCAAAGAAGCCCCTCACGGAACAACTCATAAACTAGGGTTTGAGCTTCTGTCATTCTCGTAACCCGTTATCTACTTATCATTCTCCAATGCTTTCCTTTAGACACAAATATGGTGAAGTTTCATGTAGTCGACATTCACACGACACCACTAAAGGATGAGCAACATACATATCATCAAAACTATCGAACAAATATCAACATCACATGACTATTTAAGACAAGACTTCTCCCATAACCTCAAGAACAAAAGTAACTACTCAAAAAGCATCATCATGTTCAAGATCAAAGGTGTAATGGATATTCTTAAGGATCTGAGCATATAATCTTCCACAATTAAAACCAGCAAGCATCAACTACAAGATGTAATCAACACTACTAGCAACCCACAGGTACCAATCTGAGGTTTGGAGACAAATACTGAATACAAGAGATGAACTAGGTCTTGGGATGAGATGGTTCTAGTGAATATATTGATGAATATTGGCCCTCCCATGATAGAGGAAGCGTTGGTCATGATGATGGCTTCGATTTGCCACTCCCGGAGGGAAGTTTCGCCGGCGAAATCGCTCCGCCGGAGAGCAAAAGTGCTCCTGCCGAAGTTCCACCTCGAGACGTCGGCGCTTCGTCCCGAAAGTAGTCTTATGATTTTTCTAGGGAAAATGGCATCATATAGGAGAAGGTGGGCGTCAGAGGCCTGCCAGGTGGCCCACGAGCCTAGGTGGCGCCCCATGGGGGGTAGGGCATGCCCCCATATCTCGTGGCCATCTAGTGGGCCCCCTCTGGTTAATTCTTTCAGCAATAATTTTTATATATTCCAAAATAAATATCGGTCAATTTTCAGCTCATTTGGAGTTCCAGAGAATATCCAGCTCTTCGGTGGTCCTTTCTGGTCAAGAATTCCATCTACCGGCAATCTCCCTCTTTGGATGAAACTTGGAAAATAAGAGAGAAAAGGCATTAGGATTGCATCATAAAGTGTAATAATGATTCAAAACATAATAAATATTAAAATAAAAACATGATGCAAAATGGACGTATCAATAACCGTTGCGGAAGGGAACTATATCAAAGATTAAGTCCTCACAACAGAAGTTGTCGGGGAGCCGAAAACGACTTGTAGCAATATAGTGCCTGTGCATTGGGCCTCCACACCACGTATCACTCCCTTGAATGTGGTTTTGCTGGGTTTGATTCGTGATGAATCGATACCTATTTTCCTTACCGTATCCGCGTATATCAGGTTTAGGCTGCTTTCACCGTGGAACCCTACTTCGCCCGGAGATTTGTCACCGGGGCGAAACCAGCTTGATTGCTAAGATCAAAGATGGCTGCCCCCGGTGCCGCTGCTGGCGCGGGGAGGGCGGATGAGGCGCCGGCGGGTTGCGACGCCAGGAGGAAGTTGGAGGAGGCTTTGGGCAAGTTGGATATCTCGGAGGAAGAAGCCACTCCCCTGGTGATCGACGTTCGCGTCGACGGGGGACCGGCGAGATGGCTGCTGGCTGGTAAAATCCTTCATCGTAATCAACTCCATATCCAGACCATCACCAATCCTTTTCGTTCGGCGTTGGGAAACCCACGAGGCTTGAAGTTCCGATCAGTTGGAATCAACATGTTTGTAGCTGAGCTCGAGAATCAACGTGATAGAGATCGCGTTTGGGCGGGATCGCCATGGCATATCAACAAGCATGCGGTAGTTCTTGCGGAATTTGATGATTGTATGAGGCCGGATGAACTCAAGTTCGATCGGCTCCAGGTTTGGGCACGAGTCGTTAACCTACCCTATAATTTGAGGGATGAATCTTGGTGGAGCCCCATTGCTAAGCAGATGGACAAGAATGCACAAGCTGTTAGTTTTGATCACATTGGAGGTTTCTTGCGAGCACGGATCACAATCGAGGTGGAGAAACCATTGCGAAGGTGGATCCTTATTGATTCTGCCAGGAGGAAGAAAGTGGATATGTACGACATTCAATATGAGCAGATTCCATATTTCTGCTTCTCTTGTGGCAGGCTGGGGCACTCTGATTTGTACTGTCCAACGCCGCGCTCCCGGGACGAGCAGGGGGAGCTGCCGTTCGGACCAAAGCTTCGCGTGCCTGATGAATACAGGAAGTCGGCGTCGTCAGAGAATCCCTCCAGGGAACGGAATTCAGGTACTTATAGCAAACATACAACCCGGAACTCAAGCACACACAAAGATACTGGAGAGGAAGTGGTTTCCCGTGTCAAGAATAAGCAGCAACCGAAGCGAAAGGAAGTACCAACTCAAGTCTATCGGCCTGTGGTTAAAACTGTGCTGATGCTTACAGATGGAATTGCTGCTGCTGACGAGGGAACGAGCCTGGGGATGATTGATACGACCTCAGCGAGTAATGATGTGGACGAGGGTGCAGTTCGCAGCCCAAAGAGGAAGAAACCTACCCCTGATAATTCGGCAGAGGTCGCGGTGCGGCCCTGCCCAACACAATGAGTTGTATCAGCTGGAACTACCGGGGGCTTGGGAATCCCGAGGCAGTTCGTGAGCTTCGCAGTATTGTGAGGCTGGAAGGACCCTCTCTACACTTTGTAATGGAAACTAAAATTAGAGCAAAAAGAGTAGAGGAACTGCAGAATAAGCTAGGTTTTGATGGATGTTTTGCGGTAGACAGTGTCGGCCTTAGTGGGGGCACTGGTATTTTTTGGTCTAAAGATGTTACTGTAGAAATGCAAAACTTCAGTACGAATCACATAGATGTTTTGGTCCGTAATAAAGACCAGATCTCTCCCGTGTGGAGATTTACAGGTTTATATGGAGCTCCGCATGCTGAGGATAGACATCTTACTTGGCAGCTCCTGCGTACACTGTTCGCCATACCGCATGCTGCATGGCTGTGTATGGGCGATTTCAACAAGACCTTATATGCTAGTGAGCATTTCAGTAGAGCTACTAGGCTGGAGAGCCAGATGGGGGCTTTTAGAGAGGTGACAGAGGATCTTTCCTTCCAGGATTTGGGTTGGGCGGGCACATCTTACACTTGGGATAATCACCAATCTGGAGAGGCAAATGTTAAGGCGAGGTTGGACCGAGCCTTTGCAAATGAAGAATTCCGACAACTATTTCAATACATCAGAGTTAAGCACCTATCTTCAGTGGAATCTGATCACTCCTATGTTGTTGTTGCGGAAATCAAGGAATCTTTCCCTTCCACGGCAAGGGGGGAGAAGCAATTCCGGTATGAGAATGTGTGGCAAACTCATATTGATTATGATCGTCTTGTTTCTGAAACTTGGCGTAGAATTAACCATGGTCCGGGGCTGCAAGGTATTGCTACGGCATTAGGAGAACTTCAAGCAACTTTAGAACCATGGAGTTCAAAAGAGTTTGGCTGTTTGACAAGGACGACGAGGCAACTTCAGAAGAAGCTTGATCGGATCCGGGCTTACTCCATTGGTCGGGGTCCGTCTGATGAGGAGAAACGTATAGTTCAAAAATTGAAGGAAGCGTTATACCAAGAGGAGTTTTGGTTCCGACAGCGATCACGAGTACCATGGCTCCGGGAAGGGGATCGCAACACTTCCTATTTTTAGGCACAAGCACGGCAGCATAGACGATTAAACAAAATACAAGGGCTCCAGCGGGCCGATGGGTCTGTTTGCGCTGATACAAATGAGGATAAGTTTGAGGTGCAAAGTTTTTACGAGCATCTCTATCAGTCAGAAGGTTTTGTGGATGCCAGTGTTCTACTCGATCATGTTCCCGTGAAAGTTACGATAGGCATTAATGCTGAGCTAATCAAACCCTATACCGCGGAGGAGGTCAAGGTTGCGCTCTTTTAGATGGCGCCGTCGAAGGCTCCCGGTGTTCATGGCTACACTGCTGGTTTTTATCAGCGCCACTGGGACCTCCTAGGCCCTAATGTAACTAGCACAGTATTGGGTTTTCTCAATGGCGGGGAATTACCTATGGGTTTGAATGACACTTCCATCACCCTAATCCCGAAGGTTAGACACCCCCAGTCCATATCTCAGTATCGTCCAATTGCACTTTGCCCGGTTCTTTACAAAATTGCGGCTAAAGCTATCACTAATCGCATGCGACCGTTTATGGATGAGATTATTAGTGAAGAGCATAGCGCTTTTATCCCTGGCAGTCTTATAACTGACAATGTCTTAGTCGCATATGAAAGTGTGCACACATTGAAGAAGCAGAAAAGAGGGAAGAATTTTTCCTGTGCGGTTAAGCTTGATATGATGAAGGCTTACGATCGTGTTGAGTGGCACTATCTGGAAGCAATTCTGTCGAAACTTGGATTCAGCTTGGAGTTTGTCAGGTTGATTATGAAATGTGTTTCTTCAGTCCGGTTCTCAGTACGAGTTAATGGCGAGCTGCTTCCTTTTTTTACCCCTTCTAGGGGCTTTCGGCAAGGCGACCCGGTATCCCCTTGTTCTTGCTTTGTGCGGAAGGTTTTTCCTCGCTATTGAAATATTATAACGGAGGAACGGTGGACAGAGGTTTGAGGGTCAGTTTTAGATCACCATGGGTCTCTCATCTATTATTTGCTGATGACAGTCTGATCTTCATCAATGCACAGATCCAGAGTGCCCTCAGACTGAATGAAATTCTGCGGATCTATGGGGAGGCTTCAGGTCAGCGTGTTAATCGTGATAAAAGTTCTATTTACTTCAGTTCTAACACTTCCGATTCTGTGAAGCAAGATATGAAAACAACACTGAACATCCAAGTTGAGGCGTTCAACGAGAGATATCTAGGACTGCCTACAGCTGTGGGACGGATTACGAGCGGTACGTTTCAATATATTGGCGACCGAGCTCGTGCAAAAATTCAAGGTTGGTCGGAGAAATTGCTAGCGTGTGCAGGACGTGAAACACTTCTGAAATCTGTTATCCAAGCAATGCCAACCTACCCGATGAGAACCTTCTTGCTTAATAAGAAGGTTTGCAAGAATCTGACTTCACCTATGGCGAAGTATTTCTAGAGCAGTTCCCTTGATAAAAAATCCCTGCATTGGGTGTCTTGGAAGGAATTAGCTACACCAAAATGCAATGGCGGCATGGATTTTCGAGACCCGCACCAGTTTAACCTTGCGATGTTAGGGAAACACGGATGGCGTCTGTTGACAAATCTGAACTCCCTATGTGCAAGAGTGTTAAAAGGACGATACTTCCCGGACTCTGACTTCATGCATGCATCGGTCCCCAAGTCGGTCTCATTTATGTGGAAGTCGATCATTGCGGGAAGGGAGGCTCTTAAGATTGGCCTGATCTCACGAGTGGGGGATGGCAGTACGATTTCTGTGTGGACGGACAAATGGATACCGGGAACTATTTCTATGTCTCCACAAGTGAAACCGCCTTCTACAACCTTTGACAGAGTATCCGATCTAATTGATGCTGATATTTGGACATGGAGGCAGGATGTGATTAGGGACACCTTCATCCCTTCCTACGCTGATGCCATTATGAACATTCCTCTTAGACAGGGGGGAGGGGAGGATTTCCCTGCTTGGGCGTTTGAAAAATCAGGCAACTACACTGTCAACACGGCGTACCGTGCTCTAGTGACTCAAGAAGAGCGTTTAACTCAAGAGGAAGGGACGGCTACCGGGACCTCACAGACCGATCAACAGATGTGGAAAGCCTTATGGAAGTTAAACATCATTCCCAAAGTTAGAGTCTTTTGGTGGAGAGTTCTTCGAGGCATTCTTCCACACGAAAGTACTCTTAAACATCGCCATATTGCAGAATTTGAACGCTGCAAAATTTGCTCCAACACGGATGAGGACTTGATGCATGCTCTCATACACTGCCCACATGCCCGGGGCTTCTGGGAGGAGGCTTGTGAATGGTTCGGCTTGCGGCTGCCTACGCTACATCCGAATTGATGGGCGAAAGATATCACCTGTGACCCTAGGTTCATAGCGGATGATCGTGCAAAGATCACAACCATAATGTGGTCTATTTGGCACTCCAGAAATCGTGTGAAGCATGGAGAAGAAGCTCGGGATCCGGTGGCCACTATGCGAGCTACTAGGGAGGCAATAGCTCTACTCAATTTACCGCGCAAGGCCGCCTCTATCCTGTCGGGTTTTGGCTGGCGGCCGCCAGATTTGGGAATAGTCAAAATCAACACCGACGGCACGCTCAATTTCGCGGATGGCCGGGGTGGCGCAGGTGGTGTCGCCCGCTCGGCTACTGCCCTGTTGGGATCCTGGTGCAAGCCCTATGTGTGGGTCTCGGACCCTATGATCATTGAAGCCTTTTCACTGCGGGATGGAGCTCGTTTCGCTACACTCCGGGGGTTCTCACATGTGATAATGGAATCGGTTAAACTCTGGAACTCTCGCCACAATTCTCGGTCAATTGTGGCCCCTATCCTTCTAGAAATAGGAGAGCTTAGTAGTCTTTTTATATCTTTTGTTATTCAGCATGTAAATAGGTCAGCAAACGTTCCGGCGCATCTCTGTGCAAAACATGCCTGCACTTTGAATGTGACCGACAGCTGGCTTGATGATACCCCTAGCTTCCTTTTGACAAGCCTGTTAGCAGACTGTCCGGGGAATGCTTTTATTTGAATAAAGCTCTCTAAGTTACCCGCAAAAAAAGGGTGCGGGTTAGATGAAACCCATCGACAATGGTGTCCAGAACCAAGGCGGATAACCCGCCATGACGGATACTAGCCGAGTGGGCTTGTTTATCAAAAGTGATTGGACAGGCCATCCAAGGGGTACGCCTCGGGGCTACAGGCTCTAAAGCGTATACGTCCCGAAGTGCCTATTCTCGCTCTTTCTTAGGAATGTTCGTGACATAGATCATGTTCACATCCTTGACCTCGGAGGAAAATTGTTTTTGGCCGCCACTGTTCGGCTGGCGAGGTTCATCCTCGTCGTCGTCGCACCGAGACTGGCCCTTGCTTGATTCCTCAGCTAATGCCTTGCCGGCCTGCTTGAACACCCAACAGTTTCAATTGGTGTGATTGGCAGGCTTGTCCAAGGTGCCTTCAATATGGCAGTGCTTGTCTAGTATTTTATGTAGAGCGCTTGGGCCGTCTTTGTTCCCTTTAAAGGGCCTCCTTTTGGGTCTAGACCATGACCTATTGAACCCTGCATTCATTGCTAGGTCCTCAGCGTCGCTGCCACTGTTCTTGTTTTGGCATTTGTGTTTTTTGTGCATGGGTTTGCCATTCCCATCGTGGGTTTTCGAGGTGCCGGGATCACTCCTGTGGAAGCTGCAGGCTAGCCAACTGTCCTCGCCCGCACAGAAGCGGGTCATTAGTGAAGTAAGGGCCGCCATAGTCCTCGGCTTATCTTGCCCGAGCTGTCGGGCTATCCATTCGCCTCGGATGTTGTGCTTGAATGCCACAATGGCCTCGGTCTCCGGGCAATCGACAATCTGGTTCTTTTTGGTCAAGAATCAGTTCTAGAATTTCCGAGTTGACTTGCCCTCCTTTTGGATGATGCGGCCGAGGTCATCGACATTCGGGGGCCGAACGTAGGTACCTTGGAAGTTTGACCTAAAGGCCTTCTCAAGTTCCTCCCAGCTTCCAATAGAATTTCCGGGGAGGCTGTGGAGCCAATGCCTTGCCGGTCCCTTGAGCTTGAGCAGCAGGTATTTTATGGCGTGGAGGTCATCTCCTTGGGCCGTGTGAATGTGTAGAAGGAAGTCTTTTATCCATATGGCTGGGTCAGTCATACTGTCGTATTGATCAATGTTGATGGGTTTAAACCCTTCTAGGAACTGGTGTTCCATGACTTCTTCTGTAAAATAGACTAGATGCGCAGGTGGGTAGCAGAATGCATCCTGGCGGGTGTGGGCGATCGCCCGTGCCCGTGTCTGTTCCCGTGCTCGCCCTTGCATGTCGAACCAGGCATCGTACCGTTCCGGGCCGGCTGGCATGGTACCTTATTCCATAGATGGATCGGGACGGGTTCTATCCCTACGTATCTTAGTGTGCAGATAAAAGGGCTCGGGATATCCAACGGGGTCCTTGCTGCGAGGGCGGGTTGTCGCAGGGGGTTCTTTATATGCCCTTGTCGTCCGATCTCGTCCTCTAGAGGATCGGTCAGCTTCGGCTGCGTGGTCGTATGCGAGGGGCTCGTTATCTTCCACCTCGTCATCGAAGTCGGGCAACAACTTTCGTCATGGGAACGACTTAGCTGTCGCGCATTGGTCTTCGAGTTTGACCTTGGCTGCAAGGACTTTTGTCCATGTGTCATTGAGCTCGTTTTCATGAGTGTACAACTCCTGCTCTTTCCTCTTCATGCTCTACGCAGTTGCGATTAGACGACATTGGAAATGTATCTGCTCAGAGGGGTTTTTGGGCACCTCAAAATCTTCGGGTCCGAGGCTACCCTCGTGCTTGGACCAGGGGAGCTAATCCTCATCCGACCCATCGTCAAAGGCTTTTTGGTCCTCGGGATTCTCCTCGGCAGTTGTACCCATGGGCCCGTTCTGTTGTGCGGGCTCAACCTGACCGTTCTTGTCCGGGTTCTCCCCCACGTCAGGGGTGCCATTGCTACCAGTGGCGTCGGCTTTATTTTTTTCTTCCGCCGTTGCCCTTTGATTACCTCTTGGGGCGGCGGCACTTAGAGCCTCCTTAGGCTTCCCCTCAGGGTCTTCCTTAGGAGTATCGACCATATAGACATCGTAAGTGGACTTTGCGGCCCACTTCCCTGTTCGTGGTATGGACACAAGTGAGTGTGATCCAGAATTTCCGTGGTCATCTTCCTCCATGTCGGTGGCCTCGTCGGATCAGTAGTCAAGTGCGTCGGTCAAATCCTCGGCCATGATGACTAGATGGGTGGTGGGTGGGATGAAAATTTCCCGATCGTCGTCTTTACATCCGATCTTATCATAAACCGCGGATGAGATCGCCAGGTACTGGATTCGGTCTAGCAGCTCGTTTATTTGTGAGAGCTCCTCAGCATCGAGGGACTGGCAGTAAGTCGGGCTGATATGAAAAGGGTTGTTCGGGTTGCTTGATGCAGGTCCGTCCTCTTGGTAACTCCGGGCCGATTCCCGATCGGCGACCGGAGAGGCTTCCTCAGAGACTGCGTTAGATCCGAAGCCGAGTTCGGCGTCGGGCTATCATCCAAGGAGGCGTCAGCCAGATCGGACGTGACGACCCCCAGATCCATCTCTGGTGTTGGCTTCGGTAGGAGACCGAATTCGAGGATCAGATTGGAGGCCTGCTCCGGAGTTTCTATGCCCGAGGGATCCTCGGATCGGACTAAGATCTGTTCCAAGAGAACTAGATCGCCTCGGGCATCCGTGACATACTCCAGGCTTCCGAACATGACGACCTTGTTCAGGGCGAATGTCTCGACGTGGCCTAGACGACTGTTTGGGTCGGCGTGCAGTACCACACTGCCGAAGGCGAAGAGCTAGCCAGGGACGAAGTTGTCACCACAGCCGATGTTGCTATCAAACTTCAGGCGAGCCATCGATCTCTTGTGATCACACAATGAGCTCTCAAAGAAAGCACCAATGTTGGTGTCAAAACCGACAGACCTCGGGTAGGAGGGGCCCGAGCTGTGAGATTAGATCGATGGGTTACAAGAGACGAAGGCGAGGCTTTTACCCAGGTTCGGGCCCTCTTGAAGGAGGTAAAACCCTACGTCATGCTCTTGTTGTGTTATGGGTGTAGCAAAGTATAGAGTTGATCTACCTTGAGATCATAAGTTGTGGCCTAAACTCTAGGGGAGATGGTGATGAATGTCTATCTATCCTCTACGGACTAAACCCTGTAGCTTATATAAGCATCGGGGGTATCTAGGGTTACATAAAGGTTGGTTGCCATCTAGAGATTACATGCTGAATCAAACGTCCGTTATTGGAGTACACGCCAGGTATTCGATGAAGTCCGATGTGCTCGCGCCACAGGTTGAAGGCCTCCGGAGTCCTTCCTTCTTAACGGGCCACCTTCCCGACCCATGGACTTTACCAGCTCGGCTAGGACCCCCAAGTCCAAGACACCGTCACCCCCACCCCCCACCCCAGCTTGCTGACCACGTCGTAGTCATCCTCGCCCCTGCGACACCCCCAACTGCATGCTGCAGAATATCTTCCATCGTGTTCCGTTGCAGCACCGGTCATTGCAACCGGTTGGTCGGGTCGCCATCGCCGCTGGATCTTTCAACATTCCTCAAGCGAGCTCGTAGCACCATCGCGCATCTCCGTCAATTCAGCTTTGACACTCACTGTCGTCGTCCTCGTGGCACCAGCCGTCTGCGGTTGCAACACCCATCCTAACATCTCGACCCCTTCACAAGTCCAACGACCTACGGTTGTACCTCCACTGTGTTGAGGTTGCATCATTCTTCGCACACACGTATCGTTGTCAGACCACAGTTGTAACTCCGACGACCTACAATTGTAGCTCCACCTCGCCAGGTTGCAACATCCTTCACAACCATCGTCACACCCGGTAACATCTCCATATCACGGTTGTAGCTCCACCGACCTACAGTTGTGGCACCGCGGTGCCAAGCTTGCATCATCCTTCGTGGCCATTGGCGTACCTCATAACAACACCATACACTGTTGTAGATTCATCGCCCTACGATTGCAGCTCTACCGCCAAGTTGCAGCATCTCCGCCGATGCCTCACAACTCTGATTGGTGTGGCCACCACTCATAGCCCGTCTTTGCCTACCTCGACAACATTGGGCCCCGCAGTTTGCATCACCTTTTCTTAGTGATCCCAACACGATGTTAGCTTCCAAGAATCGGTGGACGCCCTGCTCATGCAGTTGTGGTATTAAGGAAATGTCTCCCAACATTAATAGATAGTTTTTCATCTTCAAACATACGAGTTATAATAAAATTGGTAGGTATAACATGTTGATCGAGCCTTAGTAGAACATCCTTGGTGATATCTATCGGTTGTTTAGTAGATTTTTCCACCATCTGCAAAACTTATAATAGTGGAGACATACACTCCACAATCAAGTTTCTTAATAAATAGAGAGTGGTATAATACTTGCCCCTGCTCTGAAGTCACACCCAAGATTTTGCATATAGGGCTTACCAATTAGGCAAGAGATTGTAGGTATACACGAAGGGGTGACTTGTTATAGTAGCCTCATATTCTTTTCTTCAATGCCCCTTTTCTTATTAAGAATATCTCTTAAGAATTTAACATAAGTGGGATCTTTATAACATCATCAGTATGTATTTGCATACAAAGATTTCGTAAGCAATCCGCAAAATAAGCGTAAAGCTCACTATGACAAAGAGTCTTTGTTGCTTTTGGATATGGAAGAAGTTTTTTCGTTTTACCTTTATCCTTACCTTTGGCTGTAATTGTAGTCTTATTTGGAGTCTTTCTCTTGTGGTGACATTTTTCATGTTTTCGTTTAGCATTCTCATGGGCTTCTTCTTGTTCCAAGTTCGTGTTGTCCATATCTGTAGTGTCTGCTGTCTCAGCATCTGAATTAGTTTCTTCAACATCCTTGTTCCTTCATATGGATCTTGCGCATCTTATTGAGGGGACGGATATCCTACAAATGCACATGGCTATGTATCACAATTCATGATAAGTGTCAAACGCAAGGAGCGAAAAGGATGACACTACCAGCCCCACAACTACGTTGTCACCTCCTCAGCTACCTTCGTACCCAAACTGCGGTTTGGAAGACAGCTTATTCTATCAGTTGCTAGGAAAGCGCTATTAAAAGTTTTTTTTAATCTAAACTACTTACGAGAAAGTAAAAATAGTAATACAAAGGGTTAGCTCACAAGTGATGAAAAAATATATCTCATAAAGGTTTGTTCATCAACCTAAGAAAAATACTTAAGTTGATAAAGCTTAGCTCCAGAGTGATATCTACCCCTAAAGAAAAAGTGAAGTGCATGTGAGTCAAGGTATGAAACACGAGTTTGCGGGCTCCTACAAGCTCAATTGGAAAGGGGGAGATCCCACTTAATGCCAAAAAATTCACTACTACAAGGACATGGAGTATTTGATCCCGAGCTCACATGCTCCCACATGAAAAGTAAAGTCCAAAAAATAGTACAACATTTCAGAAAAATCTGAATTTTTTTTGTGGTGAACATTGATAAATGTTCTAAGAGCATACAAAATTTTGGATCGAATGACATTCGTGGAGGTCTGGGCAAAAAAATTAAAATCGATGGTCCAAAAAGACCATTGTTGAAAGCATTTTGGAGCATCGATTTTGTTATTTTTGCCCAGACCTCCACGAATGTCATTTCAACCTGAAATTTTGTAAGTAGTTAGAACATTCATCTATGCTCACCACAAAAAAATCAGTTTTTTTTTTTAATTTTTCCACCTTTTATTATTTTACTGTTCATACAGGTGCATGTGAGCTCGGGATCAAAAGAGCACTTTCACTACAACAACTACTATTAAGGATAATAGTAATGTTCATGTTCGAAGATACTATTAGGAGCATGTATTTGAATTTTTTTGTGGGTTCAAAGCAACAAAGCGGTGTTTCTTCTCTTCAAGGAAAGGGTCGGGCCCCCAAGTACAAGGTTTTGTTGCAAGCAACAATTTACCTTTAGTGACCTCAACGTTTAGCGAACCAACATGAGTTTAGTAACACAACCAATTATCAACACCTGCACACACAGATACAAAACTGCTTTGGCCCCCAACAAAACTAGCGAGGTTGTTCACTAGCTTTGCTGGTTAAAAGAATTAAAAGAGCATACAGTAAAAGAAAAGGTCTTGAACTTGATGGCAAGTTAACAAGAATGTAAAGCAAGAAATTCAAAAGAGCGTTGAATAAGATTGGAAGTTTATAGGAAGAAGATGGATCGGGATCCACAGGTTCACTAGTGGTTTCCCTCCAAACTAAAGCACGACGTGGTAAACAAGTTACAGTTGAGCATCAATTAAATTGCAATATTTATAACTATGACTATCCATGGCATAATGAACATATGAGCATCACGTCCCAATACCCAATATCCATAGACTGTTATCTAACTGCATCTATAGCTAATATTCATACGAGTGTGGGTAGGATCAAGTGCATTTGTACAATATTTCGTTTCCTGTCTTGACTAGGCAATTGCTTGTGCAATAGGACGACACAATCTCTGGCGGTTGTATCATGCATCGTCTTCTCCTTTGGAACGCCTATAACAACACTTTTTCTTCGGAATTCTTCTAAGGCCATAAAGCTCAGTCCCATATGCAAAATGGAACATATATTTAGGAAAGTTTTACCAAACATTAGTACCATCTATATAATTTGAGAAGAAGAACATTTTTACCTATTGAACATTAGCCTCAAACCAACTCCAATAGCAAATCATGCAAAAATGAAAGTGAGAATGCAAACATGAATGCAAGCCAAAATCAAACGCAAAGCTAAGAAAGACACCTACTAATTTCCGGATCGCCCATATTAACTGAGTCGATTCCGGCGAGTCTCGAGTAGAGGGTCCCGAGCTGGTAGTCTAGGTATGATGGTAACAAGGACACGAGGTTTTATCCAGGTTTCGTCTCTCTCGAAGAGATAATACCCTACGTCACATATAGCTAACCTGGACACCGTCACATGTTCGGGCTCTCTCGAAGAGATAATATCCTAGTCGGGACACTATCACATATAGCTAAGCTTCGATGGTTTATTCATACTCTTACCTCCGACCACAATTCGGAGCACCTCCACTAAGAAAGACACATCCATGATGCTACACATTTGTCATAGTAGGTAATATTTTTCTGTTATGCATGTACATCCGCGACAGTTTTTTGACATAATCAAAATAGTCATACAGGTGCCGCCATAGATGTGTTACATGACAATAGTCACCTTTTCATCATGGAAGTGTGCACTTCCATGACAAAAAATAGCATGTTGTGAAAGTGTTTCGTCAAGGGTAGCCGACACGTGGTAACCATAACGGGCCACCGTTAAGTTATCGGGTGTGTGATTCGGATCCGATACCCGTTAACGACGTGGCCAAATCATGTTCCTTCAAGTGTCGGCTTCTTGATCGCCAACGCACGCACGCGTCAGCTGTTCGTTAGAACAACTGCTGCCAGTTCAGCAGACGACATGCGCCTATGAAGCAATGACACATGTCATGACCAATAGTGGTCTATTTAGTTAAAAAGGCTAACGTGGTCAAAGGTCTGCTAAGGCCCACACAAATTAGTCAAAAGTTAGCGGAGTAGCCCATTAAAGGCCCATTAACGGAATGCTAGCAGATAACCCACTTACAACTCGGGTCCATACGACCCATTAGGACATGCGCCAATTTAGTCAAGCTCCGTCCCACGGGACATTCCGCATTATTACGACCCATTAATAGTTGCAGACCATTAATGGCTATTGGTGTCTTTGGGACCATTCACAACCAGATGCACCTTTTAGCATGTGAACACCCCTTGGTTTGGTTTTTGGGCATATTTGGGCCTGATGTGTCTTTTTGCCCTGTCCTTGGGCCATTTATAGCCCGGTGTATCATCCAGCCTGCTAACTACCAGTAGTGTCTTTGGGCCCATTCATGGTACAAGTTGTCTTTTAGCCCAGGGGCCATCTTGGGCCCTTTTATGGTTTGATGTGCCATTCGGCATGTTAACATCTCATGGCGTTTGGGGGCCCATAGAGACCCGCTGTGTCTTTGGTCCTGTTAACAATCAGTGGTGATCTTGGGCCCATTTACGGTGTGATGTGTCTTATAGCCTGTTAACGACTCGTTGCATTTTCAAGCCCATTTATACCCATCATGCCCTTGGGCTAGTTAATCACTCATGGTGTACCTGGCCCATTAAGAACCCGTGGTCTATCTCGCACCATTAACGACTCCTATTGTTTTGGGACCATCAATGGCTCGTAGTGCTTTCAACCCATTACATTCCTTACTATACTTTGGCATATAATGCCTTTTAGTCCATTTACGGTCCGTGGTGTCATTGACCCATTTATACCCATGGTGTCGTTTGGCCAACTTTGGCACACCGTTTTATTTTGGCCCAGTCGTGGCACATGATTATTTTTCAAGTACATGTTAAATATATACATTTAACATGTTGAACATTTTTTCAATGGCGATAAAACAACTTGTTTTAAATATGAAAACATTTGCATTGTATAACATTTATTAAAATGTCACTAACATCTTTTTGAAACACATGAATATATATTTATAATATTACTTACATTTTTTGGATAGTATGAAACATTTTTGTACGCTCATTTTTTTACATTGTATAAACATTTTTCTTATGCCACCAACATAATTTTGAAACATGTGAACATATTTTTCAAATGCCACGTACATTTTTAGAAAAATTATGACACCATGTCTTTACATTTTAGACATATTGTCTTAAATGTACGAACATTTTTTGAAGAGTGGGGACATTTTTTTAATGACACGAATGTTCTATTCAAATGCTATCAACATTTTTTAAAGTTGCGCAGACATTTTTTTATCACTGCACAATGATTTTGTTGAATGCGCGATGAATGTTGAAAATGTAAATATTATAATGTCCATTCCTGAAATGTAAGTAAAAGTAATAAAATAAAAAAGGAAAGAAGAAAAGGAAGAAAGGGAAGCCCAGGGTCAATAAAGTTTTGGCAATTCTTAAAAAAAAAAGTCTGGGTCCACCTACGTCTCGCTTACAGCGAGACAGATGGCTGTTTAGCCCGTGGGCACACTTCAAAAGAAAATGTAAGCAAGACATATTAATGAGGGCAAGCCAGCCATCTGTGCTTGAAAATAATGTATGTGAAATTTTCGAAAAATGTGTATAGAATGTAAAAAAAAGTTTTTGCAGTATAAAAAACTTCCGTACCATTTACAAAATGTAAGTGACATTTTAATGAAATGTTCTTACGTTTCAAAAACAAATTTTGTTACACTTCAAAAAAAGTTTATACAATGCAAAATAGTGTTCGAGCTGTTTTAGAAAAATATATTATTACTACAATTACAAAATTCAATTTGTATTGGCAAACAAAGTTGACCATGTATTAAAAATGTTTATTTTCATAAAAAATGTACGTGACATTTTAAAAGAAATACTCATGTGTTTCCTAGAAAATGTCTGTGGGAATTTTAAAATGTTTGTGCAATGTAAACAAATGTTTTCATAGCTTAATTTTTTTATTTCCATTAAATAAATGTTAATTGTGTATTTGAAAAAAATGTTGGCCATGTATTCAAAAAGTGTTCAAATAGTGTTTTTGCCGGAAAAATGTGCATTTTGTATTTTAGAAATGTACAACGTGTATGAACAAAAATATTTTACGTGTACACCGAAAATATACATTGTGTACTAAAAAAGTAGACATGTGTTAAAAACGAAAATTGATAAAAACTAAAAAAGAAACATAAACAATGAAGAAAACCAAGAAAAATAATAAAGAAAACCAAAGTATAACAAAGAAGAAAAGAAAAAACCAAGAAAACCAGGGATGAAAAGAAAACTAAAGTACATGGAAGAAAAAGGAAAAACCAAAGCAAGCAATTGAGAAACAAAGAAAGCTGAAGCACAATGAAGCAACGGAAAAAACTGAAGAAAACTTGTGAAAAAGCAAATAATACTAAAAGAAGAAACAAAAATAAAACAAAAAAAGAAACAAAGAAAAAAATGGAAGAAGAAACTGGGCAAGTCCAACGAATCTACAGCAAGCGGAACTCACCATCTTGTATCGTTCGGCCGTGTACTTCTTCGATTTTTCTTTCATAATTGTTTCCTTCTTTCTTCAATCATAGTTGACTCATTTACGATGATGGAAACGACTGCCCCGGAGGTGATTCCAACCAGACACCTGGAGGAGAGAACCTATCAAACTTAGCTAATTCATGAGCTACCTAAGAGCATCTCCAACAGGCGCCCAAAAAACGCCCCGCGCTGCAAAATTTCCCGTTTTAGCGCGCGCGCAGCGGAACCGGGCGCTCCAGCGGCCGCCCAAAAAACGCGCGCACGGCAGCATCACGCGCCGCTTATTTGGTGCGCCCGCTTCCGCGCGCGGAGCGAAACGGCATCGCGCACCGCTTATTTGGTGCGCCCGCTCCCGCGCGCGGAAGCACTCGAGCGCTCGCGCCTCGTCTCCCACCTCCCTCCACCCCAGCGCCCACGCCGCCACCGCGCCACCCATTTGCTCCGGCGACCCGAAGGTGTTTCCCCGACCTATCCCGCGCCGCTGCAGCTTCCTCCCCTTCCCTCTAGTCGCCGTCGACCCTTGCGTGCGCCATTCCTGCGGCGAAAAGCGCTCGGCCGCCCACCGGCGCTCGGCGCCCACAAGGTGTTCGACGAAACGCCCACAAGGTATATATTGCTCAAACTACACATTTTTTACATTAATTTGATGCTTGTTGTTTGTAATTTTTATAGACTAGTTTAAATTCAATATTGTAGATGAGTTCATCATATAATTCTTCCGAAGAAGAATTTGATATTGAAGAGGAAGAGGACCTTGCAATCATCGTAGCTATGCACATCAATAAAAAACCGAAGCACGGTGGCTCGGTTATGGGTCGGCAGAAAATTTGGAGGGACAAGATCGATGACGACAACAGATTGATGAGGCACTATTTTGTGGAGATCTCCCAATGCTGAAGACGCTGCAAGGCTTTTGGAGATAAACAAAGCTCGCGGGTTCCCAGGTATGCTTGGCTCAATAGATTGCATGCATTGGAGTTGGAAGAACTGTCCTAAGGCATGGCATGGACAATTCCACGGCGCGAAAAAGGGTTACACTATAATCCTTGAAGCGATGGCCGATCAAGAGACTTGGATTTGGCATGCTTTTTTTGGAATGCCTGGATCTTTGAATGACATCAACGTTGTTAATCGGTCACCACTGATGAATAAGATTGCAAATGGTGATCTGCCACCGATATAGTTCGTAGCAAATGGCCATACATACAACTATGGCTACTATCTTGCGGATGACATCTATCCAAAGTGGCAAACATTTGTGAAGCCGTTGAAAAAACCGCAAGGTAAGAAAAATCTAGATTTTCACAATGCTCAGGCGGCGGCTAGGAAAGATGTGGAGAGAGCATTTGGGATTTTGCAAGCCCAATTTGCTATTGTGAGAAGACCGGCTAGATTTTGGGATCAAAAGATCCTTTGGTACATCATGCACGCTTGTGTGATCATGCATAATATGATCATCGAGAATGAACGTGGCCAAAATTTAGACTACTCTCAGTACGAGCTCTTGGGACATCCCGTGCGAGTGCGGCGGAGTGCTGCGAGGGTGGCCCGATTTGTTGCCTCCTATCATGCTATTCGGCGTGCCGAAATGCATGATGATCTTTAGAACGATCTTATCGAGGAGTGGTGGGAATGGAATGGCCGACAAAACGCATGATTTATTTGGTTGTTTGATGTTGTATGTTTGATGTTGTATTGTTGAACTATTTGTTGTACTAGATGATAAACTATTTGTTTGAGTTGTAATAAAATTGAACTGTTTATTATTATTGATTTATTTCTATGTGTTTGATCTTTTGGTTTTGTTTTTTGAGTGCATATGTTGTTTCAGATGGGCGCGCGCCGTGTTTTTTCAGCGCCTCCTGGAGCGCCGCGCGCGCTATATTTTGCGGCGGCAGCTGGAGCCAGCGCCCGCCGGCGCGCTAAAAACTGCTATTTGCGAGCGCTAAAACAGTTTTTTGGGTGCCGCGCGTTGCGTGTCCGTTGGAGATGCTCTAAATACATTTTCTAATACAATATTTAAGGATAACATGATTAAAATCTAACGTCATATATAAGCAATCATCAAAGGTGGCTCCAGGAATAGAACTTGAGCTACCATCTTGAGGTGCTGCTTTATATATATAACGGGACGAAAGCTTGTTTCAAGAATCTACAGCAAGCGATCAAACGTAGCGATTGATAAAAAAAATACAATAAAATATACCGTCCAGTTACCATGGGGGAAGAAAAACATTCAGGCGAGACGGAAGCTATAATCGCTATAAGCGAGATACAGTCTTCGTGCAACTGCAAGGGCCTGTTTATCAGAGCAGGCATGCTCTCTTATGTCTGAATGGGCCCGCACGGCCGAGGTGTGCCGTTGTTGAAATTGAAAAGCCCAATGTATTTTCTTGGAAGCAGATGACGGTACCGGGACAGATTTGCCCAAGTAATGGACCGCACGACGATCAACCTTGCACCACCACTGTTCTTTATCCGTGTCTGAAAAAACATTGTTTATTTTCCGGGAATGAGAATAAGAAAAAGAGAGACCAACCACCAGTGTTGATGGGTGTTTGACGTGACGGCAAACTGCTGCCCAGCTTTGCTTGCTCCCTACAGGCTGAGCTTGCTAGATCAAGGGTGAAGTTGTTGTGTCGATTCTTGCCAAATGTAGGCGTGGACTGGACGCACTGTATTCTGTCTCTGCAGCGGAGTACCAAAAAAAGCGCATCGCCAGCCTCCTCGGATCTGCCCAGCATTTTGCTGCGGCAGCACTGTTGTCGGGGTCTCAAAAACATTCCCTTTCCGGCTTTCCGTTCACGACGACGAGGTAGGCCGACATGTTGTTGTAGACTGCTCCAGATATCCTAGGATTCAGCGATGCACCAACCGAGGAACACGTCGGGGCACAGCCTCGGGACAGGTTGGTGCTCGCGGATAGCCACCGGGCACCACACCGGCCTCGTTTCTTTTCTCTGCGTCACGCGCGTCCACGTTGCGTCGCCATGTTTAGGAACGTGATCCGGTTCCGTCGCAGGAGAGCAAGAAAAAGAAGTTGCGCCTACGTTGCCGGTCTGGCCATCGTGGATTGGCCAGGCAAGCATGCATGCATGCATGGTTGTTGTTGGTTTAGATCGAAGACACAGTTTAGTACTAGTAGTATTCAGATCATCGTTGCGAAGATAGCTGGAGATGATGATGTTTCGAAGTTTTATAGCCGTCATGGTGCGAGGTGTGGTCCTCCTACGCTACTGCCAAGCATTCTTCGTTCATATCTGTACCAACCAGACTTAATTTATTGTATTTCCGGTTAGACACCTTGCCGGCTGGCTTAGCGCACATGGACGGATGTTGCAAGTTTTTTTTAAAAAAAATCCTTGCGGATCTCACATTTTGATGACTAAGAAACGTAGGGAAAGATATGTTTCGACCACGTAATCTGTGGCTCTAATTACCAATCACCATGTGGTTTGATGCTTAGGGCGACAATCGTTCCTCAACCCATCAGATCAAATCTCAGATTTGTTGCATTTGTGTCTCATAAAGTGGAATATACTTTCAATGGGAGGTGACGTTTTCGTTGATAGTGAGGTGCATGTGGTGATATAATCAATCTCATAACCCGTCGGCTCACTATCGAAAGTTTTCATAGGGATAGGGCGTCCGTATGTTCATAGGTATGAATGTATGCATGTGTTTGTGAGCGACTGCGTTTGTACTATGTTTCTAAAAAAACTACATTTTGCAACCTAGTATCTATCTATAAATAAGATTCTAGGAACTCTAGATTTGAATCCGGGGCTATGAAGTCGCTGACCCTGTCTTTTTTTTTTTGAGGATCAGCCCTGTCTTTAAGGGTGTGCGTTTGGTTGAGGTTCCTTTTTTCTATCTTTGTTTCTTCTTCTCTTTCATATTTTAAATTTTTATTATTTACATTTTAAATCATGAATATGATGAACATTTTCTAAAATACCTGGTCATTTTTAAAGTTCATGACTATTTTCAAAATTTGCGAATATTTTTAAAGTTCAGAAACATTTTAATGTGTGTGAACATTTTTGTTCAAACTTTATTTCAGATTTGTCAATATTTTTTAAAACATGCGTTTTTAGGTTGCAGCATGTTAAAAATCTAAGAGTTTTCCAAAAATAATAACATCTTTTGATTTAACAAAAAAATTCAAATAAGAAAATAGCTGACATTTTATAAGATAGCACTGGAGCTAGCAAAAAAAATGCTAAGTGATTGAGTGGAGTAGGGAGCCGAGCTGAGCGAGAGAGAGCTTCAAAGGTCGGCCCACCTAAATATTATAGCGGCATTTTCATGGTTTCGACATGGAATAAGAGCTCCCAAGTGGCTCATCGATCGCCCATCAGCTGACACCGAGGCTAAATGAGTAAGTACACCACAATCACGCATCGAACACTTTAGTCTCCTCTTAGAACAAATATTGTCTCTATCCACACCTCATCGCGATATACAAATGAAAAGAAACACCACAAGGAAATGACTAAAACGCAGCCAACACAGAAACCAAAACAAAACAACCGAGAAGCATCAAGTCATCGATCACCTTACACAGGTTAGCAACGGCAGTCCGTCCGAGCGTGACGGTGTTTCTCGCTGCTTCTGGCGACTGCGTGGCGACTCAGTGCGCATCTTCGTCGGCAACCCTTGCCGCTCAATCCCCATCCAATTTCCACAAAACAAAAACAAAATCGCCCTGATTCTCCTTCCCATCTCCTTTCCACTACCTCGTGCATAGATTCCAGTCCTCCTCTAGCAAGTGTGAGAGCCCCATCCAGATCTGAATTAGAACAACCTGGTGAGGAAAAGAGAGGATTTGGAAGCAGGCTGTGGTGAGCGGCGGCGGCAGAGTTGGAGGCGTGAAGGGGGCTGCGGTGGAGCGACAGACCCAGCAGCTTTCAGCTGCAATGGGGGACCAGAAGACTGCATACCTTGATGGATTGGAGGGCAAACTCAAGAACCTGCACCTCTCCGAAGCGGAAAAGAAGGGGATCAGGATTGGTAGGAAGCAAGCATGCTCCTCACAGGTGAGTAAGCTTCAGGCAGTAGGCAAGCTTATTGCAGAGAGGCCTGCTAGGGCTGAACATGTGGGAAGATCTTTAGGGGGAGTTTGGAGCCCATTGTTTGGGGTGGATTGTAAAGATTTGGGCAGGAATAGATTTCTATTTATTTTCCAACAAAAGGGTGATAAGGAAAAGGCACTAGATGCTGGACCATGGAAATTTAATAATGACCTATTGGTGATGGAAGATTTTGTGCCAAGTCGAACCATAGATGAACATGAATTCAAGACAATACCTATCTGGGTTAGAGCTTACGGAATTCCAATGGGAATGATGAGCAAAGAGACAGGGGACTTGGTAGGAGAACAAATTGGAGAAGTTATTGATGTAGACCCAGATGTTAATGGTGATTCAATGGGGGCTTTTATGCGGATCAAAGTGAGATTAGACATCACTGTCCTAATTATGAGATTTATAACGACCTTCATCGACGACGAGGCAGAACAAGAGCAGGAAGATGAAATGATTTTTGGGGGAGATGATGAGGAGAAAGAAACAATAAAAGAGAAGAAAGAAAGGGAGGAAAAGATTGTCTCCTTCACATATGAGTATCTTCCAGACTTTTGCTATAGTTGTGGAATTATTGGACATATGGAGAAGTCGTGCCCAACTAGATCTAGAAGAACGGGGTCTAGACAATTTGGACCATGGTTGCGTGCAAATTTGTATAAAGGGAGCTCAAGCGAAGAAAGAAGTAGGGGTTCAAATGACAAAAGAAAATTCTGGCCAAGCAATAGTGCAGGTATCAAGGGGAGCAAACAGGGAAGCGATGGGCCGTCCTGGCGAAGAAATGTACCAAGCAGAGATGATGAGGGAAGACCAAAAAGGAGTGTTGGGAATGAAGTGACTAGTCCTCTCAAGTTAAAGCAGTGTGAGGACCAGGTAGAAGGGGAGGGAAAAAGACTGGAAATCAACGGAGTAGTAATAGAAGACCCCACTCAAAAGGTACAAGTTACTGAAAGAGAATCGAGCAAGGCTGAAGAGAAAAATGACACTACCACAAAAGCAAAAGAAGGTCTTCAAGGGACAAAAAAGGCTATATTGGAGCAGAATGAAGAAGAGACCCAGATCAAAGAAGGAAATATACTTATGGAGTCAGGAAAAGGCATAAAGAGAGGTACTTTCAAGCGAATCGAGAGGAAGGGAAGAAATCAGCAGGACCAATTAAGTAGGACAGAACAAAAGAAGAGGAAGGTCACTATGATGGAAATTGATGAAGATATAGAACTAGCAAAGAAAGCAAAGATGGAAATAGAAGATGGTGAAGGAAAAGAGGAGAGCAACTCTGAATCTATAAACGCCGGGCTGCAAGGACAGCCTGGCGAGCAAAAATGAGAATTTCAGTATGGAACTGTCGGGGATTGGGGAATGGCCCGGCAGTGAAAGGACTTCTGGATCTCCAGAAGCAGGTGGACCCCGACATCCTCTTCTTATGTGATACCAAACTAGATAAGAGGAGGATGGAAAAGTTTAAGTGGATGCTACGGATGGGGAATATGATGGTGAGAGATTGTGAGGGGAAGAGTGGAGGATTGGCTTTGTTATGGAAAAAAGAAGTAAATCTGGAGCTGCTCAACTATTCCAAGTATCATATTGATGAAAAAGTAGTGGAGAAGGATGCGTTTAAATGGAGATTTATAGGCATTTATGGAGAGCCAGCGAGTGATAAAAGGAATATAACTTGGAAATTACTTCGCATACTCAGTCAGCAGCTTAACCTTCCATGGTTGTGCGTGGGTGACTTTAGTGAGATCATGTATAACCATGAGAAGAAGGGGGGCAGCCAGAGCTCAAAGCCAAATGGAAAACTTCAGAGCATCCCTAACAAGCTGCGGGTTGAGAAATTTGGGCTATGAAGGGGATAAATATACGTGGCGTAACCATAGTTGGGATGCCAACCGGTTTGTTAAAGAAAGATTGGATAGAGCTGTGGGATCGAGATGTTGGTGTGCAAGATTTCCTAATTTCAGAGTCCTAAATAGAGACCCACACCACTCGGACCATAGGCCTATAACTATCCAAATAGAGGAAGCTGGGAGAACTTTTTCTTATAAAAGAAGGGTTCGTAGTTTCAGGTTTGAAGCTAGGTGGTTGCAAGAAGAGGATTGTGAAAGTGTGGTCAAGAATGCTTGGTCCAATGCTGGTTTGCAAGGGGGCCAAGATATCCAGGCGATGTTGCATAAGGTAGCAGGAGATTTAAAGGACTGCGATACTAATGTTTTAGGCGATCTGGAGAAAAGAATCAAAATGCTAAAAAAGGAGCTAGAAGAGGTGCGAAGAGGTGACATCGCCCAAGAAAGGGTTAACAGGGGGCACTTTTTGAGGGAGAAGTAGGACAGATTGGAGCATCAAAAAGATACGCACTGGAAACAACGAGCCCATGTCAAATGGTTACAAGATGGGGATAAGAACACATCCTTTTTTCATGCATTTGCATCTGAAAGGAGGAAAAGGAACAACATCAAGAGGCTAAAAAGGGAGGACAACACTTGGGTGGAGGGAGAGGAACCTTTGAAAGAGCACATTACAAACTATTTCGTTAACATCTTCTCTTCCATGGCGGGAAATAACAATGAAGAAATTTTGCGCGTGGTTCAACCAAAGGTGACAAAAGAGATGAATAATATACAATGTGCTGAGTATACGGAAGAGGAGGTGAAAAACTCCTTAAACAACATAGGTGATCTAAAAGCACCAGGACCTGATGGCATGCCAGCCATATTCTTTAAAAGGTTTTGGCAAACTATTGGGAACCAAGTCACAAAGGAGGTTCTTCAAATATTGAGAGGAGGAGAAATGCCTGAAGGGTGGAACGATACGCTTATAGTATTAATTCCGAAGAATGCCAACCCAGCAAGCATGAAGGACCTGAGACCAATTAGCTTATGTAATGTGGTGTATAAGCTGGTCTCTAAGGTAATCACAAACAGGCTCAAGTTAATTTTTCCTGACATCATCTCCCCTAACCAGAGCGCCTTTGTGCCAGGGATGCTAATTTCGGATAATATTATTTTGGCATATGAGCTAACTCATTTCCTGCAGAGGAGAAGAAGCGGCTTGATGGGCTATGCAACTATTAAATTGGGTATGAGCAAAGCCTACGATCGCGTTGAATGGACATTTTTAAAAGATATGATGCAACAGATAGGTTTTAAATGGTGCTGGACCAGACTGATAATGCGTTGTGTCTCAACTGTTAATTACCAGATCAAGGTGAACCATGACACAACTGAAGTAATTACACCTCAAAGAGGCTTGCGCCAAGGAGATCCACTCTCTCCATACTTGTTCCTCATATGTGCAGAGGGGTTATCCGCCATGTTACATGAAGCTGAGATGAGAGGGTCACTAAGGGGGATCAAGATCTGTAGAGAAGCGCCTAGCGTAAGTCACTTGTTGTTTGCAGATGACTCGTTGCTACTTATGGAGGCTAATACTGAAAGTGCCCATGAAGTCAACAGAATCTTGAACTCTTATGAAACCGCTTCGGGCCAAATGATGAACAAAGACAAGTCATCCATATTATTCAGTACAAACACAAGGCAGGAGCTGAAGAAGGAAATGAGAAGTATTCTAGAGATTAATTCAGAAGGTTTAACCTCAAAATATCTAGGTGTTCCATCCTACGTGGGTAAAGCCAGAGCGAGATGCTTTGAATATATAAAAGAGAGAGTGTGGAGAAAGATCCAAGGCTGGAAGGAAAAACTCCTTTCAAAAGGAGGGAAAGAAATCCTTATAAAAGCAGTAGCACAAGCAATCCCGGTGTATTCCATGGCTTGTTATGATCTAACCAAGTCCTTGTGTGAAGAACTAAGCACCATGATCAATAGATACTGGTGGAGCCAAATAGATAAGGAGAATAAAACACACTGGGTTAGCTGGGGAAAAATGACAAAGACAAAGAGAACCGGGGGTCTAGGATTCAGGGACCTCCATGCTTTTAACCTAGCCATGCTTGCAAGACAAGCATGGAGGCTAATTCAAAATCCATGCTCCTTATGTGCGCAGGTTTTGTCTGCAAGGTACTACCCGAATGGCTCGATTCTACAATTCAGTCCCAAGGGTGGTATCTCCTACACATGGCGCAGCATATTAAAGGGAATAAACTTGCTTAAGAAGGGGATCATATGGAGAGTTGGCAGCGGTAACAACATTAATATCTGGTCTGATCCATGGATTCCAAGAGGAACTACTAGAAGAGTTATCACCCAAAGAGGTACAAATGTTATTACTAAAGTAAATGAGCTCATTGATCCTACCACGAACAATTGGGATGAAGATTTAGTAAGGCAAACCTTTCTCCCTGAAGATGCAAAGATTATCCTTCAGCTCCCAATTCATGAACATAATGATGATATTATAGCATGGCATTTTGATAAAAAGGTATTTTTTTGGTAAATCTGCATACAGAGTAGCTATAGACACTGCAGCCCGTGAATCAACTACAGGTCTAACTTCTTCCTCGAGTGCAGATGAAGAAGCAGGAGATCTTAACTGGCAAAAGTTGTGGTCGCTCCCCCTTCCAAACAAGGTTCTTCACTTTCTGTGGTGCCTATCTACGGATAGTTTACCCCTGCGCATGAAGCTTCAACACAGAGGTATGCAAGTTGATACTCGCTGTCCTGTTTGCTTTCGTTTGGATGAGGATGGTGGACACTGCTTTATTAAATGTAAAAAGGTTCATGAGGTATGGAGGAAAGTCCAGCTGGAGCATGTTAGACTGCGGATTTTAACTTGTGGAGATGCATTGAGCTGTATGGAGGAAATTCTGAGTCTCAATGAGGATGAAAAGCTTAAATCTTGCCTACTACTTTGGCGGTGGTGGCATGAAAGGAACAGAGCTAATGTAGGAGATACTATTAAATCCTCTGATGAAATAGTGCACTCTATTGATTATTTTTTTATGAATCTATGCAAGGTGAACCAGAGTGAAAAAATGCAATAACAACAGCAAGAGGGAAGATGGTCCAGGCCTCCATCGGGAGCTCTGAAAATCAACACAGATGGTGCCTTCCTGAAGGAAACAAATACGGGAGGTTGGGGATTTGCTATTAGAGATGACACTGGTGTGGTTATGGCTGCTGGTGCGGGCAATCTGGAGCGAGTCTCCGATGCGCTTCATTCGGAGGCGTTGGCGATGCTTTACGCCATAAATACAGCCATTCAGCTAGGTTGTGACAAAGTGATGATTTTGACTTGTCGACATTAGGAGCTATATTTAGAGATATTAAGGTACAATTGCATGTAGGTTTCAACAATGTATGTGTGGTGTCTTGCCCTCGATCTTGTAATGTAGTGGCGCACATGCTAGCCGATTAGACCCTGTACAATGCAAGGTGCTTGGGTAGGTGCTTAGACAAATAAACCAGCTTTTTTCTAAGCACCGGTGCTTATTTGTAGAGGGTAGACGCTTAATTAAGCGTCTGTCCAGTAGAAATAAGCACCAGTGCTTAAGAGGAACTCGGTTTATTTTACTACGCATCTCCCTAAGCACCTCCCAATGTACAAGGCCTTATGGACTCAAATTAGGAGCTCGCTTGCATGAGATTTGGCTTGGGCAGTGTCCACACTTTGTAAAAAATGTTGTTGCTGGCGATGTGTCCAGATCTGTTATGTAATGGAATGCTATGTGTTCCTTTCAAAAAACCAACCGAGCGCAATAACTTGCTTGAGAGGAAGGACTTAATCTCACGAGTGGTGAACGACCCTGTGAAGCGCGCGTTAGCCTCTAGTACAAATCAAATGTGCTAATTTATATGCCACGTCGGGGCTCCCAAATACTCCCTCATTGCCCCCAAAAAACGTTTTAGCTTGCAAAAACGTATTATATTATGGGACGAAGGGAGTCCAATTTGTTTTGTAGGAATACGTGATATGTAGATCCTTTGTTATAACTACGCCTCCATAACCAACGCCCTCCTCACTGGATCCCCATCCCGAATGCTTACACCACTAGTCGACAACACTCAGCCTTCCCAATGTCGCTAAGCCCCTTCAATGCATGGTTGGCATCTTTGTTCCCCACATCCTCCACACCATCCTCGATGACGCACCACCAGTGTATATGTCGCCTCACCCTCATATCACCCCCTTCGAGCTCCTCATCTACTCGACTAGGCCTTGGCGACCCACCCCTCCTTGCGCAAGGTGCTAGTACACCATCACCAAAAATGCCCCTACCTTCGACTAAGCCTGAGGTCTCGGTGAATCTTGAATCTGACCTCAAGACTAAACAAGAGAGAGACACATATGAGAGGGCCATTGGACCAATATAGAGAAGAAGAATATTGAAGAAACGTATCCTTCTTCACAGACAACTCTATCGCCATCCTGGGGTATTACAAGGGGCTGAGGTATTGATAATGATCTGGTTGCTCAAGTGCTTAAAGATTTTCCACCAAAAGCCTCAACCAATCTCTCACAAAAATGTTCTTTCCAAAACCAAAATGCCAAAATCGGTGACACCAAGTTTTCCATATCGGCCCCATCGAGTTTGCCAAGACAGAACTCAGAGCCAAAACCCTAGCATCTCAGTACCACCGAGACTTGGTTCAGTACATCCGAAAAGTGGTTGCCAACTCTTTGTAATCGAAGTGTTAAACTTCGGAATTCCCGAGATTTTCATTTGGGTGCCACCGAGTTTTGGATCTGCCCTAGGTCAACCGAATCAGTCTCACCGAGCTGTTCCTATCGGTCTCACCGAGAACCCGAAAGTTGCAACCTTTTGCACTAGTCGGTGTAACCAGGTTTTTTACTTTGGTTCCACTGAGTTGGGAATAATGTTGTAACGGTTGGATTTTTGGAGAAGGCTATTTATACCCTCCACCCCCTCTCATTCATATAGAGAGCACTCAGAACAAGCCAACACTTCCGCCATTCATTTTCTGAGAAAGAGACACCTACTCATGTGTTAAGATCAATATCTTACACTCCAACCATATGAATCTTGATTTCTAGCCTCCCCAAGTTGCTTTCCACCCAATCACCTTCTTCCACCAAGCCAAATCCCGTGAGAGAGTGATTGAGTGTTGAGGAGACTATCTTTTGAAGCACAAGAGCAAGGATTTCATCATCCATACATCGTCTATTACCTTTTGGAGAGTGGTGTCTCCTAGATTGCTTAGGTGTCGCTTGGGAGCCTACGGATCATGTGGAGTTGAACCAAGAAGTTTGTGAGGGCAAGGAGATCGCCTTTCGTGAAGATCTTCCCCGAGTGAGGCTAGTCCTTCGTGGACGTAAGCCATGGTGGAACATGCAAGGTTGCTTCTTCATGGACCCTTCGTGGGTGGAGCCCTCCGAGGACTCGCGCAACCATTACCCTCCTTGGGTTGAAGCCTCTATCAACGTGGACATACGATACCACCACCTATCGGAACCACGGGAAAAATCTTCGTGTCTTCATTTTGTTTGATCTTTCTACTCTACCATCCTTTATGTTTCTTGCAAATGCATGATGCTTACTTTCCGCTACTTAATCTCTAGATATGCATGTGTAGGAATCATTGGATGCAACTTAACTTATGCAAAATCTGCCTAAACTTCAAGTGAACTAAAAATTGCTCATTTGTCTTGTTAAGTGTCTATTCACCCCCCTCTAGACGCCTCTTCTCGATCAAACATATGGAGACCCCCGAGACCGAGAGTGTGAGATCAATCTCGGGATTAGATATACGTGTAACCAAAACTCCACAGAAAAACTATATATGTAAGGTCCCTCGAAAAAGTGAAGGACGCCAATAGATAGATGACCTACCCCCCCCCCCCACTTCGGATGGTGGCCGAAGCGAACGATTGTTCCCCCAACATGAGGGGGGAACGAGCAAATACTTTCCACCACGAGGAAACATTTCTGGCCTGGGATCCCAATGTGACCTCATCATTAGAGCATCTACAGCCGCACTTGGCAAATCTGACCCCCTTTACGCCCGCAGGCGCGTCCGCGCACAGCGCCGGACGACCCCTCATATGGAATGTCGCACATCCACACACCTCAAATGCGAAACCTAAAATCCATGCAATCCATGCACGTCGATCATACAATAAAATTTGTCCGAATTCAATAGTTGAAACAAAGCAAAACAAATCATAGTTCAACAGTCCAGACATGCCAAAGTGAAAATCAATGTCCGAGTGTGACGGGTGCCTTGCTGGCTGACCGAATCACTTGTCAGGCGCCATCCGTGCCTCTTGCTCTGAGGCAATCCTTGCATCCTGATCCGCCTGCAGCTCCTGCATCCTTGCCGCATGCTCCGATGCCGCCGCCGCCTCGCACTCCCTACGGTGGTTGGTCTCCTTCTTCTTCTCTATAACCCACTTCTTTCCTTGCTCATCCAAGAGGGATTCGTCTGCTAACATGATCTTCGTGTCCTCGGCGTCCTCTCGAAAAGTCTTCGCCTTTTTGAGCCCCCATTTGATCGCCGCTTCTTCCTTCTCCAACTCGATCTTCTCCCTATCAATTTCCAGCTTCTTCTCCGCGCTCTTTTGGTCCCATTCTATCCTCTCCTTTTTTGCATCCAACATGAGCTTATACCTCTCCTCTTTCTTTTTCACCCTCACCGGAAAGATGCCCGTCCATATGTACGACATCTTTGTAGCCGCGGCATCACGGGAGGCCATTGCCTTCTCCTACTTGTTGCCCATGACTTGTCGGTTATCCTTTGGCACGGTGGCGAGAATATCTTCCTCTTCATCGTCCACCCCAATTGATTGGTGGGAGCTTGAGCCATCATTCCTCTTCTTACCCGCCTTGAGATCGGAAATAAGTTAAGTTGTGTCCAGTTTGGCCGGCCATTCAATATGATCCAACAATGGCTAAAACCAAATGGCTTCTTCCTCATCTCGTGGTACATAGTGGCCGTCAGAGTCGTCTACCAAACAAAAAATGTATGAGCATGATAATGCAAGATGAAGTTTGCAAATGTGATAAGATGAAGTAGCATACGTGAGATGCCACTCCCATCTCACTTTGCAGACGGCTTATCACTTGTGAGTAGTACCCGACGTACTTGTTCACTTCCCCTTGAATGATCCCCATCGATGTTGGAGCGATGCCACTTTGCCGTTGGTGACGATAGGATGCCGCTCCACATATTAATTTTGTTCATGATATTCTTTTAAAATCTTCTCCCAATACTTGTTCACCTTTTGCTCGGTGCCGCATATTGGATCCATTCTTGTGGCCAACCAAGCTTTAACCAATAAGATATCCTCAAAAGTTGAGAATGTCGAGCCTCTTGCCTTGGTTGTGTTTCCCTTCTTCTTCTTCTTCTTGCTTGTTTTGGGACTAGATGATATCCCAACTTCAAATAAAGGGCAAGTTGGATCACCCAATTCATAATTGATTTGGGTCGGACCTTGATTTTCATTAATCATGTCCGACAAGAACTCCTCCTAAACGATCATGGTTTTTACGAGTATTCATCATGTCCGATCTATGCAAAACATTGAACATACCATATGCAAAGTTGAGCAGACATGAGCAATTGAATATATCGAGTCATGATGCGTCATTACGTCGAACAGGTCATGGGCAACCCGGGCATCGCCTGTACCCGTGCTTCTCCGTGTCCGAACGAGCTGCGGCGACGAACACACGTCCACCGCCGGCATCTGCATGGGCGGAAAGTTGTCTGGAATGCCCCAACTGGCCATTGGATCCTCCTCTGACCCAGGTGCCTGCTCTCATGGTGCAATTCTTGTCGGCGGACGGATGGATGGGGTGCAGGGTTCAGTGCGCGACTGGGGGGGACAGTTGCTCCTCCATGTCCCCTTCCACTGCCCACGATGCCACAACCTCTTCCCTCTGTTGCTATCGGCAATGCCGGTTCCTCCGGGCAATGTTCTTCGGCTTGCAGGACGAAGCCGAGTACTGGACGCCGACAGACAAGGCGGACGCAGCCTCGGTCGTGGCGGTTAGAGAGGGGATCGGCGACATCTTGGGCGGCGGGTCGGTGCCGACAGTAAGGATGTGGAGCAAGGGTGTGGGACGGCGAGGGCTCGGACATGGGAAAGGAAAGGGGAAGGCGGGAGGAGGAGGAAGGGTTTGTTGGATTTGGTGCAATTTGAGGTGGGGTAGGCATGTCGGCGGACGCGCCCGGGCGTCCCCATATCTACCCTTGATTTGCGCTAGATATGAGGGGTATCGGTCATCCCGGACGTTTCAGGCCCGTTTGAGGAGCTCGTCTGAGTCGCATTTTCGTGACCGAGCATTGACCGAGCCGTCTGTCCGGGAGTTTGAGGCGTGTTTGGATTGTCCGATTGTAGATGCTCTTTTGCCCCTCCCCCGCTCGCAGTACCTTTTTTCCTTCAAGAGTCACCTTATCATCCACTCTTCCCCTCCCTTTACACTCATTGCTCCCCATTCCACACCTTCCTCCTACAACTTTCTTCCATAACCTCAGAATCTATAGGGTGGGATAGAAGTTGCCGTCATTCAAAAGATAAGTTTTGTGATGCCTTATTAAGTTGTGATAAGTTTTGTGATGCCTTATTAAGTTGTAATCTAAGAAAATTATAGGAAAAAGAAAGAAAAAGATTCTAATTTCAAAAAATATGCTTATTCAGTTGGGTCATCCCTAGATTGACAAAAAATTTAACCTGGCAATATTAGGGAATTACGTTGAGGGTGGTAACAGTGTTGTTTGTGCCAACAATTGCTATTAGTAAGAAACTAAATCTGCCACATGAAAAGCGAAATATGGCACATAACAGGAGAAAATCAAAGATGGTAGAAGCAAATAGAGAAAGAAATGTAAGTCTGCCTCAACCAAAATTTAGTTAAGTTGGAGATACAAATCTACAATCATTGGAAGACAAATTGCGATGTTATGATAGGTGGATTTACCATTATGTAATGCAATTGTCTGCCACTGTGATTATGAATGAAGTTTTAGAAGCGCTAAAACTAATTTGAAAAAAATGACATTTTGATTATAACCAATTTGCCATGCTAAGTGTAGTAAACTAAAGATGACTTAATTTTATTATTTGCCATCGTGAGTAGGATAAAGTTGCCATGGTCGAGAAGTATTTTAAAAATTGCATTGTTGATTGTAAAAAAAATTCATGATGCAACTACGAGATTCACCATGATAAAAAAATACATGCATAAAATTTGCCATGGTACGTTCAATGAAACATCCATGATGTAAATAATATAACTACTGTAACACCCCTGGTTATCAGCTACAGTAATTCCTGTAATCAAGCTAGAGTGATCATCATGATTAAGCTAATCATTTTCCTAAACAGTGGTTGATCATTTTTGAAATCATATCTCATTTCAAATTCCATTCAAACTCAAATTCAATTAATAACCAGATCAAATAATTTGGCAAACATGAAAACTAAAATCATGGTTGGGTTGCAAATATTCCCTAAGTAATTGTTAAGGTGAAACCAACATTTTGCAAAGTATTTAAGGGCCCTAAAACAATTATAAAAGAGGCCAAAACAATAATTGAAATGCCTTTTAAATTATAAAAATGTCAAACTACTTTAAATAAATCCCAAACTTTTTGTGGCAGTGCCTAAAAATGCAATATGAATAATGGGCCAAATTCCATATTTTACAAAAGTCATATGGTTTTGAAAATAAAATAAAACAGAACTAATAAAAAACAGAAAAGATTATAAAAAGAAAAGAAAAAGGAAAAGGCCCCACTATGCACTTGGGCCTCAAGTGCACACTGAGGCCCAGCCCACCTGGACCCCCATCATCCTCCTCTATTCATCAAAGGAGGCATGGACACACCAGATGCGCGCCACCGGCCGCGCCCGATGCTGTGGCGGCCATCCGTCGGCGCCGCCGCGCCTAAAAGGCCGAACCGACCCCCTGGCCACCGAACCCTAACCCTAGCGACCCCCTTTCCCCTCTCCGGCGCTCTCTCTATTCTCCTCATCAAATGCCTGAGCCACCGTTGTCATGGCCGCCGTCGCCCGCGTGCTCTCCAGCCTCCCCGCCGCCTAGAACTGCGCCAGAAGCTTCGCCGCCGTCCGCTGCTTCCTCTTCGGCCACGAGATCGAGCCGGGGAGGACCGCAGCGCCCACTCGACCTCTTCTTCCTCCTTGGGTCGCCGGACCTTGATGACCCACAAGTATAGGGGATCAATCGTAGTCCTTTCGATAAGTAAGAGTGTCGAACCCAACGAGGAGCAGAAGGAAATGACAAGCGGTTTTCAGCAAGGTAATTTCTGCAAGCACTGAAATTGTAGGTAACAGATAGTTTGATAGCAAGATAATTGGTAACGAGCAAGTAACGGTAACGGTAAATAAGGTGCAGTAAGGTAGCCCAATCCTTTTGTGGCAAAGGACATGCCAGAACAATCTCTAGTAATAGGCAAAGTGTTCTTGAGGGTACACGGGAATTTCGTCTAGTCACTTTTATCAAGTTGGTTTGATTCGTGTTCGCTACTTTGATAATTTGATATGTCGGCGGACCGGTGCTTGGGTGCTGTTCTTACTTGAACAACCTCCCACTTATGATTAACCCCCTCGCAAGCATCCGCAACTATGAGAAAAGTACTAAGATAAAATCTAACCATAGCATTAAACGTTTGGATCCAAACCAGCCCCTTACGAAGTAGCGCATAAACTAGGGTTTAAGCTTCTGTCACTCTAGCAACCCATCATCTAATAACTACTCCACAATGCATTCCCTTAGGCCCATGAATGGTGAAGTGTCATGTAGTCGACGTTCACAAGACACCACTAAGGGAATCACAACATACATATCATCAAAATATCAAACACATATCAAATTCACATGATTACTTGCAACATGACTTCTCCCGTGACCTCAAGAACAAAGGTAACTACTCACAAATAATAAACATGCTCAAGATAAGAGAGGTATTGAATACCATAATGGATCTGAACATATAATCTTCCACCAAATAAACCATATAGCAATCAACTACGCAAGGTAATCAACACTACTAGTCACCCACAGGTACCAATCTGAGGTTCCGGTACAAAGATTGAACACAAGAGATGAACTAGGGTTTGAGAGGAGATGGTGCTGTTGAAGATGTTGATGAAGATTGGCCTCCCAAACATGATAGGGGTGTTGGTGATGATGATAGCTTCGATTTCCCCCTCCGGGAGGGAACTTCCCCCGGCGGAATCGCTCCGCCGGAGGGCAAAAGTGCTCCTGCCCAAGTTCCGCCTCGAGGCGGCGGCGCTTCGTCCCGAAAGTCCTCCTCTGATTTTTTTAGGTCAAATGTGACTATATACCAGAAGATGGGCTACGGAGGTGGGCCGAGGTGGCCACGATACACCAGGGCGCGCCCATGGGGGTCTGGCGCGCCCTGGTGGGTTGTGCCCACCTGGCTGGCCCCCTCCGAAAGTTTTCTGCTCTAGTATTTTTATTAAATACAAAAATAATCTTCATAAAATTTCAGCTTCATTGGAGTTGTGCAGAATAGGTATCTCTGATGTGCTTTTCTTAGGTCCAGAATTCCAGCTGCCGGTATTCTCCCTCTTGGTGTAAACCTTGCATATTATGAGAGAAAAGGTATTAGAATCACTCCCTAAAGCATTATTATTCAACAAAACAAAGTAAATAACAGTAAGAAATCATGATGCAAAATGGACGTATCAACTCCCCCAAGCTTAGACCTCGCTTGTCCTCAAGCGAAAGCCGATATCAAAAAGCATGTCCACATGGTTTGAGAGAGAGGTGTCGATAAAAACAAAATACGGACATAGAAGCATCATGTTTATTAATATAACAGCAACAAACTCTATCATAAAATTGATTCAATACATTTTTATCATATAGCTTCTTATGAACAAGTAACAATTCATCACAACATAGAAGTATGAAGCATAAACCTTATTGAAAACCGACAAACTATGTTCTCAGTCAACTTTGCAGCTACAATTCATCATATTTTCAGGAAGGGTCTCATGTCGGAGCCTTTTGGCAAGTCCACATACTCAACCATCATTTAATCTTCTATGATTGCTAACACTCACGGCATACCCATGAACAAAAAGTTTCAACCGGACACATAAGAAGATAGGGGCTTATAGTTTCGCCTCCCAACGTACTCACCTCAAGGGTGATGTCAACAATAATAACTCATGCCACCCATATCCAACTGGATATATGTGCCTAGATCTTTCCTCAGCACATGATGCTTGCAAAAGGAAAAAGTAACAAGGAATAGGGGAGAATACGTTGACTCTTGCATAAAAGTAAATACATGAAAGTAAAAGATAGTCCCTTCGCAGAGGGAAGCAGAGGTTCTCATGCGCTTATTCATTTGTATGCCCACTCCTTAATGTAAAAGAACGTCATGCTATATTGCCCCCTATGATAGCAACCTTTATTATGCAGTCCGTCGCTTTTATTACTTTGCCAACATAAGTTCGTATAGAGCTCAATTTTATCTTACACTAATTGATCAAAACACTTTTAGAAGCAATTTTTATTGCCTTATTGCACCGATGACAACTTACTTGAAGGATCTTTATCAATCCATAGGTAGGTATGGTGGACACTCAAAGAATGAATTTGGGTTTGGGTTTTTGTATGCACAAGTAGTATCTCTACTTTGTGCGGAATTTTTGGCTAGCAAAGATATTGGGAAAGCACCACATGTTGAAGGATATTTGACAATATAACTTCTATGTGGATAAGAACAAGCATAAATCATTACGTTTTCTTCCTTGTCCAACGTCAACAGTTTTGACATATAATATGTGATGGGGGCTCACAATCACAAAAGATGTCCAAGATAGTGTATTTGCATGTGAATCTTCTTGTCATGGTTTTGTCACGGCAGACTCCCTAGTGAAAGGACTTAGGGGTGAGCCCATCGCTACGGTGACTAGCTCGAAGGGGTTGGTCGGGACGAAATACACGAGTTTACCCAGGTTCAGCCTCTCACGAAGGAGGTAAAAACCTACGTCCTGAGTTGTGTTGTATTGATTGAGTATCGATTACAAGGGAGCGGATTCGCTTGACCTAGCTCTCAATCAATAGTTTCTTCCCCTAAGCCACCGCAGGGACTCGCCTTTATATACACAGGTCGAGGCCCTGGGCTTACAAGAGTCCGGACCAGGTTATACTTCGTAACCGATCTTGCCTCTAAGTTGCCTTGCATTCTCCAGCAAGCCACCTCCGGACGGCTTACGCCTCCAGGTCACACACCATCTTCCATCTCTGGGCCTCCGTCCGGCCCGCCTGGTAAATCACCTCCAGGCTTGTCTTGGTCTTCAGGCCTGTTTAAGGCTTTATTGTTAAGTCGCCAACTACCTAACCCGGCCCTTCCTGGGCGGGTTATACCGCGGGGTTGTATCCCCAACATTAGGCCCCAGATTGATTTGAACTTGTTCATGTCAATCTTCAATTCTTCTGGTTGGCGAATCTCTTGTCTCTTTTAATCATTTAACCCAGAATAAATCTTCACGACCTGCCATATAAAATGGATGACGTCATCTCTGGTAAATCCAGAAAATCTTCATGACATCACAACGGATCTTTGCATTAACTAGTCATTCCGAAAATCGAGGCGCTTCTTTGGTCAGTCATTATCATGTCTCCTCGATACTCGCACTTGACTGTTGATGTTCCACCTCTTCCCTTCCTTATAAATAGGCACGGGGGTCCATTCTTTTCACTTTCCTCTGTTGCCTTCTCCTCATCTTCTTCCTCATGGAGCTTCCTGCGACCGAAACTCCGCCGCCCCAGCCGGAACGCACCTCCACCTCGTCAGGGCCGCTGCATCAACCTGTCGCAACCAGAGCTCGTCGGCGCACGCCCGCGCCCCTTGCATCTCCTCAGGTTCCGTTCCCCGGTCTTCTCAGATCCGCATTAGGTCACCGGAGTTCTTTGAGTTCATCTCTGTTCATCGGAGTTCATATCTTCGTTTAAGAAAGGAATCACCTTTGACTTGGAAAAGCTTAGTCAAATCACACGGTATTTAGTTTAACATCCCTCCTTGTATCTTGAACAGATTGGATCTTCCTTAGAATCAGTATACAGCCTGCTAGTTCTTCCATGACTGCTTTTTAGGGTTGTAATTATTTCCCCTTTTACCTCCATCAGTAGATCCTTAGATGTAGCTGTAACTTTGTGAAACTTGTTTGCCCACACTTTACAATATTTTTGGTAGTCTCAGCGTTATTGACCAGCCACCACGCTGCCGGCTCATCCTGGCGAGATATAAACCGCCATAATTTAATGCACCTCATTCCTGTAGCCAAAGGCAGCTCATAATTTATCGATGACCCGCCAAGTAACGTTGCCGTCTTATAGTCACAACTGGCTTGTCATGTAGCACTCCTAACCCGCCATAATCTTATACTTTTCCACAGCTTTTAACCCGGTCAGTCATGACTAAGGCTCCCTCCTCTTGCGATTGGGTAGCCTCCGAAGTTACCGAGCTCATGCTTAATGAATATGTAACCATGGGGGCTTTACCGGACAAAGAAGTCATCCATTGGCGGGTTCCTGGTCCCGAAACTACTCCCGAACCCAAGGAGGGGGAAGTTGTTATCTTTACGGATCATCTTCTCCGTGGCCTCTCACCGCCTGGGTCAAGATTTTTCCGAGACGCCTTGCATTTCTACAAACTTCACCCTCAAGACATTGGCCCCAATTCCGTCACCAACCTGTGCCAATTTCAAGTATTCTGTGAAGCGTATCTGCAAAAAGAGCCCACTGTTGATATTTTCAGAGATTTCTTTTATATCAACCGCCAGACTGAAATAGCAGATGGACCAATTCTTGAACTCGGAGGTGTTTCCTTCCAGAGACGGAGAGATGTAACTTTTCCCTCAGTTGTTCTGCCTAGCCATCCCAAAGATTGGAACGGCACTTGGTTCTACTGCAGAGACACCGCTCCGGCTGAAGAGAATCCCTTGCCGGGTTATCGCCCCTACCGGCTCTGCACCAATACTGAGCTTCCAGACCGGTTAACTGCCACAGAGCACGTTCAATATGCTCACACATTTTCAAGGATCAGGGCTTTAATAGCCAATGGGTTAACCGGAGTTGATTTGACACACTGTTGGGTTTCCTGGAGGATTTTGCCGCTGAGCCGGCGCGGCGGCTTAATGTGTCAATATACTGGCAATGTGGATGATCCTCATCGCTATAATCAGACGCATTTGACGGATAAAGAAGTCAATTTAATTGTCAAATCACTGCTTGGAGAACCTCAAGAAGTTTTCAATAAAACGGGATTGAGCCCTTTCTGCGTTCTTAACCCGACTCCCGCAGTAAGACCCCTGAAGTTAATCTTCGCCTTTTCCTTTTAGATTTTGCACTTCACATCTCTTTTAACTTTCTGCAAATGCATTTATGTATGTAGGCCGACTCTCCCTTCTCGAAGAAAAGAATAACTGCAACCTCCACTATGAAGAAGAAGAGCAAAGCGGCTAAACCCCGTGGTCCGGGCCATCCAAAGAAGCAAACAGCCCAAGAACTGCTCGAACTGGAAGATTCGGAGGTAGAACTTGACTCCCTTGGCCTTCTTTTCATGCAACTTATTGATGCTGACTCCTCTCGGGATGAAGCGGAAACAAGCCAAGCCAGTGCAGCAGAGGTAACTATCATCTCATCCGACTCAGAACCTTTGCCAAGAGAGAAAATACGGCGGGTCATCCGGAAAGTAAAGTTTTCACACCCTCTTGCTCACTTGGATCCCAACTTTCTTTTGAAGAAGCAGCAACATGATTCTAGGCGCCAGACCCGGAGCGGCGGCTCCGAAGACCTAGTAGCCGGCTTATCCAACACACCAGTTCCCCAGAAACGCCGCAACGAGGTACTTCATAGTCCTACTCTTATTTCTTCCGCGCGTTAGCTTCATGCAGCAATCTGCTTATCCTGTCCAACTCTGATTATCCGAAAACACCTCCGTCATCTGGCGACTCAACCGGTACGCAGCTGCCCGCCTTCGTTGTTAAACATGGGTAAGGATTTTTCCCTTGTTGGTATCTAAAAATTTGTTTTCGTATGATCATAAACTTGTCCACTCCTGTCACAGGGCCAAGGCAAAGATGGGCAAGAAACAGAAGGTGGGCGACTCTTCCAAGACCTCTAAGGTCTCTGAGCCGGAGAAAGAAGCGTCGAAGCCCCCTGAAGCCTCAGTCCAGAGTTCTGAAGATCCTACTTCTCAGCAAGACTATCCACCTCTTAGGCTGACGAAGTCTTTCCTGAAACCATGGATATGGATGCTGACCCGGCCAACATTTGTGACCCGCCAAGTCCAGTTCCTCCCCAACCAATTGAAGAAAACCCTTTAGAGAAGAACACTGCTGACGTTGTCATCACTGGGACGGGTTATAAAGCACCAGGAGCTTCAACTGTATTGGCTAAGCATAAACAAGAGCCACCTTTGTTGGAGAAAAGCAAAGCAAAGCTGGATTTCAGTGTAAGCGAGCTGCACGCAGGCTACCTAAGCCGCCTTCACACAAGTCATGATATGGAAGCCGGTTTAGTAAACTTGATGAAGCAGAAGTATGAGGTACGAATTTTAATCCCTTTCCACTTCACAGATATATACTCATGTAGCCCCCAAGGGCCGGCTTATCTTGAAAAGTTGAGCCAGGTCTTCCAAACAATCAACTTAAAAAGAATCTGTATGTAGCCCCCAAGGGCCGGCTTATCCTGAAAGGATGAGCCGGGTCATACTATACTTTGAAATGACCTACATTAGCCCCGAAGTGCCAAGTGTATTGCTTGCAATGTGCTTGGGACTTGAATAACAAAGCAAACCTCTGCATTAATGATTTCCAAACGTACTCCCGAATTTTATGTAGGAAGCATTAAGCTTGAAGGAGTCACATCTTGGTGATTTAAGCAAGAGTGTGGCGGCTCTGGAGGCCAAGAGCAGTTAGGCCGAGGCAAAGCTTAAACCTGTGTTGGAAGATTTAGAAAAATTGAAATCTGACTTTACTGCTGAACGTGTCACTCTGGAGTCGGAAAAGACTGCCTTGCAGAAGCGTGCCGAAGACACTGAAAAACAGCTAAAGCCGGTTACTGAGGAGCTTGCTGGCTTAAAACAACAGATATCTCATATGACAGCCGCCATCTTCGGTAAGACGATGAAGATACCTTTGAGGCGTTAACCGGCATCGACTGGACTTCGGATGATCCCCAGATGACCGACGACGAAGAGCCAACACAGGATGACCCAGAGCCTTCCACCTCCAAGTGCCAGGGTGACATTAATCCTGCTGATCGTAATCCGGATGGCACTGAGCCCGTCTCAGAGGGATGTAACTCTAAAAAACACTTGGCCAGAAATTTAAAGGGCCCGGCTATGGCCTTGTAATAGCATCACTGTGATTTTGCCATGCCTTCGTGCATGTTTTTATTAACTTATATCCTGGTGGCTTCACCGCTACCATCTCTATCAAACATGTGTATACTTGCTTTGATCATATCTCTGAAATCTTGATCTGTGACAATTCATCAACTCCTTAACTGGCGACTTATAGCCACAATCCGGGGCAAGTTAATAACTCAATACCCCACAGTCTTGAAAATATTGACACAAACCCGTTGGCGGGTCATGGCAGCTGTAAGCTTGATCAATGAGTAATACTAAGCCGGATCAATTGTCATCCCAAGACTTAGAACCTCCTCATGAAAAATCCCTGTAAGATAACAAACAGAAAATATATACATGTATATCTTCTATTTTTGTAAGGTGGCTTTGAAGGCGCTACCAGAAGAGATCAACTCTTGTTTGTATTTTTAAGAAAACTTAAGGTTTTTGCTTCAAAGAAGCTAGGCATGAATGCCTACAATCCCGTAAGACGGCTCTCACGTGACATAAATCCGTCATTTTAACCTTAACTAGTTCAGGGTCTTAAAAAAGATTGACTGTTAAGAGTACGAACGGCCCACATAGCGGAGAAACAATAGCAAAACAGGTGAGTTTATCCTAGCTCTCTGTAAGCCGGCTCTCTCGTGACATAAGCCGCCATTTTAACCTTGACAAGTTCAGGGTCTTACTGAAAGATTGACTTTCAAGAGTACGGTGGGTCACCTGGCGGAGTAGCAAGTTGCAAACAGGAAAGTTTAACTCAAATATGGCCTGTAAGCCGGTCAAGAGGGTATGAAAGCTAAACTCATCGAGTTGGAAGCCCCCAAGTGACTATGAATAATTAACTCTTGCACAGAGATCATTGGATGAAAACGACAGAGGCCCCGAATTATGGGGGTGCCGGCTTTATTATACTAATTATAAAAAGGTATATACAATGACAGTGGTATGTACATTGATGAGAGCCAATGACTCAAGTGTAGTAAGGCCGAAGATGAGCAATGTTCCACGTGACTTGTCGCTCTCCAGTATATCAATGAGATAATATGACCCATTGTTGAGATTCTTGCTAACCACAAAAGTTCCTTCCCGAGGGGGTGGTAACTTATGCATATCTGTCTGATCTTGAATCAAACAGAGCACTAAGTCGCCTTCTTGGAACGTCCGGATTTTAACCCTGCGGCTATGATAGCGACGCAGATCTTGTTGGTAAATCGCCGATCGTGCTGCTGCAAGATCCCGCTCTTCATCCAAAGCGTCCAGTGCGTCCTGATGCGCCGCCTCATTATCAGTTTCAACGTAAGATGCCACCCTGGGCGAATCATGACGAATATCACTGGGGAGAACTGCTTCTGCGCCATAAACCATGAAGAAAGGCGTGTAGCCTGTTGATCTGTTGGGGGTGGTTCTAATGCTCCAAAGAACTGAAGGTAGCTCCTCAACCCAACAACTCGGCGTTCATTTCAAAGGAACCATAAGCCGTGGTTTGATCCCTCTCAAAATTTCCTAGTTAGCACGTTCTGCTTGACCATTAGACTGCGGGTGGGCCGCCGAGGAGATATCAAGACAGATGTGTTCACTTTCACAAAACTATTTCATAGCAACCTTAGACAGATTTGTGCCATTATCAGTGATGATACTATGGGGGGGGGTAACCAAAACGGAAAATCAGCTTGTTGATGAACTGAACTGCAGTTGCTGCGTCGCATTTGTTGACCGGCTCCGCCTCAATCCACTTGGTAAATTTATCAACCGCCAACAAAAGGTGGGTTTTCTTATCCTTAGACCTTTTAAACGGCCCAACCATATCAAGTCCCCAGACCGCAAACGGCTAGGTGATTGGAATCATCCGCAATTCTTGAGCCGACACATGGGCTCGTCGTGCGAATTTCTGACACCCATCACACTTACTAAGTATGTCCTCCGCATCTGCATGAGTCGTCAACCAGTAAAACCCATGCCGAAAAGCCTTGGCCACCAAGGATTTTGATCCGGCATGATGACCGTAGTCGCCTGCATGTATCTCTTGTAAGATTTCACGGCCTTCCTCAGGAGAAACACAGCGTTGAAAAACACCAGTCACACTGCATCTATGCAACTCGCCATTGACAATAGTCATGGACATAGACCGCCTCGTCATTTGTCACGCCAAGGTTTCATCTTCAGGTAACTCGCCATGGGTCATATACGCCAGATAAGGTAGCGTCCAATCAGGAATGGCGCGAAGAGCCGCCACCAATTGTCCTTCCGGGTCAGGTATAGCAATATCTTCCACCGAAGGTAACTTGACTGATGGATTATGCAACACATCAAGGAACACGTTAGGGGGCACCGGCTTACGCTGAGACCCCAGCTGGGACAGTGCATCGGCCGCCTCGTTCTTCTGTCGATCAATGTGATCCACCTGATAACCCTTAAAGTGGCCAGCAATGATATCAACTGCCTGGCGATAAGCCGCCATACGAGGGTCTTTAGAATCCCATGTGCCTGAAACTTGTTGAGCCACCAGGTCTGAGTCGCCCAGGCATCTGACTCGGCTCAAATTCATCTCCTTGGCCATACGGAGCACATGGAGCAAGGCTTCATACTCAGCTGCATTGTTGGTACAAGGAAACATTAACCTTAAAACATAGCAAAATTTATCACCTCGCGGGGAGGTTAAAACAACTCCAGCCCCGGAACCTTCCAACTGTCTGGATCCGTCAAAGTGGATTGTCCAATACGTGTTGTCCGGCTTCTCCTCGGGTGCTTGACACTCTGTCCAATCATTGATAAAATCCACCAGGGCTTGAGACTTGACAGCTGTTCAAGGCACATACCTCAAATTAAGAGGACCAAGCTCAATTGCCCACTTAGCAATCCTGCCGGTGGCCTCTCTATTTTTAATGATATCTCCCAATGGAGCAGAGCAAACCATCGTGATTGGATGTCCAAGGAAATAATGTTTCAGCTTATGATTCGCCATGAACACTCCAAACACCAGATTCTGCCAATGCGGGTATCTTTGTTTGGACTCGGTCAAAACCTCACTGACGTAATAAACCGGCCGCTGGACTGGGTAATCTTTGCCTGTCTCCTTGCGCTCCACAACAACTGCCGCGCTGACAGCCTTGTTATTATCTGCCACGTACAGGAGCAATGGCTCTTTGTCTATGGGAGCAGCCAAGATAGGCGGCTCAGCTAACTGTTTTTTGAGTGCTTCCAACGCATCATTGGCAACATCACTCTAGACGAAATGATATGTCTTCCTCATCATCTGATATAAAGGGATAGCCTTCTCTCCCAGGTGGCATATGAATCGGCTTAAGGCGGCAATATGACCCGCCAAGCGCTGAACGTCATTGATACACACCGGTTTAGAAAGCGAAGTGATGGCCTTTATTTTCTCCGGGTTAGCTTCAATGCCCCGCTCTGAGACAAAAAATCACAGAAGTTTGCCTGCAGGCACACCAAAAATGCACTTAGCCGGATTAAGAATCATCTTGTAGACCCAGAGGTTATCAAAAGTTTCCTTCAAATCAGCAAGCAGAGTCTCCTTCTTCCTTTACTTGACCACAATATCATCCACATAAGCATGAACGTTGCGCCTGATCTGACCATGAAGACAATTCTGTACACAGCGCTGGTAAGTCGCCTGAGCACTTTTGAGTCCGAAAGGCATAGACACGTAACAGAAAGCTCCAAAAGGTGTTATGAAAGATGTCTTCTCCTGGTCCTCAACTGCCATCTTGATCTGATGATAACCCGAATAAGCATCCAGGAAACATAAGCTCTCGCAACCTGTCATCGCGTCAATGATCTGGTCGATACGGGGGAGAGCAAATGGATCAACCGGACAAGCCTTGTTAAGGTATGTGTAGTCCACACACATACGCTACGTGCCGTTCTTCTTAAGGACGAGCACAAGGTTAGCCAACCACTCCAGGTGAAAAACCTCCACGATAAACCCAGCTGCTAAGAGCAGGGCTACCTCTTCTCCAATAGCTTAACGTCGCTCCTCATTGAAACGATGGAGGAACTGTTTAACCGGCTTAAATTTAGGATCCACATTAAGATGGTGCTCAGCGAATTCTCTCGGTACACCCGACATGTCAGAGGATTTCCATGCGAAGATGTCCCGGTTCTCACGGATGAATTCGATGAGAGCGCTTTCCTATTTGGGATCCATATTAGCCCCTATAGTGAACTGTTGCGACGAGTCGCCAGGGACAAAGTCCACCAACTTGGTATCCTCTGCCACAAATTTCAAGGGCGGGTCAGACTCTGTGATGGGCTTCTTCAACGGGGTCATATCGGCCGGGTCGACATTATCATTATAAAACTTGAGCTCCGCGTCAGCATAGCTTGTCTCTGCATACGCAGCATCTCCTTCCTCACACTCCAGAGCAATTTTCCGGTCACCATGCACCGTAATCGTCCCTTTTAATCCTGGCATCTTAAGCGGCAGGTAAACATAACAGGGCTGAGCCATGAACTTAGCATAAGCCGGCCGTCCAAACAGAGCATGATATGGGCTCTTGATCTTGACCACTTCAAACCACAAGGTCTCTGCCCTGTAGTTGTACTCATCACCAAAAGCCACCTCGAGGGCAATTTTTCCTACTGGATAAGCCGACCTGCCAGGTACTACGCCGTGAAATACTGTGGACGACGGCTTGAGATCTTTGTCAGTCAGATTCATCCGTTGAAAAGTGTCGTAGTACAAGATGTTGATGCTGCTACCACCGTCCATCAGCACCTTGGTGAATTTGTAACCTCCTACCTGAGGGGCTACCACAAGGGCCAAGTGCCTCGGGTTATCAACTCGTGGCGGGTGATCCGCCCTGCTCCACGATATCGTGTATTCAGACCACTTCAAATACTGCAGAACATCCGGTGTTGTTGCGTGAACCGCCCTCTTGCGCACCTTCTGATCACGTTTGTCAAGACTTGTAGAGAAGACATGATATTAGTCTCCATTAAGCTGCTTCGGGTTACTCTGATATCCTGACTGGTTGTTTTGCTGTTGACCACCATTACCGGACTGTTGATTGTGGCCACCCTGGTTACCTTGACCCTGATAACCCGAGTTTGAGCCACCTGCACCGAAACCTGACCCGTGAGAGCCAGATCCTGACCCGCCAGGCGGTCCATTGCTGTTACCATGATGCTGGTTAAGGCTGTAATTCTGGAACTCCCGCATGATATAACAATCTTACCAAGCATGAGTGGACGGCTTGTTGGGAAGACTGTGCTTTGGGCAGGGGTTGTTAAGCATTGCCTCCATGTTGAAAGGCTTGGCCTTGCCAAAAGGCGGTTTACCGTTGCCCTTGGCACGGTTGTTCCCAGTGTTGGCGTTGGCCACCAAATCTGACCCGCCGTCTGGGTGCTTCCGTTTGCCGCCATTACCCGGGTTGTTATTTCCTGCCACATTCTGTTGCTGACCCTTACCGTTGCCATTCTTTTTACCCTTAGCAGACTTCTCATCATCAGAACCAGGATCTTTTGTGCTGTCAGAATCTGCATATTTAGTCAGAGCCACCATGAGCTCACCCAAGTGTTGGCAAGAGCGCTTGAGCCGTCCAAGCTTCTGTTTGAGGGGCACGTAGTGACAATTCTTCTCCAGAATCAAAACCGCCTAAGCCACCATGATATTATCAAATGAGTGAATAATGGCTGAGACCCGCCTGACCCAATGATGGGCCGACTCATCCTCGCGCTACACACAATGATCTAAATCAACGATCGTCATAGGCTGCTTGCATGTCCCTTGAAAATTCTTGATGAATCGTGCTTTCAACTCGGCCCAGGAGTTAATGGAATTAGGGGGCAGACCCTTTAACCATGTACGAGCCGGCCCTTCCAACATCATGATAAAGTACTTCGCACAGACTGCATCACTGATGTCCAACATCTCCATGGCTAACTCATAACTTTCAATCCAGGCTTCCGGGGGTAGATCAGTTGTGTAATTAGGCACTTTGCGTGGACCCTTAAAATCCTTTGGCAGGCGCTCATTCCGTAGAGCCGGTATTAAACACGGCACTCCAACAGCCATGGAGGTGGCTCCGGCTCCCACCGAAGTTGAAGGGGTCACCGGGGGCGGCTCATGAATCCCCTGGTGAGCCGCCGCCGCCGCCGCCTCACGATGAGCTCTGGCATTATCCACAATCGCCTGAGCATTGACAACGGGTGGGCCATCATAGGGCGGGTTGCGACGTTGCTCGCTACTGGAGACCGCTGGTGATTCCATGCGTCGGCTATAACTGCGGCTTGGAAGGGGGGTTGAGTGCACACGACTTCGACTGTACGTATACTTCTCCTGTTGAGCCACCGCTGTTTCCAATAACTCCATGGCATTCCGTGCCTCCTCGGCGAAGGGCGTTCCGTCGGTGAGAGGGAGCGCATTGAGCCTGGCAGCCGCTGCTATCACGTTCTCCACCGGGTTAGAATAATGACCAGGTGGTGTCAAAAAACGCTGCGGCGGGGTCTGATTCCTACGGGGCGGGTCTGGCTACCGAGGCTGAGTCGCCGCCCTATTCCCAGGCACTTCCGTGGCTCGGGTCACGGCCAGCGGCGTATTCAATCCTGCCCCTGGGGTGTTGAAGAGATTCCTGGGCTCATACTGTACAGGCAGGCAGGTTTGATACCTCATCCGAAGAACTACCTCTGAGGCGTGTTGATCAAGATTTAAACGAAAAGCTTCCGCCTTCAGACGCTCTGACTTAGCATCCATCTGAACCTGCATTGCATTAATATCCTCTTGGGCCTTGGTCATCTGCTCTTTCAGCCTTGCAATCTCTGCATTGCGATCTGCTTGGTTTTCGGCTGTGACATCGGTTACCATCAGAGTTGTCAGCTCATTCATCAAATCCAGCAGAACCTGAGTCGGTGGCCTGGCTGACCCGGACCCTGATGCGCCGGCAGCCGCTGATGCTCCATCCACCGTGCTGTTGATAGATGGCGCCGTGCCTACCATGAAGATGGCGGCTTGGCTTGGCGGCTCGTAGGGCTCCGAAATACTGTCACCATCGGAATAGCCCCCAAGCCCGCCGTCATGAAGCTGGTAAATTGATTCCAACTCTCCGGTCGAGGATCCGTCCTCCGAGCAAATGAGGGTTTCTCCTCCCGACGCGGAATCCTCCGCGAGTTCCGCGCCTTGTGTGAAGCCAACGAGAACGCGCTTCCGGCCGGGTTGAATCCGGGCGGGTCGCGCGCATCGGGCCAACTCGATGAGGTTGGTGCAGATGTCCGGCCCAGGCTTTGATCCGCCGATCTTCCCGATGAAAACGTGAATTCCGCCAAAGGGGGCCCGGTACCCGTACTCAATTGAGTCGGCCTCGGGGCCCCAGCCAGCGTCGTCGATGTAGAGCTTGCCGCGGCGACTCTTAGTCATCCTGCCAATGGCCTATCCCTCGATCCCTGGGAGAGAGCCCTTCGAGAACTCGAAACCACCGCGTATCCGCCCCACGGTGGGCGCCAACTGTCGTGGTTTTGTCACGGCAGATGTCCTAGTGAAAGGACTTAGGGGTGAGGCCATCACTACGGTGACTAGCTCGAAGGGGTTGGTCGGGACGAAAGACACGAGTTTACCCAGGTTCGGCCCCTCACGAAGGAGGTAAAAACCTACGTCCAGCTTTGTGCTGTATTGATTGAGTATCGATTACAAGGGAGTGGACTCGCTTGACCTAGCTCTCGATCAATCACTTCTTCCCCTAAGCCATCGCAGGGACTCGCCTTTATATACACAGGTAGTCCGGACCGGGTTATACTTCGTAACCGATCTTGCCTCTAAGTCACCTTGCCTTCTCCGGCAAGCCACCTCCGGACGGCTTACGCCTCCAGGTCACACACCGTCTTCCGGCTCTGGGCCTCCGTCCGGCCCGCCTGGTAAATCACCTCTAGGCTTGTCTTGGTCTTCATGCCTGTTTAAGGCTTTATTGTTAAGTCGCCAACTACATAACCCGGCCCCTCCTGGTTGGGTTATACCACGGGGTTGTATACCCAACACTTCTCTTCCCTTATTAATTCTTTCATGAGTTGCATCATTGACCAATGCTATGTTTGCCAATCTCCAATAAATTTTACTACTTATACTTTTCCTTATGTGATGTCATTACTCAACATAAGATTAGCATATGATTCTTTTCATTTGTTTTCCTTTCCTTTATTTTGATTGGAACAAGAAAGTAGAGAGACAAAAACTCAAACTAAACTTTATTATATAAGTTTCACACGATTACATAGATAGATAGGCCACGAAACTAACACACGAAAATAGATCATGCTAAACTTTTATTCAACTAAAGCAAAGGGGAACTAAAGATCAAACTGAAATAGGTAAAGGTGAATAAAAGTGGTGGAGATACGATACCGGGGCACCTCCCCCAAGCTTGGCTCAAGCCAAGGGGAGTGCCCATACCTGTGTGCTCAAGTCTCCTTTGGTGGTGGTGATGAAGAAGATAGTGGTGATGAAGAAGGTAGTGGTTATGTAGAAACCTTCTTCTTCAACTTAGATTTAAGCATAAAGTTTTCCTCCCTTAGATCATCATTCTCCAACTCAAGCTTTAATATCCTTTTGCATAAGCCCTCCTTGCTCTCCTGCAGAAAACGAGATGGGATAAATTGGACCTTAGGTTTGTATCTTCTAGGGAGGCTTGACTTCTTAAACTCCACATGCATGTCTCCGGGTTGAGGCAATGGATCATCCGCTTCCTCAGAGCTGTCATCTTTTTTTTCCTGCATGGTGGCATCTTCTTCCTCCTCTGAGGTCCATAGATAGGGGTAAATTTCCCTAAAGATCTTTGGGTCTGAAACATAGGGATCAACATGGCTCTACCCCTCTGAATCTTGAGACGACATATTTTCAGATCTGTCAGTGAAACAGCACGAAACAAGAACAGGGGATTTTTCGTATCACGTACCTCCTATTTTTTAGAATTCTGGAGTGTTCCGGAAGGTTTCTTTTATGTGTTCCTCCGGTGTCATGGTTTGGATCACATTGCTCTCAATGTTAATAGGCGTACCTGAGATATAATGCTGAATTCTTTGTCCATTGACCACCTTTGGGTTAGTACCTTCGGCGTTATTAATCTTGATAGCTCCAGAACGATAAACCTCTTCGATAATATATGGTCCTTCCCATTTGGAGAGAAGCTTACCTGCAAAAAATATTAAACGAGAGTTGAACAAACGAACATAATCTCCTATTTTGAATTCCCGCTTTTGGATTCTTTTGTCATGCCATCTTTTTTACTTTTTCTTTGAATAGCTTGGCATTTTCATAGGCTTGGGTTCTCCATTCATCTAGTGAGCTAATATCAAATAGCCTCTTCTCACCGGCAAGTTTGAAATCATAGTTAAGTTCTTTAATTGCCCAAAATGCTTTGTGTTCTAATTCTAGAGGCAAATGTTAAGCTTTCCCATATACCATTTTGTATGGAGACATACCCATAGGATTTTTATAAGCTGTTCTATAGGCCCAAAGTGCATCATCTAATTTCTTAGACCAATTCTTATGAGACCTATTGACAGTTTTTTGTAATATTAATTTTATTCTCTATTGCTAAGTTCTACCTGACCACTAGATTGAGGATGATAGGGTGATGCAATTCTGTGGTTAACATCATATTTAGCAAGCATCTTATGGAAAGCACCATGGATAAAGTGTGAACCACCATCGGTCATTAAATATCTAGGGACTCCAAACCTCGGGAAGATAACCCCTTTAAGCATTTTAATAGAGGTGTGGTGATCAGCACTACTAGTTGGAATAGCTTCGACCCACTTAGTGACATAATCAACAGCAACCAAAATATGAGTGTACCCGTTGGAGGAAGGAAAAGGCCCCGTGTAATCAAAACCCCATACGTCAAATGGTTCAACAACAAGTGAATAATTCAAAGGCATTTCCTGACGCTTACCGATATTACCAATTCTTTGACATTCATCACAAGACAAGACAAACTTACGGGCATCCTTGAAGAGAGTAGGCCAATAAAAGCCAGATTGTAATACCTTATGAGCAGTTCTATCTCCCGCATGATGTCCTCCATAAGCTTCGGAATGACATTTCCGTAGGATTTGTTCCTGTTCATGCTCAGGTACACAATGTCTAATAATACTATCCAATACTTCTTTATAAAGATGTGGGTCATCCCAAAAGTAATGTCTCAAGTCATTGAAAAAATTTCTTTTCTGTTGGTATGTGAACCTAGGTGGTATATATTTAGCTACAATGTAGTTAGCATAATCAGCATACCAAGGTGTGTTTTGTGAAACACTTATTGCAGCTAACTGTTCGTCAGGGAAACTATCATCAATAGGTAGTGGGTCATTAAGAATATTTTCTAACCTAGACAAGTTATCAGCTACGGGGTTCTTAGCTCCCTTTCTATCAATGATGTGTAAGTCAAATTCTTGAAGCAAGAGAACCCACCTAATGAGTCTAGGTTTAGCGTCCTTCTTTTCCATAATATATTTTATAGTAGCATGATCGATGTGAACAATAACTTTGGAATCAACAATATAGGATATAAATTTATCACAAGCAAACACAACTGCTAAAAATTCTTTTTCAGTGGTAGCATAGTTTCGTTGGGCAGTGTCTAGAGTTTTACTAGCATAATGGAAAACATTCAATTTCTTATCTACTCTTTGTCCTAGAATAGCACCAACAGCATAATCACTAGCATCACACACAATTTCAAAAGGAAAGTTCCAATCAGGTGGTTGAACGATAGGTGCAGAGGTTAAGGCTTTCTTGAGTATTTCAAAGGCTTCCACACAATCATCATCAAAAACAAACGGAATATCCTTTTGCAAAAGATTAGTAAGAGGCCTAGAAATTTTAGAGAAGTCTTTAATGAACCTCCTATAAAAACCAGCATGACCAAGGAAACTTCGAATACCTTTAATATCTTTGGGACATGGCATTTTCTCAATTGCATCAACTTTAGCTTTATCCACCTCAATACCTCATTCAGATATTTTATGCCCCAAGACAATGCCTTCATTAACAATAAAGTGGCACTTCTCCCAATTCAAGACGAGATTAGTTTGTTCACATCTCTGCAAAACTCGATCAAGGTTGCTTAAGCAATCATCAAAAGAAGTTCCGTAAACGGAAAAATCATCCATGAAAACCTCCACAATCTTTTCACAAAAATCAAAGAATATAGTAGTCATACATCTTTGAAAGGTAGCAGGTGCATTGCATAAACCAAAAGGCATACGTCTATAAGCATAGGTTCCAAAAGGGCAAGTAAAGGTGGTTTTCTCTTGATCGGATTGTGGCACAGGTATTTGAGAGAAACCAGAATATCCATCTAGGAAACAAAAGTGTGTGTGCTTAGATAGTCTTTCTAGCATTTGATCAATGAAAGGCAGAGGGTAATGATCTTTCCTAGTAGCTTTATTTAATTTTCTAAAATCAGTTACCATTTTATAGCCAGTGACAATTCTTTGTGCAATGAGTTCATTCTTATCATTAGGAACAATGGTAATACCTCCTTTCTTAGGGACACAATGAACGGGACTTACCCATTTACTATCAGCTATGGGATAGATTATACCTGCTTCCAGAAGCTTTAATATTTCAGTTCTTACCACTTCCTTCATCTTAGGATTCAATCGCCTTTGGTGATCAACATCGGGTTTAGCATTAGGTTCCATATTAATCTTGTGCTGACATAGAGTGGGACTAATGCCCTTAAGATCATCAAGAGTATATCCAATAGCAGCCCGGTGCTTTCTTAGAACTTTCAATAATCTTTCTTCTTCATGTTCTGAAAGGTTAGCACTAATAATAACAGGATATATCTTTTTCTCATCATGATAAGCATACTTCAAAGTGTCAGGCAATGGCTTTAATTCAAACACAGGATCACCTTTAGGTGGAGGAGGACCTCCAAGAGTTTCAATAGGCAAATTGTGTTTCAGGAGAGGTTGTTGTTCGAAGAAAATTTGATCTATTTCGTTTCTTTCATGGTCAAGCAAATATTGTTCTAATGGACCAGTAGGAGGCACAACAATAGTTGCGAGACCAATTATTTCATCCTTACTAGATAGCGCTTTATCATGGGGTTGTCTACTAAACTTGGAAAAATTAAACTCATGAGACACATTACCAAAACTGACACCGACAGTTTGTTTTCCACAATCTATCTTAGCATTGACGGTGCTCAAGAAAGGTCTACCAAAGATAATGGGACAAAAGTCATCTTGTGGGGAACCAAGAACTAGAAAATCAGTAGGGTATTTTACTTTCCCACACAAGACTTCAACATCTCTAACAATCCCAAGTGGTGTGATGGTGTCTCTATTAGCAAGTTTAATAGAAACATCGATGTCTTCCATTTCAGCAGGTGCTATTTCATCCATAATTTCTTGGTATAGGGTAAAAGGGATGGCACTCACACTAGCACCCAAATCACATAAACCATGATAGCAATGATCTCCTATTTTGACCGAGATGACGGGCATTCCTTCTATGGGTCTATGTTTATCTTTTTCATCGGGTTTAGCAATTCTAGCGGCTTCATCACTAATACGTCCATTTTGCATCATGATTTCCTACTGCTATTTACTTTGTTTTGTTGAATAATAATGCTTTGAGGAGTGATTCTAATGCCTTTTCTCTCATAATATGCAAGGTTTACACCAAGAGGGAGAATACCGGTAGCTGGAATTCTGGACCCCAGAAAAGCATGTCAGAGATACCTATTCTGCACAACTCCAATGAAGCTGAAAATTTACGGAGATTATTTTTGCATTTAATAAAAAATACTGGAGCTGAAAACTATCAGGGGAGGCCCACCAGGTGGGCACAACCCACCAGGGCGCGCCAGGCACCCATGGGCGCGCCCTGATGGGTTGTGCTCACCCAGGCCCACCTCCGGTGCCCATCTTCTGGTATAAATTCCCAAAAAACCTAGAAAAAAAATAAGAGGAGGACTTTCGGGACGAAGCGCCGCCGCCTCGAGGTGGAACTTGGGCAGGAGCAGTTTTGCCCTCCGGCGGAGCAATTCCACCGGGGGAACTTCCCTCCCGGAGGGGGAAATCGAAGCTATCGTCATCACCAACACCCCTCTCATCTTTGGGAGGCCAATCTTCATCAACATCTTCAATAGTACCATCTCCTCTCAAACCCTAGTTCATCTCTTGTGTTCAATCTTTGTACCGGAACCTCAGATTGGTACCTGTGGGTGACTAGTAGTGTTGATTACCTTGCGTAGTTGATTACTATATGGTTTATTTGGTGGAAGATTATACGTTCAGATCCAATATGCTATTCAATACCTCTCTGATCTTGAGCATGTTTATTATTTGTGAGTAGTTACCTTTGTTCTTGAGGTCACGGGAGAAGTCATGTTGCGAGTAATCATGTGAATTTGATATATGTTCGATATTTTGATGATATGTATGTTGTGATTCCCTTAGTGGTGTCATGTGAACGTCGACTACATGACACTTCACCATTCATGGGCCTAAGGAAAAGCATTGTGGAGTAGTTATTAGATGATGGGTTGCTAGAGTGACAGAAGCTTAAACCCATCATCTAATAATTACTCCACAATGCATTCCCTTAGGCCCATGAATGGTGAAGTGTCATGTAGTCGACGTTCACATAACACCACTAAGGGAATCACACCATACATATCATCAAAATATCGAACACATATCAAATTCACATGATTACTTGCAACATGACTTCTCCCGTGACCTCAAGAACAAAGGTAACTACTCACAAGTAATAAACATGCTCAAGATAAGAGAGGTATTGAATAGCATAATGGATCTGAACATATAATCTTCCACCAAATAAACCATATAGCAATCAACTACGCAAGGTAATCAACACTACTAGTCACCCACAGGTACCAATCTAAGGTTCCGGTACAAAGATTGAACACAAGGGATGAACTAGGGTTTGAGAGGAGATGGTGCTGTTGAAGATGTTGATGAAGATTGGCCTCCCAGAGATGAGAGGGGTGTTGGTGATGACGATAGCTTCGATTTCACCCTCCGGGAGGGAAATTCCCCCGGCGGAATCGCTCCGCCGGAGGGCAAAAGTGCTCCTGCCCAAGTTCCGCCTCGAGGCGGCGGCGCTTCGTCCCAAAAGTCCTCCTCTGATTTGTTTAGGTCAAATGTGACTATATACCAGAAGATGGGCTCCGGAGGTGGGCCGAGGTGGCCACGATACACCAGTGCGCGCCTAGGGGGGTCTGGCGCACCCTGGTGGGTTGTGCCCACCTGGCTGGCCCCCTCCGGTAGTTTTCTGCTCCAGTATTTTTTATTAAATACAAAAATAATCTCCATAAAATTTCAGCTTCATTGGAGTTGTGCAGAATAGGTATCTCTGATGTGCTTTTCTTAGGTCCAGAATTCCAGCTGCCGGTATTCTCCCTCTTGGTGTAAACCTTGCATATTATGAGAGAAAAGGCATTAGAATCACTCCCTAAAGCATTATTATTCAACAAAACAAAGTAAATAACAGTAAGAAATCATGATGCAAAATGGACGTATCAACTCCCCCAAGCTTAGACCTCGCTTGTCCTCAAGCGAAAGACGATATCGAAAAGCATGTCCACATGGTTTGAGAGAGAGGTGTCGATAAAAACAAAATACGGACATAGAAGCATCATGATTATTAATATAACAGCAACAAACTCTATCATAAAATTTATTCAACACATTTTTATCATATAGCTTCTTATGAACAAGTAACAATTCATCACAACATAGAAGTATGAAGCATAAACCTTATTGAAAACCGACAAACTATGTTCTCAGTCAACTTTGCAACTACAATTCATCATATTTTCAGGAAGGGTCTCATGTCGGAGCCTTTTGGTAAGTCCACATACTCAACCATCATTTAATCTTCTATGATTGCTAACACTCACGGCATACCCGTGAACAAAAAGTTTCAACCAGACACATAAGAAGATAGGGGCTTATAGTTTCGCCTCCCAACGTATTCACCTCAAGGGTGATGTCAACAATAATAACTCATGCCACCCATATCCAACTGGATATATGTGCCTAGATCTTTCCTCACCACATGATGATTGCAAAAGGAAAAAGTAAAAAGGAACAGGGGAGAATACTTTGACTCTTGCATAAAAGTAAATAAATGTAAGTAAAAGATAGTCCCTTCGCAGAGGGAAGCAGAGGTTGTCATGCGCTTATTGATTTGTATGCCCAATCCCTTAATGTAAAAGAACGTCATGCTATATTGCCCCCTATGATAGCAACCTTTATTATGCAGTCCGTCACTTTTATTACTTTGCCATCATCAAGTTTATATAGAGGTCAATTTTCTCTTACACTAATTGATCAAAACACTTTTAGAAGAAATTTTTATTGCCTTGTTGCACCGATGACAACTTACTTGAAGGATCTTTCTCGATCCATAGGTAGGTATGGTGGACACTCAAAGAATGAATTTGGGTTTGGGTTTTGGGATGCACAAGTAGTATCTCTACTTAGTGCGGAATTTTTGGTTAGCAAAGATATTGGGCAAGCACCACATGTTGAAGGATATATGACAATATAACTTCTATGTGGATAAGAACAAGCATAAATCATTACGTTGTCTTCCTTGTCCAACGTCAACAGTTTTGACATATAATATTTGATGGGGGCTCACAATCACAAAAGATGTCCAAGATAGTGTATTTGCCTGTGAATCTTCTTGTCGTGGTTTTGTCACGGCAGATGCCCTAGTGTAAGGACTTAGGGGTGAGGCCATCGCTACGGTGACTAGCTCGAAGGGGTTGGTTGGGACGAAATACACGAGTTTACCCAGGTTCGGCCCCTCACGAAGGAGGTAAAAACCTACGTCCTGCTTTGTGTTGTATTGATTGAGTATCGATTACAAGGGAGCGGATTCGCTTGACCTAGCTCTCGATCAATCGTTTCTTCCCCTAAGCCGCCACAGGGACTCGCCTTTATATACACAGGTCGAGGCCCTGGGCTTACAAGAGTCCGGACCAGGTTATACTTCGTAACCGATCTTGCCTCTAAGTAGCCTTGCCTTCTCCAGCAAGCCACCTCCGGACGGCTTACGCCTCTAGGTCACACACCGTCTTCCGGCTCTAAGCCTCCGTCCGGCCCGCCTGGTAAATCACCTCCAGGCTTGTCTTGGTCTTCAGGCCTGTTTAAGGCTTTACTGTTAAGTCGCCAACTACCTAACCCGGCCCCTCTTGGGCGGGTTATACCGCGGGGTTGTATCCCCAACATTAGGCCCCAGATTGATTTGAACCTGTTCATGTCAATCTTCAATTCTTCTGGTTGGCGAATCTCTTGTCTCTTTTAATCATTTAACCCAGAATAAATCTTCACGACCTGCCATATAAAATGGATGACGTCATCTCTGGTAAATCCAGAAAATCTTCATGACATCACAACGGATCTTTGCATTAACTAGTCATTCCGAAAATTGAGGCGCTTCTTTGGTCAGTCATTATCACGTCTCCTCGATTCTCGCACTTGACTGTTGCTGTTCCACCTCTTGCCTTCCTTATAAATAAGCACGGGGGTCCATTCTTTTCACTTTCCTCCATTGCCTTCTCCTCTTCTTCTTCCTCACGGAGCTTCCTGCGACCAAAACTCCGCCGCCCCAGCCGGGCCGCACCGTCCACCTTGTCAGGTCCGCTGCATCAACCTGTCGTGACCAAAGCTCGTCGGCACGCGCCCGCGCCCCTTGCGTCTCCTCAGGTTTCATTCCCCAGCCTTCTCAGATCCGCATTAGGTCACCGGAGTTCTTTAAGTTCATCTCTGTTCATCGGAGTTCATATCTTCGTTTAAGAAAGGAATCACCTTTGACTTGGAAAAGCTTAGTCAAATCACGCGGTATTTAGTTTAGCATCCCTCCTTGTATCTTGAACAGATTGGATCTTCCTTAGAATCAATATACAGCCTGCTATTTCTTCCACGACTGCTTTTTAGGGTTGTAATTATTTCCCCTTTTACCTCCGTCGGTAGATCCTTAGATGTAGCTGTAACTTTGTGAAACTTGTTTGCCCACATTTTACAATATTTTTGGTAGTCTCAACGTTATTGACCAGCCACCACGCTGCCGGCTCATCCTGGCGAGATATAAACCGCCATACTTTAATGCACCTCATTCCTGTAGCCAAAGGCAGTTCATAATTTATCGATGACCCGCCAAGTAACGTTGCCCTCTTATAGTCACAACTGGCTTGTCATGTAGCACTCCTAACCCGCCATAATCTTATAATTTTCCACAGCTTTTAACCCGGTCAGTCATGACTAAGGCTCCCTCCTCTTGCGATTGGGTAGCCTCCGAAGTTACCAAGCTCATGCTTAATGAATATGTAACCATGGGGGCTTTACCGGACAAAGAAGTCATCCATTGACAGGTTCCTGGTCCCGAAAGTACTCCCGAACCCAAGGAGGGGGAAGTTGTTATCTTTCCGGGTCATCTTCTCTGTGGCTTCTCACCGCCTGGGTCAAGATTTTTCCGGGACGCCTGGCATTTCTACAAACTTCACCCTCAAGACATTGGCCCCAATTAAGTCACCAACCTGTGCCAATTTCAAGTATTCTGTGAAGTGTATCTGCAAGAAGAGTCCACTGTTGATCTTTTCAGAGATTTCTTTTATATCAACCGCCAGACTGAAATAGCAGATGAACCAAGTCTTGAACTCGGAGGTGTTTCCATCCAGAGATGGAGAGATGTAACTTTTCCCTCAGCTGTTCTGCCTAGCCATCCCAAAGATTGGACCCGCACTTGGTTCTACTGCAGAGACACCGCTCCGGCTGAAGAGAATCCCTTACCGGGTTATCGTCCCTACAGCCTCTACACCACTACTGAGGTTCTAGACCGGTTAACCGCCACAGAGCGCAATCAATATGCTCACACATTTTCAAGGATCACGGCTTTAATAGCCAATGGCTTAACCGGAGTTGATTTGACTCGCTGTTGGATTTCCTGGAGGATTTTGCCGCTGAGCCGGCGCGGCGGCTTAATGTGTCAATATACTGGCAATGTGGATGATCCTTAGCGCTATAATCAGACGCATTTGACGGATAAAGAAGTTAATTTAATTGTCAAATCACTGCTTGGAGAACCTCAGGAAGTTTGCAATAAAACGGGATTGAGCCCTTTCTGCGTTCTTAACCCGGCTCTCGTAGTAAGACCTCTTAAGTTAATCTTCGCCTTTTCCTTTTAGATTTTGCACTTCACATCTCTTTTAACTTTCTGCAAATGCATTTATGTATGTAGGCCGACTCTCCCTTCTGGAAGGAAAGAATAACTGCAACCTCCACTATGAAGAAGAAGAGCAAAGCGGCTAAACCCCGTGGTCCGGGCCGTCCAAAGAAGCAAACAGCCTAAGAACTGCTCGAACTGGATGATTCGGAGGTAGAACTTGACACCCTTGGCCTTCTTTTCATGCAACTTATTGATGTTGACTCCTCTCGGGGTGAAGCGTAAACAAGCCAAGCCGGTGCAACAGAGGTAACTATCATCTCCTCCGACTCAGAACCTTTGCCAAGAGAGAAAATACGGCGGGTCATCCGGAAAGTAAAGTTTTCACACCCTCTTGCTCACTTGGATCCCAACTTTCTTTTGAAGAAGCAGCAACATGATTCTAGGCGTCAGACCCGGAGCGGCGGCTCCGAAGACCTAGTAGCCGGCTTATACAACACACCAGTTCCCCGGAAACGTCGCAACAAGGTACTTCATAGTCCTACTCTTATTTCTTCCACGCGTTAGCTTCATGCAGCGATCTGCTTATCCTGTCCAACTCTGATTATCGGGAAACACCTCCGTCATCTGGCGACTCAACCGGTACGCAGCTGCCCGCCTTTGTTGTTAAACATGGGTAAGGATTTTGCCCTTGTTGGTATCTAAAAATTTGTTTTCGTATGCTCGTAAACTTGTCCACTCCTGTCACAGGGACAAGGCAAAGATGGGCAAGAAACAGAAGGTGGGCTACTCTTCCAAGACCTCTAAGGTCTCTGAGCCGGAGAAAGAAGTGTCGGAGCCCTCTGAAGCCCCAGTCCAGAGTTCTGAAGATCCTACCTCTCAGCAAGACAATCCACCTCTGCAGGCTGACGAAGTCTTTCCTGAAGCCATGGATATGGATGCTGACCCGGCCCACATTTGTGACCCGCCAAGTCTAGTTCCTCCCCAACCAATTGAAGAAAACCCTTTAGAGAAGAACACTGCTGACGTTGTCATCACTGGGACGGGTTATAGAGCACCAGGAGCTTCAACTGTATTGGCTAAGCATAAACAAGAGCCACCTTTGTTGGAGAAATGCAAAGCAAAGCAGGATTTGCCGGATTACGCGGATTTCAGTGTAAGCGAGCTGCACGCAGGCTACCTAAGCCGCCTTCACACAAGTCATGATATGGAAGCCGGTTTAGTAAACTTGATGAAGCAGAAGTATGAGGTACGAATTTTAATCCCTTTCCACTTCACAGATATATACTCATGTAGCCCCCAAGGGCCGGCTTATCTTGAAAAGTTGAGCCGGGTCTTCCAAACAATCAACTTAAAAAGAATCCGTATGTTGCCCCCAAGGGCCGGCTTATCCTGAAAGGATGAGCTGGGTCATACTATACTTTGAAATGACCTACATTAGCCCCGAAGTGCCAAGTGTATTGCTTGCAATGTATTTGGGACTTGAATAATTAAATCAGAGCAAAATTGTGCATTAATGATTCCAAACGTACTCCCGAATTTTATGTAGGAAGCATTGAGCTTGAAGGAGTCACGTCTTGGCGATTTAAGCAAGAGTGTGGTGGCTCTGGAGGCCAAGAGCAGTGAGGCCGAGGCAAAGCTGAAATCTGCCTTGGAAGATTTAGAAAAATTGAAATCTGACTTTACTGCTGAACGTGTCACTCTGGAGTCGGAAAAGACTGCCTTGCAGAAGCGTGTCGAAGACGCTGAAAAACAGCTAAAGCCGGTTACTGAGGAGCTTGTCGGCTTAAAACAACAGATATCTCAGATGACAGCCGCCATCTTCGATAAGCACAAAAACTTGCTCTCCATTGAAGCACTTCATAAATTAAGGAAGTCAAAATGCTAAATTGAGTTTATGCTCTTAACTGTCTGACAGGTGCCAGGAGTGCCAACCTTGGCCAAAATATCTTGTTAAAGCTAAAAGCTGTCTATTCCTTGACTGAACAATTATACGCTGGGAGCCTGCGAATGCTTGTATCCGTATCCTCTGGAAAGAAGCCTCCAACCCTCATCAGGACAGTGCTGGACCATCTATCAACTGTGCCCTCTCAAATTAGAGAACTGAAGCTGTCAGCCGCCCGCGCAGGGGCCATTACTGCCCTAAGCCAGGCAAAGGCGTGGCAATCAGAGCTAGACCTGGCTGAGATGGCTGGCGGGTATCCCGAGTACAACGATGATGGAACCGTCTTCAGTGAGACAGATTTTTCAAGATGTGTCAAGGATATGAGGTCACTGGCATGCCAACTTGCCCAAGAAGCAAATTTGATCAAGTATCAACCGGCTTACGACAGCAACAACACTTGTATCAAGGCGCCCTCGCATGCAGTTGTCGACTTGACTCCTCAAAGGCGTAAGCATATGTTTGCCCCTGACCTTGATCAATCTATAATACTTAACGATGAAGCTACCTTTGAGGCGTTAACCGGCATCGACTGGACTTCGGATGATCCCCAGATGACCGACGACGAAGAGCCGACACAGGATGACCCGGAGCCTTTCACCTCCAAGCGCCAGGGTGGCATTAATCCCGCTGATCGTAATCCGGATGGCACTGAGGCCGGCTCAGAGTGTTGTAAATCTAAAAAACACTTGGCCAGAAATTTAAAGGGCCCGGCTATGGCCTTGTAATAGCGTAGTTTGAAAACAACTATGATTTTGCCATGCCTTCGTGCATGTTTTTATTAACTTATATCCTGGTGGCTTCACCGCTACCATCTCTATCAAACATGTGTATACTTGCTTTGATCATATCTCTGAAATCTTGATCTGTGACAATTCATCAACTCCTTAACTGGTGACTTATAGCCACAATCCGGGGCAAGTTAATAACTCAATACCCCACAGTCTTGAAAATATTGACACAAACCCGTTGGCGGGTCATGGCAGCTGTAAGCTTCATCAATGAGTAATACTAAGCCGGATCAATTGTCATCCAAAGACTTAGAACCTCCTCATGAAAAATCCCTGTAAGACAACAACTAGAAAATATATACATGTATATCTTCAATTTTTGTAAGGCGGCTTTGAAGGAACAACCAGAAGAGATCAACTCTTGTTTGTATTTTTAAGAAAACTTAAGGTTTTTGCTTCAAAGAAGCTAGGCATGAATGCCTACAATCCCGTAAGCCGGCTCTCACGTGACATAAATCCGTTGTTTTAACCTTAACTAGTTCAGGGTCTTAAAAAAGATTGACTGTTAAGAGTACGAACGGCCCACATAGCGGAGAAACAACAGCAAAACAGGTGAGTTTATCCTAGCTCTCTGTAAGCTGGCTCTCTCGTGACATAAGCCGCCATTTTAACCTTGACAAGTTCAGGGTCTTACTGAAAGATTGACTTTCAAGCGTACGGTGGGTTACCTGGCGGAGTAGCAAGTTGCAAACAGGCAGGTTTAACTCAAATATGGCATGTAAGCCGGTCAAGAGGGTATGAAAGCTAAACTCATTGAGTTGGAAGCCCACAAGTGACTATGAATAATTAACTCTTGCACAGAGATCATTGGATGAAAACGACAGAGGCCCCGAATTATGGGGGTGCCGGCTTTATTATACTAATTATAAAAAGGTATATACAATGATAGTGGTATGTACATTGATGAGAGCCAATGACTCAAGTGTAGTAAGGCCGAAGATGAGCAATGTTCCATGGCCTGCTAGTCTCCTCCCTAGAAGTACGTGACTTGTCGCTCTCCCGTATATCAATGAGATAATATGATCCATTGTTGAGATTCTTGCTAACCACAAAAGGTCCTTCCCAAGGGGGTGATAACTTATGCATATCTGTCTGATCTTGAATCAAACAGAGCACTAAGTCGCCTTCTTGGAACGTCTGGGTTTTAACCCTGCGGTTATGATAGCGACGCAAATCTTGTTGGTAAATCGCCGATCGTGCTGCTGCAAGATCCCGCTCTTCATCCAAAGCGTCCAGTGCGTCCTGACGCGCCGCCTCATTATCAGTTTCAACGTAAGCCGCCACCCTGGGCGAGTCATGAAGAATATCACTGGGGAGAACTGCTTCTGCGCCATAAACCATGAAGAAAGGCGTGTAGCCTGTTGATCTGTTGGGGGTGGTTCTAATGCTCCGAAGAACTGAAGGTAGCTCCTCAACCCAACAACCCGGCGTTCACTCTAAAGGAACCATAAGCCGGGGTTTGATCCCTCTCAAATTTTCCTGGTTAGCACGTTCTGCTTGACCATTAGACTGCGGGTGGACCACCGAGGAGATATCAAGACGGATGTGTTCACTTTCACAAAACTCTTTCATAGCTCCCTTAGACAGATTTGTGCCATTATCAGTGATGATACTATGGGGGTAACCAAAACGGAAAATCAGCTTTTTGATGAACTGAACTGCAGTTGCTGCGTCGCATTTGCTGACCGGCTCCGCCTCAATCCACTTGCTAAATTTATCAACCGCCACCAAAAGGTGGGTTTTCTTATCCTTAGAACTTTTAAACGGCCCAACCATATCAAGCCCCCGGACCGCAAACGGCCAGGTGATTGGAATCATCCGCAATTCTTGAGCCGGCACATGGGCTCGTCGTGCGAATTTCTGACACCCACGACACTTACTAACTATGTCCTCCGCATCTGCATGAACCGTCAACAAGTAAAACTCATGCCGAAAAGCCTTGGCCACCAAGGATTTTGACCTGGTGTGATGACCGTAGTCGCCTGCATGTATCTCTTGTAAGATTTCACGGCCTTCCTCAGGAGAAACACAGCGTTGAAAAACACCAGTCACACTGCATCTATGCAACTCGCCATTGACAATAGTCATGGACTTAGACCGCCTCGTGATTTGTCACGCCAAGGTTTCATCTTCAGGTAACTCGCCATGGGTCATATACGCCAGATAGGGTAGCGTCCAATCAGGAATGGCACGAAGAGCCACCAACAATTGTCCTTCCGGGTCAGGTGTAGCAATATCTTCCTCTGAAGGTAACTTGACTGACGGATTATGCAACACATCAAGGAACATGTTAGGGGGCACCGACTTACGCTGAGACCCCAGCCGGGACAGCGCATCGGCCGCCTCGTTCTTCCGCCGATCAATGTGATCCACCTGATAACCATTAAAGTGGCAGCAATGATATCAACCGCCTGGCGATAAGCTGCAATACGAGGGTCTTTAGAATCCCACGTGCCTGAAACTTGTTGAGACACCAGGTCTGAGTCGCCTAGACATCTGACCCGGCTCAAATTCATCTCCTTGGCCATACGGAGCCCATGGAGCAAGGCTTCATACTCAGCTGCATTGTTGGTACAAGGAAACATTAACCTTAAAACATAGCAAAATTTATCAACTCGCAGGGAGGTTAAAACAACTCCAGCCCCGGAACCTTCCAACTGTCTGGATCCGTCAAAGTGGATTGTCCAATACGTGTTGTCCGGCTTCTCCTCAGGTGCTTGACACTCTGTCCAATCGTTGATAAAATCCACTAGGGCTTGAGACTTCACAGCTGTTCGAGGCACATACCTCAAATTAAGAGGTCCAAGCTCAATTGCCCACTTAGCAATCCTGCCGGTGGCCTCCCTATTTTGAATGATATCTCCCAAAGGAGCAGAGCTAACCACCGTGATTGGATGTCCAAGGAAATAATGTTTCAGCTTGCGATTTGCCATGAACACTCCAAACACCAGCTTCTGCCAATGCAGGTATCTTTGTTTGGACTCGGTCAAAACCTCACTGACGTAATAAACCGGCCGCTGGACTGGGTATTCTTTGCCTGTCTCCTTGCGCTCCACAACAACTGTCGCGCTGACAGCCTTGTTATTATCTGCCACGTACAGGAGCAATGGCTCTTTGTCTACGGGAGCACCAAGATAGGCGGCTCAGCTAACTGTTTTTTGAGTGCTTCCAACGCATCATTGGCAGCATCACTCCAGACGAAATGATCTGTCTTCCTCATCATCTGATATAAAGGGATAGCCTTCTCTCCCAGGCGGCTTATGAATCGGCTTAAGGCGGCAATACGACCCGCCAAGCGCTGAACGTCATTGATACACGCCGGTTTCGAAAGCGAAGTGATGGCCTTTATTTTCTCTGGGTTAGCTTCAATGCCTCGCTCTGAGACCAAAAATCCCAGAAGTTTGCCTACAGGCACACCAAAAACGCACTTAGCCGGATTAAGCATCATCTTGTAGACCCGGAGGTTATCAAAAGTTTCCTTCAAATCAGCAAGCAGAGTCTCCTTCTTCCTTGACTTGACCACAATATCGTCCACATAAGCATGAACGTTGTGCCCGATCTGACCATGAAGACAATTATGTACACAGCGCTGGCAAGTCGCCTGAGCACCTTTGAGTCCGAAAGGCATAGACACGTAACAGAAAGCTCCAAAAGGTGTTATGAAAGATGTCTTCTCCTGGTCCTCAACTGCCATCTTGATCTGATGATAACCCGAATAAGCATCCAGGAAACATAAGCTCTCGCAACCCGTCGTCGCGTCAATAATCTGGTCGATACGGGGGAGAGCAAATGGATCAACCGGACAAGCCTTGTTAAGGTCTGTGTAGTCCACACACATACGCCACGTGTCATTCTTCTTAAGGACGAGCACAAGGTTAGCCAACCACAACGGGTGAAAAAGCTCCACGATAAACCCAGCTGCTAAGAGCCAGGCTACCTCTTCTCCAATAGCTTTACGTCTCTCCTCATTGAAACGACGGAGGAACTGTTTAACTGGCTTAAATTTAGGACCCGGGTCGACATTATCTTTATAAAACTTGAGCTCCGCGTCAGCATAGCTTTTCTCTGCATACGCAGCATCTCCTTCCTCACACTCCAGAGCAATTTTCCGGCCACCATGCACCGTAATCGTCCCTTTTAATCCTGGCATCTTAAGCTGCAGGTAAACATAACAGGGCCGAGCCATGAACTTAGCATAAGCCGGCCGTCCAAACAGAGCATGATATGGGCTCTTGATCTTGACCACTTCAAACCACAAGGTCTCTGTCCTGTAGTTGTACTCATCACCAAAAGCCACCTCGAGGGCAATTTTTCCTACTGGATAAGCCGACTTGCCAGGTACTACGCCGTGAAATACTTTGGACGACGGCTTGAGATCTGTGTCAGTCAGATTCATCCATTGAAAAGTGTCGTAGTACAAGATGTTGATGCTGCTACGACCGTCCATCAGCACCTTGGTGAATTTGTAACCTCCTACCCGAGGGGCTACCACAAGGGCCAAGTGCCCCGGGTTATCAACTCGTGGCGGGTGATCCGCCCTGCTCCACGATACCGTGTATTCAGACCACTTCAAATACTGCAGAACAGCCGGTGTTGCTGTGTGAACCGCCCTCTTGCGCACCTTCCGATCACGTTTGTCAAGACTTGTAGTGAAGACATGATATTGGCCTTCATTAAACTGCGTCGGGTTACTCTGATATCCTGACTGGTTGTTTTGCTGTTGACCACCATTATCGGACTATTGATTGTGGCCACCCTAGTTACCTTGACCCTGATAACCCGAGTTTGAGCCACCTGCACCGAAACGTGACCCGTGAGAGCCGGATCCTGACCCGCCAGGCGGTCCATTGCCGTTACCATGATGCTGGTTAAGGTTGTAATTTCGAAACTCCCGCATGATATAACAATCTTTCCAAGCATGAGTGGACGGCTTGTTGGGAAGACTGTGCTTTGGGCAGGGGTCGTTAAGCATTGCCTCCATGTTGAAAGGCTTGGCCTTGCCAAAAGGTTGTACAAATAATTCCAAAATTGGATTTAATTTTTACGGTCAAATGCAGAGTAGATTTTGGGGTAAAAACACTAGTTAGATCAAAGAAAATGTGAAGAAAAAGACGAATCCTGGAGTTATTGTGGTAGAACCAAATTGTCTCGAAACCCGACGCTCCGCGGGAGAGAGAGCTTGCACCGGAGGATGAGCTGATAGCGCGGGAGAGCGAGGTCGGGGAGGAGGATGTGACGGTGGCGCAGGAGAGGGAGCTCGCGGCAGCAATCTGGGGGAGGGGGGTGGATTCGCAAGAAGGGGTGGTGAGAGCATCTACAACCGGACCTGTCATACCCGTCTTAAACGTCCGGGCAAGCCGCCCGGTCACTGACCGATCACGAAAATGCAACCCAGACGGACGCCTTAAACGTGCCTCAAACGCCCGGACTGACCGGCAGCCCTCATATCCATCTCATATATGAGATGAGTATAAGGAGTGCCCGGGCATGCCCGGTCAGTGGTCATGCGTCCGCCACATAGGATTGAGCCCATATTTTCTCTTTATTTATACTTTTTCACTTCATCTCCACCAATTGCATGCATGTGACCGGACGTATAGGGGTAAAGTGAGGGACATGACTGTGAAAATGAAAATTTGAAAGGTGACCGGTCACTGTCCGCGAACGCGCCCGGTCGTGTCCGCGGATGTTTGAGGGGTCGAATTTGCCAAGTCCAATTGTAGATGCTCTAGAGAGGTGATCGCGGTGAAATGAAGGAGAGTTGGAGGACAGGTCCTGTGTGAGGAAAGAAAACGCTCGGGCGGGTTCGTTTCTAGTGAATGATTTGCTCAAGCTGACTGAGCCAGCCAACCTGCACGGCGATTAGTGCGCAATATCTTTACGACTTTTATGACAATTCTGTGTTTGTACTTTGAACTGTAGTTACTTGTAGAATAACTCTTGAACAATTATATGGGGCCTGACAGTGCTGTTATTGTGGAGTGCAAGCAATTATTCATCGACTTTGCTAAACTTTCTTTTAAGCATTGCTTTAGAGAGGCAAACCAGGTAGCTGATGAGTTAGCTAAATAAAACTTTAGGACTAGATCTTTTGGTTTTTGGGATTCTTCAGTCCCGAACTTTATTTCCCACCTCTTTGTAAACGACATGACTATTATATGAGGAATAAAGTTTTAAACCGATCAAAAATATATTTGTAGAATAACTTAATTTGTGGGTTATCTTTCGCTGACAGACAGTCATTTTTTTCCCAGCATTTTTCACATACACGTGTGACACCTACTCTCTGCATGCCAAAATCTTTTCCTATTTTTTTGTAATTACAACTACATTTTTGGCAAATTTCCAAAAACCCTTCTAGGGTGATCCTTGAACCTCAAAGCCCACTCCACCCAGAGAGGAAGGCGGAGACAGCAATGCACGAATCTCCGAACGGAATCAAACGGCATGGAATAGGTGGACTGATTAATCAGCAATTACGCCGGGAACACCACCGATCAATGGCCTTTGTTTTCTTTTCCCTTTTTATTAACTGAATGCCCTTTGTTTTCTAGAACTTGGTCCGTGTGCAAACAAATGAGACGTAGCCATCCATCCATGCTTTGCCGGCAGGTCGCGAGTAGTTTTCCCGGGTTTTCCCCCTTTCTCCTCGTTTTCTCCCGGGCGATGATGCGATCGAACCCGACTCGACCAGACGCGCAATCATCAGTACGTCCACCATGCGCGCGCAGCAGCTAGCCGAGGCGATCGACACGCCGATGGCAACTCGAGACTGACCGAATCGTAGTTTAAAATATACTGCCGGCCTCGTACGTACGATCGGCCGGCCGGCCGTAAACTTGGCCCCGACGCCTCACCCGAGGAAAGCCGACGAGTTCGTTGGATCTACACGCACGGCCGCGGGAGGCGAAACGCAAGTGCATGGCCAACCACTCGCTCCATGACGCAAACGCCCAGGCGAGGCGACGGGAGCGGAGACCGAAGGGAGTGATACTTCAACCTGAAGCTAGCTAGCTAGCCAGATCGACGCGAAAAACCGGCCAGATGTTTGCGTCGCAACTAACTGGCCGCACATGTTTTTTTGTCACATCGTAACCAACGTGAAGATCTCCTGCTGGTATGGCATCGATCTACCTGCACTGCAGATATATGGTAGTGCAAACCAAGGGCTAGCTAGTTGTTACCGTCCGTGTTTTCTCCTTTGCTTTTCTGGGTGGCAAACATCTTTAAAAATATATATATTAAACAGCAGTCGGCGGCAAACATACAGCAGAGCTTAATTATACATTGACCAATGGCACAACCTTAATGAATTGCAAACTTTATGGTCTCGCAAGCAAGTGTTTCATGCTGCTTAATTAGTTACTGCTAAAATGCTAAAATACTGATGGTACCAGCACCGTATAATAAAATGACCAAACAAAGATAAAGCGATGCCCGGATTGATTACTTAATCGCAGAAGAGCTTCCATTGTTGTTTGCCACTGATTGCTACGCACACATTAGGAATACTAATTCATATCCATCCGAGGTAATCTAGCCTTGAAGCATTAGGCTTGGCGTTTATTCAGGTGTGTACCTACATCTACATGGTCTCCCTCCCTTGGTTACCAAGACGTCAAAAAGACCACATCAGATCACACAGGGTACAATGCGAGCACATCCAATCTGGCAAAAGCAGCAAAGCTCCACTGCAACAACCACGCAGCTCTAAGCAACAAGCCAAAGCCAGCCAGCAGCACACACATTCACATACGCTCGACACGGCAAGAAAGCTTCAGACATAAAAATGAACGAGCGAACAGTAATCTAATTTTGCCCCGACACCGCAAGATCGAGGAAGAGGACGGCAAATGAAAAGCCTAAACAAAGGTGGTTATGGATTTGGCCATGAGGGCCATACTTAACTTGAGAAGTTCACCAAGGAAGCTGCGTTTTTCATGAATAATTGAATATGTGGCCCTGCAGGAAACCAGAAGTTTTTTTTTCTGAAAAAGAAAGCAAAAGCTAGTAGCCATAAAAGGCTATAGCGTTTTTTTGGCATTCGCACTGAAGGTCACATGAGGCTTTCACAAATCATATGCCTTCAGTTCGGAAGTGATATGCCACCATATTGAATTATCCGTGTGAAGTAGAGGTACAGAACAATTATGAGATTATCATTTACCTCTTGTTTCAATGATTAATTCCAGGCGCCGGCCAGCTTAAGCTCTGGAACACTGGAGTAGCTTGTCCACATTCAGACGACATGGAAGCCCCTGTGTCGTCCCACCCAGTCCGGACACTTTTGGTGTTCTGCATGGAGTTAATACAGTGCGAACTGATGCATAAATCATACTGCCTGGGAGGAAAATGTTGATCATCTTCTACTCCTTCGACATTTTCCGTCCACCATTTTGATCTTAGAAAAACCTGGTGCGGGCTTTTGCCTTAGCTGAGAACGAAACTGATATTCCAAGTCTCGCAAAAAGAAAAAGGAAAAGAAGCTGATATTCCAAGACATGCCTGCGTTTTGGTGCACCATCATGTCAGTCAGCACAGCTGCATGGTGCAGACGAAGTAGCGTGCTTAAATTAATATTCCTGCCCATCCAAAGCGTTTCCGAGGTTTCAGAAACAAAAAAAGTAGTCTGCCGTCAACTTGCACCGGTCGGCGGATGAATCTCCGGACGCAACCACTCGCAGGGCCAATGGATCCGATCCGGTGGCTGGCAGGATCTGTCGAGCAGAAAGAGCTAGCGGGGATCTATGCACGCCCACCAAACCCAGCCAACCACTATGACTCGGTGACCCTCTACCATGCACGCCACCACGAGCAGGAGCGCCGCGGCGGTTTATATAGCCACTTGAACCCTAGTTACTCATGTCACTCACCACCTCCATCCACTCTAGCTAGCCATCGATCGCACTTGCAGCTCCTGCAGAGATCGATCAAGCTTTATATATACAGAGCTAACTGATCAAGGAGTTGAAGGGCGGCCAGCACAGAGCTAGCTGCGCAATGGGAATGGGAATGGGAATGGGAAGGGGTGGTCGCCGCCTCCGGTGCGCCTCCCCTGCATGCCTCCTCTTGGCCTTCCTCCTGGCCATGCCGGGCCTCACCGCCGGCCTCACGCGCCGCTACACCTTCAACGTGACGATGGCGACGGTGACGCGGCTGTGCACGACCAAGAGCATCCCGACGGTGAACGGGCGGTTCCCGGGGCCGAGGATCACGGTGCGGGAGGGCGACCGGCTCATCGTCAACGTGCACAACAACATCAACAACAACGTCACCTTCCACTGGCACGGGGTGCGGCAGCTGCGGAGCGCCTGGGCCGACGGCCCGGCCTACATCACGCAGTGCCCCATGCGCCCCGGCCAGAGCTACGTCTACGACTTCCGCATCGTCGGCCAGCGCGGCACCCTCTGGTGGCACGCCCACTTCTCCTGGCTCCGCGCCACGCTCCACGGCCCCCTCGTCATCCTCCCGCCCCGCGGCGTCCCCTACCCCTTCCCCAAGCCCTACCGAGAAATCCCCCTCATGCTCGGTACGTCTCCTACGTCACACACACCTCCACTCCAGTGCCCGCCATTTTTGTCACTGTGCGTGTTCGAGTGTAACTAACGTAACGTGGCCGGCTGGTTGGTTGGCAGGTGAGTGGTTCAACGCCGACCCGGAGGCGGTGATCAAGCAGGCGCTGCAGACCGGCGGAGGGCCCAACGTCTCCGACGCCTACACCTTCAACGGCTTCCCTGGCCCGACGTACAACTGCTCGGGCGGCGCCAACAGCACGTTCAAGCTCAAGGTGAAGCCCGGGAGGACGTACATGCTGCGGCTCATCAACGCGGCGCTCAACGACGAGCTCTTCTTCGCGGTGGCCAACCACACGCTCACCGTCGTGCAGGCGGACGCCAGCTACGTCAAGCCCTTCGCCGCCACCACGCTCGTCATCTCGCCGGGGCAGACCATGGACGTGCTCCTCACCGCGGCCACCAATCCGTCCTCCACGGCCTTCGCCATCGCCGTCGCGCCGTACACCAACACCGTGGGCACCTTCGACAACACCACCGCCACCGCCGTCCTCGAGTACGCCCCGCAGAGGCCCGCCGCGCTCCGCGGCCTCCCGGCGCCGCCCCTCCCGCGGTACAACGACACGGGCGCGGTGACCAACTTCTCGTCCAACTTCCGGAGCCTCGCGAGCGCGCAGTACCCGGCGCGCGTGCCGCTGAGCGTGGACCGGCACTTCTTCTTCGCCGTGGGGCTGGGCGCCGACCCGTGCCAGAGCCCGGTGAACGGGACGTGCCAGGGCCCCAACAACACCCGGTTCGCGGCGTTCATCAACAACGTGTCGTTCGTGATGCCCAAGACGTCGCTCCTGCAGGCGCACTACCAGCGCCGGTACAACGGCGTGCTCGCGGCCAACTTCCCCGCGGCGCCGGTGCGCAAGTTCAACTACACCGGCACGCCGCCCAACAACACGTTCGTGACCCACGGCACCAGGGTGGTGCCGCTCGCCTTCAACACCTCCGTCGAGGTGGTGCTGCAGGACACCAGCATCCAGGGCGCCGAGAGCCACCCGCTGCACCTGCACGGCTACGACTTCCACGTCGTCGGCACGGGGTTCGGGAACTACGACGCCGCCAACGACACCGCCAAGTACAACCTGGTCGACCCGGTGCAGCGGAACACCATCAGCGTGCCCACCGCCGGCTGGGTCGCCATCCGCTTCGTCGCCAACAACCCCGGTAGGTTACTTAAATCAACCACCACTCCACTTGCTGGCTCAACTGTTGACCTGTGTTGACTGCTGCATCATTGATTGAGCCGTTGACCTTTTTGGCAGGTGTTTGGATCATGCACTGCCACTTGGACGTGCACCTGAGCTGGGGCCTGTCCATGGCGTGGCTTGTCAACGACGGGCCGCTGCCGAACCAGAAGCTGCCGCCTCCGCCCTCCGATATCCCCACATGCTAGTAGCCTACGGCTCAGATCCTTGGCGATTTTGGTCCGTGCGTGAGAGACACGTTCGCACGCGTGCATGCATACATGCTCACTTTGGTGGTGGTCGAGGAATTCAGCTCGATCGGTTCGGCCTGAATGAATGGTGTGCCCGTTTTTTTGTGATGTTTGGTTTTGTCTTTTGGACAGAAAAAGAAGAAGATCGGTGTAACTGTAAACTTGTAAAGAAGCTCCATGGATGGCGTCGTGTGATTCATGTTTTTTGAAAGGGAAAAATGTTGTTATTCTTTCGTTGCACCTTTTCCTTCTCACCCCTGGAACATTTGTTGGCTGTTGGGTTGAAGATTGCTAGCCAGGCTATGTACATTTATTAGTACTGTTTGTAGTGTGTACTCAATATCAAACCATATTCTGGACGGCTAATGATTTACGGAAATGTTATTGTGGCAAAGTTCGCTAAGAGAGCATGACAAATCGAATGTTTTTCATGGCAATTTGTGGTATCGTAAGGATGACAATTTTCTTTAGAAAGCACGACAAATCCTATAAAAAATCTGAATTGGAACAACGTGATTTATCATGCTTGCTAGACACACCACGTGTGGGGGACCAGTCCCTCCGCTTCCTTCTACAAGGCGCAGAGGAAGCACTTGGTTGTGCACGCATAGGTGAACTAGTACGCGGGGATCAACCGCTTCGTCGCCTTCTTTGCCGTTCTGCTGCTCTCCTTAAAGATCCTCGAGCAGCACTCTCCACACCATGAACCTGCGCTTCGTCGCCGCCGACACGCTGCAACAGTTTGTCATTGTCGCCGTGCTCGCCGTAGGCCCGTCACCTTCACCGGGCTCGACTGGTCCGTTTACGCTCTTCGCCGTATGCTCGCCTATAATTCTTGTTTTTTGAAAGGGAATGTTGTTATTCTTTCATTGCACCTTTTCCTTCTCACCCCTGGAATAATTGTTGGTTGTTGGGTTGAAGATTGCTAACCAGGCTATGTGCATTTATTAGTACTGTTTATAGTGTATACAATATCAAACCGTATTCTGGACCAGCTAATGATTTATGGAAATGTTATTGTGGTGATGTTCGTTCGCTAAGAGAGCATGACAAATCGAATGTTTTTCATGGCAAATTATGTTGTCGTGAGAGTGGCAATTTTCTTTAGCAAGCACGACAAATCTTGTCAAAATTCTGAATTGGAACGGCGTGATTTGTCATGCTTGCTAAAAAATCTCGTCAAACATCTGAATTGGGCCGTCCTCACGACAACATAAATCCTCCAAGTGCCTCGGCCTGCACACAATCAAGGGGAAAGGCGTGATGCGGAAGCACCTTGAGCGGCACCTGGATTTTGTGGAGGCACACCACGTGTAGGGGACGGGGCAGCCCTTTGCTTCCTTCTACAAGGCCGAGAGGAAGCACTTGGTTGTGCATGCATTGGTGGACCGGTGCGTGGGGGTCAACCGCTTTGTCACCCTCTTCGCCGTTCTGCTGCTCTCCTTAAAGGGCATTGATGTCTACTACGCAACTTTATTCTTGTAGACTTTGTTGGGCCTTCAAGCGCAGAGTTTTGTAGGACAGTAGCAATTTTCCCTCAAGTGGATGACCTAAGGTTTATCAATCCATGGGAGGTGTAGGATGAAGATGGTCTCTCTCAAACAACCCTGCAATCAAATGCAAGAAATCTCTTGTGTCCCCAACACACCCAATACAATGACAAATTGTATAGGTGCACTAGTTCGGCGAAGAGATGGTGATACAAGTGCAATATGGATGGTAGATATAGGTTTTTGTAATCTGAAAATATAAAAACAGCAAGATAACAAATATAAAACAGCAAGCAAAACGGTATATAAATGCTTGGAAACAAGGCCTAGGGTTCATACTTTCACTAGTGCAATCTCCCAACAATGCTAACATAGTTGAATCATATGATCATCCCTCAACGTGCAACAAAGAATCACTCCAAAGTTCCTATCTAGCGGAGAACAATAAGATGGAATTGGTGTAGGTAGTAGAACCACCTCAAAGTTATTCTTTCCGATCAATCTTTTGGGCTATTCCTATAAGTGTCACAAACAGCCCTAGAGTTCATACTAGAACAACACCAATGATACATATCAATCCACCCTAATGTCACCTAGATACTCGAATGTCACCTTAAGTATCCACGGGTAAATTATGCGACATGCATCAAACAATTTCAGATCTATCATATTCAATCCAACACAAAGAACTTCAAGGAGCACCCCAAGATTTCTATCAGAGAACATGGTATGCAAACGTGCAATCAACCCCTATGCATAGATCCCCTAGGTCACCGGAATCCGCAAGTTGATGCCTCAACATATATCAAGTGAATCAATAGAATACCCAAATGTCACTACGGGTATCCCATGCAAGACGTACATCAAGTGTTCTCAAACCAACATATACAATCCTACATAACGAGATCTCATAGGTAAAGATTCAATTCATCACAACAAGGTAGCAAGGGAATAACATCATATGATCCGACTATATTAACAAAGCCCGTGATACATCAAGATCGTGACATCTCAAGAACACGAGAGAGAGAGAGAGAGAGATTGAACACATAGCTACTGGTACATACCCTCAGCCCCGAGGGTGAACTACTCCCTCCTCGTCATGGCCTCCGCCGGGATGATGAAGATGGCCACCGGTGATGGTTTCCCCTCTCCGACAGGGTACTGGAACGTCTCCAGATTGGTTTTTCGTCGATATAGAGAGTTGCGGCGGCGGAACGGAGAGTCTCTGTTTATTTCTGGGGTTTCTGGGATTTATAGGATTTTTCAGCGTTGGAATCACGCGCAACGGAGCCACGTGGGCCCCACCACATATCAGTGCGCGACCTAGGAGGGCACCCTGATGGCTTGTGCCCCACGTGTGGCTCCCCTCCGGTGGTTCTTTTCTCCAATATGGCTTATTTCCTCCAGAAAAAATCACCAAAAAGTTTCGGGCGATTCCGAGAACTTTCATTTTCTACACAAAAACAACACCACGGTAATTCTGCTGAAAACAACGTCAGTCCGGGTTAGTACTAAATAAATCATGTAAAGTGCATCAAAACCATATAAAAGTATTGTAAACATAGGTGAATATGGCATGAATACTTCATAAATTATCGATACGTTGGAGACGTATCACGCATCTTCTGCTCCTCCGCGCATGGACCTGAGCATCGCTCCTGTCAACACGCTGCAGAAGCTCGTCATCGTCGTCGTGCTTGTCGTATGGTCACGCCTCCCCATCACCTTCACCGGGCTCGACTGGTCTGTCACGCTCTTCTCGTTCACGACACCCCCAACACTCTAATCATGGGCATCAACGGCGGACTTATGTGTGTTCCTAGGGGGCAGTGCCCCCTCTCCCACTTTCAACCAACTTGTGAAGGATATTTTTTAGCCTTTGCCCCCCCACTAAACATTCATAGTTTCTCTTTCGCCCCTAGTATATTCCGTCTAGCTTCGTCTCTGATGGGCATCCCGCTCCTCGTCCTTATGTGCGGCCTCCACCAGAGCGGCCTCATGGTGCAGCTCATCGTGTTCCAATCCATCATCTGGTACACGATACCTTTTTGGAAAAGGAGATTAAAAACCCCGGCACTGCATCAACCGATGCATACAACCATCTTCTTTAAATATTCAACAAAGGTCTGACAAGAACATACATCAAGCCACCCGAAACCATCACTCACACCTACAACCTCGGTAATGAGGAGTGCTCTCACTCCCCATATCTACAGTCATTGTCGTGTCCGATCCATCCGTATAACGTATCGGAACCTATAGCTGGAGCAACAAACCTAAAGCGTACACTGCATGCATACATTTTAGAAGCCGCCACCATCATCGAACCACTGACCCATCTTCAGGAAAGAGATTCACATCATCCTTACTAGTCCGGCCATCCGTCGACGCTGCACGGCACCCAACGACACCACCGCCCTGCTCTCGTCCATCAAGACGCATATGTCATCGAGACTCAGCTGCACCATGCCGCCAAGACCCGCCGTCTGCGATGCGGTAGATGATACGTCTCCAACGTATCTATAATTTTTGCTTGTTCCATGATGTTATATTATCATTCTTGGATGTTTTACAATCATTTTATAACAACTTTATATCATTTTTTGGGACTAACCTATTGACATAGTGCCAAAGTGCCAGTTGCTGTTTTTGCTTGTTTTTTTACTTCGCAAAATATCAGTACCAAACGGAGTCCAATCGCGACGAAACTTTTTGGAGATTTTTTCTGGACCAGAAGACACCCAGTGGGCCAAACAAGAGCCAGGAAGGTGGGCTGTGGAGAGCACAACCCACCAGGGCGCGCCAGGGGGCCCCCGGCGCGCCCTGATGGGTTGTGCCCTCCACGGGGCCCCTTTGCACCGCCTCTGATGCCTATAAATTCTCATATATTCGGAAAACCCTAGGGGAGTCGACGAAACACAATTCCAGCCACCGCAAGTTCCAGAACCGCGAGATCCAATCTAAACACCATGACGGAGGGGTTCATCTTCTTCATAGGTGCCTCTCCGATGATGCGTGAGTAGTCCACCATAGACCTACGGGTCTGTAGGCAGTAGCTAGATGGCTTCCTATCTCTCTCTTATGATTCTCAATACAATGGTCTCTTGGAGATCTATTTGACGTAAACTTTTGCGGTGTGTTTGTTGGGATCCGATGAATTTTGAGTTCATGATCAGTTTCTATCCATGAATATTATTTGAGTCTTCTTTGATCTCTTATATGCAAGATTACTTATAGCCTTGTATTTCTTCTTCGAATCTTTGGTTTAGTTAGGCCAACTAGATCGATTTTTCTTGCTATGGGAAGAGGTGCTTTGTGATGGGTTCGATCTTGTGGTGTCCTTTCCCAGTGACAGAAGGGGCAGCAAGGCACGCATGTATCGCTGCCATTAAGGATAACAAGATGGGGTCTATTCTTACATGAATAGATCTTGTCTACATCATGTCATCGTTCTTATTGCATTACTCCATTTTTACATGAACTTAATACACTAGATGCATGCTGGATAGCGGTCGATGTGTGGAGTAATAGTGGTAGATGCAGGCAGGAGTCGGTCTACTTATTTTGGACGTGATGCCTATATAATGATCATCGCCTTGGATATCGTCATGACTATTCCATTTTCTATCAATTGCCCAACAGTAATTTGTTCACCCACCTTGCGCTATACTCATGAGAGAAGCCACTAGTGAATCCTACGGCCCCCGGGTCTAGTTTTCCAACATATTGCGTTCCGATCTACCTTTTTGCTTCTTTGTTTTCAGATCTACAAAACCAAAAACCCAAAAATATATTGCTGAACTTTTTATTTGCCTTTTCTATTTTGTGTTCTTGAGAGATCTATCTCTCCTATCCATCACTACCTAATCTATATTTTTACCGTAGAGAGATTGACAACCTCTCTTTCGCGTCGGGTTGCAAGTATTTGTTGCTTGTGTGCAGGTGCTACTTATTGGTTGGTGGTGATCCTCCTGCTGGTTCGGCAACCTTGGTTTCATACATGAGGAAAATACTTACCGTCGCTGTGCTGCATCATCCCTTCCTCTTTGGGGAAATACTGACGCAGTCTCAAGCCACGTCAGTAGATAGAACGCCGCTCCTCCTGCCGACCTCTCCATCGTTGCCGCTGCTGGAGCTGACACGCGGAGCCCATCACCCATAAACACTCTCCCCCAAACACCCAAGCCTCCCAAGACGGCGCCTCCATGGAGGGTACGATGCGCAGGGTGCCGCCAATGCCCAATCCAAGACAGATTTTGGCCTTTCGTCCGGGAGGGAGGTGGATAGGAGGGGCCTCGGTTTTGCCTCCAAGGAGGGTGACGACGTCGAAGCCGTCGCCGATGTCGGGCCGAGCTAGCCGACCAAAATTTTCTTCAGTCCTCATCCTGTATCGCCAATCTCTGTCTGCTCCGGATCCGGCAGCGATCTGAGACACGAAACCTATAGAGAGGAAAGTACCATAGGGCTCAACCCACCTACAAGGAAGATCCAGGGAGCCTCCGGCGTAGATACATCCAAGCATCGGATCTAGGAAGATCTGACATGAGCAGCGAGGAGTACCACCACCCTGCACTGGCCGACGGCGTCCGGGTGCCGGATCCAAAAGGATCTGACCCGAACACTGCGATGCACGCGAACACCGGGCCTTGCCCCTCCAGCAGCCGCCAATGTGTCGCGAGCACGAACCCCAGCAATCGACGCGCTCCACACACCGATGCCAGAATCCGCACGCGGTGTCGCCGCACCCCGCGCTAGTACGATGCCTCCTCACGAACGACAGTCCCGTGCTACCCGTGTCGCGCAAAGGGGAGAGGAGCCCCGCCGCCGCCCCTGCCAGCCAGGCTTCGCCCGGCGGCGCTGCTGAGGTTTCCCCCTGGTCTCCCACTGGGGTGACACGAGGGAGGGAGGAGTATAACTTCAAAAGAGGGACTTGGTGGATTTCTAAGCCTATGAAGCCCTTTCTCTGGTACATGCTACTGTTCTTCCTCTTTGATTTCCGCGTCGCGTGCATGCTCGTCTTGAAGAGGTTCCCTGATGTCTTGTCAGTCGACGGCAGCCACGCCGAGGCGTGGGCTGAGATCGCACCTGACGGGAGGAGAAAAATGGATTGACGGTGAGGAGAGGGAAAGGGGATTGGGATAGGAGAGGACAGAGGAAGAAGATGAGTGAAGATAGATTAATATGACTTGTGGATCCATATTGTTAGTGAGAGTGCACCAAACATGTTTAGGGTTAGGATAGACCGAGATACCAACTTTCGAGATTGGAGGTGAGGGTCGACTCTACAATGTCAGGGTTTATTTCAGACTTTACCCGAAGTGAATATAACCATTGCTCTTGGTCTTCATTTAAAAACCTCACCCTTGGCATGCCAGTAAAAGATGTTAGCAAATAATCTAGCGTGAAAGAAATGTTTTAGATCGAAACGTAAGTTAGAGCTGCGGTCGCAGCGTAGTCATTTTTTTCCTTCCAGTTAGCAGTTTTCCTGTTCGTCAGTTAGAGAGCGCCTGAGGATGCGGTATGTGCGATCACGAGGCCGCAGCTATCGGCGAGGGAGTGCTCACGATCGTGGGATGGCACGATCCAGTAGAGGGAGTCGCCCTAGTCCGATTTTCCCGTTCATCAAATGAATAAAAGAGGAAGAGAAAAGCAGCAGTAGGTTGCGCTGCACAAAAAACCTTCAGTCGTCTTCCTCGTTCCACCATTATCGGTGACTAGAGCTTAGGGGCAACAATTGGCATTAGAGCGAGGTGAGGAGATGTCGACGACGACGCGAGCAAGGCCAGGACTCCCTAGTCCGCGGGCAGCACACCGCGAGCGCAGATCACCGCCGGGGATGAGACGTCGGGGTAGGTGGTGCAGACTCGGGTAGTGCGCGAGAGCGGGGGGCGTGGACGATGTTCACCCGTACAAACTACGGGGATTGGGCCATCCTGATGCAGGTGATGCTCGAGGGGAGGCGATCGGGACCGACACAGCGGTGCACAGTGACGACAAGCTCGCCTTGGAGGCGATCCTGCGCGGGGTGCCACCCGAGATGGTGGCGACCCTCGGGGCAAAGGGCACGGCGAAGGAGCCATGGGACGCACTCAAGATGATGCGTCTCGGCGTGGCTCGTGTGCGCGAGGCCAAGGGGGCAACACTCAGCAAGTAGTGCACCGCCGTGGTGTTCAACGACGGCGAGTGCATCGACGACTTCGCCATGCACGTGTCAGGTATGGTGAATCAATTGAGTCTTCCTGGTGAGACGATCCTGGAGAAGAAGGTCATGCGCAAGTTCCTCTCCGCCGTCCCCCGACATTACTCCCAGATCACGCTCACTATTGAGATGCTTGTCGATCTCGACAACCTCTCGATGGAGGAGCTCGTCGGGTGACTCAAGGCAGCGGAGGAACGCTACGGCCTGGACACCACGGACGCAGGAGGCCGCCGGCTCCTCCTGACGACGGAGGAGTGGCACGCACGCCAACAGCACCACGAGAACGATGGATCTGTAGGAAGCGGCTCCAGACCAGGATGCGATAGTGGACGTCGCGGGCGAGGTCGTGGGCGCGGCTCCGACAGTCGCGCCAAACCCACGGACCAGTGCCGTCACTGCAAGAAGTACGGGCACTGGGCGTGTGAATGCAGGACGCGCATACGCGAGGAGGCAAACCTTGCTGAACAGGGCGGTCACGCCCCAGACAACCATGATGAGGACCCCACGCTCCTAATGGCGGTGATCGCCACATGCCCGCCACAGAGCGCGGGCGAACACATCCTGCTCAACGAAGAGTGGGTCGAGGCTAACTTGGGGGCGGTGGAGGCGGCGTGTGACGGTCGGTGGTTCCTGGACACTGGCGTGTCCAACCACATGACCGGCGACCGCGCGGCACTTGCGGAGCTGGACGAGGCGGTCTCCGGGAGCGTCAGGTTTGGGGACGGCTCCAAGGTGGCCATACACGGCCACGGCACGGTGACTTTCACTGTGCGCAACGGCGACCAATGCGCGCTCATCGACGTCTACTTCATCCCGCGCCTCAAGACGAGCATCATCAGCCTCGGGCAGCTGGATGAGCACGGCTGCACCACCAGGATCCACGACGGTGTCCTGACCTTGTACGATCGCCGCCAGCAAGAGCTGGCCCAGGTACACCAAAATGGCAGGCGGCTGTATGTTGTATGCTTAGACATCTCACACCCTGTTTGTTTGGCAGTACACTGCGGCGACGAGGCGTGGAAGTGGCACGCCAGGCTTGGCCACCAGCACTTCGACGCACTCCGGCGCATGGGGCGCGCAGACATGGTGCATGGGATGCCGTGGGTGGACCATGTTGAGGAGATCTGCGATGCATGCCTGGTGGGGAAGCAACGGCATGCACTGTTTCCCTCATAGGCGCTCTACCGTGCGGTGGGGGCGCTCGAGCTCGTCCAAGCCGATCTCTGTGGGCCGATCACCCCAACCACCCCGGCGGGAAGCGCTTCTTCATGCTCATCATCGACGACTACAAACGCTATATGTGGGCCATGATGCTTCCAGGAAAGGATGCTGCTGGGGCCAGCATCAAGCACTTCGTCGTCGTGGCCGAGGCAGAGCACGGGGCGCGAGTTCGCACGTTCCAAACGGAACGGGGCGGCGAGTTCACCTCCAGCGCGCTCGGTGAGTACTTTGCAGACCAGGGGGTGCAGAGGCACCTGACGGCGTCGTACTCGCCGTAGCAGAATGGCGTGGTGGAGCGGCAAAATCAAACCGTCGTCGGCATGGCCAGAAGCATGCTCAAGGCCAAGAAGATGCCTAGCTGGTTCTGGGGGGAGGCCGTGGCGACTGCGGTGTTCACTCTCAATGGGTCCTACACGCGTAGCGTCGACGGAAACACTCCGTACGAGGCGTGGTATGGCAAGAAGCCGGCCATACACTACCTGCGTGTGTTCGGCTGTATCGCCTACGTCAAGAGACGCGACCAGGCTTGAAGAAACTTGACGATCGCAGCACCAAGATGATCTTCATCCGCTATGAAGCAGGCTCGAAGGCCTACAGGGTGTATGATCCACTGACAAAGCGCGAGTATGCGACGCGCGACGTGGTGTTCGACGAGGGCGCCAGCTGGGACTGGGGCGCTGACAGTGGGCATGCCGGCGAGCTTCTCGTCATCAGCAACGAGCTCCCGTTCGCCATCGGAGCGCACAAGGAACCCGCTGCGGTGGAGACCACCAACGAGGGCCGAGCGGGCAGGGACGCCAACACGACAGAAGCTCCTCGCACGCCACAAGGATCTGTCCTGGCGGGCTCTCCAGTGATACCAAGGACCGGCGCTCCCGTGGCTTCCCCAACCATGCCCGGGACAAGTACGCCCCTGGACGAGGCTCCGGGGGGAGTCGAGTTCATCACGCCACTGACGACGCGGCCTGATCTCTTCGACACCGAAGACGATCCCGTTGCGGGGCACCGTTTCCGCCGCATCTCGGATGCTCGGCGGACCGGTTAGACCGCCGGAGCCCGTGGAGCGCCTGCTGCTAGCGGAAGAATAGCCGAGCACCTTCACTGAGGCAGAGCTCCACGAGTGCTGGAGGCGGGCCATGTTGGAGGAACTAGCGTCCATCGAGGAGAACGACACGTAGACGCTCATTGATCTCCCTGCAGGTCACCAGGCGATTGGCCTCAAGTGGGTCTTCAATGTGAAGAAAGACGCAGCCGGTGCCGTTATCAAGCACAAAGCGAGGCTCGTGGTGAGGGGCTTCATGTAGAAGGAGGGCGTGGATTATGACGACACGTTCGTGCCCGTGGCGAGGCTGGACTCGGTCCGCGTCATGGTCGGCATGGCAGCAAGGCATGGCTGACAGCTGCACCACCTCGACGTCAAGTCGGCTTTCCTTAATGGCGAGCTCAAGGAGGAAGTCTACGTCTCGCAGCCGCCTGGATTCGCTCGACCACGCCATTTACGCACGTGGCGAAGGACACACGCGGCTCCTGGTCGGCATGTACGTCGACGATCTCGTCGTCACCGGGGACGACGTCAAGGCGATTCACACGTTCAAGACGTAGATGATGGCCAAATTTCGCATGAGTGACCTCGGCCCCCTCAGTTTCTATCTGGGAATCGAAGTGAAACAAGGAGCTGTCGAGATCGTTCTCTCACAAGCTGCGTACGCTGGCAAGCTTCTGGAACGGGCGGGCATGGCGGACTGCAACCTAGTACATGTCCCCATGGAGCCGCGCCTCAAGCTGAGCAAGGAGGGACTAGAACCGCCGGTGGACGCCACCGACTACCACAACATCATTGGGGGGCTTCGTTACCTCACCCACACGCGGCCGGACATTACCTTCGCGGTGGGGTATGTCAGCCGTTTCATGGAGGCTCCGAACACGGCACATCTTGCTGTCGTCAAGCATCTGCTACGCTACATCGCGGGCACCCGCAAGTATGGTTGCAGATACGTCATGGACGGCGACGGCGAACTCTTTGGGTATAGCGACTCGGACATGGCCGGCGATGTTGACGACCGCAAGAGCACGTCCGGGCAATCTCTTCTTCCTTGGAGGAGCACCGATCACCTGGCAATCGCAGAAGCAGAAGATCGTCGCTCTGTCTTCGTGCGAGGCTGAGTACGTGGCTGCAACGACTGCAACATGCCAGAGTATTTGGTTGAGCAGGCTCATGGGTGATCTGCTGATGAAGGGGGTGGGCGCCGTCACCATCTTCATCGACAACAAGTCTGCTATCCGACTGTGCAAGAACCCTGTCTTCCACGATCGAAGGAAGCACATCGACATTCGTTTTCATTTCATTCGGAAGTGCGTCGAACAGGGAAAGATTAAGGTCGAGTACACTGCCACTAGAGATCAACTTGCAGACATCTTCACAAAATCACTTGGCCGCACACGGTTTCAGGAGCTGCGTGCACGCATCGACATGGTTGAGGTCTAGTTTCCGTCACGTCTAGCTTAGGAGGAGATTGTTAGCAAATAATCTAGCGTGACAGAAACGTTTTAGATCGAAAGGTTAGTTAGAGCTGCGGTCACAGCGTAGTCGTTTTTTTTTCCTTTCGGTTAGCAGTTTTTCCGTTCGTCAGTTAGAGAGCGCCTGAGGACGCGGTCTGTGCGATCCCAAGGCCGCAGCTATCGGCGAGGGCATGCTCACGATCATGTGATGGCACGATCCAGTAGAGGGAGTCGCCCCGGTCCGATTTTCCCGTTCATCAAGTAAATAAAAGAGAAAGAGAAAAGCAGCAGTAAGTTGCGCTGCACAAAAAACCATCAGTCGTCTTCCTCGTTCCACCATTATCGGCGACTAGAGCTTAGGGGCAACAAAAGAAAACTCACTCCTGGCGCATTACTAAATTGTTTGTTAGTTAACTCAGAAAAAAAAAACTCAGAAACAGGCGCGCAATGCCAAAGTACACGTGAACTTTGAACAATACACTAATAAAAAAGGGTACCAAGTGGCGTGCCCAGGGCGCATCAAGGCCCTATGCGCGCGAGCAGACACGGCACTCCACTGACCGCCCCGTCATCCCCGATTGCTCCACGATATAAGCAGACAAATGCCAACCCTGGAGCTCTACCACTTGGCTCGTCGCCCCCATCACTCCTCCTCGCTCCCTCGCTCACTCTGTCGCTCTGCTCTGCTCCTCACGTCATCCCATCTCCGCCGGCCAGCCCACGCCACGTTTCGTCTCCAATCGACTTCGCGCGCGCGCTGATCGGAAGGGAGGAAGCAGAGGTCGGGTGGAAAGGCGCGTCCATGGACAAGTGCGGGCTGTCGAAGAAGAGGAGCGGCAAAGGAGCAATGGCCGCGCGCAGGAGCGGCGGCGGGCCGTCGTCGTTCCCGCGCCGGTGCGCGCGGCTCGTCAGGGAGCAGCGCGCGCGGTTCTACATCGCGCGCCGCTGCGTCGCCATGCTCGCGTGCTGGCGCCACTACTCCTGATTCCTGAAGCTGTTACAAGCGGAGACTCGATCGGTGGAGAAGCTGTTCCACTTGCTTCTTTTCTTCTTCTAGTTGACATAGTATGTGATTGATTTTATATGAAGAGATTTGTGGAACCAAACCATATTCTGCTTCTGTGAATCCATTTTGCCTTCTCACGTAGGAGTAGATCTTTTTTTTTACCTGCGAGAAACGTTGGAAAGGCTTCAAAATGTACCAGTACAGTATGTTTTAATTACATCTTTGTATGTAAGAAGAAGAGAGAAAAAGGAGAGGGGCAGGCAGCGGCGCAGCCGCTGCGTTGCACTGCCCTGGCAAGCAATATGGCGCGCTCTGCTGCATGCAAGCTGTGCACTGTTGAGCATCCAGCGCTGACGCCGACACGCCGTGAATTATCGCGCCCTAAACGACGCAGTCCGTACCTGAGCGTTCTGTTCCTACTTCCTATGGCTCGCAACTTGCCAGCCATTACAGCTAAAGGAGAAAAAAGGGCTCCTCCTTTGGACAGTAGGACCAGATAAGATCGATGCAAGTGATAAGAGTGGCAGTGTACTTCATGGCCTTCCCCTACGCCTAGCTACCGGTGGTAGACTGCATTATGCCGTCGAACACCAGGACATGTGTGCTGGATAAGCATATCCATTATGTAATCTCAAATAAGCTATGTTGTTTTTATTTTAAGTTAATTACACCACTGGTGCTACAACTTGTCATCAATGTTCACTTTAGTGCTACAACTTGTGATGTACATATAAGTGGTTCAAGAACTTGGTTTGACGGTGCAAATACGGTCTTGTATACACCTGCGGTCGCCAGCTGGTCGTGGGGCCCGATGTCAGTGATCGAAAGGGGGGCAGGGCGTGTGGCCTGTCATTTTACAAAAAGCCCCTCAATATTATTTTTTCTCAAGAAAATGTCCCTCGAGAGAAACTGTGCATAATATAAGAAAAAGGCCATTCTTGAGCTTCGAACTCGCGACCTACAGATTACCGGCACAGGTGGCTAGACAACGCACCCAGTCAGATTTAATATCGCTGTAGGGTACATAGTTAGAATTAACAATATAAATTAAGAATTTTGCCCAAAAACAAAATACAGCGGGTTAAATACCTAGGCATACCACCCCAACACAAGACGTCTACTGTTTCGGAAGTCTAATTACGCTTTGCATAATTTAAAAAGTTCGTATCATTTTAAATTCATGTGTTATTTTTAAAACATAATCATACAATTTAAAATATTTACGAATTATAAAAAAAGTTTGTAAAGATTTAAATAGTACAATTTTTAGAATCTGCAATCTGATGGCACACTAGGCTCGTATCTAGTTTTCATACATATTTTACATTTAATTTTAATTAAAACATGCATGAATATATTTTTGGAAAACAGAATTTTATTATTAAAACACCTTTTTTTAAAAACCTTAGAGTTTCTTAAACCATGATTTCTTTTATACATTACATGAATATGCTATTAAAAATCAGGAAAAATTCAAAATACATAAGAATTTAGTTAATATAAAAAATTCGAAAACTAATTTAATATTTTCTAAAAATGTGAACAGTTTTTAAAATAATAGTTTTTTTTAAAATAATAAGTTAATTATATGGGTTTTTTGTTAAATTAGTACGTAGATATGTTTTGATGTTATTTCAACATTTTAAATATATTTTTATATGTATGTTATTTATAACATATGATTATAATTTACAAAATTATAATATGCAAAAAATAAAACATTAAAATTGTCCGACTGAAATTCAGTTTAGCCACACAATCGTTTTGGGTTATAGTTATAAAGTATAAATATACTGCCAAAATAAGTGAGCTCATCGGTTCGAGTGGTATCCCCGGACACTAATTTAATTATATGTATTTTTGTTAAATTAGTACATGGATATGTTTTGATGTTATATGAACATGTTTAATGTATTTGTATTATTTATATGTATATTATTGATAACACATGATTATAATTAAAAACTAAAAAGCGAATCAAAATGTTGAATTGCACCGACTATAATTCAGTTTAGTCACACGTTCGCGTTGTGTTATATTCATAAAGTGTAATTAGACGTCACAAATAACTAACCATGTCGGTTGTGGTGGTATGCCTAGGCACTTATTTACCCTGAGGTTCCTTGTTCAAATCACCGAGCCTGCATTTATTTTTGGGATTAAAAAATTGTTAAGTCAAAATATATAAAGGATATGTATCCTCACGTGACAACAAGGCCATTTAGCTGGGCTGGCTGCACACGCAATCTGCAGTTCGCCGCTTCAAACCTCCAGCGGACCAATTTATTTTCTGTACTTTTTTGTGAGAGAAAAAATATCAAGGGGCTTTTCGCAAAACAATAGGTCAGATGCGCTTCCCTACCCTTTGTGTCACTAACAGCGGGCCCTCACCATGTTGTCACACCTAGTTAAGGCCCCAGGCGTATGCAACATCGTATTTGCATCATCAAGCCAAGTTCTTGAACCACTTACATGTACACCACAAGTTCTAGCACTAAGTGACCATTTGTGCCAAGTTCTAGCACTAGTGGTGTAATAGACTCTTTTTTCTTAAAATAGTCATAAGTTTAGTTTAAATTACACCAATGGGACTTCCAGTACAATCGGATTATGGGTAACGGGACTCTAAACAGTGGCAGAGTGTGACCAGCAACCAAGAGGGAGTCAAATTCAAACTAAAAGCAAAGTATGCATAAAACGGGTGCAATCGAGTTTACATGGACATGTCAATCAAAACACCATTAGAATGTCTATGAATCAATTTTCTTTAGTTGAATTTGAAATATAGATGGATTTGCTCCTTTAGTCCTTCCGTTGTTCATCAAAAGTTCATTGTTCAACGGGTCATCTCATTTGCGATCGTTACATTGGGCCGTCTAAATGCAACATCGTACCAACACGAGAAGAGCATCGGTAGTGGCGGTGTGCAGATGCAACAGCAAACCGCCGGCAAATGCAGGGTGGCGTGCAACACGGCAGGAACCCGGAATGATGAGAAGGGCAACAATAGCGGTGATCTGGAGATGCAACATCAAGCTTTTGATGTGGTGGCGGTTTGCATTCAAAGCCTTGACGAGGAAACCGAGAATGGGAAGAAAAAGATTGAGAAATTGAGACTTGGGAGGAACACCATAAATCAAATTGTGATGGAGGCTAGGGAGATGCAGTTTCCAAGCGCGAGCACGTGAGAACTGCATTGGTGTGGGGAGGAAAATTATCCATTCATTCACCGGATGGGCCAACATTCCTAGTAGTAAAGGGTTTTTTCTTTTTGGAAGGGGGGTCATGACCCCCTTTGGCCTCCAAGAGGCTCCGCTAGTGGCTCTAACCCACAAACACAAAACAACCCTATACCAAGTGGAGATTACAACTAGACTATAAGCATAAAAAGAACCATGGATGTCGTCGACGATGGACAACATCAGAATCCAACCACCGAAGTACCTAACAAGGATCGTACATGATCAAGCCTTGCTGAATCGATGCGCTAATAAACCAACACATATGATTGAGTCTGGCAATCATGCCAAACATATTGGCGGGGGCATCAGTCGAGTCTAGCCAGGAAACCAAACTAGTTGCCAGATCGGGATGATTCCCTTGCATGTAGACGCTCGAAAAGAAGTGTTAGAGAAGACGATTATGTTCCCAACGATGGCCATCAAGTCATGCCAACATACAACACATACAACCAACTGCTACCCATAAAGAAGAATAGGGACAAAACTCCCAAGCTCCTCGGCTATGCCACACCAAGCACCACGTAGACATGATGGGAGCGTAAGGATTTTTATTCATCATCATCACCGGCAGAATGAATGTCGACATTAGATGACTACACAACAGAAGAAAGACGGGATCCCCCCTTCCCCCAAAAAACCATTGAAAGTTGAAACCTACTTTCTACTATCTTAATCAGTGCCACCCTGAAACAACACATATAAGAGGATGGAGGTCATAAATGACGTGTTATGTATGTCATGTGTGTAAGAGCATCTACAACCGGACCCTCATATCGACCGGGCGGACCGCCCTATCAGTGACCAATTGCAAAAAATGTGACCCAACCGCCTCCCCCTCAAACTAGCACTATACGTCCAGGTTGTTCAACACCCCTCGAATCCGACAGACCGGACTCACATCTCCCCTAAATTGACCAAGTCCACCAAACGATCGCCCTTGTCCCGCGTATGTCCTCCATTTACCGCATTCGAGTTGTCGTCGTCCTCCACCCTTGCTCCTGGCCAATGACGTCACCCTCGTCCGCCTTTTCCCACGTCCGAGATGTCGTTACCGAGTACTCCTTCTCCCACCACAGGCATGGATGATGCCTCAACAGAGTCCGTGAGTGTCATGTTCGTGGGGGTTAGCTGCAAGGCGTAGAACATCACCCTGGAGGGAACTATGAAGGAAGCAGTAGGGGCACGAAGCTATGAACAAGGAGGTGGTCCACATTGACATGGACGCGTACGGTCTGGTGCGACCGTCCGCGTCTGCCCCACCTACGAGAAGGAAGGTGCCATCCTCCATGCTTGGGACCGACTCTATTATGCCATATGAGTGGACAGGGATTCCGAACGGTTGGACCCAACAGGATGCGCCAGAGATGGTGTACGACTCGTCACAACCCCAGCAGGAACGAATTGCCTCAGGGACTGCCAACACTGGATCTGGCGAGGTCATGTTCCACAAAATGGACGAAGAGGCCACAATACATTTTTTGCCCCACTTTGTATTGATTCATTCCTTTGTTGTCTATGTCAGTAGATCAATATAGGGATTGATGTTGGACATTCCAGTGAATCAATTTGTTGCATATGTCATTGAATCTTTTTGTTGCATATGCCATTACTTTATTTTTTCTATATGATTGTTTAGGAAGTTATCATGACAGACATGATCAATGACTGTCAAGACCCTATGTATTATGACTTGGGAGATACCCACTCTCTTATGCATGATGTTAGCCAAACATTGGTCACTCTTAAAAATAAATATACATAAAGCCAGAGGTCTGACATTCACAAGAAGTTGCGAATCTAAGGGGGGTGCTTCGATAGGCTCGAGCCCGCCCCCCTCCAAACTTTGAATTTTTTCTTTACTAGTATTTAGCCCAACCTCGTATCAATATTTTAACCTTATTTCAACTAAAAAACTGAGAGTTAGTGGCTTTTTCTTCACACCATTAACTTTGAGCCCCCTTCATTTTCTTCCAAGATTCTCCACTATTCACAAGACACGAGGATGTTTTATTATGTCAAGCTTGGTTGGCCACAAGCACGGACCCTATATGTGCAATCGAGCAAAAGGGAAATAATAATTGGAAAAGGATCCACAAGCATTACCATGAACGCAAGGAAAATGTGGAGTCGAACCCTATCCATACCATCCACAATGAGGCCTCTCCAACATAGATGGTCCACCATCCAAGAGAGCGTGAACAAGTTTTGCGGCCACTATTCTTTCATGGTTGGTCGAAACCAAAGTGGAATTGGAGTCAATAGTCATGTAAGTTGACTTGCTTCGTTTTATCATCATTTGCATTGCTAGGTCTGTTTGTTTCATTCTCATGAGTGACTCTTGTTTGCTAGACGGAGTTGGCAGCCACTTTGTAACAACAAACCGAGGGGAAACCATTCACTTTGTGCCATTTTTGGTTGAAATTGAATGGGAAACAAAAGTGGCAACAACTTGTTGATGACCTCTGATAACCCACAAGTATAGGGGGTCGTTTGCAGCCTTTTCGATAAATAAGAGTGTTGAACCCAACGAGGAGCTAAAGATAGAATTAATATTCTCTCATATTCAATCGACCACCAAAACAACTCTACGCGCAACAATGCTCACTTTACCTAGTACACGAAATAAACTACTTTGGGGGAATAAAACTAGAAGTACTTTTGTAGGTGTAAGATGATAGTTTTGCAAGATATAAAGAACATGGAAATAAAAGTTAGGTGTTGTTTTAATAAAAGAACAATAAAGTTAATATAGAGAGTGGAAAAGTGATGGCAGGATTTGCGAAGTCGTCCCTAAGCAATTGGCTAAGTTACTCGATCAATAGCAAGTTTTTTTTATGTGTGAGAGACCGTTGCTAGCATGTCATCCCTTACTTGGAATTATATGCACTTATGATTGGAACTATTAGCAAGCATCCTCAACTATTAAAGTTCATTAAGGTAAAACCCAACCATAGCATTAAGATAAATTGGTCCCCCTTCAATCCCGTATGAATCAATTTCTATGGTAGGAAGAAGTTTCTGTCACTCTCGCCATCCAATGCATTGTCCTATCAACACACAACTAACCCTATGGTGTGATCCACGCGCGTGTCATATGATGGGCACCAAAGGACATCAACATAACCACAAGCAATTTGAACCAATCATAGCAATTCACCAATCACACGTAGGACAACAAAATCTACTCAGACATCATAGGATGACAACACATCATTGGATAATAATATGAAGCATAAAGCACCATGTTCAAGTAGGGGGTAAAACGGGTTACGGGGGAGTGGAACGCTGATAATAGATGAGGGAAGGTGATGGTGGTATTGAGGAAGACGGTGGAGTTGTTGGTGTAGATCACCGCCATGATGCTTCCCCCGACAACACTCTGGTGCCACCGAAGGACAGGGGGAGAGAGCCCCCCTCCTTCTTCTTTCCTGCCCCCCTAGATGGTAGGAGGATTTCCCCTCTGGTCCATGGCTGCCATGGCTCCCGGAGGGGAGGAGCCCCTCCGAGATTGGATCTCTCTCTGTTTCACATTCCCAGCGTTTCACCGTTTCTTAAATATATGAAGATCTGTCCGCTTGAGCTGAAATTTTGAGGCAATTGTTATCCGGATATTAGCTTCCTTGCGGCCGAAGGACACCCCCAACCGACCTCCAAGGGGCCCACGAGCTCAAGGGGCGCACTTACCCCCTGGGGCGTGTACTGCGAGCTCATGGGCCACATGGACATCGTCCGGCGTTCATTCTTTTACCAAAAAATCAAATATATTCCAAAATAATTCTCCGTAAAATTTTGTCGCGTTTGGACTTTGTTTGATATGGATTTTCTACGAAACAAAAACATGCAACAAACAGGAACTCACACTGGGCACTGGATCGATATGTTAGTCCAAGAAAATCATATAAATTATTGCCAAAAGTATATAAAAGTTGTAATGAAAAAAATCATAAATTATAGATACGATGGAGACGTATCAGCATCCCCAAGCTTAATTCATGCTCGTCCTTGAGTAGGTACATGATAAAAATATAAGTTTTGATGTGGAATGCTACCTAACATAATGTTGAACAAATATCTAATTATGGCATGAATATTAAGATATGAGTGATTCAAGGCAACCATCAATCATTTGACAAAAAGACATCCATACTCAGGTTTACTAAACAAAAAAAATCATGTCCTTGAAAATAAACGATGCTAAAGAACGTTATCCCTACACATTTAATCATGTAAGCATGGCATGACTCCGTCTTCCTAACACAAGTATAAATCATGATCACCCTGGTGTCAAGTCAGGCATTTGGTTCATACTTTTTCATGTTCTTCAACATTTTCAACTACACTGATCAGTACATGAGCGTGAGCCATGGACATAGAACTACGAGTGGAATAGAATATGGTGGTAGAGATCAATAGGAGAAGTCAAAAAGGAAGAAAGTCTCGCATCACCTAGGCGGATCAACGGGCTATGGAGATGCCCATCAATCGATATCAATGCGAGGAGTAAGGATTGCCATGCAACGAATGCACTAGAGCTATAAGTATATGAAAGCTCAAATCAAACTAAGTGGGTGTGCATCCAACTTGCTTTCTCATGAAAACCTTGGGCATTTGTGGAAGTCCATCATCGGAATATACAAGCCAAGTTCTATAATAAAAAATTCCCAGTAGTATATAAAAGTGACAACTCAGGAGATTCTCTATATGAAGAACATAGTGCTACTTTGAAGCACAAGTGTGGTAAAAGGATCGTAACATTGCCCCTTCTCTCTTTTCTCTCATTTTTTTTCATTTTTTTTTTCATTTTCTCTTTTTATTTTCTCCTTTTTTCTTTCTTTTTCGTCCGGAGTCACACCCCGACTTGTGGGGGAATCATAGTCTCCATCATCCTTTCCTAACTGGGACAATGTTGTAATAACGATGATCATCACACTTTTATTTACTTACAACTCGATAAAAACTGTACAAGATGACTCTATATGAATGTCTCTAGTAGTGTACCAGGATGTGCAATGATACAGCATATCAAAGATATCAAAAAACAGACAAGTCATGAAAATATCATGCAAGCTATCTTACGATCATGCAAAGCAATATGACAATGAGTGCTCAAGTCATGTATATGATGATGATGGAACTTGCATGGTAATATATTTCGGATGGCTATGGAAATGTCATAATAGGTAGGTATGGTGGTTGTTTTGAGGAAGATATAAGGATGCTTATTTGTGATAGAGCGTATCATATCACGGGGTTTGGATGCATCTGCGAAGTTTGCACCAACGCTCGAGATGAGAAATGGCAATGCATGGTACCGAAGAGGCTAGCAATATGCGAAAGGGTGAGAGTGCGTATAATCCATGGACTCACATTAGTCATAAAGAACTCATATACTTATTGTGAAGGTTTTATTAGATCTCTTGAAGCAAGGTACTACCAGTGCGCCCCTAGGGAGGAGCTTGGGAGAAGCTAACCATCGCGCGCCCCGACTCAAACAACAAAGAATTTCAACGAGGAATAAAACTGCTCCAACATCCCGGTCCTGCCATAACCGACACTTTAGTGAACATGAGATCACAAACCTTAACATCGATATTCATACTAAACCATGACCATCCACTAGTGCACCCACATATTAGTATCTTAATGTCGCAAAACTATTGCAAGGAATCAAACATATCATATTCAGTGATCTGCAAGCTTTATGTAGGATTCTATGACTAACCATGTGAATGGGCAATTCCTGTTAACTCTCTAAATAGATATAAGTGAAGCATGAGATTTTAATTATTTCTAAAAAGACCATGCTCTAATAAATATAAGTGAAGCAAAAGAGCATTCTACAAATAACGGTGTTCCCAATGTAGAGAAGCGATCATCCAAACTTAAAAAGATATAAGTGAAGCACACGAAGCATTCTATAAATCCATACTCAAAAGATATAAGTGAAGTGTAAAGAGCATTCTATAAATCAACCAAGGACTATCCCATACCAGCATGGTGCATCAAAGAAAAAGGACAAACAAGCACAAAAGACGCTCCAAGAATTTACGCATATCATGTGAACAAAATAAAAACCGAGACATACCGATATTGTACTTGCGGGGGATCCCCAAGCTTAGACGCTTGTTTTTCCATCTTTCTTACTCGACAACTATTGCAAGGGATGCCTTCCGGGGGATCCCCAAGCTTAGTCGCTTGTGCCTCCTTGAATATTTAAATGGGGTGCCTTGGGTATACACAAGCTTAAACTCTTGTAATACGGGGCTAACCCGAGGGTGTTGATCTTTTCACACTTGGAGGGGAAAAGGGAGAGAAACCAAGAGAAAAATCAAGCAAACTCTCTAAACAATCTCCAATCACACATCCGCTAAATCCATAAGAACACACAAGGATACAATGATCCGAGTTCAACACGGGATACAAGTAACGAGGGAGTCTTCCCACTCCGTAGAGGGGCCATGACATGCCGGAGGGTCTTCCCTACAAGAGGGGCCTTGGCATCCACTTGGATATTCTCACATAGAGGTCATCTCCATGGGAGGAGGTAAGTGGAAGGAGCAATGCTCAACTATCTAAGATCCAAACATATGCTAACCCTAGATGGAGAAGGAGGGGTCCTATTTATAGTCTTAGGCAAGTTGGGGCGAGAGAGAGAGAGAGAGAGAGAGAGGATACATGGGCCTTTGGCCCGCATCTGGCCACACAAGGGATGGATGTCTGGGCTGGAGGCTGAACGTTCTAGGCTTCAGGACTGGCCGGATGTCCAGGCTAGTAGCTGGATGTCTGGTGCTTCTGGAGGCGTCGGATGTCCGGGCTTGGGCCAGATGTCCGGGGCTGGAGGGCCAGTTTCTGTGAGGTTCTGGACAGGTGACGCTGGATTTCTGGGCAAGGGTTGGATGTCCGGCCAGGGGCTGGATGACCGGTCGTTGTAGTTTCAGCTGGCCTTCGTTTCTGGACTAGTTGCGCCAGATATCCGGCCCTGGGCGGATGTCCGGCCGCTGGGAGGTCTTGGCGCCTTCCTTTGATGATTGCCTTTGCCGTCCGTCTTCGTGGGGCTTGTCCTTTACTCCGAGTGTCTCCGAGGTCGTCTTCATGGTACCTAAGCATGCATAGTGTTTCCGCTTGAGGTAGCATCCATGTCTCAAGTGGATCGAATGGAAGTTCACTAAGGAGTGATGTCACCTCGGTTCCGATGGCACGTGCACGAGCTCTTGTCATAGGACTACTTGGAGCTTCAAGTGTTTGTGTAGGATCCATGGGGATGACTATGGGATGCTCCGCATCATCTTGCCTCTCCTTATTCTTCTCATATCGATACCTCCTCATTCTTCCGACACTTCATTCACACAAAATTTAACAAAACTTTTAATAGAAGGTTTAGTACATATAACATCAAATCCCATCATGTCTTGCCATAAAATATTGTATAATTATAATCAAACATTACCCACTACATGATATCACAATTCTATGGCTCCCAAATCAATGGGGTACAACAAGATTTCAAACCTAAGCGGATAAAGAAACCATAACAGCAATCTGTCAAAAACAGGACAGTCTATAAAGATGCAAATGAAACATATACTTCTGTAACTCAAAAAAATTCTTAAAACTTAGGACATGATTTTTTTTTTGCATAAAAGTACTGTGTAAAAAGTTCAGAATTTTTTGACGTTCCTGTAAAATATCAAAAATCAAACACTACAACCAAAGTTTCTATTTTTGCACAACACATATCAAACAAGCAATTTAAACATCCTAAAGGTAAATCTTGGCACATTACTTTTATAATACAATGGATTTGTACAAGGGGAAAATCATTTTTTTGATAAGTTTCCGTAATCAAGGTTCACAAAGTTTCCATGGGCATGAATAAAGTTCAAGGCTAGCCTCCACTTCCACATTGCTCATCTGTCTCACTTCCACTTTTCTTTTTGTAAACATTTTAGATTCCCGTGTATATATATTTTTTGTTTTAAAACTTTGTAAAAGTGATACGTCTCCAACGTATCTATAATTTTTGCTTGTTCCATGCTGTTATATTATCATTCTTGGATGTTTTACAATCATTTTATTACAACTTTATATTATTTTTTGGGACTAACCTATTGAGATGGCTTCCTCTCTCTCTCTCTCTTATGATTCTCAATACAATGGTCTCTTGGAGATCTATTTGATGTAAACTTTTGCGGTGTGTTTGTTGGGATCCGATGAATTTTGAGTTCATGATCAGTTTCTATCCATGAATATTATTTGAGTCTTCTTTGATCTCTTCTATGCATGATTACTTATAGCCTCGTATTTCTTCTTCAAATCTTTGGTTTAGTTAGGCCAACTAGATCGATTTTTCTTGACATGGGAAGAGGTGCTTTGTGATGGGTTTGATCTTGCGGTGTTCTTTCCCAGTGACAGAAGGGGCAGCAAGACACGCATGTATCATTGCTATTAAGGATAACAAGATGGGGTATATTCCTACATGAATAGATCTTGTCTACATCATGTCATCGTTCTTATTGCACTACTCCGTTTTTCCATGAACTTAATACACTAGATGCATGCTGGATAGCGGTCGATGTGTGGAGTAATAGAGGTAGATGCAGGCAGGAGTCGGTTTGTCTATCTTGGACGTGATGCCTATATAATGCTCATCGCCTTGGATATCGTCATGACTATTCGATTTTCTATTAATTGCCCAACAGTAATTTGTTCACCCACCGTGCGCTATACTCATGAGAGAAGCCACTAGTGAACCCTACGGCCCCCGGGTCTACTTTACCATCATATTGCTTTCCAATCTACGTTTTTTGCAATCTTTGTTTTAAGATCTACAAAACCAAAAACCCAAAAACATATTGCTGCATATTTACTCTTTTTATTTGTGTTCTTGAGAGATCTATCTCTCCTATCTATCACTACCTAATCTATCTTATTACCGTAGAGAGATTGACAACATCTCTTTCGCGTCGGGTTGCAAGTATTTGTTGTTTGTGTGCAGGTGCTGCTTATTGGGTGTTGGTGATGCTCCTACTGGTTCGATAACCTTGGTTTCATAACTGAGGGAAATACTTACCGTCGCTATGCTGCATCATCCCTTCCTCTTTGGGGAAATACCGACGCAGTCTCAAGCCACGTCAAAGGAATTTCTGGCGCCGTTGCCGGGGAGGAAGCGGTCTCTTCTACGTGCCTATCGTAGGCGCCGAGGGGACTCCATCATCATCTACCAGGTTCCTAATCACAAATGTCATCTCCTTGCAATTACATTATTTGCCATTTGCCTCTCGTTTTCCTCTCCCCCACTTCACCAATTTGCCGTTTTATTCGCCCTCTTTTTCGTTTGCCCTTTTTCTTGCCGGATCTCTTGCCGTGACACTATGGCTAGTTCTTCCTTTATTGCGTGTACCCCCGATAATGAGGTTCTTAATTTTCAGCAAAGGGGTGGGGAGAGCCTGAAAGATGCTTGTATAGGATTTGCAATGCTGATAATAGATCTATCCATAAGCAATCTACCGTTGTTCTTCTTCGCAGTTTTTATGTTGGCATCACCACTTGGTATAGATTTGTCCTTGATACGATTACCAGTGGGAATTTCTTGATGTGTCCATCTTTGGATGCTTTTAATTCTTTGGGAAGTTTAGTGGGATCACCACCTATCATGATCAATGAAACAACTTTAACGCTAGAACACGTTATGGAGAGATTAGATGCTATTGAAGAGCAGATGATTACTAAAGAACATCTTGAAGATTTGGATAAGAAATTGCATAATCTTGCTAATAAAATTGGGGCTAAGGCGGGAGATGCCATTAAATTACTAAAGGCAAAAGAAACCGTAGTTAACGAAAGGGTAGAAGAAAGTCCTTGCCGTATTAATAAGTTGGAAGAGATTTTTAGTAATTTGGGTTCTGCCTTTTCTTCTGTAAAAACTATTGAAAAAACTCCCGTAAAAATTGTCAAGACCACGCAAGTCACTAAGAACAAAGTTGCTACACCAAGTGGCCACAAGGGAGATCTTAAAATGATTAGTATTCATCCCGACTTTGTTGAAATCATAAGAGATCCTATTTACAAGAATGAATTCTTTGGTTTTCTTCCTAGGAGTGTTACCATTAAGAATATGCATGTTAAATCCTTGAAGAAATCTAGTTGTGTGATTGAAGAGTTTAAAACCAAGGATGACAATACTTGAATCTATCCATTATGCCTAGCTAGGGGCGTAAAACAATAGCGCTTGTTGGGAGGCAACCCAATGAATAAATAAAATTTTGCTTTTTCCTTTCTGTTTTTGTGTGTTGACACAATTATGCCTCTGTTATGATTGTGTTTTTATGGTTTATTTAGTGTTTGTGCCAAGTAGAACCGTTAGGATGATTCATAGGATGAGTAGAAGTGATGCTGAATCTGAAACAGAAACTTTGCGTCCAGTATATGAATTGTCATTTTTTTCTGGAACGTGATCCTGAGCTGAAATTTTAACACAGTGTTTCTATACAAATTCTTACATTGTCCTAATTTTTCAGAATTTTTAGAGTTGCATAAGTATGGGTATAGTACAGATTACTACAGGCTGTTCTGTTTAAGACAGATTCTGTTTTCGTTGCATTGTGTGCTTTTTTTGATGAATCTATGATTTGTATTGGGGGGTATAAGCCATGGTAAAGTTAAAATACAGTAGGTATAATGCAATAACAAAATATGAATGGGTTTTCAACAGTACCTAAAGTAGTGATTTGCTTTCTTATACTAACGGATCTCACGAAGATTTTGTTGAGTTTTGTGTGATTGAAGTTTTCAAGTTTTGGGTGAGATCACGATGGATGAAGGAATAAGGAGTAGCAAAAGCCTAAGCTTGGGGATTCTACCGCACCCCAAAGATATATCCAAATATAAACAAGCAACTAAGCTTGGGGATGCCCCCGAGTGGCATCCCCTCTTTCTTCTAACGACCATCGCTATTTTACTTGGAGCTATATTTTTATTCGTCACATATCATGTGTTTTGCTTGGAGCGTCTTGTATCTTTGCTTGCTTTGTTTGTTAGTTTTTCTTTTGTATCCTTGCTGTACACACCTATTTGAGAGAGCCACAATCGTTCTATGATTTGTTAGAATTGCTCTATGTGCTTCACTTAAATTTTTTGAGCTATAGAATTGCTCTAGTGCTTCACTTATATCTTTTTGAGCATGGTGTGCTTGGAAACTTTTGTAGAAATACTCTCATGCTTCACTTAGATTAATTTGAGAGTTAGTAAATTTTTAAGAAATCCTCTCATGCTTCACTTATACCTTTTTGAGATATGAAATATTTATGCTCATGTGCTTCACTTAAATTTGTTTGAGCTTGCAAAAAAGCAATGGCAATATGTGAAACTAGTCCCAAAGTGATAGATATCCAAGGAGGATATAATAAAAACTTTCATGAAGATCATTGGAGAAATTAAACTTGATTCCTAGTAATAGTTTTGAAACATGATGATAGTAATATGTGAGTCATGTTAGTGAGTAATTATGCTTAGTAGGAATATTGGTGTTAAGGTTTGTGATTCCCTATGCATGCATGAAAGTCAATAGTTATGCAATGAAGTTACATCCTACTTGTGGTGCATTATTCGGTGTTAGTTATGTTCAATGCTCACTTATGTGAATTTTTGTTTTTTAGTTTGGTTGCTTCCCAATCTATTTGCTAGCCTTCATTTGTACTAAGTAGAAATACTACTTGTGCATCCAAAATCCTTAAACCAAGTTTTGCCTTATGAGTCCACCATACCTACCTATATGCGGTATTTCCATGCCGTTCCAAGCAAATTTGTATGTGCCATCTCTAAATTTTCAAAATAAATTTTCTCTTTTGTGTGCCCGTACCGCTCATGAAACGGTGGGGAGTGTCCAATATTTTTCCATGCTAGATGTGTTATTCTCAAGATGAGTGTTTATTCACTTGTCATTGCACGAGAGTGCGGCGGTAATAGGGATGCCCATTCCCGAAATGAAAAATAAAAAATATTTACTTTATGTTGTCAAATAATAAATTCCATGGAAAGTGTTGGTATGGAAGGCAACCATGGATACGGCCCGCCATGGAAAGTGAAAGTTTGGTGGAAAAAGGAATAAACTTTATTTTCTGTTTGGAAACCGCCTATGATATATCTAGCATGGAAAGTATTGTGAGCTACTTTGTCGTTTTCGTTGACAGGAAAAGCATGCCACCCAAAATATTTTTTCTCTCTCAATTTTAAACCTTGAGCTCTGGCACCTCTACAAATCCCTACTTCCCTCTGCGAAGGGCCTATCTATTTGCCTTATGCAATTTTTATTTTTTCTTTGAGTCTCCATCTTCTCTTATAAGCACCAACTAGGGTTCACTATGATCGTACTTGAGCATTGGGCATAGCTAATATTTGAGTGTGTTTCATGAATGGATCAATGATTGAGCATGATGGGCTAGGGATAACTTTCTTTAGTGTTGATATTTTGAAAGACATGGTTGCTTGTTGACATGCTTGAGTATTGAAGTCATTATGTTAAAACTAGACTATTGCTTTGAATCATTATAAGTTCAAATGTCCATGCCAAACAAAAGAAAAGAATGTAATGAACATGTTAGGCAGCATTCCACATCAAAAATTCTGTTTTTATCATTTACCTACTCGAGGACGAGTTGGAATTAAGCTTTGGGATGCTGATTCGTCTCCAACGTATCTATAATTTTTGCTTGTTCCATGCTGTTATATTATCATTCTTGGATGTTTTACAATCATTTTATTACAACTTTATATCATTTTTTGGGACTAACCTATTGACATAGTGCCAAAGTGCCAGTTGCTGTTTTTGCTTGTTTTTTACTTCGCAGAAAATCAATATCAAACGGAGTCCAATCGCGACAAAACTTTTTGGAGATTTTTCTGGACCAGAAGACACCCAGTGGGCCAAACAACTACCAGAGAGGTGGGCTGTGGAGAGCACAACCCACCAGGGCGCGCCAGGGGGGCCCCGGCGCGCCCTGATGGGTTGTGCCCTCCTCGGCCCCCTTCCGCACCGCCTCTGATGCCTATAAATTCCCAAATATTCCAAAAACCCTAGGGGAGTCGACGAAACACAATTCCAGCCGCCGCAAGTTCCAGAACCGCGAGATCCAATCTAAACACCATCACGGAGGGGTTCATCTTCTTCATAGGTGCCTCTCCGATGATGCGTGAGTAGTCCACCATAGACCTACGGGTCCGTAGGCAGTAGCTAGATGGCTTCCTCTCTCTCTCTCTCTCTTATGATTCTCTATACAATGGTCTCTTGGAGATCTATTTGATGTAAACTTTTGCGGTGTGTTTGTTGGGATCCGATGAATTTTGAGTTCATGATCAGTTTCTATCCATGAATATTATTTGAGTCTTCTTTGATCTCTTATATGCATGATTACTTATAGCCTCGTATTTCTTCTTCGAATCTTTGGTTTAGTTAGGCCAACTAGATCGATTTTTCTTGCCATGGGAAGAGGTGCTTTGTGATTGGTTCGATCTTGCGGTGTTCTTTCCCAGTGACAGAAGGGGCAGCAAGACACGCATGTATCATTGCTATTAAGGATAACAAGATGGGGTCTATTCCTACATGAATAGATCTTGTCTACATCATGTCATCGTTCTTATTGCATTACTCCATTTTTCCATGAACTTAATACGCTAGATGCATGCTGGATAGCGGTCGATGTGTGGAGTAATAGAGGTAGATGCAGTCAGGAGTCGGTCTATCTATCTTGGACGTGATGCCTATATAATGATCATCGCCTTGGATATCGTCATGACTATTTGATTTTCTATCAATTGCCCAACAGTAATTTGTTCACCCACCATGCGCTATACTCATGAGAGAAGCCACTAGTGAACCCTATGGCCCCCGGGTCTACTTTACCATCATATTGCTTTCCAATCTACGTTTTTTGCAATCTTTGTTTTCAGATCTACAAAACCAAAATCCCAAAAACATATTGCTGCATATTTACTCTTTTTATTTGTGTTCTTGAGAGATCTATCTCTCCTATATATCACTACCTAATCTATCTTATTACCGTAGAGAGATTGACAACCTCTCTTTCGCGTCGGGTTGCAAGTATTTGTTGTTTATGTGCAGGTGCTGCTTATTGGGTGTTGGTGATCCTCCTACTGGTTCGATAACCTTGGTTTCATAACTGAGGGAAATACTTACCGTCGCTGTGCTGCATCATCCTTTCCTCTTTGGGGAAATACCGACACAGTCTCAAGCCACGTCAAAAAGCACACAACATAAATAAATGACTCGTTAAAACTTCCAGGTTGTCTACCTAGCAACGCTTTCTTATAGCCATTAAGCTAGTCATATAGTGCTCAAGTAATTGATCCTCCCGGATCCCAAGGTATATCAATGTCAATTTTAATTAACAATGATTTGTAATTTAGTAGTGAGCACAAAGTAATATATATCATAGAACAACAGAGTTTAACTGTTTTCCTATGCATTGGCATGTCATAAAAGAACAATTCATTCACACAAAGTAAAGGTCAATACATGGCATTAGTAGTTTCTTGCAATTTAATTGTACTGTAAACATAGAGAGGTGGGGGTGTACTTCCTCTCTCATAATAATTGCAAGTAGGAGCAGAAAGCACATGCATATTATATCCATCAAAATCATCATGTGTAATGGTAAAACGCAACCCATCAAATATAATGCTTAATAAGCGCAAACTTCTCCGATATAGTGTAGCTGACAGAATTCAAAAAGGTAATAGGACTATAGTGTGTTGGCGCAATAGCAACACTTTCATGCTTAACGTAAGGAACTATAGCAATTTCATCTCCATAAGCATAATTCATATTGGCATCATGGCCACAAGCATAGAAAGCATCAAGTTCATCAAAAGGGATATTTCAAATGAATCCAAGGGACCATAGCAATTATCATAGCATTCATCCTTCGGTAAGCACGAAGGGAAATTAAACAATGTATGGGTTAAAGAGTTACTCCCATTAGAAGATGGGCACAAATAGCTAATGCGCTCATCATCCTTTCGTTTTTCGCTCTCCTCCTCATATTTTTTATCTAATGAGCTCACAGTTTCAACTATTTTTCTTCCATAGCAGCCTGCAAAATATTAGTCTCTTCTCGGGAAGGGGAGACTTTATCAACAAATTTACCAATATAGGCATTGTATTCATAATTCTCATAGCAGTATTTAAGTATAGAAAATATTCAGATCTGTAAAGAGCATCATCACAATCTTCACACTTTTCAAACAAATTCAATTTCATAAGCACCCTTAAAAGCAACAAATTATATTATTTGTTCCACATCATAGTAATCATATATACCATTAGCATATGAAGTCAAGGCTTTGTTATCATTAAATTCACATTGAAAGGGAAGGTGTGGAGCCTTCATCTTAGAGCAACAAGTATAATCACATCTTATGCATAAATTCCAAGGATACCAACGCAACATTTTAATTTGATCCCATTAGTGTTTCCCTTTTGAGACAAGCGATAAACCCTAAAGTATTCCCGGTGATCCAAAGTATCTCCCATTATCAAGTTGAACGGAGATTTGGCAAGATTATCAAAGTAGTACTTATTGTTTTCCACATAACCAGCATCGAGGGTTTGAGAAGGTTCCCCACCTCCATGAGTAGCAAGTACAACTATTTTTTTGGTGTTTCATGTCCCATATCCATAACTAAAGATATTAAACAACTTAGAACAGAAAATAAAATCTACTTAAATATAAATCAAACAAGCACACACGAGAATACAAATCCCATGCTAGAGCTCCCCGGCAACGGCGACAGAAAAGGTCTGGATAACCCACAAGTATAGGGGATTGTTTGTAGCCTTTTCAATAAATAAGAGTGTTTAACCCAACAAGGATCTAAAGGTAGAATTAGTATTCTCTCAAGTTTTATCGACTACCAATACAATTCTACGCGCAACAATGCTCACTTTACCTAGTACAAGAAATAAACTACTTTGCAAGAATAAAATTAGAAGTAATTTTGTAGGTGTAAGAAGATAGTTTTGCAAGATAATAAAGAACGTGGAAATAAAATTTAGGTGCTGTTTTAATAAAAGGACAATTAAGTTAATATAGGGAGTGTGGAAAAGTGGTGGTAGGATTTGCAAAGCTCCCCCAAGCAATTGGCTAAGTTACTAGATCAATAACAAGTTTTCATGTGAGAGAGGATGCTGCTAGCATGCCATCCCTTACTTGGAATTCTATGCGCAATTGATTGGAACTATTAGCAAGCATCTACAACTACTAAAGTTCATTTAGGTAAACCCCAACCATATCATTAAGATAAATTGGCCCCCCTTCAGTCCCGTATGAATCAATTTCTATGGTAGGAAGAAGTTTCGGTCACTTTCGCCCTTCAATGCATAGTCCTATGTTGTGATCCACGCGCATGCTCATATAATGGGCACCAAAGGACAACAACATAACAACAAGCAATTTAAACCAATCACAACAATTCACCAATCACCCGTAGGACAACAAAATCTATTCAAACATCATAAGGAAAGGTGATAATAGATGAAGAAAGGTGATGGTGGTGTCGAGGAAGACGGCGGAGTTATTGGTGTAAATCGCCGCCACAATGGTTCGCCCGGCGGCACTCCGGTGCCACTGGAAGAGAGGGGGAGAGATCCCTCTTCTTCTTCTTCTTGCTTGGCCTCCCCCCTAGATGGGAGGAGGGTTTCCCCTCTGGTCCATGGCTTCCATGGCTCCTGGAGGGGAGGAGCCCCTTCGAGATTGGATCTCTCTGTCTCTCTGTTTCTCTTCAATTTCATGTTCCCGTTTTCTCGCGTTTCTCCGTTTCTTAAATATTCGGAGATCCATAACTACGAGTGGGCTGAAATTTTGAAGCTATTTTATTCAGATATTAGCTTCCTTGTGGCCGAACGACACCCCAACCGACCTTCAAGGGGACCCCAAGCTCAAGGGGGGCGCCTACCCCCCTGGGGCGCGCCCTGCAAGCTCTTGGGCCACTCGGACATCATCTGACATTGATTCTTTTCCCCAAAAATCACATATATTCCAAAAATAAATCTCCGTAAAAAATTTATCGTGTTTGGACTTTGTTTGATATGGATTTTCTGCGAAACGACAAACATGCAACAAACAACAAGTGCCACCTCTAAACGTTCAAATAAACATCTGTTTTGCGTGCTCGTACCGCTCATGGAGCGACAGAGTGGTCAGTATCTTCCATGCTAAGTGGGTTATTCTCAAGATGGGCATTTATTCGCCTATCATTACATGAGAGAGGTTGGTAAAAAGGATGCCCAGTCTTCCATAGTCAAAAATAAATTAAACAAACTCCCCTGGACAGTTCAAATGTTGGAGGACACACGTGAATTCGGTTAGCCATTTCTTGTGTATGTATGGTGGATGGGAGTAAACTTTACATTTCCGCTTGGGAACCACCAATAACGTGTTTAGCATGGAAGATACCGAAATCTCTTGTCGTGACGTTGACAGGGAAAGCATACCATCCAAAATTACAATTTCATCTCATTTTTAAACCATGAGCTCGCTGCAAATCAATGCTTCCCTTTGCAAAGATACTTTCTATTTAATTTCATTTTATTTATTTTATTGTTGAGTCATCACCTTATTATCAAAGCACCATACCAGAGAGCACTATTGTCATTTTTATGCATTGAGTCTAGATAATGTTGAATATGAGCATGATTGGATCTTTTCTACCCTGAATTATAATGTTTAGTCGTTGCTTGAACTTCAGAGGTGCTCTGCATTTATGTTTTGCGGTCTCAGAAAGGGCTAGCGAGATACCATATCACCATATTATATCATGATTGTTTTGACAAATTGTTGCCATCTGAGATATTTTATTATTGCTCGCTAGTTATTTATGTTATTGCCATGAGTAAATATAATGCCTAATGATACGTCCCAACCGTATCTACTTTTCCAAACACTTTTGCTCTTGTTTTGGACTCTAATTTGCATGATTTGAATGTAACTAACCCGAATTGACGTTGTTTTCAACAGAACTACCATGGTGTTATTTTTGTGCAGAAATAAAAGTTCACGGAATTGGACGAAACTTTATGGAGATTTTTTATGGAATATATAAAAAATACCGGAGCGAAGATCCACTGGTCGCCGAGCCCGAGGAACAACCGCCGCCGACCATGTCGCCGCCGCTGTTCCGCTTAGCCTATGCCGCGTCCGAGCATGTAGACGAGCTCACCGAGGTCCTAGGAGGTCGTAGCAAGCCTCGCATTAGCCCCCATCCACCACAGCGCCGCGCCCACCCAAGCCGAGCTCCGGCCGCCGTGGGCGAGCTCGTCGCCGTCAGCTCCGGCAGCCCCTCGCCTCCCCGCATGTCCCACATGATGTGGGCGAGCACGGGCCACACCCTGGTGGCCTCGGCCGCCGCCCCCGTGGCCGCAGCGTGGACTCCGCCACGCGGCTTGGTCGCTAGTTACGAGCCCCGTCGCCTGAGCCACTGGCCGGTGGGGCCACGTCGTCAGGTGATTAGCTTAAGGGTAATCACCAATTAGTTAAGCCCCTGGGTCGCTGACATATGGGCATGGCCCTGTTAATTTATAGTTTAGGTTTAAATTAAAACCGTGTTAATTAACTATCTCTATGACACGTGGGGCCCAGCCACCAGGTTTGTCCTGGGCTGGAGCCTTTGACTGATGATGTCATGCTGAGGTCATGCTGATGCAGTAATTGCATTTCTGGATTTTAAATAAATCCAAATGATTTATTAATTTCAGAAATTGTTAAAAACTTTGAAAAATCATATAAAATAATCTATAAGTCAGATGAAAATAATTTATATATGAAAAATGATCAGAAAAGTCCAAAGAATCCATCTATGCTGTTTGCATGCATGTTGGAGCAATCTAAATAGGAAAACTTGGACATTTGGTTGAAATGCAATATGTAACTTCACATATGGAGTTTGAATTTGAACCTTGGGTTCAAGCCAACTTCATCTAACCCTGTTTGTATGTGCATTAGCCCAAAGCAAATCATATTGCCATGTCATATTCATGCATCATATTGTTGCATTTCATGTGTATTTATATCTTCCCCCTTCTATGGTTGTACTTCGTGTTAGGTCCTGTTCCGGAGGGTACAATCGAGTATCCATCTGAGGAGAAGTAACGTGTCGATGCTTTATCAGGCAAGCAACCCTCAGTGATCATCTCCAATACAATCCCACTCTCTCGCTCATGCTCTCATTTATTGCATTAGGACAATACGCTTCAATTGTTATCTGTTCCGGTAGTTGAACTCATTCCTCTGCATGACTTGTCATTGCCACAGTAAATAGCCGAACCAAGCAACCTAGCATACCTGGTAGATGCTTGAGCCATGTTGTGCCATCACCCTACTTTGCTTGCTATGCTTAGAGTTGTGTCAGGTCTGATTCATCTGCGTGATGAACCAGAGTGAATTGAATGTGTTCTGATGATGAGAGTTAAGTGTTGAACCTAATTTGGTAAGGGTAGCGATGAGAGGCCATGTAGGAGTACATGGCGGGTTGTCTCATTGAGACCGTCCTTAGCAACTGAGTCGTGTGTATGTTATCCAAGACTAGCTACTACCGCACATTGGGATCCTTAATTGACTCTCTTGACTTATTAATCGCCTTGACCTCTGTCCAGGAGTTGCAACTAGTTTCTGGTGTTTGTAGGTCATGCTAGTAGTCTACCGAGTGGCACCCGGTACAGGTGGGCTTGGGACAGACTAGGCACTGTGGCCCGGTGTACCAAGTGTAGTTCCATCCGTCGAGGTGGGCTTGGTAACCCTGCACACATCGTTTGGTGTCGTAGAGGAAACTTCGGTCGGACTTCCTTGCGGATTCAGTCTCAAATAGGCGATAAACCTGGACTAGAGTCTTGTGTGGTTAGTCAGGTCGTGGCCGACTCCCTCGCTGGGCTTCCGCTTGAAGGTTGCTGAGGTGCCTTTTTACGTGCACATAGCGATAAGTGGTGAGAGCGTGTGTGAAGGAGTACACCCCTGCAGGGTAATCATCTATTCGAATAGCCGCGTCCGCGGATATGGACTACTTGGAGACTTATATGGTTCATAGACAATTTGAAGTGGATACTGTAAAATGCACAAGATAAGTATGAGTGTTATGGATGGCCTTCTCGTAGGAAGACGGGAGAGGATCCATAGTGGTGTATTGTTGTGGTGACTAGCTAGTGGACTCGTGTGCGCTTTCTCATATTATTAAACTATTGGTAGTCGTAGTACAGGATAGCCACTGAGTCAAAGCTGGCTTGCTGCATTAAACACCACAACCAGCTTTGTTGATAGTGATGCATATGTAGTTAGTTCTGATGTAAGTCTTGGTGAGTACCTTTGTACTCACTGTTGCTCAATTATGTTTTTGTAGAGGAGACTCCAGTCTCACTAGTGGTTTCTACGATAAGATCGATGTTGACCGAGTAGCTTGGGAATCCCAGACAAAGGTCTGGCTCCTATGGAGGGTCTTGTAGATAGACAGGCTACCTCATCCTTCTTCTTTTCTAGATGTCTGTACTCAGACATGTTATGCTTCCGCTTGTTGCTTGTATGACTTGTGTGTTGGGTCATGTGACCCCTGCTTGTAATATCACACTATGTTGGCTCTTATGAGTCTTTAATAAACACTTTGAGTCATAGAGTTATGTTGTGATGCCATGTTGTATCTATGCATATCGTGCATATTGCGTGTATGATTGAAATGCATTGGTATGTGTGGGATTTGACACCTAGTTGTGTGCCTTTAGTAGCCTCTTTACAGGGAAATGCCTATTTGTGCTTCCACTGAGCCTTGGTAGCTTGCTACTGCTCCAGACACATTGATTGACCGACGTGTATCCTTCTTTGATGCATGTCTGTCCCTACGGGGAAATGTCACGCGATGTAATGGAGTCCTTGTAGCTTGCTACGACTCGTCTACAAACGCTGATGACTGACACCTGCACTGCTGGGTTACGTATGCCTGTTCCTGTACGTATGAGCCACTTGGGTACATAACTAGTCATGTCGACCCGGGTTCTCTGACGTATGATTGCTAGCGACATACTGATATACGTGAGCCAAAAGACGCAAATGGTTCCGGCCAAGGTAAGATGGCAGCCGTGGGGATTACCGTGCGTGAGGCCGCAAAGTGATATGATATGTTACATGCTAGATTCGTATGGCTTAGGATCGGGGTCCCGACATTGATGCTCATATTGCTAAAGGTAGAGAAATTGATAATACTGATGAAAATTATGATTCACCCATTATGCCTAGCTCTCCTACTAGAGTTGTTATGCCTGAGTACCTGATGGTTATGTTATTGATGGGGAGATAGCTAGAGACTTTCTTGCTTGTAATGATAGAGATGATTTAAAGAAATTGCTATGTAAGCTGAAAGAAAAATCTATGATGGAGAAAACAAAATATGATCCTAAGTTTGCTACTTCTCCTATATGTGTTACTTCTAGGGTCTTTTACATATGTGCCCCTAACTCGAACCCACCACTCAGATTTGCCCCTAATTTCGAAGCATGCTCAAATTTGCCCCTCTTCCATTAAGTGCACTTATAGAAATGCCCTTCCATACATTTTCCGTCCAGTCAAAGGCCTTTGATCGTTAAGTGCGCTTATAGAAAAATCTAACGGTCAAAGGCTTTTGACTGGACGGAAAATGTACGGAAGGGCATTTCTATAAGCGCACTTAACGGAAGAGGGGCAAATTTGAGCATGCTTCGAAATTAGGGGCAAATCTGAGTAGGTGGTTTGAGTTAGGGACATAAATGCAAATGGCTCATACTTCTACTTGTAAACAGCGTTGGGTTTTTCCCCGAATATGAGGGGTGATGCAGTATAGTAGAGATAAGTATTTCCCTTAGTGAGAACCGAGGTTATCAAACCAATATGAGACTCACGCAAACTCCATTCTTTAGCACCTACACACACAAACACTACTGCAGGATGGTCCAAATACGACACATCAATCAGAGACCCTTCGATGAAACTGTGTGCGATGCATGAATCGCAAACAGTATAGTTCAAGCTTCGTCGCCAATAATGCGAACTGTGTGCGATGGCGGAACAATCAAATATGATTTAGAAAAGATTTACGTGTGCGATAAATGGCATACAGTTGGTTATTCTAAACTGTTTGCGATTAGCCAAGATAACACAAACAGTTATAAAGATCCAGATGTGTGAGATAGAGGGCAAACCGTTCACTATGAAAAATTGTGTGCGATGATACACCAGAGTACACACGATTTAGTGTAACTAGTTGTGTGTGATGTGCGGCAAACATGTCAACAATCAGAGTTGTGTGGGAAGACGGATAATAACACAGACGAGTCATCCTGACAAACAGTGTGTGTTGTGAGCAGACGGTGGTTGGTAAACAATTGTCAGCTATTGTTGAAATCATTCCCGACGTGTTCCTTAATTTAATCCTATGAGATGTGATTTGCTCCGTTTGCACAACATATATATGGCTGTGTATACGGAACAACAACATATGTATTTATAAGAACATGATTGCATAACCAAAAAAGAACACAATGCCATTTCAAATATTGTATCACAAATACCAGAAATATTACAAGGTTCAAATTCCAGCTTTACAAAGTCCAAATTCAAAGATGACAAGGTTCAAACTAATATTAAAAATCAAATTCATCTTCTTCAGAATTGGAGTAATGCAATATTTGTGCGAAGGGATCCGCCACCGAGAAGTTATATATCGGCTTGATATAGTGACTTCCGAATAATCTTTCATTTGAAGTTCCAAACTGAATTTCGGCTTCTACAGAGGCTTTTCCATTCAACTGTAGAAGCTTCGCTAATCAGCAAACCATTCATTTCGGCGCACTAAATATAGGTCAAACCTCATAACCTTGAGCACACTTGCTTTCTGAACAAAGAACTTGGCTAATTGCATCTCTGGCTTTGGTGCCTCGATACTGGTTGAAAGTAATTTCTTTGAGATGAAAATCAAGGCATTCGATGGGATTGTTATATTGCGCCACATTTTCCACTTTCGGGCCTGCTTGTATCTGCAAATGAAGACAACATATCAGTGCTGAAAGGACGTGGATGTCACCTAGAGGGGGGGGGGTGAATAGGCGCTTTATTTTTTTTACGGTTTAGGCTTGAATATATGTGGAATAAAATTAGCGTTTAATTTGTCAAGCACAAAACCTAAAACAACTAGGCTCACCTATGTGCACCAACAACTTATGCTAAGCAAGATAAACTACTAAGTGATAGCAAGATATATAGCATGAAACAATATGGCTATCACAAAGTAAAGAGCATAAGTAAAGAGCTCGGGTAAGAGATAACCGAGGCACGCGGAGATGACGATGTATCCCGAAGTTCACACCCTTGCGGATGCTAATATTCATTTGGAGCGGTGTGGAGGCACAATGCTCCCCAAGATGCCACTAAGTCCACCGTAATCTCCTCACGCCCTTGCACAATCCAAGATGCCGTGATTCCACTAAGGGACCCTTGAGGGCGGTCACCGAACCCGTATAAACGGCAACGCTTGGGGCGGTCACCGTACCCGTACACTTTGGTAACCCTTGGGGCGGTCACCGAAACCCGTACAAATTGCTCAAGACGATCTCCACAACCTAATTGGAGACCTCAATGCTTGCCCGGAGCTTTACACCACAATGATTGAGCTCCGAGGCACCACCAACCGTCTAGGGTGCCAAGGCACCAAATTGGAACAAGCTCTAGGGTGCTCAAACACCCAAGAGTAATAAGCTTCTCAAACTTCACTTCCACGTATCACCATGGAGAACTCAAACCTATGCACCAAATGCAATGGCAAGGGCACACGGAGTGCCCAAGTCCTTCTCTCCCAAATCCCACCACAACAACTAATGCTATGGAGGAAAAAGAGAGGAAGAACGAAGAAGAACACGAAGAACTCCAAGATCTAGATCCAAGGGGTTCCCCTCACATAGAGGAGAAAGTGATTGGTGGAAATGTGGATCTAGATCTCCTCTCTCTTTTCCCTCAAGAACTAGCAAGAATCATTGGAGGGATTGAGAGATAGCAAGCTCGAAGAAGGTCACCAATGGGGGGCAAACTCGAGCTCAAAAGATAGGAACCAATGGGGAACAAGACCCCCTTTTATAGGTGGGGAAAAATCCAACCGTTACCCCCACAGCCCGCACACAAGCGGTACTACCACCCAGGAGAGCGGTACTACCGCTTATAAGCGGTAGTTCCAGGAAAGAACAAGCAAACGGCAGAAACCTTGAGGCGGTAGTGCCGCCAGAGCGGTACTACCGCTCCTGCCAGCGGTACTATCGCTAGTTAGCAGTACAACCTCTTGTTACATCCGCTCTACTTCTGCTCGGGTGGCGCAGGGCATCAGACAGGTGTCTGGTGGCTCGCGCGGACGCCACAACCACCTAAGCTGTATTACCGCTCCATAGCAGAGGTACTACCGCCTGAGTGCTGAAAACTGTCTTGAGAAAGAAACTGCCATAACTTTTGCATACGAGCTCCGAATTGAGCAAACTCAAGCTTGTTGGATAGAGGACGACAAGAGCTATCCGACAGCTGTGAAACCTCTATGAATGATGAACCGGAAAAAACTCCAACATCGAAAACATCATAGAATATGCATATGGACTCTATTTTCAATGAACTCGAGCTTGTCATGAAGATGACCATAAGCTCTAAAACACACAAAGAGAAACACCAAACAAGAACCAAGAAAGATGATGCAAGGATACAAATGGTTTGAGCTCTCAATGAATGATACAATCAAGCTACTCACTTGAGAGCCCCCCATTGATAGTACGACAATCGATCCTATAACCCAGTCTCCCAACTACCACCATGAGACCGGTAAAATAGAAAACCTATCAAGGGCAAACCTATACCTTGCACATAGTCCACTTGAGCTAGATGATGACGATCTTGACTTCCTCAAGATAGACCAACTTTCTTGATTGTGTTGGCTCGGTGAAGACTAGTTGATTGCTCCCCATACTCCACTATGGGTGAGCCACTCTTCGGCACATCTTCACAAGTCCATTGTCACCACAATGGACGGCAAGCTTCAAGCATGATCTCTTTGTGATGCTCCACTTGAACTTGCACACCACAATCTTGATGACGATCACCACTTGATGTCATCCTCCATGGGTTGCATGAGATCTTCCTCTTGACGCAAGCCCATGGAAACATACCTAACCCCACATAGAACTCTCACGTAGACCATGGGTTAGTACACAAAGCGTAATGGACAAAGCTTACCATACCATGGGATCACTTGATCCCTCTCGGTACATCTTGTACGCTTTGTATGTTGATCAACTTGATTTAGTCTTTGACTTAGTCTTGATCTACCTTGTATCTTATCTTCTCTCTTCATAAAGATGATGTCTTGAAGGTGAACATGAATGCTCACACAATCTTCTTCTTAAAGACATGCTTGCAATAAGCTCAACTCTCACATGACCAATCTTTGGATAAAACCTTGAATACAACCTTGGTCACCATATAAACTCCTTGAAACCAACAGATGGACTTTGATAACCCACAAGTATAGGGGATCGCGACAGTCTTCACGGGTAGTATTTCACCCTAATTTATTTGTTCGACACAAGGGGAGCCAAAGAATATTTATTGGCCTTGATAGTTGTGTTGTCAATTCAACCCCACCTGGGATATCTCTCTGCAACAAAGGTTTAGTAGCACTGCAAATAGTAGTAGCAAAAGTTGCAGTACCAGTGACAGCAGCAATTTTGTAGCAGTTGTGACAGTAGCAGTAGCAATAGTACTTAGCAAGATTCAGTATATGTAAAGCGTAGGCACGTGGATCGGTGGTGGATAATGATTTAGATGACATCAATCATGTAACAGTTACACACTAGGGCGACACAGAACTAGCTCCAATTAATCAATATAATGTAGGCATGTATTCCGTATATAGTCATACATGCTTGCGATAAGAACTTGCATGACATCTTTTGTCCTACCCTCCCATGGCAGCGGGGTCCTATTGGAAACTAAGGGATATTAAGGCATCCTTTTAATAGAGAACCGGATAAAAGCATTAACACATGGTGAATACATGAACTCCTCAAACTACGGCAATTAACGGAAAGAATCCCAATTATTGTCACGTTGGGGTATGCGGATCAAGACACGTAATAGGTGCATACAACTTGCAAGATAGGATCCAAATCAATCTTATATTCAGAGGTAATATAATATGTTCAGATCTTAAATCATGGCACTCGGGCCCTAGTGACAAGCATTAAGCATACCAAAGTCATAGCAACAACAATCTCAGAACATAGTGGATACTAGGGATCAAGCCCTATCAAACTTAACTCGATTACATGATCAATCTCATCCAATACCACCACCGTCCAGCAAGCCTACAAAGGAATTACTCACTCCCGGTGGTGAGCATCATGGCAGTGTTGATGGAGAAGGGTTGGTGATGACGTCGGCGATGATTTCCCCTCCCCGGACCCCCAAACGGACTCCAGATCAGCCCTCCCGAGGAAGAACAGGAGGTGGCGGCGGCTCCGTCTCGTGAAACGTGATGAAAACTTCTCTCCTATTTTTTTCTCTGAAGATGTGATTTTATAGGACTGGAATTAGGGTCGGAGGAGCCTCGAGGGCCCCACAAGCCATCAGGGCGCGGCCTAGGGGGGCGCCCTGTTGGCTTGTAGCCCCCAGGTGGCCTCCCTCCGGTAGCTCTTCGCTCCATAATTCATTATATATTCCAGAAAAAATCCACAAAAAGTTTTGTCCAATTCCGAGAACATTTATTTCTGCACAAAAATAACACCAAGGTAGTTCTGCTGAAAACAACGTCAGTCCGGGTTAGTTCCATTCAAATCATGCAAATTATAGGTCAAAACCAGAGCAAAAGTGTTTGGAAAAGTAGATACGTTGGAGACGTATCAACTCCCCGAGCTTAACTCATTGCTTGTCCTCAAGCAATTAAGTTGACAAACTGAAAGTGATAAAGAAAACTTTTACAAACTCTTTTGTTCTAGTCGTTATACACATGCTTAGCTAGTGCTCAAGTTTTCAGTATAAATTATAAATAACCACATCTATGATAACGACTAAACATCATATTAACTCATGGCAATACATAACTAACTAGCAAGTAATAATAAGATATCTCACATGCCAACAGATTGTCAAAACAATCATGATATAATATGGTGACGTGGTATTTCACTAGCCCTTTCTAGGACCACAAAACAGAAATGCATAGCACCTCTGAGGTTCAAGCAACGACTAAACATTATAATTCAGAATAGAAAAGATCCAGTCATGCTCACATCCAACATTAACTAGGCTCAATGCATAAGAATGACAACTCTGGTCTGGTGCTTTTAGTAAGAGGGTGATGACTCAACATTAAAATAAATAGATAGGCCCTTCGCAAAGAAGCATTGATTTGCCGAGGTGCCAGAGCTCAAGTTTTAAAACAGGATTGAAGATATAATTTTTGGGTGGTGCACTTTTCTTGTCAACGTTACGACAAAGGTTTTCAGTATCTTCCATGCTAAACTCATTATTGGCGGTTCCCAAACAGAATAGTAAAGTTTACTCCTATCCACCATCCATACACAAACCATGGCTGACCGAATCCACGAATGCCTGCCAACATATCAATTGTCCCAAGGAGTTTTGTTTAATTAATTTTAATTATGCAGGACTGGGCATCCTTTTTACCAGCCTCTCTCATGCAATGATGGCGAATAAACGACCGTCTTGAGAATAACTCACTTAGCATGGAAGATACCGATCGTCTCGTCGCTCCATGAGCGAGACGAGTGCACAAAATGGATGTTTATTTGAATATTTAGAGATGGCACATGCAAATTTACTTGGAACGGCAGGGTAATACCGCATATAGGTAGGTATTGTGGACTCATGTGGAATAACTTGGTTTAAAGGTTTTGGATGCACAAGCAGCATTCCCGCTTAGTACAGGTGAAGGCTAGCAATTGGTTGAGAAGCGACCAGCTAGAGAGCGAAAACGGTATAGGTATGCATTATGAATAACTAACATTGGACATAGCATGAGTAGGATATGAACATTCTGAATTTAAACATCATGAAGGCTGCATTGGTTTTGAATCAACTACATGTTTGCACATGGGCCAAGTCAAGCCGCTTGAATTTCTCAGAGGGAAATACCATACTACCATACCACATCATAACCATTTTAATGCATGTTGGTCTCTAAGATAAATCATTATTCACTACTAGCTATTTAAGCATGGCAACATATCCTATGCATCCGACGTACTTCATGTATCCATGCATCCGTCCATCCTTAGTCCTCTGATCCAAATCGAGCGCGCAACACCAATATCATGAATAATTTGCAATTAGACGCCCGCTTAGGCACTCAAGTCACCGCATCTTCGCACTAGACCCCCACCCCCCTCCTAGCATTTCCGCCTCTTCGTAGATACAGATCGATTCTTAAAACAAGGCGATGACAAACAGCGACTGGTTGCAAGGCAGTGACGAACACAAGAGGTTCGAACAAGGAATATAATTCACAAAGGTTTCTCGAACATGTAGGTTCACCTCCCCATACGATTGAGCACAAGAGTGTGATAATTGCATCACCAATTCACAATTCACAAAGGCCAGATGTAGAATCACAAGCACATGTGCTAGGTCTGACTAGCTAAGACGTGAGATTGCATCCATGTCACGAGGCCTTTTGATGTCGTTGGTTCAGCCGCCGGCCGCTGCATTATGTGGTCGGCTGGTGGCCAATGCATGACGGGCCGCCGTGTTGTGTGGTCGCTACCAGGAAGCTGACAGCTCCAGTCGCGGGCCATGTTGTGCGGTCGCCGCATGCCGCTCGCGCCACCAATTCCACCATGCAGCCCGCCGACCGTCGCCGCCGCGTTGTGTTGCCGATGCCACGCAGCCCACTGATGTTTGTCATCGCCATGTTTTACGGATCAATCTGGAACACTCGGAGGGGTCTATTGCGAATACACGTTAAGTTGACTACCTAGGCAGGCGTCTAATTGCAATTATTCGTGGTTTTGATGTTGTGCGTTGGATTTGGATCTGAGTGCTGAGGATGGATGGATGCAAGGATACATGAAGTATGCCGGATCCATAAGATATGTTGCCTTTAAGCATGGCATGAGAACCTATAATCTCTAATTGCATCATGAACATGTTCACTCATAATATACTGAATCATGATCGAATGAGCTAAACATATTTACAAAACAGAAAACAAGAAGAGTTCATACCAGCTTCCCTTGCCACGATCACTTCGTCAAATATCGTCATTATTGCCTTTCACTTGCATGACCGAATGATGTGATAATGATAACAGTGCAAGAATACCGTGGACTAAGCTGGAATCTGTAGGGCAGTTTTGGACAAAGGAGAAGACAAGGTAATATTGGCTCTGTGTTAGATCAACCCTAAAGCATATAAGAGCCACTCAACATTTTCCTCGTGGTCTTCTCCTTTCAAGGACTCAACAAAAAGAAAAGAAATTCAGAGAAACACACTGAAATATTTTTGGAGTTATTGTTTTTTCTCAAGCAAGCAAATAAAACAAAAATGAGAAAAACTATTTACACGGGAAAGCTCCCAACATGCAAAGGAAATCTTTTTGAGTTTTATTTTAGTACTAAAGATAATTAAACGAGGAAAGAAAACTGAAAAGAAGCAAGAAATATTTTTGGGTTTTCCAAAGGTTTTTCAAACACACAAGAAGAAAGCGGAAAAATAAGACTAACATGGATATGCAATGAAAGAGGATGAACACCGACAATTTATATGAAGTGTGTGAACATGAATGTAATGTCGGTGAGAAATACGTACTCCCCCAAGCTTAGGCGTTTGCCTAGCTTGGTGACAACCACTGGTAGTCTAGAAAATGGTTAAAATGATAGCTTGTGGAGGCTTTCCTGACCGCCTCCTCTGCTAAACGAGTAGCCTCCACTGCAGCTTTGTATTCCCGCACCTCTTCCTCAAGAACATAGTAACGCTGTCGAGCCTGAAAATCAAAGAGGGCAAGCGCAGGCAAAGTGACATACACAGGCGCATATTTCCCAAATATTAAGTTATACTCATAATCCCTAGCACGGTTTACAATAAACTCATGATAACACATAGCTTCAAAATCTAAATATCTATCAGGCAAGATAGGATCATTAGGTTGAGGCGACACTCCCTGTTGTCCAGCTACGCGGGAGGCATAAATTCCTCCATACAAATCACCATTGCTAGAGTTAGAATTCAACCTTCGAGCAACAATTGCGCCAAGGTTATAGTGTTGTTCACCAGTTACAGTAGTGTGAATAAGGCTTAAGTCAGGGGCACATAAGGCACTACAATCTTTTTTTTCTACTACGTATTTCCCATTAAACATTGCAAAGTAACGAATAGAGGGAAACTGTATGCTTTTAATTCTTGCATGTGTTACTCCCCTATCTTCTCCAACGCAAAGACTCTCGAGGAACATATTATATTTAGTTTTTGAAGGTTTCTCGGGCGAACCCCAAAGTGGAAGTTTGCAAGCAACAGAGAATTCTCCTAGGGTCATGCTAAAGGATTTATCATAAATTTAAATAACACTCTAGAAGTATGTGATTGATAACGAAATCCTTGCGTGAATGTACGGGTAAGGTCATAGTGTTGAACACACTTATCTCTTGGAAAATCGGTGAGGCCGGTATTATCAATGAATCGGTCAAATTCCTCCTTAATGCCTGCACCTATCATGAAATCTTCACTTGGCCATCGACATGATTTGGCGTCAGCCATAACTATCTGGTTGTCCCGAGGTTCAATATAAGCTTGTCGTACTGAGCTCCTACTAGATGACTCACTCACGGTGAGTCTCCTTGAGGAGCTCCTCCTAAAGAAACTCATCTTCCCAAGCACAATTTTTCTGAAATTTTTGAGCCACAAATTCATGTCAATAAAACTTTACAATATTGAAAGCAACTACTCATATGGATGCCTAGAGGCCATATCAAGCATTCATACTACTTGGAACTCAAAGAATTCAACATGCAAGTTCGTTTTCTGTAGCACCAAGTGCAACATATTATGCAAAATATAAACCACTAAAACAAAGACTAATTGGAGGAGTGGAGGAGTCACATACCAAGGAACAATTCCTCCAAACAGTTTCAGAAACGGAGTTCCGAGCAAAGAGATCGAAAATTTCAGTTTCTAGGGGAGGAACATGGGAGAAAGAGAGATAGGAAATTTTTGTTGGAGGTAGGAGAAGGAGTGGGATGAAGGGATAAGGCAGGGGGCCCTTGTGGGCCCCAAAAGCCATCATGGCGCAACCAAGGGGGGCACCATGTTGTCTTCTGGCCCAGAGGTGCACTCCCCTGCTGCATTTTTATGCTAAAAATTCTTATATATTCCAGAAAAATTCATGTTAAAATTTTGTGGCAATCTGAGACTTTTTATTTTTGGTCATTTTTCTATGCACGGGAAAAACAGAAAAACGGAAAATCCAGCTAATTTATTTTAAATAAATTAAAAATAACAGAGGATAAACTTTTGATACAAAGAGTTGTGAGTACTAAATTCATCAATCACATGCCTTCCGAAAAGGATCCATTAATAAGGTTGATCAAGTCTTATTAACAACCGTTTTCGATTAACATGCAACCGAAGAATTTTTGTATATCACTAGGTTACCTCAATGGGGATTTGCATATTCCCAACAATAAGATTATAATATTTCTTCTTGATAGTAGGTAGAGGAATTGCAAAACTTCCAATGATAACAGTGGGAGTAGGCTCATTGACATTAATATTATTAACCAAAGTTTGCTTCTTCAGAAAATGCACGGTATGTTGCTTGCCATTGACGTGAAAGGTAACCTTGCTTTTATTGCAATCAATAACAGCCCCTGTAGTATTTAAGAAGGGTTTACCAAGGATGATTGACATATTGTCGTCCTCGGGCATATCAAGAATAACAAAGTCTGTCAAGATAGTAACATTTGCAACCACAACAGGAACGTCCTCACAAATTCCAATAGGTAATGCAGTGGATTTATCAGCCATTTGCAAAGATATCTCAGTAGGTGTAAGCTTAGTCAAATCAAGTTTTTTATAAAGGGAGAAAGGCATAACACTAACACCGGCCCCTAAATCACATAGAGCAGTTTTAACATAATTTCTTGTAATAGAGCAAGGTATTGTGGGTATGCCAGGATCTCCTAGCTTCTTAGGTATTCCTCCATCAAAAGAATAATTGGCAAGCATAGTAGCAATTTCAGTTTCAGGTATTTTTCTTTTGTTGGTAATAATATCCTTCATGTACTTAGCATACGGAGGCATTTTCAATATATCGGTCAATCGAGTGCGCAAAAGGACGGGTCTAATCATTTAGCGAAGTGTTCAAAATCCTCATCGTCCTTACTCTTAGAAGCCATACGAGGGAATGGCATGGGTTTTTGAACCCATGGCTCTCCCTTCCATGTTTTCTAGCAACAAAGTCTCTCTTATCATAACGTTTTTTTATTGAAACATTTTTTAGGAGGTGAGTTATCAAGATCCTCGATAGGTTCTATCTCTACATCGTTATCATGTTCTTTATTAGGTTGAGATTCTAGGTGAACATCATCATTATTATAATTTTCATTATCACTAGGTGCATGTTCAGTACCAGATTGTGTCTCAGCATCAGAAATAGAAACATCATTATGTGCCTCAGTAGGTGTTTCTTTAACATGTTCACTAGGAGCATGCAAGTTCCTATCATTTTTCTTCTTCTTTTTCTTATTAGAGGAACTAGGTGCATCAGCATTAATTTTCTGAGAATCATGTACTATTCTTTTAGGATGACCTTCTAGGTACAGAGTTTCTTGGGTCATACGACCTCCCCAAGTCATTACTATGACAGCATGATCATTCAAATTATTATTTACTTCAGCAAGCAAATCATTTTGTGAGTTAGCAACTTGGACTAGTTGAGTTTGAACCATAGAAGCATGTTTACCTAGACCTTTTACATCATTAGCAATTCTAAACATCTAGTTACTTAAGCGGTCTATCATCATAGCATTACGTCTCAATGGGTCCTTAACATAGTTATCGAAGTGTTGTTGCTTAACAACGTAGTTCTCAAATTCATCCATGCATTATTCAGGAGACTTAGTGTAAGGTATATCATTTTCACTAAAGGAATGGAGAGGGTTTACCTCTACTACCTGTGTCGAGGTATCAAGTCCATGTATTTCTTCAATAGGTGGTAGTTTCTTGATATCCTCAATTTTAATACCTTTCTCCTTCATAGATCTTTTTTTGCTTCTTGCATATCTTCAGGGTTGAGGAATAGAATACCTCTTTTCTTTTGAATAGGTTCCGGGGGTGGTTCAGGAAGCATCCAATCATCGGCATTTTGTAATATGTTATTTAATAGTTCTTCAGCTTGATCGACAATTCTTTCCCAAAAAATACAACCAGCAAAACTATCTAGGAAGTCCCTAGAAGCATTGGTTAGTCCAATATAAAAGATATCAAGAATTTCATTTTTCTTAAGAGGACAATCAGGCAAAGCTCTAAGTAACCGGAGAAGCCTCTCCCAAGCTTGAGAGAGATTCTCTTCTTCAATTTCCGCAAAGTTAAATATTTCCTGTAAGGCAGCTTGTTTCTTATGAGCAGGAAAATATTTTCAGAAAAGTAATGGAGCATAACCTGGGGACTACGCATACAACCAGGAGCAAGAGAAAGAAACCATTCCTTGGCCTCGCCTTTTAGCGAGAAAGGAAAAAGCTTAAGGATATAATAGTAGCGTATCTTTTCATCAGCTGTAAACAGAGCAGCAATATCATTTAGTTTCATAAGGTGTTCGACAACAGTTTCATTTTCATAACCGTGGAAAGGATCAGACTCTACTATAGGAATTATCTCAGGATCCATAGAGAACTCATAATCCTTATCAGTAACAAATATAGGAGAAGTAGCAAATTTAGGATCATATTTCATTTTCCCCATCATAGATTTTTCTTTTAGTTTGCATAGTAGTTTCTTCAAGTCATCTCTATTTTTATAAGTAAAGAAATCCCTAGTTGTTTCCTTATCCATGACATAACCTTCAGGTACATGAGGCAATTCATATCTATTAGGAGACGAAGGTGTAACACGTGATTCAAAGTCCTCATCAGTTTCAAGATTTTCAAGTTCTCTAGCTTTAGCAATATGAGCATCAAGTAATTCATTCAGTGGCACATTTTTAGTTTCAACATGTGTAGCAATCGTATCATCATTAATTTCAGAGGTAGCATCATCAAGTTCATATGACATATCAGGACGATCAACAGGTGGTGGTGTAACAAGCTGATTCAAAACAATAGGTGAATCAAAAGAAGAGCTAGATGGCAGTTCCTTAACACCTCTCGTGCGAGAGGGGGCGATCTTAGTTCGATTGTCTTTCAGATTCTTCATAGTCGCAATTGGATATCCTCAAGTTAACACAATACATAGAGCTATGCTCCCCGGCAACGGCGCCAGAAAAAGGTCTTGATAACCCACAAGTATAGGGGATCGCGACAGTCTTCACGGGTAGTATTTCACCCAAATTTATTGGTTCAACACAAGGGGAGCCAAAGAATATTTATTGGCCTTGACAGTTGAGTTGTCAATTCAACCGCACCTGGGATATCTCTCTGCAGCAAAGGTTTAGTAGCATGAAAAATAGTAGTAGCAAAAGTAGCGGTAGCAGTGACAACAACAATTTTGTACCAGTTGTGACAGTAGCAACAACAATATTAACTTACCATGATTCAGTATATGTAAAGAGTAGGCACGTGGATCGGTGGTGGATAATGATTTAGATGACATCAATCATGTAACGGTTACACACTAGGGCGACACAGAACTAGCTCCAATTCATCAATATAATGTAGGCATGTATTCCGTATATAGTCATACGTGCTTGCGATAAGAACTTGCATGACATCTTTTGTCCTACCCTCCCGTGGCAGCGGGGCCCTATTGGAAACTAAGGGATATTAAGGCCTCCTTTTAATAGAGACCAAGAACAAAGCATTAACACATGGAGAATACATGAACTCCTCAAACTACGGCAATCACCGAAAAGAATCCCAATTATTGTCACCTTGGGGTATGCGGATCAAGACACGTAATAGGTGCATACAACTTGCAAGATAGGATCCAAATCAATCTTATGTTCAGAGGTAATATAATATGTTCAGATCTGAAATCATGGCACTCGGGCCCTAGTGACAAGCATTAAGCATAGCAAAGTCATAGCAACATCAATCTCAGAACATAGTGGATACTAGGGGTCAAGCCCTATCAAACTTAACTCGATTCATGATCAATATCATCCAATCCCACCACCGTCTAGCAAACCTACAAAGGAATTACTCACTCCCGGTGGTGAGCATCATGGTGGTGTTGATGGAGAAGGGTTGGTGATGACGACGACGGTGATTTCCCCTCTCCGGAGCCCCAAACGGACTCCAGAACAGCCCTCCCGAGGAAGAACAGGAGGTGGCGGCGGCTCCGTCTCGTGAAACACGATGAAAACTTCTCTCCTATTTTTACTCCGAAGAGATTTTATAGGACTGGAATTAGGGTCGGAGGAGCCTCGAGGGCCCCACAAGCCATCAGGGCGCGGCCTAGGGGGGCGCACCCTGTTGGCTTGTGGCCCCCAGGTGGCCTCCCTCTGGCAGCTCTTCGCTCCATAATTCATTATATATTCTAGAAAAATCCACAAAAAGTTTCATCAAATTCTGAGAACTTTTATTTCTGCACAAAAATAACACCAAGGTAGTTCTGCTGAAAACATCGTCAGCCCGGGTTAGTTCCATTCAAATCATGCAAATTAGAGGTCAAAACCAGAGCAAAAGTGTTTGGAAAAGTAGATACGTTGGAGAAGTATCAGACTTCAAGAAGTGCCTATGGACAAATCCTTCGAATATAACTCAAGGCAACCATTAGTCTATATGGATTGTCATCAATTACCAAAACCACACATAGAGAAATGTGCTATTACAAGTGCCTAGATGTAGTTTTATACACCATGTGCATCTTTGATTTGCAGGATTTCTAAAATACACTAATACATTGAGATGTGATCCTCAATTGTTCATGATTAACATCTCAAAAATATGTATTGGAATCCTATAAATTTTCTTTAGAACTCATTGTATATTTGTCATTGTAATGATGGGTAAAGTACCAAAAAATTGAACTCCATTGTGGTTCACAATTAACAGGAAAGGAGCATCACCTCGATGCATAGCTTCTCCTTGCACGGAAAGCATATAGGGAATCTAACAATTTCATCCAGATTGGGGCCGATATATTGTAGTGCCAGGATCTTCACTGTGCGCATAGACAGGGTCAAGCCTGTGGGAGTCAATTTCTGCATGACAGCCAAACATAGGTTAACAAAAATTAGATAAAATGTGATGTACAATAATAAGAAGGAGAAGAAGAATGTTGTACCTGAACGGGTATGGATCCAGCCGTAAAAAGTTCGGAGAATTCAACACACGAATAGCCCAACACTTTCAATTTCGGTGCGTTAATGACCCTGATTCTTGTTGGACCTTCTTTATCAAGTACAAACAATCTCTCAAGGAAAGGCACATTCTTAATAACCATATCATGAAACACCTCAGCTGACAGCATGTTGCGGCACCAGCCATGAACATAAATCGTACGAAGATTGTTCGTAGCGATGTGGGGGCTACTAAACCCAAACATCACCTGAAGACGAAGGTACTCGAGCGCAGTACAGCCACAGAGCAGGAGTTCCAAATCCTCCTTTGAGATGTTGATGGCAATGAGCTCGAGGTCCTTTAGTTTAGGGAGATGAAGAGCGTGCGCGGCATTAATCCGGGGGAAAAAGCACTCCCTGAACATAGCGCAGCGCAGCGTGGGCGCGAGCCAAAGCGCGGACGGAGGCAACGAGCGCCCATGTCCAGCTGCAAAACTGAGCTCCTCAAGCTGATCTAGGGTGGGGGATAATAACCACTCATGAAACTTGGGTTCGTCCTTGTAGTTGGAACGGAACTTGCCGATGGCAAGGCATCTCACTAGCGTAGTGTGCATGGCGAGGATGTGGGATAATGCGTCCAAGTGTTTGCGATCCCCGCTGCAGAGCTCGTCGTCGTCGAGGAGGTCAAGGGGGTGGAGTGCCATAGGGGGCGCCACCGCCTGGAGAGGATAGTGGTCTGCACGACAAATTTGATGGGGAGGAGGGACATGATGGTACGAACATCTCGTCGGGGATACTGCTGATGAAGTCCATGCTCGCCGGAGGCTCATGTGGTTCAGCCTCGACCCGCCCCCGCTTGTTGGCTGCCTCATCCTCCATCGAAAAAGGAGGCGATCCTCGGCGGCGGTCCTTATAGATACCGGAGGAGAAGGAGGAGCATTAATGGAGAACTTGGGAGTGAGGCGGGCTGTAGGTGGAGGTCAAAGGGCTCGATTTCCGGTGAGCCAGCTACGCCTGCACGGCGGACTGCTCGCACGCGTCCCTTTGAGCCTACGCGGCGGACTGCTTGCACGCGTCCTGTCTAATCAAACCTGCACCCACATCATCTCCTAGCCAGTAAAATAAGGGGGATGAGTGGCGGCACGTAAATGGATAGTGTAATGCAGACTTTTTATTATTATAATAACCGCGTTTGTGAACTTACCATTTCTTCCTCCTCTGTCCCGTCTTGTCACTGTGTTGCCGCCCAAGGAATCTAGTGCACGCTTAGGCACCGCACAGGCGTTTCTTTTGGCCATCCGTCTGCTCGATGAGCCCATTCCCGCGCACATCCGCGCACAAAAACGCACTACCCACTACATGCTCCGCCACCACTGCCAAAGGCAGCTACTGCCGGTGGCCGCCACCCCACCGACAGCAGCCGGTGCCACCACCATAGCGGCGGCCGCCTTGGCCGCCACCACACCGTCGTCCGCCTTGGCCCCGACCCCGTGGTAATAGTCGGCAAACACGTACACACATCCGAGAACGCGGACCCACGTACGCCATCCCATAGGGTTTCTAAAAACCATAAAGTGTTCCGGGCTTGGGAACCAAAACCATCAATAAATCTTGAGCTTGTTTCCCGTCACATTCCAAATTACCACGCTTTAATTTATTGCAAATCAGTTCAAACCGACCAAACCTAAACGTGTTCCCACTTAGCAGTTGTTTACTAGTAGGCTATAAAAACACCTACTCGAAAATTACCGCACATTCCTCTCCCCGTCACCAAAAAATAGGCCTTTCTTTTTTAGTCGTTCCTTTGTCTGCCATGGCTGGTGAGAGGGGGGGATCTGGGTCGACATATAACCAGGGAAGAAAGACCAAGGCTGCATAAGCAACTGAGAGGTCCCCCCGCCGTGCCGGGGAAGCACCAGAGAGCTCCAGCCACGCTGCGTTTGCCGCAGCAGAGATGTCCGGTGGCGCCGCAGACGCCTCGGAGGATCTTTCGCGGAGAGGCGAGGGCTCTCACAATCACAAGCGCATTCGCCTCGGAGGTGAACTGGACGAGCTGGTAGTGTTGTATTCCTCAGCCAGCGAGGACATGCACGCTGAGCTCGATAAGAAGGAGGAGGAGATTGATGCCTTGGTGAAGCTGTTGGAGAAGAGAAACGCCTCGCTTAACAAGGCGACCGACTTCATCATGAAACTTATGGGCGAAAAGGTGAAGCTCCGCAACGAGCGCGACGAGCAGGAGGAGCAGACCGCGGCGTGAAAGAAGTTGCTAGAGGAGAAAAGTATCTCGGAGGGGAGTCTAAAAGACCTCGCCGAAGAACTTTTGGAAGACTTGGCGAAGCTTCACATCGAGCGCGAGGGGCTGGTGAAGGAATCATTGGCGCGTGTCAAGGAACTTCATGCGAACATGAAGGACAACATTGATGCTCTCGAGCAAAAATCATGCGCCATGGCCGCAATACGAAAGATGGCGGAGGAGAGGCGAGAGGAGATGGAGGTTGTGGAGGTGGTGAAGAAGAAGATTGAGGAACTCCGCGCCCAGCAATCCATCAAGAATTAGATAGTAGCGGCCCAGATTGTGGTTTGTATCTTCCTTCTTCAGCCTCTTCCTTCTTCTTTTGCCCCCGTGTCTTTGGGGAGTTGCCGCATGTGGCATTTTTTATTATCCTGAATATGTAAGAAAATTATTATCCTTTGCCGGTGCGAATTTGTCGTTATATTATTTCGTTCATAGGTACATGTATACGAGTCGAAAACAGGCGAAAAGTCAAGTTCCCAGTGAGGCAGGAACAAAACAATGGTTACGTTGAGCGGGGCAATGGGATCACAAGCAAACTATTCGCAATCAAAACAAAAAAGAAAACTAGTCCCTCCGTCAAGGCGCATTAACCGCATGATAAACAGTGGGTCGGACGCCATTAATTTAGAAGTTGGGAGCGAGGCGAGCGGAGGGTGGAGGTCAAAGTCTCGCTTCCTGATGAGCCTACACAGAGGACAGATCTCTTGCGTCCCGTCGAGCCTGCACGACGGATAGCTCGCACGTGTCCCGTCGAGCCTGCGCAGTGGAAAGCTCGCACACGTCCCGTCATCAACCAGCTGCATGCACGGCACCCCCATATCAAGTAAAAAAAATTGAACGCAAGGAACCAAATGGTTACCATATGAGTTTTGTATTCATGGGAATTAAAAAACCAAGATTGTCAATGATTGCGGCCGAACTATCATGCCTAAATGTTTCTAATTCATTCACATTAGTTGCAGGGACCTAAGCAAGTAGCTATGGACACAAAAATGATTTTCCAACGAATTTTCGCCCACTAGAGCATGTGCTTCTAGTTCAAAATTTGAACTATGCATATTAAATCCCTAGAAAACTCAATTAATGTATAAAAAGGGACGAATTGGTGCACTAGAGGACGCATTTAATGTAGTTTCTCCACCAAAGGTGACATGTTCCCTATCGAAATCACGAGGCTTCTTGCATAAGCTTTGGCTTGTAAGATGCATGTCCCAAATTCGTCAAAAAAATGCATGCCATATATGTGTCGTGGAATGACATTGTGTAACTTTCATGAATTCCTGACGAGGTTTGGGTTCTTGAGGATTTAAAAACCAAGATTCTCAATGTTTGCGGCCTAGTCACGACGCCAAGATGTTTGTAATTCAGTGACCTTGAGTGCATGGGATCTAAACATGGACCCAAGGACACGAAATGGTTTTTAATCCATTTTGGTGCCCTGGAGCACGTACTTGTAGTTCAAATTTGAGTTCTTCCCATTAAGTGCATGCCTAGAAAACTCAATGTTGATTCGACCACAAAGGTGACATGTTCCCTATAGAAACCATGATGCTTCTGGTGGGAAGCTCCAATTTGTAAGAGGTTTGTCCCAAAACTTGTCCTAGATTGGTCAAAAAATTACCATGTCTTATAAATGTCGTGTCATGACACCGGGTTAAGTTTCAAGAATTCCAGACGAGTTTCGAATTTATGGGGATTTAAAAGCAACGTTTCTCAACGTTTGTGGCCTACTCATGACGCCGAGATGTTTGTAATCATTGCATGGAACCTAAACAGGGACCCAAGGACATAAAAATGATTTTCTAACCCATTTTGGTGCCCTGGAGCATGTGCTTGTAGTTCAAATTTGAATTATGCACATTAAATGGCTAGAAAAGCTCAATTAATGTATAAAGAGCGCCAAACGAGCCCTGAATAATTCCACATTTTAGCACTGCACTTGTATTAGTCTATGTTGCATGTAGGAAAAATATCAAGGCAAGAAGAGACATTGAATGTCGTTCCCTTCACACAGGTGACATATTCCGTATCGAAACCACGATGCTTCTTGAGAGAAGTTCCGGTGTGCAAGAGACTTGTCCGAAAACTTGTCCCAAGTTGGACAAAAAATTACCATGTCGTATAAGTGTCGTGTCATGACACCGGGGTAAGTTTCAAGAATTTCAGATGAGTTATGGATTTATGGGGATTTAAAAGCCAAGTTTCTCAATGTTTGTGGCCTAGTCATGATGCCGAGATGTTTTTAATCCATTCACGTTCATTGCATGGGACCTAAACAAGGAACCCAAGGACACGAATATGTTTTTTCAACCCATTTTGGTGACATGGAGCATGTGCTTTTAGATCAAATTTGAATTATGCACATTAAATGCCTAGAAACTTAACTAGTGTAGTATACAAAAGGCCAAACGAACCATTAATAATTTAAAGCAGTTCTATACGACCACTTGGAGCCCGTGCGTGTGTAAGCACGGTGTGCGCACATGTCGTGCTAGCTCGAGCTTCCTTCTTTCATAAGTTATCCAATTTATATTAAAACGGTGTTCTATCCAAACACGCTTCTCCCGCCACTCCCCAAATCGGTTTCCCACCGAAGCGTCGACCCCGTCATCAACCTCCTGGACAAGGAGGACGAGACGGAGCGGGCAGGAGAGCAGGAAAAAGCAGCATCACGCCATCGAGCATGAGTGAGACGTCATCATCAGCCCATGCAGGCATCGGCAGGCAGCGCCATGCCACCAACGCACACGGTTTCTTGTACTACCAGTCGTCTGCGATACGTAGCTGGTCTCATGAGGTGCCCATCGAGGCATGCCTTATAAATGATAGGAGGCAATCCTTATCAGCGAGTTACAGCTTCCCAGCTCCTAACCATTTCGAATGGAACTTGGAAGTTAAGCGTGCTTTGGGTGGAGTAGTCCAAGGATGGTGACTGGTTGGGAAGTTGCTAGATCTCAAGGTTCATTTAGGCGGTGTGATACGATCACTATAGGCATTTATTAGTAAATGCCTGTAGTGATATGTCATTCCGGCTAAATAAATCTTGATATCCTTGTTTTGAAAATATTTAGAGTGATTTTCTTTTGTTGTTTTGAAAATTTGTGTGCCTGTGTGTCAACCCATGCCTGTGTGTGTGGACCATGCCTTTGAAAATATTTAGAGTTATTTTTGTTGTTGTTTCGAATATGTGTGTTAGTGTGTCAACCCATGATTTTCCTTTGCTGTTTTGAAAATGTGAGTGTGTGTGTGTGTCAACCCATGCCTGTGTGTGTGGACCATGCCTACACTGTGCGGTTTCCAACGACAAACCTATCAATGGGCCCTTAGGGTCTGTCATGCCTTTTACTGACAACGCTGGAACACCAAGGATGGGTGACAGTGTGTGTGTGTGGGCGCGTGCGCGTGCATGTGTGAACCCATGCATGCATGTCTGTGTGGACCATGCCTCTGTTGTGCAGTTTTCAACGACACACTTATCAGTGGGCCCCTAGTATAGGGTTCGTCATCCAGCTTAATTTGACTGACCATGCTGGAACACCAAGGATCGATGGGTGACGTTTGTGTGTGTGTGTGTGCGCGCGTGTGTGTGGGAAGTGGGGTGCGCGTGCGTGTGTGTATGTGTGTGTGTGTGTGAACCCATGCATGCATGTGTGTGTGGACCATGCCTTCCTTGTGCGGTTTTCAATGACACACCTATCGGTGGGCCCCTAGGGTTTGTCATCCCTATGATTGACCATGCTGGAATGCCAAGGATCGATGATGCGCGCGCGAGTGTGTGTGTCGCCCATGCATGCCTCCATTGTATTGTGCGGTTTTCGACGACACACCTATCGACGGGCCGCTATATAGGGTACATATATATATATATATATATGTGTGTGTGTGTGTGTGTGTGTGTCGTCCGTTTGACTGACAACGCTGGAACGCCACCCTAGCTACGTGTCATATGTGGGGGGTGGGGTGGGGGGAAGGGTTACCATATATATGTCCATAACCTAGGTAGTAAACATATATATATATATATATATATATATGTATGCATGTATATAACCAATCTTAAGGGGGGTATGTCCAGTTTTCTGAGCTAGGTGCATGCCACATCATAGTGTTGTGCATTGTCTATTTAAACACCAGACCACGCCCTTTTCCTATATACATTTGGCAACATGCAGGGCGATGGTGTTCTTCTAGCCCTGCTCAACCAATCTTCGATGACGCGCCAACTCCTGGGACCGCGCGGTCTATATATCCCTCTTGACCGACAACAATATGTGATGGTTTGACCAAATTAAGGTATAAATTCTCTTGGTTGTCTTACGACAAGTCAGGCATGGCTAAATGTGTGACAAAGTTTGAGCCAGGTCATGTGTTCATAGGATCCCCTCCTCCGACACATAATGTACGGGGCAACACCCTACGTTTATGTCATAAACCCTTTTTCTGTCACACTGGACACTTTTCGCTAGGCATGCACATATGCATCATGTGCCTGTCGGGCCACTGGGACAGGGGGTACCCAGGCCCGTCTGCCTGAGGCCCATGTCACGACGCGGGGCCTGGGCCCAGTGCAGCCCGTCCAGAGGGCGTCGCGAAGAGAGCCTTCATGCCCCCTGCCTCACGAGGCAATTGGCTGCAGGCACCCCCGCCAGCCTCACAAAGACACCCTCGTGAGGTCGCCTCCCGGGGGTGCCCCCCGGGGGCCTCACGGGGAGCATACGTCAAAGCCGGTTCGACGGGGTCGCGTAGCCCGTCACGTTCCAAGGGCAGTGCGCGCCATGCCAAGCGTCATCCGGAGCCGCGGTAGGGGGCTACGGCAGGAAGACTTTCCTCTTTGGTGCTAAGCGAGCAGGGCCAGCCCGCCAGTTCCCAAAGCACCCTCCAAAGGTTTCCTGTTTGGTGTTAGGTGGCCAAGGCTGGGAGCTTGCCAGGACGGAGGTCATCCCAGAGCCCACCAGCACGTCACGAAGGGAGGCTTTTGCAGGCGAAGACTACTTTTTTCAGGATAAGCTACAACCTTGTCCCCCTTCAAACAGGCCCTTGTGCCAACCCTTCCCACCGGATATTTTCGGAGGAAGAGGACCAAAGCTAGGATAAAAAGGAGAGGGACGGCGACGGCAGAGAGAGAGACCTCTGGAGACACATTATGACCCTCAAGAAATCCAGACAAGCAGGAGTAGGGTTTTACACTGTGAGGTGGCCCGAACCTAGGTAAACCACCATGTCCTTCGTTCTTCCCCCAAGCTCAAGCACGCCGGAGCATCATCGTAGGTTAGCAAGAGAGAGCAAGGTTGGAGAGCGGGCGCACCCTAGAGTTCGAACCTCTCTTGCGTCCCCGGAGCCCCGATTCCGACACTTGGCGCGCCAGGTAGGGGTGCGCCGTCGCTCTTCAGCTCCGTTTCGGCTCCGCCCTTGCTGACCCCATGGCTGAAGCCCATCGTGTGCACGCTGAGTGCCGAGCAGCCCACGACGTATAGACTGCGCCCGCGGGCCGTGACGGCCACCGCCACTCCGTCGACGCCGAAGCTGTCGCCGCCATCGACCCTGCAGCGCACGAGCAACAGGAATCCTCCATGCACCCTTCCGTGCAGAGGGACGGCTGCACTGCCACCGCCTCCTCCTCCCACACCCGCCTTGAGCACGTGAACGTGCAGGCCGCGCTGCTCATGGCGCACGAGCTACTTCGCTACCGTCCGGCGGACGCCAGCTACGATGCCTGGCTGGGCCGCATCACCGAACTCGTCATCGCCGCCGAAGAAGCCCCGACGCCCTCTCGTTCGCTCCGCCCCCCGCCGTCTCGAGCCAAGGACATGGCGCACGGGGCTCCACCGCCGCCTCCCCTGCATGATGAGCCGGCCGAGCCTCGGTGCGACGCACGCCCGCGCGACCCGCCCCGCGAGGCACCTCCACCGGCCCAGGACGAGGCAAGCCGTCAGATCGTCCACCGCAAATCGCCTGACGCGCGGGTGATCCTCGAGTAGCAGCGCCAGTGCCATGACCGGATCGTCTAGGACATCGCGGCCACTGGATGCCAGAACCGAGCCGCCCTCGTGCACGGCGTTCCTACCAGCACGGTGGGCTGCCAAGCCTTCACTCGTGAGCTGCGCAGGGTGGTGTGGCCTGTTAAGTTCAAGCCTGAGCTGCCCCCACGCTACGACGGAGTCCCTGACCCCACGGAGTTCCTGCAGCTCTATGCGCTGAGCCTCGAGGCAGCGAATGGCGACGACAAGGTCATGGCGAACTGGTTCCCCATGGCCCTCAAAGATGACGCGCGCTCCTGGCTCATGAACCTGCCCGAGGAGTCGATCTCTTCTTGGAGCAAGCTTTGTGAGTTGTTCGTCGCCAACTTCAAGGGCACGCATGACCGCCCGCTCTCCGTCAACGACCTGTGACGCATGAAGCTGCGCCTCGGAGAGACCCTATGCAAGTACATCCAGTGCTTCAGCCAGGTGCACAACAAAATTCCACGTGCCTCGGACGAAGCCATCATCATGGCGTTCACCAGTGGCGTCAAGGATGTCCGGATGTGTGAAAAGCTCGCCATCAATGATGAACTCAGCTCGGCTCTGGAGCTCTTCAACATCGCCGACAAATGCGCCAAGGCCGAGGAGGGTCGCCTCTTTATTCATGATTACCCCGACGCCGCGCCAGACGACGGCAAGGCGAAGGCCAAGGAAGTCAAACGCAAGGGCCCAGCCGTTCTCGTGGTGGAGCCCGAGCAGAAGCGCGGCCGGGACCGCGATGAACCTGAGAAGGATCGTCGCCCATTCTGCATATACCACGAGGTGCACACGCACATTACCGAAGACTGCTAGGAGCTCAAGTCCCTCCGCGACGAGCGTGTCAGGCGATGTCCGGAACACAACGATCGCAGCGCCAGCAGCGGAGGCGGTCGCGGTGGTGCCAGGTGGGACAGTCGTGGCCACAATCCTCGCCAAGGCGGGCGCGAACAGCCTCGCGAGGACAACTGGCGTGGTCAACCTCGTGAGGACGCCTGGCGTGAGCAACCTCGCGAGGCGCGCCCTCAGGACAATGCTGCTCTCCCGTCGCTGCCTCCACCAGCCAGAAGGAATGACAACGCCCAGCGAGACGAGGGGGCTGGGGGCTATCAGGAGCCTCGCGCCATAGCCTGTATCCTAGGCGGAGCCCACACCCCGGCGTCCAACCGTCTATTCAAGCAGTTCTCTCACGAGATGAACGCTGCCCTCCCGAAGCCAGAGGCCACACGACCCTCAAGTGGTCGTAGTACGCCATCTCCTTCGACTCCAGGGACGACCTCAAGTCCACGGCAGCCGCGGGCGTGCTCCCCATGTTGTGCACCCCCACCATCAGCAACGTCATGGTCACCAGGACCCTCATCGACGGAGGCGCGGGCCTCAACGTGCTCTCCATGGAAACATTTGAGATGCTTCAAATGCCTTACGACCAGCTGATGCCTACGAGGCCGTTCTCTGGGGTGACAGAAGGCTCCACCGTTCCCCTGGGGCAGGTCCGCCTCCCGGTCACCTTTGGCTCATGCGACAACTACCACACCGAGCTCATCGACTTCGACGTGGCGCACATCGGCCTCCCGTACAACGCAATCCTGGGGTACCCAACGCTGGCCAAGTTCATGGCGGTGACTCACCACGGCTACAACAACCTCAAGATGCCTGGCTGCAGCGGTGTCATCACCATCGTCTGCGACGAGAAGGATGCGGTCTGCTCCCTTGAGCGTGCATGCAAAGCCGCTGCGGTCGAGCATTCCGATGACGAAGGAAATGTCAAGCCACGAGAGGTCATGCCCCCAAGGAAGAAGCAGCTGCTGCCCACCCAAGGCCCACCCGAGGCAAACAACGCGGCGCCCGGCACCAGCGTTGCGAACCTCGTGCCCGTCGCCGGCGCTTGCCTCCCTCCAGCATAGGAAGGCGTGCCCGGTGCCTCCCACAAGCCAGGCTCGGGGGCTTCCGTTTGGAAGGCATCCGACCTGACCCGTGTGATGAGGGAGGTGCTTGGGCACCACTTGGAGGCGTGCTTCAACACGCGCCCCAGCGAGCAAAGAAAGTAGCGCCAGGCACCAGGGGCGCAGGAGTTCATCGCCCGGGAAACTGGTAGGCTGCGGGAGGCTCAGGCCATGAGTGGTGTGTCTCGCCAAGGGCAGCCCACCAAGCCGACGGCAGCTCCCGGGGATGACGTCAAGGTACGCATGTGCGTCGACATCGCATGACTCAACAGTGCCAGTTCGCAGGGCCTCTTCTTGCCGCCGCAGGCAAGGCAAGGAAGGGGTGCCGCCGCCAGCCACACCCGTATACCCTTTGGCCTGGAGAACGCTAGCGCCACCTTTCAAAGACTCATGCAACTTGCAATGGTGCCTCGCGAGGTGTCGGGTCCTCACGGCCCCCCAAGACCTCAGGAACCGTCCGGACCCTGAGAGGTGGACTTCTGCGGCACGCTTCGCCAAGTAGTCGGACGCTCCCGCAGCAACGTAATCGCTAGGTGACTTTTTGATTGTTTAAAATTGAGGGCGCCCTCCGTGCTGCATTATCCTTGAGTGGGCCATGGTTCCCCCTTGTGGAATCCACACCTTTTGGTTGTGTAGCGAATTTTGTTATCTTCTAATGAATTCGTGACGCTTGCTTAAGCCTTGCACCTGGTGCTTCGCCACCACTTGCATTTCCCGCGCCCTCGTGACCCTTCCCCTGGTCGTCTCATGACTGGGGCAGGACACGGCGTCTGTGCTCGGGTTCGTCCTTGCAGCGTTGATAAATCCAAGTGATCGAGCTCTGTCTTGTGGGCTTGCTCCCATGCACGTCACCTCGCAAGGTCCATCGTGTCTCGCTCTTTCATGGAGCCGCCGCGAGAAGGCGAACAAAGGCGCGGCCTGATATTGTATTACTGCAAGTGAGGTGTTTCACCACCTCGGGCACTACGCTTCAGGCGATTCCTCCCTTGGTCATCGTATGAGGGAACTCGACACCGCGTCAATGCTCGGGTCCGTCCCTGCAGCGTCGCTAAACCCGAGTGACCGAGCTCTGTCTGGCGGGCCAGGCCCGCACACGTCACCTTAGTGGGTCCTTGGTGTCCAACCCCTTCATATGATGGCCTCGGGATGACCGTCCGACGCGCATCACCCCCATGTCCTAGGATTGCATAAGTGCGCAGCCGTGTCGGAAGGACTAGGCGCAAACCGCGTGAAGACGGAGGAAGGAATTCTTGAGCCCAGTGCCTAGAATATCCGACCCCTCCTTATCGCCGCTCATGACCCTGTCACGTAAGAATGAGGTTGGGGCTATACACGCCCCGGAGCCACCCCTTGGCCTCGGGTGGACTCCCGCCCATGCCCAAGTGGAAGCCCCATGCTCCGCACTGGCGGAATAATTGTCGAACCGCGACTATGCCCACGCCCAAGTGGAAGCCCCATGCCCCGCGTTGGTGGAATAACTGTCGAACCGCGACTATGCCGCCAGCCACACCCGTATACCCTTTGGCCTAGAGAACGCTGGCGCCACCTTTCAAAGACTCATGCAACTTGCAACGGTGCCTCGCGAGGCGTCGGGTCCTCACGGGTCCCCAAGACCTCAGGAACCATCCGGATCCTGAGAGGTGGACTTCCGCGGCACGCTTCGCCATGTAGTGGGACGCTCCCGTAGCAACGTAATATCCAGGTGACATTTTGGTTGTTTAAAATTGAGGGCGCCCTCCGGGCTGCATTATCCTCGAGTGGGCCAGGGTTCCCCCCTGTGGCCTCTGCACCTTTTGGTTGTGTAGCGAATTTGGTTATCTTCTGATGAATTCATGACGCTTGCTTAAGCCTTGCGCCTGGTGCTTCGCCACCACTTGCATTTCCCGCGCCCTCGCGACCCTTCCCCCAGTCGTCTCATGACTGGGGCAGGACACGGCGTCCGTGCTCGGGTTCGTCCTTGTAACGTTGATAAATCCAAGTGATCAAGCTCTGTCTCGCGGGCTTGCTCCCGTGCACGTCACGTCGCAAGGTCCTTGGTGACTCGTCCTTTCATGGAGCCGCCGCGAGAAGGCGAGCAAAGGCGCGGCCTGATATTGTATTACTTCAAGTGAGGTGTTTCACCACCCCGGGCGCTACGCTTCACGCGATTCCTCCCTTGGTCATCGTATGAGGGAAATCGACACGGCATCTGTGCTCGGGACCGTCCCTGCAACATCGCTAAACCCGAGTGACCGAGCTCTGTCTGGCGGGCCAGGCCCGCACACGTCACCTCAGTGGGTCCTTGGTGTCCAGCCCCTTCATATGATGGCCTCGGGATGACCGTCTGATGCGCATCGCCCCCATGTCCTAGGATTGCATAAGTGTGCAGCCGCGTCGAAAGGACTAGGCGCAAACCGCCTGAAGACGGAGGAAGGAATTCTTGAGCCCAGTGCCTGGAATATCCGACCCCTCCTTATCGCCGCGCGTGACCCTCTCACCTAAGAATGAGGTTGGGGTTGTACACGCCCCGGAGCCTCCTGGAGCGCCACCCCTTGGCCTCAGGAGGACTCCGTCCCACGCCCAAGTCGAAGCCCCATGCTCCGTGCTAGCGGAATAACTGTCGAACCGCGACTATGCCCACGCCCAAGTGGAGCCCCATGCCCCGCGCTGGCGGAATAATTGTCGAACCGTGACTATGCCCATGCCCAGTGGAAGCCCCATGCTCCGCGCTGGTGGATGGTCGATCAAAGGCGTCACTTCGCCCCGCGACACTCACTAACCAGTTTCCCATTGGACCTCACGCGAGCGGGGGCTAGGCACGGTGCCTGTGCTCGGGTTAGTCCCAGCAGTGCCGAAAAACCCAAGGGACCGGGCTCTGGTTCGCGGGCCTACCCCCGTGCACGTCATCCCACTAAGGCCCTTTGTGCCTAGTTTCCTCACATGACGCCCAAACACAAACTGGCAAGCGCATGTTTTCAGGGCTAAGTATGAGAATTTCCCAGGGTGGCCTCGCCGTTGCTTGCGTCGTTCCTCACGCGGGCCGCTCGTACGTCAAGGGGGCGGGGTTCTTGAGCATCGCGCCTCAAGAGCCTTCACTAGCTCCCGAAGCCCCTCACCGCCTGGCCTTGTCTAGGCACCACGACCTGACAACCCAGCGACGGGTGAGAAATGCGCGGGACTGGGCCCTATCGACGCAGAGCATAAAGGCAAGCTGGAGAAAACCCAAGCACGGAAGGGAAACCCGCCGGTCACAAGCAGTCATTACAAGCTTACAGTGTTTTGAACCTTAAAACCATCGCCTTACACTGCCTCAAGACAGATTCAGGCATACAAGACGACGAAGGAAGTATCGACACCGTCACCGCCATCGCTGCAGTTGTCGCAGGAGAACTTCCCAAGTAGCGCGGTCACAGGGCCCTCCACGGCTGCCTCCAGGCAATTGCGGGATTCTTTAGGGACGGGGCCTATCACCTCGTCGAAGTTGAAGTTCGAGTCGCGGAGAAGAAGGTGGCTGAAGACTCGGGTCGCCGCCACAGAGAACAGGTCTCGGCATTCCTCCTCCAGGATGCCGTCCACCTTCCGTACCGTGTCCTCAAGCTCCCCCATGAGACTAGCGGAAATCTCAGCATAGCCGGCGTCAGGGGTGGCGAGAGGAGCATCGAAACCCCCTGGCACAAGGAACGGAAGGCCGTGCGAGCCCTGAGCTTGAGAGGAGAAAAGGCAGCACGGTCCGCCGCTGCCTTCTATTGGAAATATGCCCTAAAGGCAATAATAAAATGGTTAGTATCATATTTCCTTGTTCATGATAATCTTTTATTATCCATGCTATAATTGTATTGATTGGAAACTCAGATACATGTGTGGATACATAGACAACACTGTGTCCCTAGTGAGCCTCTACTAGACTAGCTCATTGATCAAAGATGGTTAAGGTTTCCTGACCATGGACATGAGTTGTCATTTGATAATGGGATCACATCATTAGTAGAATGATGTGATGGACAAAGACCCAACCGTAAGCATAGCATTCGATCATACTAGTTTACTGCTACTGCTTTATCCATGTCAAGTATCTGTTCCTACGACCATGAGATCATGCAACTCCCGGACACTGGAGGAATGCCTTGTGTGTATCAAACGTCACAACGTAACTGGGTGACTATAAAGGTACTCTACATGTATCTCCAAGGGTGTCTGTTGGGTTGGCATGGATTGAGACTGGGATTTGTCACTCCGTATGACGGAGAGGTATCTCTGGGCCCACTCGGCAGTACATCATCACAAGAAGCTTGCAAGCAATGTGGCTAAGGAGTTAGTCACGGGATCTTGTATTACGGAACGAGTAAAGAGACTTACCGGTAACGAGATTGAACTAGGTATGGAGATACCGACGATCGAATCTCGGGCAAGTAACATACCGATGGACAAAGGGAACTGCATACAGGATTGATTGAATCCTTGACATCGTGGTTCGGCCGATAAAGATCTTCATAGAATATGTAAGAACCAATATGGGCATCCAGGTCCCGCTATTGGTTATTGACCGTAGAGGTGTCTTGGTCATGTCTACATAGTTCTCGAACCCGCAGGGTCTGCACACTTAATGTTCGGTGATGATTTGGTATTGATGAGTTATATATGTTGGTGGCCGAAAGTTGTTCGGAGTCCCGAATGAGATCCCGGACAACACGAGGACTTCAAGAATGGTCAGGAGGTAAATAATGATATATATGAAGTTCCGTTTTGGTCACCGGAAGGAATTCGGGCGTCGCCTGTAATGTACCGGGTGCCGAAGGTTTCCGGGGGTCCACCGGAAGGGGCCCACATACCCCGGGAGGCCACATGGGCTGAGAGGGGGCCGCACAAACCCTGGTGGGCTGGGCGCCCCTCCCACCAAGGTCCAAGCATCCAAGGGGCTGGTGGGGGGCAAACTCTAAAGGGGGCGGCCACCCAAACATGGTGCCAAGCCACCCTTGGGGCGCCCCTCTAGGGGGGAACCCTAGAGCGCCACCCCTCCTCCCTTTCCCCTATATATACTAGAGGAGAGGGAGGGCAGCCATACCCATGATCCACGGCGCATCCCTCCTTTCTCTTTCGTAGTTCTTCTTCCTCGCTCTTGTCGCGGCACCGCTTGGCGAAGCCCTGCCGGGACAGATCCACCGCCGCCGCCACCATGTCGTCGTGCTGCCGGAGAACTCATCTACCGCTCCGCCCTCGCTTGCTGGATCAAGGAGGCGGAGACATCATCGAGCTGTACGTGTGCTGAACGCGGAGGTGTCATCCGTTCGGCGCTAGATCGGGACGGATCATGATTGGATCGTGGGACGGATCGTGATTGGATCGCGAAGACGCTCGACTACATCAACCGCGTTTGTTAATGCTTCCCGCTTAGCGATCTAAAATAGTATGTAGATGCACTCCCCCTCTCATAGCTGTTGATCTCCATAGATAGATCTTGGGTGTTCGTAGGAATTTTTTTGTTTCCCATGCAACGTTCCCCAACAGTGGCATCATGAGCTAGGTCTATGCATAGATAACGTGCAGGAGTACAACACAAAAGAGTTTTTGGGCGTTGATGTTCAGATTGCTTACTTCCTTAGTCTTATCTTGATTTGGCGGTATTGTGGGATGAAGCGGCCCGGACCAACCTTACTCGTCCACGTACGAGAGACCGGTTCCACCGACTGACATGTAACCTAGTTGCATAAAGGTGGCTGGTGGGTGTCTGTCGCCCCCACTTTAGTTGAATCGGATTCGACAGAGGCGGTCCTTGTAGAAGGTTAAATAGCAACTTGAATATGACCATTGTGGCTTTGCGTAGGTAAGAACTGTTCTTACTAGTTGCCCATAGCAGCCACGTAAAACTTGCAACAACAAAGTAGAGGACGTCTAACTTGTTTTTGCAGGGTATGTTGTGATGTGATATGGCCAAAGACATGATGTGATATATGTGATGTATGAGATGATCATGTTTTGTATAGATTATCACGACTTGCATGTCGATGAGTACGACAACTGGCAGGAGCCATAGGGTTGTCTTTAATTATTTTCGCCATTTTTGCTTTACTTTATCGCTATGAGTTAGCAATAGTTGTAGAAGCAATAGTTAGCGCGACAACTAGATGACGACACGATGATGGAGATCATGGTGTCATGCCGGTGACGATGGAGATCATGTCGGTGCTTTGGACATGGAGATCAAAAGCACAATATGATGATGGCCATAATATGCCACATATATGATTTGCATGTGATGTTTATCCTATTTCTGCATCTTATTTTGCTTAGAACGACGATAGCATTATAATATGATCCCTCACCAAAATTTCAAGATAAATTGTGTTCTCCCCGAGTATGCACCGTTGCGAAGGATCGTCATTTCGAAGCACCTCGTGATGATCGGGTGTGATAGACTCTACGTTCGCATACAACGGGTGTAAGCTAGATTTACACACGCGGAATACTTGGGTTAAACTTGACGAGCCTAGCATGTACAGACATGGCCTCGGAACACAGGAGACCGAAAGGTGAAACATGAGTCATATAGTAGATATGATAAACATGAAGATGTTCACCATTGAAGCCACCCCATCTCACATGATGATTGGACTTGGGTTGGTGGATTTGGATCATGTCACACTTAGACAACCTTAGGGATGTTGATTTGAGTGGGAGTTCTTTAGTAATATGATTAATTGAACTCATTATCATGAACATAGTCTAAAGTTGTCTTTGCAAAATTATGTTGTAGATCAGTGGCTCGCGCAGTAGCTCCCCTGAATTTTAATGCGTTCCTAGAGAAAGCTAAGCTGAAAAATGATGGAAGTAACTATGCGGACTGGGTCCATAATCTGAGGATTAACCTCACGGCTTCGCAAAAGGCTTATGTCCTTGATGCACCGCTTGGTGTGCCACCCCCTCCAGCGTCGTCTGTGGACGTTGTGAACGCCTGGCAGGCACATTCTGATGACTACTCTATAGTTCACTGCGCCATGCTGTACGGCTTAGAATCGGGACTTCAGAAGCGTTTTTAACGCCATGGAGCATATGAGATGTTCCAGGAGTTGAAGTTAGTATTTCAGGCAAATACCCGGATCGAGAGGTATGAGACCTCCGATAAGTTCTTCGCCTGCAAGATGGAGGAGAATAGTTCTGTCAGTGAGCACATACTCAGAATATCTGGGTACTACAACTGCTTGAATCAGCTGGGAGTTGAGCTTCCGCCTGAGACGGTCACTGGCAGGATTTTCCAGTCACTGCCACCTAGCTTCAAAGGCTTCGTGATGAACTATAATATGCAAGGGATGGACAAGTCTGTCTCCGAGCTATTCGCGATGCTGCAAGTCGCGGAAGTAGAAATCAAAAAGGAGCATCAAATGTTGATGGTGAATAAAACCACTATTTTGAAGAAAGGCAAGGGCAAGAAGGGAAACTTCAAGAAGGGTGGCAAGCAAGTTTCCGCTCATGTGAAGAAACCCAAGGCTGTACCCAAGCATGAGACTGGGTGCTTCTATTGCAAGGGGACTGGCCACTAGAAGCGGAATTGCCCCAAGTACCTGGCTGATAAGAAGGTTGGCAACGTCAACAAAGGTATATTTGATACACATGTTATTGATGTGTACCTTACTAGCTCTCGTAGTAGTGCCTGGGTATTTGATACCGGTTCGGTTGCTCATATTTGTAACTCGAAGCAGGAACTACGGAATAAATGGAGGTTGGCAAAGGATGAAGTGACGATGCGCGTCGGGAATGGCTCCAAGGTTGATGTGATCGCCGTCGGCACGCTCGCTCTTCAATTACAGCCGGGATTAGTTATAAACCTAAATAATTGTTATTTGGTGCCTGCGTTGAGCATGAACATTATATCTGGATCTTGTTTATTGCGAGACGGTTATTCATTTAAATCAGAGAATAATGGTTGTTCTATTTATATGAGTAATATCTTTTATGGTCATGCACCCAATGTGAATGGTTTATTCTTGTTGAATCTCGATGGTGGTGATACACACATTCATAACATTGATGCCAAAAGATGCAAAGTTAATAATGATAATACAACTTTCTTGTGGTACTGCCGCTTAGGTCATATTGGTGTAAAACGCATGAAGAAGCTCCATGCTGATGGACTTTCAGAATCACTCGATTTTGAATCGCTTGATACATGCGAACCATGCCTCATGGGCAAGATGACGAAAATCCCGTTCTCCGGTACAATGGAGCAGGAAGTGACTTGTTGGAAATCATACATACTGATGTGTGCGGTCCGATGATTGTTGAGGCGCGCGGTGGATATCGTTATTTTCTTACCTTCACTGATGATTTGGGTAGATATGGGTATATTTACTTTGAAACACAAGTCTAAAACATTTGAAAAGTTCAAGCAATTTCAGAGTGAAGTAGAAAATCATCGTAACAAGAAGATAAAGTTTCTACGATCTGATCGTGGTGGAGGATATCTGAGTTATGAGTTTGGCATGCATTTGAGACAATGTGGAATTGTTTCACAACTTACGCCACCTGGAACACCACAGCGTAATGGTGTGTCCGAGCGTCGTAATCGTACTCTATTGGATATGGTGCGATCTATGATGTCTGTCACTGATGTGCCACTATCGTTTTGGGATTATGCATTAGAGATAGCCGCATTCACTTTAAATAGGGCACCACCAAAGTCCGTTGAGACGACACCATATGGATTATGGTTTGGCAAGAAGCCTAAGCTGTCGTTTCTTAAAGTTTGGGGCTGCGACGCTTATGTGAAAAGGTTTCAACCTGATAAGCTCGAACCCAAAGCGGACAAATGCGTCTTCATAGGTTATCCTAAGGAAACAGTTGGGTATACCTTCTATCTCAGATCCGAAGGCAAAGTGTTTGTAGCTAAAAACGGGTCCTTTCTCGAGAAAGAGTTTCTCTCGAAAGAATTGAGTGGGAGGAAGGTAGACCTTGATGAGGTTATTGAACCGTCACTTCAGTTGGATAGTAGCACGAAAAGATGTTTCTGCGGCGCCTACACCAAGTGAAGAGGAAGCTAATGATGATGATCATGAAACTTCAGATCAAGTTACTACTGAGCCACGTAGGTCGACAAGGAATCGTACCGCCCCTGAGTGGTACGGCAATCCTGTCTTGGAGGTCATGTTGTTAGACAACAGTGAACCTACGAGCTATGAAGAAGTGATGGTGGGCCCAGATTCCAACAAATGGCTTGAGACCATGAAATCCGAGATAGGATCCATGTATGAGAACAAAGTGTGGACTTTGGAGGACTTACCATATGATCATAAGGCCATACAAAACAAATGGATCTTTAAGAAAAAGAAGGACGCGGACGGTAATGTCACCATCTATAAAGCTTGACTTGTTGCAAAAGGGTTTTCAAAATTCAAGGAGTTGACTACGATGAGACTTTCTCTCCCATAGCGATGCTTAAGTCCGTCAGGATCATGTTAGCAATAGCTGCATTTTTCGATTACGAGATCTGGCAGATGGATGACAAAACAACGTTCCTTAATGGTTTCCTTAAGGAAGAGATGTATATGATGCAACCAGAAGGTTTTGTCGATCCTAAAAATGCTAACAAAGTGTGCAAGCTCCAGCGATCCATTTATGGACTGATGCAAGCATCTTGGAGTT